>CP136060.1:240578749-241236910 GCA_032464435.1 Aegilops umbellulata
GTTGTCAATGGGCAATGAATAAAGCATTATATCTTAGGTACGCCTATTAATGTTGAAAGTAATACTATCCAAACTTTGACACCAAAAGAACACGTAAAAGAGTCTTTCCGGAACACTCCAGAATTGTGAAAATAAGGAGGTACGTGATACGGTAAGTAAACAGACTCCGAAAAATCCGCAAAAATATTTTTTACCAGTTTTGGAATATTTTAGAATTTTGGAAATAAAGAAACTCCCAGGAAGCATCCCCTGGTGGGCACAAGACAGCCTGGCATGCCCAGGTGGGTTGTGCCCACCTGCGACACCTCTCGTACTCCATTTTTCTCCCGTATGCTTGTCCTCCAAGATAAAAAAAATCTATGTATACTTCTCGAACCTGTTAACCATCATATCTCAAAGAAATCCTCTGTTCTCTTTTCTTGCTGTTACCTGTGCAGCTTTAAAAATATTGTCGGTGTTCTGGGAATGGGGGTCCCCAGACTTGCCTGCCTGTGGCCTGCGGCGTGGCTCGAATGGGGGCCCAGCGCGGCCCATCTTCACCAACACAAGACCCAAGACCCTCGCGAGGGGCCAAGCCTCGCGAGGCGGACGACACGGTGCTTCCTCAGGCGCGACCTCCTCAGGATGGCTCACGAGGAGGCGGAGAGATCAAGGCAGGGTACCTCGCGAGGTGCCCATGACGCAAGCCATGACGACCAAGGGTGCCACGCGGGCGCCAGCCCGCGCAGCGTCCCCCTTTCCTCTTTGGTGCAAAGGGGGCAAGCGTAGGCGAGAGGATCAAGCAAAGGCACCCATTTCGGTGCAACAAGACCAAGACCAGTCCAACGGCGGGAAGGAGGTCACCATGGAGCCCAGAACGGCGTCACCACAGGGCCTTTGGCAGGCGAAGACCAACTTTAGTCAGGATAAGTGTACTAGATGTTCCCCTTCGAATTGGCCAATTGTTGGCGCCCTTCCTGCTCAAATATTTGGGAAGAGGCCCAGGGCCTTTGCCTATAAATAGGACTAGCCACCCCTAGGGTAGAGAGGAAGAAAACCAGCTAGAACGTAGCATCCACAAACAAAGCTAGCAACACACTTAGAGAGAGAGAAGGGCGATCGAACTCCCCCAACAGTTCATCCCCTAACCAAGAACAGACCCTCGCGAGGCTGTTCTTCCTTGTACTGTTCATTCTCATCAGCCCAAGAGGCAATCCACCCACCACAAACTAGAGTAGGGTATTACACCACGATGGTAGCCCAGACTAGTATAAACCTTGTGTCTCTTGTGCTGTTCGTTCTGTAGTTTAGATCCTTGCGAGACGGAGAGGTAGAGGGCATAATCTCCGCGCGCACCCCAGAGTTCGAACCTTAAGGGTCTGCCGGAACCCGTGATCCGACATTTGGCACGCTAGGTAGGGGTGCGCGGAATCTGCCTTCCACCGCTCCGCTCTCCTCCGACCGTCGCATCCATGTCTGACGCTCGTCGGGCCCGCGCCGAATGCCGGGCCGCCATCGCTTCCCGCGTCGCCCAGACGGCCCCCGTCGGTGGGCGTCCTCGTCGTTCTCCGTCGACCGCCGTCAACGCCGCCACTGGCCCGGCGGGGAACGAGCAGCAAGCATCGTCTCAGCACCCGTCCGTGCGGCGAGACGGCCGCACCGCTACTCCGTCACTCACGCCAGCTGGCTCTTCGTCCCACGCGCTCCGCGCGCCCTTGGAGGCTCGAGCTGCACTCATCGCGGCAAACGAGCTCCTACGCTACCGTCCCGTCGACGACGTATACGAAGAGTGGCTCGACCACGTCGCCGAGCTCGTCCGCGCCGCAGGGGGCTCTCCTGCATCGTCCGCTCCGCTGCGCCGCACTCCGCCCCGCGCGGGCAATGAAGCTCCGGGGGCATACCAGCTGCCCCCTCTCCAAGAAGACGCCATGGCTCCAAGGCGCATGGCCCCTGGGCGGAACCCGCTCCGTCAGGCGCCAGCCCAGCAAGAACGGAGCTGCCAAGAAGTCCCTCGACCGCAAGAGGCTGCCCGAGCGCTCCCTGCTCTGGCTCGCCGTGACCCTGCTCCAGCCCCGGCATGTCAAGACCCCGCGCTGCTCCCAGCAGCAGCGCAAGGGGACCCGCAAGGCCAAGCTCTCCCTCAACCCAAGCCTCCCGTGGCCACCGCAGGCTGCCGCGCCTACACCACCGAGCTGCGCAGCGTCACATGGCCCGACAAGTTCAAGTCGGACCTGCCCCCTCGCTACGACGGCACAACTGATCCCGCAGAGTTCCTCCAGCTCTACGAGCTGGGAATCGAAGCTGCCAGCGGGGACGAAAAGGTCATGGCGAACTGGTTCCCCATGGCGCTGAAGGAAGGTGCTCGCACTTGGCTCCTGAACCTGGCCCCAGGCACGATCTCCTCCTGGGACCAGATGTGTACTCGCTTCATCGCCAACTTCCAAGGTACCCGCGACCGGCCTCCCGCCGTGAGCGACATGCGCCGCATCAAGCAACAACCTGGGGAGACCCTACAAAAGTACATCCAGCGCTTCAACAGTGCGCGCCTCAAGATCCCCAGGGTGTCCGAGGAAGCCATCATTTCGGCCTTCTCCGATGGCGTGCGCGACGTCAAGATGAAGGAGGAGCTGGCGATGCATGAAGACCTCTGCACCTCCCTGGAGCTGTTCAACTTGGCGACCAAGTGCGCCAGGGCTGAGGAAGGACGCCTCTCCCTCCTCGAGCTGCCTGCCGCAGACCCAGAAGAGAAGAAGCCCAAGGCCAAGGACGTGAAGCGCAAGGGGGCTGCCGTACTCGCGGCGGAACCAGACACCAAACGGGGCAAGGATCTGCCCGAATCCTCTAGGGGCAGCCGGTACTGTGTGTACCCCGACCTCCACACCCACAACACCAACGAATGCCAAGAACTCCGCGCCGTGCGAGAAGGAAGAATCGGCCGTCGCCCTGACCGTGCTGACCGGGGCTACGACCGAGGAGGAGGAAGAAACCCAGGACGCTGGGAAGATCGTGGCCCGTGCCAAGGGTGGCGCGACCAACCTCGCGAGGATCGCTGGCGGGACCTGCCTCACGAGGGGGACTGGAGGGATCAGCCTCGTGAGGATCGCCCTCACGGCAACCCGGGCCTCCCTCCACTGCCGCCTCAGCCAAGGAGGAACGAAGACCGCCATCAAGACGAGGGGGCTGGGGGCTTCCAAGAGCCGCGCGCAATCGCCTGCTTCTTGGGCAGAGCTCAAGCCCCAGCCTCCCAACGCATCTCCAAGCAGTTTGCCCGTGAAGTCAATGCAGTCCTCCCCAAGCTCGAAGGAACGTGCCCCCTCAAGTGGTTGGCGTGCGCCATCACGTTCAGCTCAGCAGATCAGCTCAAGTGCGCGGCCACAGCCGGGGTCCTCCCGATGCTTTGCTCCCCAATCATCAGCAATGTACTGGTCACTAGGACCCTTATCGATGGTGGAGGAGGGCTCAACGTCCTGTCCGTGGAAACATTCGACAACCTCCAAGTGCCCTATGACCAGCTTCAGCCCACCAAGCCTTTCTCCGGAGTCACCGACGGTTCAACAATCCTGATCGGGCAGGTCCGCCTCCCTGTCACCTTCGGGACCTGCAGCAACTACCGCACCGAGCTCATCGAATTCGATGTCGCCCACATCCGCCTGTCGTACAACGCCATCCTCGGATACCCAGCGCTGGCCAAGTTCATGGCCGTAACTCACCACGGCTACAATGTCCTCAAGATGCCAGGGAGTTGCGGCGTCATCACGGTGCCATGTGAAGAGAAGGATGCAGTGTGTTCCCTGGAGCGAGCCTTTCAGGCCGCGACACTAGAAGACCCAGATCGCGGGAGCAGGAGGCTTCCTGAGACCACACCCAAGAAGAAGAAGACGTCTGCAGGCTCTGCCCTTCAGGAGGCAGGCCCCTCAGGGCCCGAGCCTGCCCAGGGGGACCCTCCTTCCATCGCATAGGAAAGCGCGCCCGGCGCCCTCCTCAGGCAGGGCTCGGGGGCTCTCACCTGGAGGGCCACCGACCTTGCCAGGGTCGCGAGGGAGGCGCTTGGGCACCATGTGGAGTCGTGCTTCGAAGCGCGATTCCCATGAGAAGGAGCCAGGCGAGGAAGGTCAGACCAGCAGGAGTTCGTTAACAAGGCCATTCAAGAACTACAGGAGTCGAGAATCATGAGAGGTTACCGCCGCTTACCGGCTGTGGCTCCCCATCCAGGCGAGGATGGTGGGCTGCGCGTCTGCGTCGACGTACCAGGGCTCAATCAGATCGCCACGACGGAGCGCCTCTGGCCCTCCCGAGTGGGGTGCTGCGGAGGACCGCCCCACAGCTATGTTCGCATGCCTTACGGCCTACCGAGCATGGCTGCGGCGTACCAGCGCCTCATGAGGGGCATCCTGGAGGCTCAGGAAGACAGGCGTTCCGCGGCTCTGGCGGAGATGGAGGCAGCCCGCGAGGAGCCATCAGTGCCTCCGGAGCCTCCCGAGGCCCCAGGGCCTGGGGGCTTGTGAGGATCGGCTTCCGCAGCTCACCGAGTCTGCAGCACCAACGCCACTTCACCGACGACATCTTCAGGTGACATCTTTCAAATCTCATTCCCAGCTGGGAGCGCCCCCCGGGGTTGCGTCACTCCCAGGCCACGTGGGTCCGTCCCCGTGGCATGTATCCCTTTTTATTTCCTTCAGTCGTTAGCTTGCTTTGCTGGGGGCACCCCTCGGGCTGCATCATCCCCAAGCTGCTCGGGCTAGGCCCATCGGCGTGTATCTCCCCTGCGTTTATTTCCAATTATGCATTCGCCTATCATGCTTGATTACTTGATGCCGTCCACGACACCTCTTCTTCTCCATGTTGACCACTTGCACATTAAAGGGGGGGGTGCCTGAGCATCGCGACTCAGGGCTCTTACTGGCCCTCCAGCCCTCACCCTCTGGCCTTGTCCATGGCATCGCGACCTGGCATACCAGCGACGGCTGAGACAAGCTCGAGGGCCGGGACCCGAGGACGTAGAGTGCCGGCATCTAACCAAACTTTGCAGGAACACATCTCAAGATACGGCCCAGTGCCAGGCGCAACCCGCCTAAGAGGTAGGGCCTCGTGAGTCCCGCGCTGACCCACGGGTGCCCTGATACACCTCACCCACTCCAACCAATGAGCTCTTGAGCGACTAACGTTCGACTGGCAACTGCCACGGCAGCACCATCTTCTTTCTGTGATGAATCTGCAGGATCTTTAGGGGAAACTGCGCTAGCCAAGGCCCTCACGGCGTTTCCTTCACCCTCGCCCGCGCAAACCGCTTGTACGTTAAAGGGGGGGTGCCTAAGCATCGCGACTCAGTACTCCTACTGGCTCTCCAGCCCTCACCCTCTGGCCTTGTCCACGGCATCGCGACCTGGCATACCAGCGACGGCTGAGACAAGCTCGAGGGCCGGGACCCGAGGACGTAAAGCAGAAAGGGGAGCAGAGGCGAGGGAGAAGGGGCACGCGGGGACCTCGTCAAGCAGCTCCGTCCAAATTGCCCCCCGGACCCGACGACGCGCTAGGGGCGATCCCCGATTCTCAGAGATAAGTCACCATCCAAAGCATTAGCTACCGTGGCACTACCCCCGCACCCAAAGCAACTCCGTACTAGCGACGTTGCTTCCCTTCCTCACCAAGCGACGGCTGCTTGGGCGCCAAAGGGGACCTCCTGAGCATCGCGACTCAGGGGCTCTTACCGGACCCCGGGTCGCTCACCTCCTGGCCTTGACCACGGCATCGCGACCTGGCATACCAGCGACGGCTGACGACGCCTTGGGACTGGGACCTGTCGACGCAGAGCACCAAGCCCTCGCGAGGTGCGAAAGGGAGGACCGAACTATGACGGAATTTGCGATTCGCACAGATCCATAGCAAGGGTTACATATTAACAACAAGGATCACAGCCGCCTTACAAGCCCCTATGGGGCGCAATGTGATTCCTCGCAGGGAACGGGTCCTAAAGGGTGGTGACTACATGCGCCCCTGCAAAAGACGCCATCATCAACAGTGGGCCGTCAAGCACCGGCGCCAACCCCATCCAGATCATGGTCGGCGGCGGCCAAGCGAGCCCGCCCTGCTCCGGGAGCGGCGCTGGCTCGCGGGTTCATAGCTGTCGTCGCTCCTCTCCGGAGTCGCGAAGACCTCGCTGGGATCGCTAGATCCTCCGGCGCTCCCATCGCTTGTTGAGCTGTCCAGGGGGCGGTCGGCGGGCCCAGCCGCCGCCATGGCGAGGTCCTGGCCGCCTCCCCCGGGGCAGCACTCCAGCCGGCGCCCATTCGCGTCGAAGACCTTGAAGAACATCACCGAAGCGCCATCGTACTCCAGGTGGATCGTGAGGGCGCCCCTTGCTCTGCAACCCCGAGCGATCTCGCCCCAGCCGCGAGTCATAAAGACCTCACCCGAGGCAAGGACCGCGACTTCTGTCTCGGTCGCCGGGGTGCTGCAGTCGGCATGCTGCAGCCATAGCTCCAGGAGTCTTCCCCGCAGGAAGACGGAGGCGAAGAAGGGAGGAAAGCGAATCAAAGTTCGCGGAGGCATGGCGGCGTGGAGCACGATCTCGCGGAAGGAGCCCTCGGCATGGACTCCAGGAGGAATGACCCACACCTTCGTGACCCTCCAGCGCCGGCGACGGCGCTGGCTGAGGGGATCGACATCTTCCCTTCCAAGGCCCTCGGCGTGGGCATACAAAGGAAGCGGGAACCCCGGCGGAGGTCGCTCATACCAAGGCCTCGGCGCCACCCGACGACCCTCCTCATCGCGGCCGTAGGGAGCAGGTCGCTTCTTCGGCGGGAGAGGGTCTGGTCCCTCTCGAAGAGCCTTTCCCTTCTCTGCCGCAAAAAACCGGTGAATTGGAGCCATCACACCAAGACGAAGAAGGAACTGAGGCAGAGGAGGAAGCAAGAAGAGATGGGCTGGAAGGACACGCGCGGTGCCGTACATATAGCCGACGAAGGCCAACCGTCGGCCTCCACGATCGCAGGTAATCATGACATGATTTGCATGCAGGGGCTTGTCCAATCCGCGCAGTCACCAAGGCGTCGTGGGAAGTGGAGACGCCCACGTCCAATCAACCGCCACGCGGCGCCCAAGGCCGCAGGCTGTTAGGGCCCGCGGTGCTTCGCCCTTGCCCTTTCGCCTCTCGGCACGGCCAAGTCAATGCGCGCCTTGGGCCCGGGGGCTACTGTCGGCGTTCTGGGAACGGGGGTCCCCAGACTTGCCTGCCTGCGGCCTGCGGTGTGGCTCGAATGGGGGCCCAACGCGGCCCATCTTCACCAACACAAGACCCAAGACCCTCGTGAGGGGCCAGGCCTCACGAGGCGGACGACATGGTGCTTCCTCAGGCGCGGCCTCCTCAGGATGGCTCACGAGGAGGCAGAGAGATCAAGGCAGGGTACCTCGCGAGGTGCCCATGACGCAAGCCATGACGACCAAGGGTGCCAGGCGGGCGCCAGCCCGCGCAGCGTTCCCCTTTCCTCTTTGGTGCAAAGGGGGCAAGCGCAGGCGAGAGGATCAAGCAAAGGCACCCATTTCGGTGCAACAAGACCAAGACCAGTCCAACGGCGGGAAGGAGGCCACCATGGAGCCCAGAACAGCGTCACCACAGGGCCTTTGGCAGGCGAAGACCAACTTTAGTCAGGATAAGTGTACTAGATGTTCCCCTTCGAATTGGCCAATTGTTGGCGCCCTTCCCGCTCAAATATTTGGGAAGAGGCCCAGGGCCTTTGTCTATAAATAGGACTAGCCACCCCCAGGGTACAGAGGAAGAAAACCAGCTAGAACATAGCATCCACAAACAAAGCTAGCAACACACTTAGAGAGAGAGAAGGGCGATCGAACTCCCCCAGCAGTTCATCCCCTAGCCAAGAACAGACCCTCGTGAGGTTGTTCTTCCTTGTACTGTTCATCCTCATCAGCCCAAGAGGCAATCCACCCACCACAAACTAGAGTAGGGTATTACACCACAATGGTGGCCCGAACTAGTATAAACCTTGTGTCTCTTGTGATGTTCGTTCTGTAGTTTAGATCCTTGCGAGACGGAGAGGTAGAGGGCATAATCTCCGCGCGCACCCCAGAGTTCGAACCTTAAGGGTCTGCCAGAACCCGTGATCCGACAAATATGTCATCTCAAGACTCCGATGGAGAGAGCTATGTCTCACATCTTGTTGCTGACCCAAAGACCTATGGGGACCTATCTCCCTATGGTCGAACCACGAATGACGAGGAGGATGCTCACTTGATGAAGATCGATTATTCAAGCTCGGAGGAGGAGGATGTGCCTCTACCTCAATCTGGGGATTTGCACGTGGAGTTTAAGAAATCAAGTCTCCCGAAGAGAGCTAACCGTTCTAAAAATATATCTATTCCTTCTCGTTTTCGGCAGAAAAGCAAAGGGGATTTAGGTGACAAGATCTTGAAGCTAGAATTGGAGGTCGATGATTTAAAGGAGGAAATTGCTCTCCTGAACTACAACATGAAAAAGTTGAAGGCACAATTATCACCACCACCATCTTCTTCACCACCAAAAGATAACTGAGTATCGGGTATGGGCACTCCCCTTGGCTTCCGCCAAGCTTGGGGGAGGTGTCCCGGTATCGTATCATCCCACTATCTTTTTGCTTTTACTTATCTTAGTTCGATCTTTTGCTTTAGATGAAATAAAAGCTTAGTTCGATCCTTTTTCTTTTAGAGTTGCTTAGTGATCTATCCTTGTAATCGTGTGCAAGTTATATTATAAAGTTAGTTTGAGTTTTTTCTTTCTTTACTTCCATGTTGCAAATAAAGAAAAGAAATAAGAAAGAAAAAGAGAAAGGAAATAAATAGAAGAAAGGAAATAAATCAATAAGATTATATACTAATCCTATGGTAGGTGATAGCACCACATAAGGAAAAGTATAAGTAGAAAATGTTATTAGAGATTGACAAACATAGCATTAGTCAATGATGCAACTCATGAATGAATTAATAAAGGAAGAGAAGATTCACATATAAATATACTATCCTAGAAATCTTTTGTGATTTTGAGCCCTCATCAAAATATTATATGCCAAAATTGTTGATGTTGGACAAGCAAGACAACTTAATGGTTTATGTTTGTTTATATTCACATAGAAGTCATATTGTCATAGATCCTTTAACATGTGATGCTTGCCCCTATCTTTTCTAGCCAAAAATTCCGCACTAAGTAGAGATACTACTTGTGCATCCAAAACCCCTTAAACCCAAATCTTATTTTCAAGTGTCCACCATACCTACCTAGGGATTGAGCAAGATCCGTCAAGTAAGTAGTCACCGGTGCAAAAAGGTAATAAAAATTGCTTCCAAATGTGTGAGATCATTTAGTGTAAGAGAAAATTGAGCGTTGTACGAACTTGGATGACAAAGAATAAAAGTGACAGACTGCATAATAAAGGTTGTCATCTTAAGGGACAATAAAATGTGATGTTCTCTTGCACTAAGGGATTGAGCATACAAACAAATAAACGCATGGAAACCTCTGCTTACCTCTGCGAAGGGCCTATCTTTTACTTTTATGTATTTACTTTTATGCAAAGAGTCAAAGTCTTCTATTCCTTTTTATTTTCTCCTTTGGCAAGCATCATGTGGTGAGGAAAGATCTAGGAACATATGTCCGGTTGAATATAGATAGCATGAGTTATTATTGTTGACATCACCCTTGAGGCGAGTATGTTGGGAGGCGAAACTATAAGCCCCTATCTTTCTATATGTCTGGTTGAAACATTTTTCTCATGGGTACGCGGTGAGTGTTAGCAATCATAGAAGACTATATGATGGTTGAGTATGTGGACTTGCCTAAAGGCTCCGACACGTGACTTTTCCTAAAAAGATGATGAATTGTAGTTGCAATGTTGTCTGAGAACATAGTTTGTTGGTTTCTAATAGAGTTTTTGCTTTATACTTCGATTGTGTGATGAACTATTACTAATTCATGAGAAGTATATGATAAAAGTCCTATGTTTAATTTTGTTGTTGTTATAATAATCAACATGATGCTTCTATGCCCATATTTTGTTTTTATCGACACCTCTCTCTCAAAGCATGTAGACATGTTTTTCGATTTCGGTTTTCGCTTGAGGACAAGCGAGGTCTAAGCTCGGGGGAGTTGACACGTCCATTTTGCATCATGTTTTCTTACTGTTATTATAATGTTTTTATCCATAATAATGCTTTTTGGAGAAATTGTATTGAGAAGTAATCTCTATGGAGTTAGAGACGCATCCATTTGCGTCAAAGGTCCTAGATACATAACTGCTCACGATATCATCTTACCGCCTTCCATAGAAATCGTTGATACGGCACAACCTATAGCTAACTTGACAGAGCCCATTGATTTCTGCATTGATTTACAGATCAAGAGAGATCGTGGATATCAGACAGAACTCAGAAAGAACTATCAAGATGGAAGTTATCTCTGATGCCTCATCTCTCATAATTTGCAAGGTACACACCAAGAGAGAGAATTCCGGCAGCTGGAAATCTGGACCTGAAAAAGCTACGCCAGGCCACCTATTCTGCACAACTCCAAACAAGCTGAAACTTCACAGGGTTTTTTATGGAATATTTAAGAATTACTGGAGCCAATAACTATCAGAGGGGGGCCACCAGGTGGGCACAGCCCACCTGGGCGCGCCAGGGCCCCCAAGCGCGCCCTGGTGGGTTGTGGCCTCCTCGTCCCACATCCGGTGCCCATATTCTGGTATATAGGTCATTTTGACCTAGGAAAAATAAGGAGGAGACTTTCGGGAAGGAGCGCCGCCGTCTATACGCGGAACTTGGACAAGAGCACTTTTGCCCTCCGACGGAGCGATTCCGCCGGGGGAACTTCCCTCTCGGAGGAGGAAATCATCGTCATCATCATCACCAACAACTCTCCCATCTTGGGGAGGGCAATCTTCATCAACATCACCATCTCATCTCAAACCCTAGATCATCTCTTGTATTCAATCTTGTTACCGGAACTATGGATTGGTGCCCGTGGGTGACTAGTAGTGTTGATTACATCTTGTAGTTGATTACTATATGGTTTATTTGGTGGAAGATTATATGTGCAGATCCATTATGCCATTTAACACTCCTCTGATCATGAACGTGTTCATCATTTGTGAGTAGTTACTTTTGTTCTTGAGGTCACGAGACAAATCATGTTGCAAGTAATCATGTAAATTTGATATGTGTTCGATATTTTGATAGTATGTATTGTTGTGATTCCCTTAGTGATGTCATGTGAACGTCGACCACATGACACTTCACCATATTTGGGCCTAAGGGAATGCATTGTGGAGTAGCAATTAGATGATGGGTTGCAAGAGTGACAGAAGCTTAAACCCTAGTTTATGCGCTATTTCGTAAGGGACCGATTGGATCCAAAAGTTTAATGCTACGGTTAGAATTTATTCTTAATACTTTTCTCGTAGTTGCGGATGCTTGCAGGAGGGTTAATCATAAGTAGGAGGTTTGTTCAAGTAAGAACAACACCTAAGCACCAGTCCACCCACATATCAAATTATCAAAGTAGCGAACACAAATCAAACCAACATGATGAAAGTGACTAGATGAAATTCCCGTGTACCCTCAAGAACGCTTTGCTCATCATAAGAGACCGTTTTGGCCCGTCCTTTGCCTCAAAAGGAATGGGCTACCTTGCTGCACTTTTGTTACTACTATCGTTACTTGCTCGTTACAAATTATCTTGCGATCAAACTACTCCGCTACTTACAATTTCAGCACTTGCAGACATCACCTTACTGAAAACTACTTGTCATTTCCTTTTGCTCCTCATTGGGTTTGACACTCTTACTTATCGCAAAGAGCTACAATTGGTCCCCTATACTTGTGGGTCATCAGTACCCTACAAACGATTTCTTCTTATGTTCTCCGCTAGATAGGAACTCTGGAGTGATTCTTCATCGCACGTTGAGGGATGGTTAGATGATCCAATTATATTAGCATTCTTGGGAGATTGTACTAGCGAAAGTACGGATCCTAGGCCTCATTTTCAAGCATTGCAATACCATTTGTGCTCCATTTTATCAATTGCTACCTTGCATTTTTTATTGTTCCTATCACGAAAATCAATATCTACTATCATTACTACACTTTTATTACCATCTCTTCGCCGAACTAGTGCACGTATACAAATTCACATTGTATTTGGTGTGTTGGGGGCACATGAGACTTTTTAATATTTGGTTGCAGGGTTGTTGAGACCATCATGATCCTACACCTCCCATAGATTGATAAACCTTAGGTCATCCACTTGAGGGAAAATTGCTACTGTCCTACAAAACTCTGCGCTTGGAGGCCCAACATAAGTCTACAAGAACAAGTTATGTAGTAGACCTCAGACGACTCCTTCACCACCCAGGTATGCCTCTCTTCTCTCTCTCGGGCTATGACTTGAAAATATTTCCCAATACCCTCCTAGTGTTTATTATGATGAATCAGGTAACGAGGAGGAGCTTCCTATCCAACCAATCTCATCAATAAGAAGCTTGAAAAAATTAATTAAACCCACACATGATGTGGTGAAGAAGAAGAAAGGAAGAAAGAATAGACGTAAAAAGGTATCTCTCCCAAATAATGTTGCTCCTATTATTTTTGTGCCTCATGAAAATGAATAAAAATTAATTGTGGAAGATGATGCACTTGATGATGATTTTGTTATGGCTATTGCTTGTTGTGATGATTATGATTGGGAAGATAATGATACTTCTTATAATCTTGGAAATATTTTTGGAGCCAACTAGGGAAATTATGATGATAGCAATTGTTATATTGTTGGTGCTATTCATACTATTAATGATGAGAATGATTATGCTTATGATATGCCAAGCCACAAGCTTGGGGATGCTATATTTGATGAGAATGCCATGTTTGAGAATTTATTGGCTGCAATTAATGTTTGTCCCAAACTTGGGGATGATATGCTTAATGAAGATGATATTTTTACCCCCCTACTTCGAATGATCAAATTTGGTATGATGATTGCATCCCCCCTATCTATGATGAGAAGAAAGTAACTACTTATGATGATTATTGTGATAATACTTATGTTATAAAAAGTAGTGATCATAATTTTGAATATCCTTTTACTGAACATTACTCTTTTAATGTGGATTTTTTTAGTATTCGAGTTTCTTGTGATACTCCCACTATTGTGAATGAGAATAAAATTGCTTATATGGAGAGTAATAAATTTTCTATGCTTTTGGATCATGAAAAGAATGCTTTATGTGATTGTTATATTGATGAATCCATTCATGATTCTACAGAAAATTATTATGACAGAGGAACTTATGATTCATGATGCTCTTGTTATGTTTCAATCCTTATCTTTTATGCGAGCATCATTGAACTCATCATGCCTAGCTAAAAAGCACTAAAGAAAAGCGCTTATTGGGAGACAACCCAACACTTTTACCTACTGTTTTTTTGTGTTCACATGATTATGCTACTGCAGTAATCATGTTTTATAGCTTTTTTTTCAATAAAGTGCCAAGTAAATCCTTTGGGATAGCGGGGATGATAGTTGACTTGATTCTGTCCAAAAACAGAACCTTTTGTGCTCAGTACAGGAATATTGAAAATTCACTGGAATGTGCTTTTGATCTGAATTTATTAGGTGATAGATATACAAATTCCCTACATTGTCCTAATTTTTCAGCATTTTTGGAGTAGTAGAAGTATGGTTGGAGTACAAATTACTATAGACTGTTCTGTTTTTGACTGATTCTGTTTTCAATGCATAGTTTGCTTGTTTTCTAGTTTCTATGGCTTATATTGCTCAATATAAATTGTGGAAATGATATGCTACAGTAGGCATTGTGTGGAGACAATTATGAATCTTGTCTTTGACAGTACCAAAGTGAAATGGTTTGCTCTTTATCATACTAACCTATCTTACGAAGTTCCGCTAAGTTTTGTGTGATTGAAGTTTTCAAGTTTTGGGTGAGATGTCGATATGAGAAGAATAAGGAGTGAGAATACCCTAAGCTTGGGGATGCCCAAGGCACCCGAAGTAAATATCTAAGGAAGATCCAAGCAACTAATTAAGCTTGGGGATGCCCTGGAAGGCATCCCCTCTTTCGTCTCCAACATTATCGGTAACCTTACTTGAGGCTATATTTTTATTCGTCACATGATATGTGTTTTTCATGGAGCGTCATTTTCTTTTATTTTTATTTGCTTGATGTTATTTAGAATAATGTTTTGCATCTTCATTTGAATAAAAATGTCAGGGATAGCCTTCACCATGCTTGTTTTGCAAGTATATGTGTTGCTGTTTCAAAACAGAAAGTTTATCGATGTTGAAAAAATTCCCGAGAAAATTAAGAATGTGATAAAATGCTGAAACTTTTTGCACAGTAAGCTCTGATAAATGTTCTATAGTGCGGTAAATTTTCATAATTTTTGGAGTTAAAGAAGTATTGATACTCTTGCATTCTTTACAGACTGTACTGTATTGGCAGGTTGTTGTTATGTTTGCATTGTTTGCATATGCTTGCTTGTTTAATGATTCTATTGGAGGATAGGAGTATTAAATATGCAGAGGCATTTAGTATGCAATGTTGAATAATAATTTTGTGATTTGCTATAATAGTGAATGATAAGGTTTTTGCATTGGTTTATACTAACTTATCTCACGAGTTCTTGTTGAGTTTTGTGTGGATGAAGCTTTTAAGATTTAGGGAAACCACGATATAAAAGGAATTAATGAGACACAAAAGTTCAAGCTTCGGGATGCCCAAGGCATCCCAAGATAATATTCCAAGAAGTCTCAAGCATCTAAGCTTGGGGATGTCCCGTGTAGGCGTCCCACCTTTCTTCATCAACAATTATCGGTTAGTATCAGTTGAGCCTAAGTTTTTGCTTCTTCACATGACTTGTGCTATTCTTGGAATCTCATTTTATTTTGTTTTGCTTGCTGTTTTAATAAAATACTTAAATCTGAAAGTTTTTAACTAAGAGAGAGTCCACAATTATGTACCTATTTACTTAACTAATCGCTTGATCTTCACTTATATTTTTTTGGATTAGTTTGTCATTTACTCTTGTGCTTCACTTATATCCTATGAGTAAATTGTTGAATGAATTGAATATCATGAAGTTTAAATTATATGTTCATATCATGCCTAGTGGTAGCTTCACATTGTGTTTAGAAAGTGAAATCTTTTGAAGCTTGACAATTACGATATTGGTCATAAGAGAATTCCTGAATGATTACTATAAGGAAGAGAATTTTGACATGCAAATACACTATCTTGTAAATCATTTGTGATTGTGAGTCCCCATCAAAATATTATATGCCAAAATTGCTGACGTTGGACAAGGAAGACAACGTAATAAATTATGTTTGTTCATATTCACATAGAAGTTATATTGTCATAGATCCTTCAAAATGTGGTGCTTGCCCCCCATCTTTGCTAGCCAAAAATTCCGCACCAAGTAGAGATACTACTTGTGCATCCAAAAACCCTTAAACCCAAATCTTAATTTCAAGAGTCCACCATACCTACCTAAGGATTGTGTAAGATCCTTCAAGTAAGTTGTCATCGGTGCAATAAGGCAATAAAAATTGCTTCTAAAAGTGTTAGATCATTTAGTCTAAGAGAAAATTGAGCGTTGTACGAACTTGTGATGGCAAAGAATAAAAGCGACAGACTACATAATAAAGGTTGCTATCATAAGGGGTAATATAATGTGACATTCTTTTGCACTAAGGTGTTGAGCATACAAACAAAAAGCGCATGACAACCTCTGCTTCCCTCTGTGAAGGGCCTACCTTTTACTTTTATGTATTTACTTTCATGCAAGAGTCAAAGTTTTTCTCTCTATTCCATTTTATTTTTCTCTTTTGGCAAGCATCATGTGGTGAGGAAAGATCTAGGCACATATATCCAGTTGGATATGGGTAGCATGATTTATTATTGTTGACATCACCCTTGAGGTGAATACGTTGGGAGGAGAAATTATAAGCCCCTATCTTTCTATGTGTCCGGTTGAAACGTTTTGCTCATGTGTATGCGGTGAGTGTTAGCAATCATAGACGACTATATGATGGTTGAGTATGTGGAGCTCTTACTTAAACTTTGTTGAATAAGTTGAATTGAAATTGTTTGGTGACTAAGAATATAGGTTGTTGAGTTTCAAGAGAATTCATTGTTTAAACCTTAACATGTGAATTGGTTGCTACTTTGTCATGATGAGTTTTATGAGAAAGAGTTGCTATTATGATGCTAGGGAAAGTGATTTAAATTATCATTGATCAAACTTATGCACTTTGCTAGCATTCACACTTCATAAATTATTTCTTTTATCATTTACCTACTTGAGGACGAGTAGGAATTAAGCTTGGGGATGATGATATGTCTCCAATATATCTATAATTTATGAAGTATTCATGCTGTTGTATTATGATTCTTGGATGTTTTACAATCATTTTGTAGCAACTTTATATTATTTTTTGGGACTAACCTATTGATATAGTGCCCAATGCCAGCTGCTGTTTTTTCTTGTTTTTTTACGTTGCAGGAAATCAATATCAAACGGAGTCCAAACACCGTGAAACTTTTTGTGGATTTTATATGGACCAGAAGACATCCAATGGGCTAGAGCAGTTCCTGGGGGGGGGGGGGGTGCCCTGAGAGCATCTCTAGCAGACCCCTTAAGATCGCAAACTGCAAAACTGGGATACGGGTAGGAAAAAGTGCATTTTAAGGGTTCATTTTAGCTACGGCCGAACAGATACTGTAAAAAAACAGTAAAACTGGAATAAAGAGCTCCGTCCTCCAGTCCGGCCGCTGCCGCCCCTTCCTCCAGCCGGCTGCGCCCCGTCGCCCACGGGCCATACCCCATCGCCCGTCGGTCGCGCCCCATCGCCCATCGGTCGCGCCCCGTCCCTGCCGGTCCCGCCCCATCACTGCGCCGGCCGCGCCCAGCCTCGCCGGCCACGCCCCATGGCCTCCGTCGTCCATGCCCAGCCTTGCTGGCCATGCCCCATCGCCTCCGTTGTCTGCGCCTTGCTCTATTGCCAGGCGAGCCATGCCCCTTTGCCTTCCACGTCGGGAGGATTCTGGCGGCCAGGATGAGGTCATGGGAGGCCACGACGATGTCGAGCTTGTCCAATTCGAACCGGCGGCGTTCGTTTGCGGCATCTAGCGGCCTTTTCCGATGCACAGTGATGAATTCCGACGAGTTTAGGGAGGATTCCGACAAACTCCGCGGCGGCATGTTTGCTCCGATGAGGTTTGACCGGTATACGGGCCCCCCTAGATTCGGCCTTCCAACCTCCAAAGATAAGGGTTTCAGGTGTGCATTTGCGGTGGCCCTTTTACGGGTTGCACCACTTTTACAGTTCCTGTTCTGGACACTTATTTCGTCCAAAACTTAAAACACAAAAACTTTACGGGTTTGACCGCATATGCGGGGTCTACTAGAGATGCTCTGAGGAGGGCACAACTCACTAGGGTGCGCCTAGGCCCCCAGGCACGCCCCGGTGGGTTGTGCCCACCTCGGTGGCCTCCCGCACCGCCTCTTCGCCCTATAAATTCCCAAATATTCCAAAAACCCTCGTGGAGACCCTAGATCAGAAGTTCCGCCGCCGCAAGCCTTTGTAGCCACGAAAAACGAATCTAGACCCCATTCCGGCACCCTGCCGGGGGGGGGCAAATCATCACCGGTGGCCATCTTCATCATACCGGCGTCCACCATGATGAGGAGGGAGTAGTTCACCCTTGGGGTTGAGGGTTTGTACCTGTAGCTATGTGTTTAATCTCTCTCTCTCTCTCTCTCTCTCTCTCTCTCTCTCGTGTTCTTGAGATTTCACGATCTTGATGTATCGTAGTTTTTGTTAATATAGTTGGATCATATGGTGTTTTACCCTCTCTATCTTGTTGTGGTGAATTGAGTTTTCCCTTTGAGATTTCATTTTATCGGATTGCATACTTTTATGGATTTGAGAGCACTTGATATATGTCTTGCATATGAATACCCGTGATGACAATGGGGTATTATTTTGATTCACTTGATATATGTTTTGGCACTCAACTCGCGGATTCCCGAGGTGACATTGGGGTAATCTATGCATCGGGGTTGATGCACGTTCTTGTCTTTGTTTCTCTGGTAGAAATCTTGGGGCACTCTTTGAGGTTCTTTGTGTTGGATTGAGTTTTACGAATCTGAAATTATTTGGTGTTATTTTAGTATGAACTCTTGGATAGATCAATCGGAAAGAATAGCTTCGAGGTGGTTTTGTACCCTACAAACGATTTCTTCTCATGTTCTTCGCTAGATAGAACTTTGGAGTGATTCTTTATCGCAAGTTGAGGGATGGTTATATGATCAAATTATATTACCATTGTTGGGAGGTTGCACTAGCGAAAGTACATACCCTAGGCCACATTTCCAAGCATTGCAATAACGTTTGTGCTCCGTTTATCAATTGCTACCTTGCTGTTTTTTATTGTTCCTATCATGAAAATCAATATCTACTATCATTACTACACTTTTATTACCATCTCTTTGCCGAACTAGTGCACCTATACAAATTCTCATTGTATTTGGTGTGATGGGAACACAAGAGACTTTTTATTATTTGGTTGCAGGGTTGTTTGAGAGAGACCATCTTCATCCTACACCTCCCACGGATTGATAAACCTTAGGTCATCCACTTGAGGGAAAATTGCTACTGTCCTACAAAACTCTGCGCTTGGAGGCCCAACATAAGTCTACAAGAACAAGTTGTGTAGTAGACATTAGACGACTCCTTCACCACCCGGGTATGCCTCTCTTCTCTCTCTCGGGCTATGACTTGGAATAAAGGATTTTAACCCAGCGGTCGATTTGAGTCATTTCTTCCTCTTGTAGCTCCCTAGAAACATCAGTTGCAACGAATGGAGCGGGGTGGTTGAAGATCTGTCTGCTCGTTGTCACCATCAATCTCCACGCGTGAAGCTAGTTGCGTTTGAATCTGTGGATAGTGGGAGGAAATTTCTGGCATGTGCGGAGAAGGTTAGCCCCTCTTTCGTTGTTACAAATCATTTTTAGATGTGATTCAGACACTGTCACGGTCCCAACCCATTCATAACACACCTTCCACCAAACACATCCTAAGACAGTGTCACAGTTTGTACCTAGTATCTAAAAATGTTGCCATCTCATCAGTGGTGCCATTAGAAAATTATTTGGCACCGCTTCAGTAGTTTGTGCAGCCAACTTTGGTCCACACATCCGAGCAGCCAACCAGTTAAATACTAAATATTTATGGCACGAAGGAACTAGGAATCAGAGCAACTAGGTGCTCCGAAGTCTGGGTCCCTGATTTTTTCCGCTGCACCGGCTCGCCTGTGCAGGGCACCGGTGTGAAATGTAGCAACAGTTGTCTTTACACCGGTTTTGGCATACATAGTGGATGACCTTAGTTCTATTAGTTCTATGTTAATAAATTTGGGCATGTGCACACCTGTTAGTATCAATTTGCTGTCATCCAAACACTGTCGCTATGTTGTTGCAGTTATATTTAGCTTACTCATAAATTGTTCCATTTGTTATTTATAGCACATGAGTAAGAACTTGTAGCATTGTTGTGGTTAATTATAGCTTCTGATGTTTCAGAATTTGGTTCTTTTCTCAGTAGCAATTAATTCATTTGCACATTGATATTTTTGAGAAGATATGTCATAATTAACCTGTTTATTTACTTTTTCAAAGTAAGTATTGGTGATTTTCTATGTTGCTATAAACCCATTTCGCCTACAATTGTTACTGATCTAGTTTTAAATATTATTAGATGAACAAAAGTGTTCGTACTTGGAGTGGGTTGATCAAGAGTGGCCACAGTCTTTGAAGACGTGCCTAGCAAAGCTCTGGAGCATGTATGAGGAAGAGAACAGAGGTAGGCTTAGAGAAAGTGTTGTCAACGCTGAAGAATATTTGAAGATGCGGGATAAAACGAGGAAGGTGGAGAGTGAGCTCAATTTCTTTTAAATCAGACTTTGCTAAGATGGTGTTGGCGAAGGAGGAAGCACTTTCCCAGTTGGCCAGTGCGAAATAGGTTCTTACTGAACTAAAAGCAGAGGTAAGACAAGCCTAGATGATCTCGATTAGGGAAAGGAATATATTGTTATTATGAAGCTGAACTAGCTATATGATGTATTGTGCTCTTTTCACGTAGCTATCGTACTGTGATGTTAAAATATATTTATGTGCCTGATATGAAATTGGCAAACAACTGTTCGAAATGAAATGTGAACTTGCATAATACTGAAATTATTAATTGTAAACTAATAAACCTGCTAAATGGATCATGGAACTTTGCAAATGGTTCTAGCAGTAAAAGCGCTTGTGATGGATAGCGCAATGCCACATAGTTTTCTTCATCAAATCGTGTGTGATGTAGTTGAATAAAAGCAAACGGTTAACCGAGGCAGAGCGTATGTGATAGTTACACCTATCACACACGAGCCTATACATAAAACTGTGTGGGGTGTACATACGAATGAAAACGTTTTCCCTGGATTGACTGTGTGGGATGTACATACGAACGGAAACGTTTTCCCTGGATTGGCTGTGTGGAATGTACATAAGAATGGAAAAGTATTCCTTGGATTGACTGTGTGGAATGTACATAACAAACGGAAACGTTTGTTTGGGACTGATTGTGTGGGATGTACTTACGACCGAACCAGTTGGGCCTGTATAATCATATTTGATCGCTCGCCTGTCGTACACGACCTCATTTTGCCGAGCGTGTGTACTAGGAGGGTGTATCCCTGACGGTTTCTGGGTCGTGTGGGAAGGACCCCCCTATCGCAGTCACTCACTAGGCGACGGTTCAGAACGCCGTCGCGGAAAGGGGTTAAACACCGTTTGTATAGCACCCCGCTCTACCAGTGGCAAGACGACATGATGTAGACAAACTAAACCCAATCAATATAAAGAAACCCCATTGTTTTATCCTTATTGGTAACAATACAAATACGTGGCTTGTCCCTTTCTGTCACTGGGATATAGAGCACCGCAAGATTGAACACATCACAAAGCACCTCTATCATTGCAAGATAAATCGATCTAGGTGGCCAAACCAAACGGATAAATCGGAGAGATACAAAGCTATAACAATCATGCATAATATAGTTCGGAGAAGACTCAATTAATATTGATGAATAATCTGATCATAAACCCACAATTCATCGGAACCCAACAAACACATCGCAAAAGAAGATTGCATTGGATAGAACTCCAAGAAGACCGAGGAGAACATTGTATTGAAGATCAAAGAGGCAGAAGAATCCATCTAGTTACTAGCTATGGACTCGTAGGTCTATGGTTAACTACTCACGCATCATCGATAGGGTGGCAAGGATGATGTAGAAGTCCTTTGTGATTGATTCCCCCACCGACGGAGTACCGGAGAAGGCCTCCAGATGGGATCATGGAAGAACAGAAACTTGCGGCATCAGAAAAAGTGTTTTGGGTGGCTCTCTGTTGGTTTCCCGATTTTAGAGAATTTATGGAGGTGGAATTAGGTCAGACGGAGCCACGTCGGTCCTACAAGGCATCAATGCGTGCCCTGTTGCCTTGCCATCTTCTTGCTTCTTGTCTGGTCTCCTCCCAAAGCTTCCAGGGCCTCTCTTATCGAGAAAAAATCGTCAAAAAGTTTCGTAGCATTTGGACTCCATTGGTACCGATTTCCAGGAAAACCAAAAATAAGTAGAAAACAAAACTACTGCAGGATGCTGCTAACGCGACACTACAATCAGAGACCCTACGCTGAAACTGTGTGTGATGCATAATCGCAAATGGTGATGTAATAAAACCATAAAAATGATGCAAAACATTGGCGATGGCTGAGACATAAAACACGATTCAGACTATAGTTGCGTGTGCGATACGTGGCATATGGTTCACTCGAATGAACTATTTGTGATGAGCTTAACAACAGAAACCGGCAGCCAGATGAAGGTGTGTGCAACGTACGGCATACTGTTCACACGGATGAGCTGTTTGCGATTAGGCAACACAACAGAAATGGCCGGGTAGATCAAGGTGTGTGTGCGATTGACGGCATACAGTTCACTCGGATGAACTGTATGCGATTAGGCAACACAACAGAAACGGTCAGCCAGATCAAGGTGTCTGCAATTGATGGCATACACTTCACACAGATGAACTATTTACGATTAGCCACAACAAATAGAAACAGTTAGACAGATCAAGGTGTGTGCGCTAGACGGGCACACATTCTAATTAAAAGAAGCGTGCACGATGGTAATAACGAGCGCTTACGGTTGATGGAACAAGACATGTGCTGACATCGCCTATTGCAAACGCCACACCCTATGGTGCTGATAACCCACAAGTATAGGGGATCACCACAATTTTTGAGGGTAAAGTATTTAACCCAAATTTATAGATTCTACACAAGGGGAGCCAAAGAATATTTGAGGTATTAGCAGCTGAGTTGTCAATTCAACCACACATGGAGATTAATTATCTGCAGCAAAGTGATCAGTAGCAAAGTAGTTTGATAGTTTTGATAGTAGTCACAGCAGCAACGGTAACAGTAATAGTGATAACAGTAATTTTGTAGCAAGTGTAACAGTGTTGATAGCAATAGTAATGCAGCAAGATCAATATAAGATAAATTCGTAGGCGTTGGTGTCGGATTTCAGGTTCCGGCAGACCCTTGAGGTTCGAACACTGGGGTACGCGCAGAGATTTCGCCTTCTACCTACCTGTACCCCACCGCCTCACTAAGATCTAAGCTATAGAAAGAACAACACAAGAGACATAGGGTTTATACTGGTTCGGGCCACCGTTGTGGTGTAATACCCTACTCCAATGTGTGGTGTGGTGGATTGCCTCTTGGGCTGATGATGATGAGCAACACAAGGAAGAACAGCCTCGTGAGGGTCTGTTCTTGGCTGGGGCGATGAACTGCTAGGAGGAGTCCAATCACCCTTCTCTCTCTCTCTGCTTGGGCTCTACCAGATTTCTCGATCTCTATCCTCTCGTCCCCCTGCCCTGGGGTGGCTAGTCCTATTTATAGGCAAAGTCCCTGGGCCTCTTCCCAAATATTGAGCGGGAAGGGCGCCAACAATTGGGCATTTTGAAGGGGAACATATGGTACACTTATCCTGACTAAAGTTGGTCCTCGCCTGCCAAAGGCTCTGGTGCTGACGCTGGCTTGGGCTCCACAATGACTTCCTCCCTGCCGTTGGGTTGGTCTTGGTCTCGTTGCACCAAAAAAGGTGCCTTTGCTTGATGCTCTCGCCTGTGCTTGCTCCCTTTGCACCAAAGAGGAAAGGAGGACACTGCGCGGGCTGGCGCCCGCCTGGCGCCCTTGGTCGTCATGGCTTGCGTCACGGTCACCTCATGAGGTACCCCGCCTTGATCTCTCCGCCTCCTCGCGAGCCAGCCTGATGAGGCCGTGCCTGAGGAAGCTCCGTGTCGTCCGCCCCGCGAGGCTTGTCCCCTCGCGAGGGTCTTGGGTCTGTGTTGATGAAGATGGGCCGTGTTGGGCCCCCCTTTGAGCCATGCCGCAGGCCGCAGGCAGGCAAGTCTGGGGACCCTCGTTCCCAGAACACCGACAGTAGCCCCTGGGCCCAAGGCGCGCCCGGACTCGGCCGTGCAGGGAGGCGAAAGGGCAAGGGCGAAGCGCCGCGAGCCCTAACAGCCTGCGGCCTTGGGCGCTGCGTGGCGGTTGATTGGACGTGGGTGCCTTAGCAACTGCGCGAGTTGATAAAGGAGCGGCATCTGCCTAGGCCTTGCTTTTTTTTCTTTCTCCGGTTGCTGCTCAGATCCCCTTTCTTGCGCCTCTCCTTCCTTCCTCCAAAATTTCCAGATCTACTCCGTCCGCGCGACCTAGGAAGCCATGGCGCCTCGTCAGTCCCCGGCCGGAGCTTGGTACTCGTCTGCCCTGGAGTCGCCGAACGTGTCAGAGTCGAGCCTCGCCCGGTTGCGCCGGATGGCGGCGGCGCATGGCATCGACGGGGCGAAGGTGTTCAAGGCCGGCTCCGCCACCCCTGAGGGCCAAGGGAGCACCTTCTATCCGCTCTTTGTGAGTGCCATTGCTGCTGGCCTGGTGCCTCCCTTCTCCGAGTTCTTCTTCTCTGTCCTCCGCCATTATAAACTACAGGCTCTGCATCTCCATCCCAACTCCGTCCTTCTCCTGGCAATCTTCACCTATTACTGCGAGGCTCATGTAGGGGTGCAGCCCTTAGTGGCCTTGCTGCGCCACTACTTCTATCTCCGGACCTCTCGCGGTCCTGCTTCCGCGTGCGCGAGCTTCGTCGCGTACGGTGGCGCCATTGCCATTTCGAGCCCCGGGAAAAGGGTTGAGGGCTTCAGGAGCAAGTGTGTCTTGGTAGATGCTGGGCGCATCCACCCTCGGCTGATCTTTCCCACGGAGCAACCCACGAGCTCCAGCGATTGGTGTCGAGCGGAGCTCGCGGACCCCCGCGCGAAGCTGGTGTTGGAGAAGATGGACGCGGATCTTAGGCCGGCCAACATGGCAGCGTCGCTGCTGAGGGAATTCCTGGAGCACCAGCTGGCTCCGCTTCGGCAGTCCTCACTTCCGATGTGGAGGCCCCATCCGAGCCCCGCGGCCTTGGCCGACGAAGATCTGGCTGCGGTCCTCCAATCTCTGGTCGGGGGCGATGTGGCGAGGTTGGAGGGCGCTCCTACGCCCTTGTTCCTCCGCGACGAGCGGGAGCAGGTAGTAGAGTCCATGCCCGTCTTCAACGGGGACAGGCCCGTGCCCATGGAAGCTCCTGAGGACCCGGTGGATGTGTCCTCCGATGACCCCAGCGAAGAGGAGGAAGGAGAGGAGCGGGAAAAGGGGCCTGACTCCGAGGCGACTGTCGGGGAGTCGAGGGCTCCCCTCCCCCGGCGCAGGTCCCGTGCTCTCCGCCTCTCTCCGAGCGATGATGACGAGGATGATGACGAGCAGGGCAGCGGGAGCTTTCCCCCGATCCCGAAGAAGGACAAGACCGGGCTGATCTGCCGCGGGTCTGCTCCGGCCCCGAGGCGGACCGCAGACGCGCCTGCAGCCCCCGAGCTTCCCGTGGTTGACCCTTCTAGCCGGCTTTCAGGCTTCAAATTTGGTCGGAGGCTGCCTGAGCTCACTGGCGATGACCCGTAAGCGCTTGATTCTTGTTTTTATTTCTTGTTTTGCTGCTGAGGCTTGACGTCCGCATCTCTTGGGTAGGCTGGCGCCGGCAGCAAAGAAGCCGAAGGGAGCTCCTGAGGTTCCATTCGGGGCAGCGCCTCTATCCGCGAAGGAAGGTGACCGCGATGCACGGGCCTCTCCTTCCCGGTCGTCCTCACGAGACCTGGCTGAGCCGGCTGGGGCGAGCTCAGCCCCCATGGCCCAAGCGACTCCTGAGGTGCCCTTGCCTGCTGCCGCCACCACAGCCGTTGGGGCGTAGCAGGCTCCACCTCAGGATGCTGTGGTCGCGCCGCCACCCTCTCCTCCTACTCCACCGACTGCTGCTCTCCGACTCCTCCCGCCGTTCTGGATCGTGCTGCTGCTGAGCTGGACCGACTGCGGCAGGATCTTCTTGGCGCCGACCCTCGTTTGGTGGCCGGGCGCTTGGAGCTGGCTTTAGGATGGATTCGCTTCGACGCTTCGATTCGGGCGGCGCTGGTCCAGGCCTCGACGGCTTGCGAGGAGGAGAGGCAGGCCGTCCTTGAGGTAAAGGCTGCTCGTGACGCAGCCCTGGGGGAGGTGGTCGACGTCCGTGGTCGCTGCAAGGCGCTGGAGGACGAGCTGCAAGGCCTGCGGGACCAGCTCGCGAAAGAGGCCCGCCTTCGCCAAGAGCAGGAAGAAGGCGTGAGGGCTCGCGAGGCGGCCGCCAAGGACCGGGAGGCCAAGCTCAAGAAGCGCCGTGACCGCCTAGACGCGCTGGAGCAGGAGTTGGGGGCGAGGAAGGTCGAGCTAGACGGCAAGGCCCAGGTTCTTGCTGAGGACCGCGTGGCCTTCGCAGAGATGGAGGCGAAGGCTCGCTCCTTGCTGAGGACGCTTTAGGATAGTGGCTTGGAGAGCCCGCTGGCTGGCACCGAGGACAGCCCCGCCAAGCTGCTTCCCTTCCTTTTTCATGCTCTTGAAGATGTCGCCCTTGGCCTTGGCCCCACAGCCGACGCCGAGGCGCGTGTCCTGTCTTTTGCAGCGCTGACGCGGGTCCTCACCCACATCTACCTTCGCGACCCTAGCGTCGACCTCGACAGCCTGCTGGAGCCAGCAAGCGGCGAGCATGCCGCTGCCGCTGCCGAGGCCGTGAAGGGTCGCGTGGAGGCTCTGCTGGGGAAGTTTCGGGCCTTCAGCACGAAGCCGGAGTGAGGCGCTGCCGACCCTGCTGCTCCATGAGATGAACCCACTTCACGCTGCTTCACCGCCGACAAGTGACTCCGTTGTGGCTCCTGTCCTGCCTTCAATTCCTGCACATGTATCATGCCTCGGGGAGGCGTTTAAACTTGACTTTGGCTTTGAGATAACAGTGTGGACTGTAATATTTGCTTTTTGAATTCCTTGAATTTTACGCTTTCCTTCCTACTAGCTTATGTTATACGCCGGCAGAGCCCGGCCCCGCGCATACCTCAGCCGCCGTTAGCCCCGACCGGAAACCAGGACGGGACCAAGGAGTGAGGGGCTACGTGACAAGTTAGGCTCCTGAGTCGCGATGCTCAGGAGTCCCCCTTGGCGCACGAACAACAAGTAGGGAGGTGAGATGTGGGTGGATCTACCGTTCAACGTCTGCAGAGCCCGGCCCCGCGCATACCTCAACCGCCGTTAGCCTTTGGGAACTAAGGAGTGATGGGCTACGTGACCAGTTAGGCTCCTGAGTCGCGATGCTCAGGAGTGCCCCTTGACGTTCAAACGGCCTTCGTACCTTGGCTCCGCTCGGGGAGAGATGCGCGAGGAACCAGTCCCGGGGGGCCTGACTGGGTGGCGTACGTCTGGGCGTGACCCAGGCGCAGCCCCCGTGCCCAGCCCCCTCGCGCGGCACTCCCGAGGGGAGGCGTTACGATGAGGCTAGACACTGAGCTCTAGGCTCCCTGAGGTTGATGCGGCTCGGGGGCCACCCTCAGTTGTTTATCACCAGCGCGGAGCATAGCGCTTCCGTATGTGTACGGTCATAGCCGCTCCTCGGCAGTGTCGTCAGCCAGCGCGGAGCATGGTGCTTCCACTGGTACATGGGAGGGGGCTTCGCTCCGGGAGGAGCCCCTGGGTGAAAACACAAGTGCGCCCCAGGTGGTTTTGGTAATTAATGTCAACATATCTCTTGTTGGACTAACACTTTTATCTAGTATGTTTCAGATAAGTTCAACAATGGAGTGGCATGGACTAAAGGATGTGGGAACTCCTTCAAGATGCTAAGGACAAAGGATTGGTTAAAGCTTCAAGCTCAAGACTCTTCATTTTACATTTTAGTGATCCAAGATCACATTGAGTCTATAGGAAAAGCCAATACTATTAAGAAGGGATGAGGTGTTGCTTAATGAGCCTCTTGCTTCATGTGCTTGGTGATATGCTCCAAAACCCTCAGCTACTTTCCCACCTCCACTCTTGACCTAAACCCAAAGCCAAACACTGACCTACCGATTCTTCCTATCCGGCGCCACCGAGTTTCATTTGTCATAGCCACTGCCAAACCCTAAGCAAATCGGTTCTACCGATAGGGATCTCGGTCTCACCGAGATGGGATTGCAATCTCACTATGTATGCCCATTGTCAAAATCGGTCTCACCGAGTTTGAGCAATCGGTACTACCGAGATTACAATGCAAACTCCCTGGTGAACCTATTACCAAAATCGGTCCAACCGAGTTTAGTAATCGGTCCCACCGAGTTTACCTGACCAACTCTCTGGTTAGCTTATTACCAAATCGGTCTCACCGAGTTTGTGTAATTGGTCTCACCGAGATTACGTTATGCCCTAACCCTAACCATATCGGTCCTATCGAGTTGCATGTCAGTCCCACCGAAAATCACTAACGGTCACTAGGTTTACTATTTCGGTCAGACCGAGTTTGTTGATTCGGTCCCACAAAGATTGGTAAATTGTGTGTAGCGGTTGGATTTTGTGTGGAGGCTATATATACCCCTCCACCTCCTCTTCACTTTTGGAGAGAGCCATCAGAACACATCTACACTTCCAACTCATATGTTCTGAGAGAGAACCACCTACTCATGTGTTGAGACCAAGATATTCCATTCCTACCATATGAATCTTCATCTCTAGCCTTCCCCAAGTTGCTTTCCACTCAAATCTTCTTTCCACCAAATCCAAATCCTATGAGAGAGAGTTGAGTGTTGGGGAGACTATCATTTGAAGCACAAGATCAAGGAGTTCATCATCAACACACCATTTGTTACTTCTTGGAGAGTGGTGTCTCCTAGATTGGCTAGGTGTCACTTGGGAGCCTCTGACAAGATTGTGGAGTTGAACCAAGGAGTTTGTAAGGGCAAGGAGATCGCCTACTTCGTGAAGATCTACCGCTAGTGAGGCAAGTCCTTCATGGGCGATGGCCATGATGGTATAGACAAGGTTGCTTCTTCGTGGACCCTTCGTGGGTGGATCCCTCCGTGGACTCGCGCAACCGTTACCCTCCGTGGGTTGAAGTCTCCATCAACGTGGATGTAGGATAGCACCACCTATCCGAACCACGACAAAAACATCCTTGTCTCCAATTGCGTTTGAATTCTCCAAACCCTTCCCCTTACATTCTTGCAAGTTGCATGCTTTACTTTCCGCTGCTCATATACTCTTTGCATGCTTGCTTGATATATATTGTGTATGTTGAAATTGTGCCTAAACTCCACTTAAACCGAAAAAGTTTTAAAACTGCATCTTTAGCACTAAGTGTCTAATCACCCCCCCTCTAGACACATCTTCTCAAGATCCCACAAGTGGTATCAGAGCTTTGGTCTCCATTGCCTTGGTTTAATCACCATTGGAGGAAGATGGATGAGTCTACTTTGGGGAGTCTTAGACATAGAGTGCCTATTCTTGATGGAGAGTATTTTCATGAGTGGAAAAATGAGATGCTTGTAATTTTCAATCAATATCATTTGAACAAGTATATTGCTAGTCCTTGTGCGCCTCATGTTGATCCTATGCATCCCACCCTAGATGAAGATATTGACATGATTCACAACCTTAGAACTGTTGAGCTCATCATTAGAGGATTGCCCAAAAACTTGATTGCTAGTTTACCTACTCTTATTTGTGCCTATACTATATGGAAATTTCTTGAGGAACGATTTCCCGACTATTCCTTAAAAATTTTGGATGAAATTCTCCATAAATCTATTGCCTTGAGTAAGATGAACTCTAGTGATCCTAGTTTTGGTGATTGTCTATTTGAGCTTACTAATCTCATGCACACTAAAGGAAATGTTGGAATCATTAGTGATGTTATATCCGAAGCTATAAGAATTCATAAAGGTGACCACTTTGCTGATCATTTATCTAATGAATCACTCTCTCTAGGAAATGATGAGTCACAAGATTATGTTGGACATAGATACTATGATGAGGATGATGATAGTGACTTCGATCTTGATGATGCAATGAGACATTTTGGTCTCATGGCAAATCTTCGAGGATATGTGTCAGGAGGAAAGGAATGGGTTCTTGACAGTGGATGTACTGATCATATGACGGGAGATGAAGAGATGTTCCGTGAGCTTGCTGAAAATGACGGCCCTCGAAAATGTGTCACCTTAAGGTGGTTGGCCTTGGTAAGGTGGCCATCTCACACGATAGCTCCATTCAAAATGTCATGCTCGTTGAATCTCTCGGCTACAACTTACTTTCAGTATCTAGACTTGCTGATTTCGGTTTGAATGTCCTATTTACTGAGGTAGATTGCCAAGTGTTTTGTCGAGACAATCATAAAATGGTCTTTACCGGTATACGTAGAGGTGATCTTTACATTGTCGATTTCTCTAAAAAGGCACAACCTAAAACTTGCTTTATCGCTAAATCCTCAAAAGGTTGGTTGTGGCATAGACGACTAGGTCACGTTGGCATGAGAAACCTTGACCAGCTTATTAAAGGAAATCATATCCTTGGAGTTAACGATGTCATATTTGATAAGGATAGACTTTGTAGTGCTTGTCAAGCAGGTAAACAGGTTGGAGGAAGGCATCCCGTGAAGAACATCATGACCACAAGGAGGCCACTCGAGCTACTTCATATGGATCTTTTTGCTCCCAACGCCTACAAGAGTCTCGGTGAAAATTCTTTTGGTCTAGTAATAGTTGATGATTTTTCAAGATTTACGTGGGTGTTCTTTCTTGATGACAAATCACGGGTCCAAAAGATCTTCAAAAACTTCGCTAGGAAGGCCCAAAATCAATTTGAAGTGAAGATCAAGAAGGTTCGCAGTGACAATGGAACGGAGTTCAAGAACGCAAATGTGGACACCTTTCTTGACGAAGAAGGAATCTCACATGAGTTCTCGGCTACGTACACACCTCAACAAAATGGATTTGTTGAGAGGAAGAACCGGGCGCTCATCGAAATGGCGAGAACGATGCTTGATGAGTACAAGACGCCGAAGCACTTCTGGGCAGAAGCGGTTGAGACAGCTTGTCATGCAACAAATCACTTATATCTTCACAAGCTACTCGGCAAGACGACATACGAGATCCTCACCGGTAACAAACCCCAAGTTGGATACTTTCGAGTATTCGGCTCAAAGTGCTACATTCTTGATAAGCATCGTCGTTCAAAGTTTGCTCCAAAATCTCATGAAGGTTTCCTACTTGGTTATGGCTCAAACTCTCACACTTACCGTGTCTACAACAATTTCACCCGAAAGGTTGAAGAGACGGTAGATGTGAAGTTTGATGAATCTAACGGCTCGCAAGTAGAGCAATTGCCAATTGATGTAGGAGACAAAGACCCTTCAGAAGCAATCCAAGACTTGTCTATTGGCAAAATTCGTCCAACGGAGGTGAAGGAGAGTACCTCGTCCGTCCAAGTAGAAGCTTCTACTTCACGACAAGGTGAACCAAGAATCGACATGGAAGCATCCACAAGTGGGACACACCAAGATGAAGAAGACGAGGAAATACATCAAGACGAACGCCAACAACCTCCTTCTCCACCAAGACAACAGAACGACACCGCCGACAATGAAGAAGGCCAAGAAGAAGAACAAGATGAAGAAGATGTTCAACGAAGACCCAAGCAAAAGCTCTCACGAGTTCGAGCAAGAATTGCTAAGGACCATCCCGTCGAGCAAATCTACAATGATATTCAAACCGGGAGAATCACTCGCTCAAAAACTCGTTTAGCTAACTTTTGTGAAAACTATTCATTCATCTCTAGCTTTGAACCTATGAAGGTCGAGGAAGCATTGGAAGATCCGGACTAGATAAACGCTATGCAAGAAGAGCTACACAACTTTGAGAGAAACCAAGTTTGGACATTGGTTGAGAAGCCTGACAACAACCACAACATCATTGGTACCAAATGGGTGTTTCGGAACAAGCAAGATGAAGATGGACAAGTGGTTCGCAACAAAGCATGTCTCGTCACCCAAGGGTACACACAAGTCGAAGGTATGGACTATGGTGAGACATATGCTCATGTTGCTAGACTTGAGTCCATTCGCATCTTACTTGCCTATGCTAATCACCATAATATCACCTTGTACCAAATGGACATTAAAAGTGCTTTTCTAAATGGTGAAATAGAGGAGGAAGTTTATGTCAAACAACCTCCCTGCTTTGTCAATCCTAAGAAACCAAATCATGTTTACAAACTTCATAAAGCCCTTTATGGTCTTAAACAAGCTCCTAGAGCATGGTATAAATGCTTGACCAAGTTCCTTATTGCAAGTGGTTTTGAAATTGGAAAAATTGATTCCACACTTTTTACTAAAAGAGTTAATGGAGAACTATTTGTATGCCAAAATTATGTTGATGATATCATATTTGGTTCAACTAACCCTCTTTTTAGTGAAAAGTTTGGAAAGCTAATGTCGAAGAAGTTTGAGATGTCTATGATGAGTGAACTCAAATTCTTTCTTGGTTTGAAAATCAAGCAAACTAAGGAAGGTACATTTGTCTCTCAAACGAAGTACACCAAAGACTTATTCAAGAAGTTCAATATGCAAGAATGCAAAGGTATGCCTACACCCATGCCTACTAGTGGACATAATGATTTGACCAAAGATGGTGAACCGGTTGATCAAAAGGTTTATCGCTCTATGATTGGTTCATTGTTATACCTATGTGCTTCACGTCCCGATATTATGCTAAGTGTGTGCATGTGTGCACGATATCAAGCTGCTTCTAAAGAATGTCATCTTAAGGCTGTGAAAAGGATAGTGAGATACTTAATCCATACACCAAATTTTGGCATTTGGTATCCTAAGAGGTCCTCTTTTGATCTTGTTGGCTATTCCGACTCGGATTATGCCAGAGACAAGGTTGATAGAAAGTCCACTTCAGGTACTTGTCAATTTCTTGGTAGATCTCTTGTGTCTTGGTCCTCCAAGAAACAAAACTCGGTATCCTTATCCACCGCCGAAGCGGAATATATTGCCGCTGGTTCATGTTGTGCTCAATTACTTTGGATGACCCAAACTCTTAAAGATTATGGGATCAATGTGAAACATGTTCCATTGCTTTGTGACAATGAAAGTGCTATCAAAATTGGTCATAATCCTGTACAACACTCTCGAACTAAGCATATTGAAGTTCGTCATCATTTCATTCGAGATCATGTTGCTAAGGGTGACATTAATCTTAAGCATTTTCGCACCGATAAGCAATTAGCAGATATATTCACTAAACCACTTGATGAGAAAGTGTTTTGCAGGTTGAGAGGTGAATTGAACATCATTGATGCTTCGAACTTGGAGTAGGAACTCCATTGGATACATGCAAGACATGAGCTTATGACTAATCCATGATATATCTCTTATGATGATTATCTTATGTCTTGGACAAATTTGCATCTTGCATGTTATCTAACCCATGTAGGTACTTGGTTGGATCCAATTTTATGAGACTGCAACTCACCCACATCTTGAGCAATCTCTACATCACCAAGTCTTTACACAATGGTGGTTGAAGACGAAGAAGCACGAAACCATTCAAATATAACCTTTGACAAATTCTATGTTAATTTCTATGATTGTCATTTTGGATACACAAGTGCTCTTCCTTGCAAGAACTAACCCACGTAGGTAGATGGACTCAAATTCCAAGTGGTGCTCCAAATTCTTGATAAGCTACATCAACCTTGAGCACCCACACAAGTTCAACTACATGAGCAAGATCGACACCACCACCCAAGGTATGTTATTCCATATTAGAGAAGCTTTACTCCAAGTCATGAGTCAAAGCAACTCAACAAGATGTGAATACATCAAGATGCTTAAACGAAAAATGGTAACCCCATTTTGAGCTTAAACGATGAGTATGACCTAAGATCAAGTGTTCTCACTTGACTCCTAAGTCAATATACTCTAACATAGGTGACTATGTCACCGCCCAACTCTAGATGAAGTTCTCTTGTGTTCTTTTCTGTGTTATTGCATTTGTCCCTTGCATATTTGTTCCCCTTTTTTTTCAAAAAAAACTTCATCTAGAACTTTCATTCTTTTCTTTTTGCTTCCTGTTCTGCATTTTCTGCATCCAATTCATTGCAAATCTTTTAGTTAATTCATTACAAATCTTTGTGAGATCTTATTTGTCTAGTGAGCTGAGGTGACAAGTGTTTTTCTCTATGATGAACTCGGTTTCACCGAGTTGTAGTTTTCGGTCCAACCGAATCCTTTCGGTACCACCGAAACATGCCACTCGGTGCCACCGATTTCACAACAGGAAAAACAGTTTGCCACTTGTTCTATATTTCTTCTGATCCAGCTCCACTCAATGAATCTTGTCCTCTACAAGCATCACTGTTTTATCCATTTCTTTGTGCTGAGTCTCAAGGACCAAACCCATTCGACAGATTCCAGAAAGCCCTTCATGGAAATTGATGTCAAAGGGGGAGAGAGAGATCACATCAAAGCTTATCACCTACAAGGGAGAGAGTATTAAGGTGGAGAAAGAGATCTCCAGAGGGAGAGAATACTCAAGGATCCTAGATGCTTGATGTTCAAGAGGAGAGATGCCACATGTCTCTTTGGGGGAAAGACATGTTCATATGTGCTTATTTGCATTAAGTTCTATTCATTTATATCTTTCAGCTCTGATTTTCTGTTCCCTATCTTCTCCCAATATCCCATGTCAAATTTAGGGGGAGCAAGACACCTAAGGGAAAGAAATCATTTATATTCATTGCATATCTTTTCTCTTGGGGACATGTCTAATCCAATGTGGTACCTTGTACTCACTCTCTACATGTCATCCCAGTCTTGGTATTCTTGTGGTTTCTTTTGTTTGCTCTGGCTAGTGGATGTATCTGTGTTATCTAACCTTGTTTGTGCAGGTTCATTCCATCCTAAGCCAACTTAAGACTACAAGGTAAGTATATGCATCCGAATCATGAGTATGAGGAATTCTTGCTTATGTACATATTGTTTGCAAGAAGGACTCATGAGCATGAAGGTATTTTCCTCAATAATCTTTTGCTCTGATGCATATGGCCAAGATACATGTAACACATTGCCTACTCTGTCATGGTTATGCTCTCACATGCTTCTACATTTCATATTCACATGATTGCATACATGTAAGGGGATCCTATGTTTGTTACATGTCCTTCCAAAGCTTTACTTGTTGTTCTTTATATCTTTATCTAAAGCTTTGACGTATGTTGCCATCAATTACCAAAAAGGGAGAGATTGAAAGCACAAGTGCTCCCCAGGTGGTTTTGGTAATTAATGTCAACATATCTCTTGTTGGACTAACACTTTTATCTAGTATGTTTCAGATAAGTTCAACAATGGAGTGGCATGGACTAAAGGATGTGGGAACTCCTTCAAGATGCTAAGGACAAAGGATTGGTTAAAGCTTCAAGCTCAAGACTCTTCATTTTACATTTTAGTGATCCAAGATCACATTGAGTCTATAGGAAAAGCCAATACTATTAAGAAGGGATGAGGTGTTTCTTAATGGGCCTCTTGCTTCATGTGCTTGGTGATATGCTCCAAAACCCTCAGCTACTTTCCCACCTCCACTCTTGACCTAAACCCAAAGCCAAACACTGACCTACCGATTCTTCCTATCCGGCGCCACCGAGTTTCATTTGTCATAGCAACTGCCAAACCCTAAGCAAATCGGTTCTACCGATAGGGATCTTGTTCTCGCCGAGATGGGATTGCAATCTCACTGTGTATGTCCATTGTCAAAATCGGTCTCACCGAGTTTGAGCAATCGGTACTACTGAGATTACAATGCAAACTCCCTGGTGAACCTATTACCAAAATCGGTCCAACCGAGTTTAGTAATCGGTCCCACCGAGTTTACCTGACCAACTCTCTGGTTAGCTTATTACCAAATCGGTCTCACCGAGTTTGTGTAATCGGTCTCACCGAGATTACGTTATGCCCTAACCCTAACCATATCGGTCCTACCGAGTTGCATGTCAGTCCCACCGAAAATCACTAACGGTCACTAGGTTTACTATTTCGGTCCGACCGAGTTTGTTGATTCGGTCCCACTGAGATTGGTAAATTGTGTGTAACAGTTGGATTTTGTGTGGAGGCTATATATACCCCTCCACCTCCTCTTCATTCGTGGAGAGAGCCATCAGAACACATCTACACTTCCAACTCATATGTTCTGAGAGAGAACCACCTACTCATGTGTTGAGACCAAGATATTCCATTCCTACCATATGAATCTTGATCTCTAGCCTTCCCCAAGTTGCTTTCCACTCAAATCTTCTTTCCACCAAATCCATATCCTATGAGAGAGAGTTGAGTGTTGGGGAGACTATCATTTGAAGCACAAGAGCAAGGAGTTCATCATCAACACACCATTTGTTACTTCTTGGAGAGTGGTGTCTCCTAGATTGGCTAGGTGTCACTTGGGAGCCTCCGACAAGATTGTGGAGTTGAACCAAGGAGTTTGTAAGGGCAAGGAGATCGCCTACTTCGTGAAGATCTACCACTAGTGAGGCAAGTCCTTCGTGGGCGATGGCCATGATGGGATAGACAAGGTTGCTTCTTCGTGGACCCTTCGTGGGTGGAGCCCTCGGTGGACTCGTGCAACCGTTACCCTCCGTGGGTTGAAGTCTCCATCAACGTGGATGTAGGATAGCACCACCTATCCAAACCACGACAAAAACATCCTTGTCTCCAATTGCGTTTGAATTCTCCAAACCCTTCCCCTTACATTCTTGCAAGTTGCATGCTTTACTTTCCGCTGCTCATATACTCTTTGCATACTTGCTTGATATATATTGTGTATGTTGAAATTATGCCTAAACTCCACTTAAACCAAAAAAGTTTAAAAACTACATCTTTAGCACTAAGTGTCTAATCACCCCCCTCTAGACACATCTTCTCAAGATCCCACACCGGGGCGTGTACAGCCCCGCCCTGACACGTGGCTGGCACGGTAGGGCCTGGCGAGGTGTATCTGGGCACCCGTGAGCCAGCGCGGGACTCACGGAGCCCTACCTCTAGGCGGGTTGCGCCTGGCACTGGGCCTTATCTTGTGATGTGTGCCTGCAAATTTGGTTAGATGCCGGCACTCTACGTCCTCGGGTCCCGGCCCTCGAGCTGGTCTCAGCCATCGCTGGTATGCCAGGTCGCGATGCCGTGGACAAGGCCAGAGGGTGAGGGCTGGAGAGCCAGTAAGAGCCCTGAGTCGCGATGTCACGCCCTCGATGCGGCTATATCTCCCACGTGTCGAGGCACGACTTAGAGGCATAACCGCATTGAAAGCAATGTCGCAAGTGAGGTAATCTTCACACAATCCATGTAATAAATAAAGGGGAAAGATACATAGTTGGCTTACAATCGCCACTTCACACAAGTACATAAATAACATCCATCAAACAGATTACACTCAAGGTCCGACTACGGCACCAAAATGAAACAAGACTACCCCAAAAGCGACACAGATCCCCGGATCACCCAACTGGGCTCCACTACTGATCATCTGGAAAAGAAACATAATAACGGCCACGTTCCTCGTCGAACTCCCAAATGAGCTCGGTCGCGTCATCTGCACTGACATCGTTGGTACCTGCAACTGAGGTGATAATATCTGTGAGTCACGGGGACTCAGCAATCTCACACCCGCGAGATCAAGACTATTTAAGCTTAAAGGTGGGAAAAGGAGTTTGTGGGGTGGAGCTGCAGCAAGCGACTAGCATATGGTGGCTACAGCGCAAAAGAGAGAGCGAGAAGAGAAGGCAAAGCACGATCGAGAAACTAAAAGTGATCAAGAAGTGATCCTGAAACAACCTACGTCAGGCATAACTCCAACAACCGTGTTCACTTCCCGGACCCCGCCGAGAAGAGACCATCACGGTTACACACGCGGTTGATGTGTTTTAGTTAAGGTCAACTTCGGGTTTTCTACAACCGGACATCAACAAATTCCCATCTGCATCATAACCGCGGGCACGGCTTTCGAAAGATAATACCCTGCAGGGGTGTCCCAACTTAGCCCATGATAAGCTCTCACGGTCAACGAAGGATATTCCTTCTACCGGGAAGACCCGATCAATCTCGGAATCCCGGACTACAAGACATTTCAACAGCAATAAAACAAGTCCAGCAAAGCCGCCCGATTGTGTCGACAAATCCTGATAGGAGCTGCACATATCTCGGTCTCAGGGCACATCCGGATGAGACTAGCTACGAGTAAAACCAGGCCTCGAGTTTCCACGAGGGGGCCCCGCAGGCAGCTCAGTTCGAACCAGCACTTAGAGAGAAGCACTGGCCCGGGGGGGGGGGGCTAAAATAAAGATGACCCTCGGGCTCGCGAAAACCCGGGGGAAAAAGAGTAGGTGGTGGCAAATGGTAAAACCAAAGTTGGGCCTTGCTGGAAAAGTCTTATTCAAAGCGAACTGTCAAGGGGGTCCCATAAATCACCCAACCGTGTAAGGAACGCAAACTCCGGGAACATAACACCGGTATGACGGAAACTAGGGTGGCAAGAGTGGAACAAAACACCAGGCATAAGGCCGAGCCTTCCACCCTTTACCAAGTATATAGATGCATTAATTAAATAAGAGGTATTGTGATATCCCAACTAGTAAACATGTTCCAACAAGGAACAACAAGTCCATGTTCCAACAAGGAATACACTTCATCTTCACCTGCAACTAGCAACGCTATAAGAGGGGCTGAGCAACAGCGGTAACATAGCCAAACAACGGTTTGCTAGGACATGGATGGTTAGGGGCTGACATGGCAATATAGGAGGCATGATATAGCAAGTGGTAGGTATCGCAGCATAAGCATAGCAAAAGAGCGAGCAATCTAGCAAGCAAAGATAGAAGTGATTTCGAGGGTATGGTCATCTTGCCTGCAAGGTTCTCAGAGTTGTCGAAAGCTTGGTCCTCGTAAACGTTCTCAACGGAATCCTCGGTCACGTACTCGCCTCCCGGCTCTACCCAAGACAAGAGAGCAAGCAAAGGAACCAATATCAACCACGATGCAATGCGCAATCAACATGATGCAAAACATGGCATGATATGCGAGAGGTGATATGCAATGCGTATGCATGCTCCGGAAGGACAAGGATGAACAGGGCATAATCTTGGCAAACCAAGCATGCCACTGGATAGATGAGGTGATTTCGGTTGAAATCGATATAAAGATCACCGGAATCGGATGCACGGTTTGCAAATGGCAAGCAATACAAGAATGACACGAAACTGACATAAACAGCATGATGCTACTTAGCAAGCAACAAATAATTAAGCTAATGCACCCAAACATGGCAACAAAGCATATGACAGTAATCTACTCAAGATGCTCGACAAAAGATGAACACTGAGCTACGGCTAATTCACATCATAACAGGTTCAAACAAGCATGGCAAAAGTGCAAACGATAACAAGTTCCCAGACTTGTTGAAATTACCAAAGTAGCAGAAACTAACATCAGGATGACATGTTCAGAGCAATGAAACAACATGCCACAGGTTCAGAACATAGCAAAATAGGACATGGCATTAATATACACATAGCACTTGACAAAAGTCCCTTACTGACCATAAGCCAAAAAGGACCAGAAAATATGATTACACCCATGTCAATTAAGCAAGTTTCGTTACAGGTTACAGACTTGACATGGCAGAAAACTGTTAACGACTAGGCATGTTCGTGAGCTCGATGCACTCACTACAGAGCATTGCATGATAAACTAAGCATACATACATCAAGAAGACATGGCATAGTAACTAGACATGGCAAGAATAACATCATATCATGCAAGGATCAACTACACCAAGCTTGGCAAAATCGAATAACATGTAAACAATCTGCCAGCAACATTTTGAAGCAAAAGTAGAGCTCGATTGACTACAGCTATGGCACTCCATAATTGCAAAGAAAGGCATGGATGGATATATCAAATACTCAAGTTCAAAACTCCCTTACTGATCATGCTCAAATTATGCATGGATCTCTCAGAAACAACATGACTACATGGCATGAAAATAACAGCAGTCAGGGACTGAAATCACTGTCTCTGAAATCAGCAACATCAAGACACCTAGTTTGCATGCTTGTGCTAGTCACCACATAGATCATAAAAATACATGGCAAAATCCTCTGGATAGGTAACATGGCATATTACAAAACTCATGTAGGACTCAACTTCATAGGAGGTACACATCAATCATGGCAAAAATGACAAATGTGCATATTCAGATAAGATCCGGCAACTAACATCAACTAGCCCTCTTCTAACAGCATTTCGGGCATCAAGATGACTTCAAATGAAAATGATGCAATGGAACAAAATGATGTACACTTCGAGACGAACAATTTGACGTATCATACGCGCGAAACGGAGCTACGGGTGCCAAGATATGATGCAAAGAACATGTGATGATATTATTAGAAAAAATAACTTAGAGAAAAAAATGAGGTCGAGGGAGAGAGAGTCAACGGGCGCTGGCGATTGGATCTGGAGCTCGCCCGATCGAGGAAGAAGAAGGAGACGTGAGGGGCGCCGGCGACGGGAGGACGCGGGCCGGAGGAGGGAGGAGGCCGGGACCGGCGCGGCGCGGCGGGGCCGGCGAGGCGGCGCGGCGCCGGCGGGCGGCGCGCGGCGGAGGAGGCCGGCGGCGGCGGGCGCGGCCACAGGCGGCGAGCGGGCGGCAGGAGCGGGCGAGGCGCGCGGCTTGGGCCGGGGCGGCGGCGCGCGGGCCCGTGGCGGGCTCGCGGGCCGGCGGCGGCGGGAGACGGCGGCAGGACACGTGGCGGCCTCCGATTCGTCCGGGCGCGGCGGCGGACGCGTCCGGTCCGATCTGGACGTGTCCGGCGGCGCGCGGGGGCGAATTGGACTAGGGTTTGCCCGAAAATTTCGGGAGGAACACATATTTATAGGTAGAGGGAGCTAGGAAGCTCCAAATGGAGAGCGGTTTTCGGCCACACGATCATGATCGAACGGCGGAGGACATGGGAGTGCCTTAGATGGGTTATTGGGCTGTTTTGAAGGGGTGTTGGGCTGCAACACACACGAGGCCTTCACGGTTACCCGGTTAACCGCTGGAGTACCAAACGAACTCCGATTGACCCGAAACTTGACAGGCGGTCTACCGGTGCTATACCGAGGCCACATGTCAAACCTCGGTCAATTCCGAGAATGTTTAATACCCGCTCACGAAGAAATGTAAAAGGGGCGCCGGGAGACATAGGAGCGCCGGATTGCAAAACGGACAACGGGAAAGATGCTCGGATTTATGAGACGAATGCGTATGCGAATGCGATGCACATGATGACATGATAAGAAATGCACGACGTGACCAAAATGCAAAACGGAGAGAACCCAACCACGGAGGGAATATCATAACACACAGCCGGAAATGGCAAGAGTTGGATTACAAATATGGCAAGTAACATCGGGGGCGTTACACGCGATGCTCAGGTACCCCCCCCCATTAACGTGCAAGTGTTCGGCATGGAGAAGAAGAGGTGCCGTGGATCGGCATCAAATAATCAAGCATGGTTGGTCGAACACATAGCGGGAGATAAACGCAAAAGGGATACATGCCGCTGGGTCTGGCCCGAGCGACATGGGGATGATGCAGCCCGAGGGGCGCCCCCAACAAAGTAAGCTAATCAGCATGAAATAAAAGGGATACATGCCGTAGGGACGGACCCACGCGGCCTGGGAATAATGCAGCCCTCGGGGGGCGCTCCCAGCTGGAAATCAAACTCGAAGGATGTTACCTGATGATGTTGAGGACGAAGGAGTGTTGGTGTAGCAGACTCCGTGGGCTACGGAAGCCGATCCTCACGAGCCCCCAGGCCTAGGGTGTCGGATCACGGGTTCCGGCAGACCCTTAAGGTTCGAACTCTGGGGTGCGCGCAGAGATCGTACCTTCTACCTCTTCATCTCGAAAGGATCTAACTACGGCAAGAACAACACAAGAGACACAGAGTTTATACTGGTTCGGGCCACCGATGTGGTGTAATACCCTACTCCAGTGTGGTGGGTGGATTGCCTCTTGGGCTGATGATGAAGAACAGTACAAGGAAGAACAGCCTCGCGAGGGTCTGTTCTTGGCTAGGGGATGAACTGCTAGGGGGAGTTCGATCGCCCTTCTCTACCTCTCTCTAGATGCCGGATTCCATGCCTCTTTTCTGGCTGCCTCTACTCTGGGGGTGGCTAGTCCTATTTATAGGCAAAGGCCCTGGGCCTCTTCCCAAATATTGAGCGGGAAGGGCGCCAACAATTGGCCAATTTGAAGGGGAAAATCTGGTACACTTATCCTGACTAAAGTTGGTCTTCGCCTGCCAAAGGCCCTGTGGTGACGCCGTCCTGGGCTCCATGGTGACCTCCTTCCCACCGTTGGACTGGTCTTGGTCTCGTTGCACCGAAATGGGTGCCTTTGCTTGATCCTCTCGCCTGCGCTTGCCCCCTTTGCACCCAAGAGGAAAGGGGGATGCTACGCGGCCTGGCGCCCGCCTGGCACCCTTGGTCGTCATGGCTTGCGCCATGGGCACCTCATGAGGTACCCGCCTTGATCTCTCCGCCTCCTCGCGAGCCAGCCTAAGGAGGCCGTGCTTGAGGAAACGCCGTGTCGTCCGCCTCGTGAGGCTTGGCCCCTCGCGAGGGTCTTGAGCCTTGTGTTGATGAAGATGGGCCATGTTGGGCCCCCATTTGAGCCATGCCGCAGGCCGCAGGCAGGCAAGTCTGGGGACCCCCGTTCCCAGAACGCCGACAGTAGCCCCCGGGCCCAAGGCGCGCATGGACTTGGCCGTGCCGAGAGGCGAAAGGGCAAGGGCGAAGCGCCGCGGGTCCTAACAGCCTGCGGCCTTGGGCGCCGCGTGGCGGTTGATTGGACGTAGGTGCTTTTGCAACTGCGCAAGTTATTAAAGGTGTGGCATCCGCTCGGGCTTTGTTCTTCTCCTTCTTCATCCGCTGCTCAGATCCCCTTTCTTGCGCTTCTCCTCCCTTCCTCCAAGCTTCCATATCTGCTCCACCTGCTCGACCCAGGTAGCTATGGCGCCTCGCCGGGCCCCAGCCGAAGCTTGGTTCTCGCCTTCTTTGGATTCGCCCAACATGTCGAAGGCAAGCCTTGCCCTACTGCATCGGATGGCTGCGGCGCAGGGCATTGACGGGGCGCAGATGTTCAAGGTCGGCTCCGATGCCCCTGAAGGCCAAGGGAGCACCTTCTATCCTTTCTTCGTGAGCTCCATTACAGCGGGTCTGGTGCCTCCTTTCTCTGAGTTCTTCCTTGCCGTCCTCCGTCACTACAACTTGCAAGCTTTGCATCTCCACCCCAACTCCGTCCTTCTCCTGGCGATCTTCGCCTACTGCTGCGAGGTGCATGTGGGGGTGCAGCCTTCAGTGGCCTTGCTGCGCCACTACTTCTACCTCCGGACCTCCAAAGGTTCCCCTTCTGCGTGCGCGGGCTTCGTCGCGTGCGGCAGCTCCATGGCCATCTCGAATCCAGGGAAGAGGATCGAGGGCTTCCGAAGCAAGTGGGTATTGGTTGACGTCGGGCGCGTCCACCCTCGGTTGGCCCTTCCCACGGAGCCGCCCGTGAGCTCGGAAGACTGGTGCCGAGCGGAGCTCACGGATCCCCGCGCGAAGTCGATGCTGGCGAAGATGGACGCCGATATGAAGCCAGCCAACATGGCGACGGCGAAGCTGACCGGGGCGTCGTTGCTGAGGGAGTTCCTGGAGCACCAGCTGGCTCCGCTTCGGCAGTACTCTCCCCCGATGTGGAGGACTCACCCGAGCCCCGCAGCCATGGGCGAAGAGGACATGACTGCGGTTCTCCAGTCCCTGGTCGGGGGCAAGGCAGCAAGGCTGGAGGGCGCTCCTTCGCCCCTGTTCCTCCGCGACGATTAGGAGCAAGTGGTGAAGTCCATGCCCGTCTTCAACGGGGACGGGCTCGTGCCCGTGGTGGCTCCCGAGGATCTGGTGGATGTGTCTTCCGGCGACTCCAGCGGAGACGGGGGCGAGGAGGAGCAGGAGGCAGGCCCCGACTCCGAGGCGACTGACGAAGAGTCTAGGGCTCCCCCGGTCCGGCGCAAGCCCCGTGCTCTCCGCCTTTCGCTGAGCGATGATGACGATGACGACGACGTGCTGGGCAGCGGGAGCTCGTCCCCGGTCCCGAAGAAGGGCAGGACCGGGTTGATTCCCCGCGGGTCCGCCCTGACTCCGGGGCGAACCGCTGACGCGCCTTCGTCTTCCGAGGTCGACCCCTCCAGCCGGCTCTCCGGCTTCAAGTTTGGCAGGAGACCGCTGGAGCTTTCTGGGGATGACCTGTAAGTGCTTGATCCTTGATCCCTGGTTTCTTGTTCCGCTGACGAGGCTTGACGATTACTTCTCCTGAGCAGGCTGGCGCCCGCGGCGAAGAAGCTGAAGGGTGCTCCTGAGGCCCCAGCTGTGGCGACACCTCCACCTGCAGGGGAGGGTGACCGCGACGCACGGGCTTCTCCTGCCCACTCGTCCTTGCGGGACTTGGCTGATCTGGCTGGGGCCGCAGCCCCCATGGCTCGATCGACCCCAGAGGTGCCCTTGCCTGGTGCTGCTGCTACGGCTGGGGAGGCGCAGCAGACTCCGTCTCGGGATACTGCAGCCTCGCCGCCGCTACCTTCTCCTCCCGTTCCGCCGGCCGCTGGTTCGACGACCCCTCCTGCTGCCTCGGGGCGTGTTGATGCTTCTCCGCCTTCTTCTTCCATCTTGGAGCGGGCTGTCGCTGGACTGGACCGGCTGTGGCAGGATCTTCTAGGCGCCGACCCTCGCCTGGTGGCCGGGCGCCTGGAGCTGGCCTCGGGGTGGATTCGCTCTGACGCCTCGATTCGGGCAGCGCTGGTTCAGGCCTCGACGGCCTGTGACGAGGAGGGGGAGGCTACCCTCGAGGCGAAGGCTGCCCGTGACGCGGCCCTGGGAGAGGCGATTGGCATCCGTGGCCGCTGCAAGGAGCTGGAGGACGAGTTACAAGGCCTTCGCGATAAGCTTGCATAGGAGACTCGCCTTCGCCAAGAGCAGGAGAAGGGGGTGAAAGCTCGCGAGGCGGCACTCGAGGACCGGGAGGCGAAGCTCAGGAAGCGCCGCAGCCACCTAGGCGCGTTGAAGAAGGAGCTGGAGACGACGAAGGCCGAGCTGGACGCCAAGGCCCGGGTCCTCGCCGAGGATCGCGTGGCCTTCGCGGACATGGAGAAGGATGCTCGAGCTTCACTGAAGACGCTTTACGAGAGTGGCCTGGATAGCCCGCTGGCTGGTGACGGGGACGGCCCCGCCAAACTGCTTCCCTTCTTGGTGAAGGCTCTTGGAGATGTCGCCCTTGGGCTCGCCCCCACGGCCGAGGACGAGGCGCGAGTCATGTCTTCTGCCGCACTGACGCGGGTCTTCGCCCATGTCTACCTTCGCGATCCCAGTGCCGACCTCGACAGCCTGCTGGAGCCGGTGAGCGGCGAGGGCGCCGCTGCCGCTGTCGAGGCCGTGAAGGGGCGCGCAGAGGCGCTGCTAGGGAAGTTCCGGGCCTTCAGCACCAAGCCAAAGCGAGGCGGTACCGACCCCACTACCCCACAAGGCGAAGCCACTCCACGCGACTCCGCTACCGACAAGTAACTCCGCTATCGTTCCTGTTCTTCTTTCGATTCCTGCACATGCACGACGCCTCGGGGAGGCATTTAAATTTGCGTTTGGTACCAAGGCGACAGTATGGGTTGTAATATTTACTTTTAAGTTCCTTGAATTTTATGTTCCCCTTCCCTACTTGCTTATGTTCTACGCCGGCAGAGCCCAGCCACGCGCATGCCTCACCCAGCATCAGCCCCGACCGGAAACCAGGACGGGACCAAAGGAATGAGGGGCCACGTGACAAGTTAGGCTCCTGAGTCGCGATGCTCAGGAGTCCCCCTTGGCGCACGAACAACAAGTAGGGAAGCGCGGTGTAGGTGCGTTTTCCGTTCTACGTCTGCTGAGCCCGACCCCGCGCGTACCTCACCCTGCATAGCCTTTCGGAACTAAGGAGTGAGGGGCTACGGAGACAGTTAGGCTCCTGAGTCGCGATGCTCAGGAGTCCCCCTTGACGCGCGAACAGCATGAGATGGAATGTAGGCGGGGCTACCGTTCTACGTCTCCAGAGCCCGACCCCGCGCGTACCTCACCCAGCATAGCCTTTCGGAACTAAGGAGTGAGGGGCTACGGAGCCAGTTAGGCTCTTGAGTCACGATGCTCAGGAGTCCCCCTTGACGCGCAAACGGACTTCGTACCTTGGCTCCGCTCGGGGAGAGACGCGCGATGAAACCAGGCCCGAGGGGACTGGCTGGGGCATACAGCTGAGCGTGACCCAGTCGTAGCCCCCGTGCCCAGCCCCCTCGCGCGGCGCTCCCGGGGGGAGGCGTTGCGATGAGGCCGGCCACTGAGCTCGGGGCTCCCTGAGGTTAATGCGGCCCGGAGGCCACCCTCAGTTGTTTATCACCAGCGCGGAGCATAGCGCTTCCGTATGTGTACGGGCATAGCCGCTCCTCGGCAGTGTCGTCAGCCAGCGCGGAGCATGGTGCTTCCACTGGTACGTGGGAGGGGGCTCCGCTCCGGGAGGAGCCCCCGGGGCGTGTACAGCCCCGCCCTGACACGTGGCTGGCACGGTAGAGCTAGGTGAGGTGTATCTGGGCACCCGTAAGCCAGCGCGGGACTCACGGGGCCCTACCTCTAGGCGGGTTGCGCCTAGCACAGGGCCGTATCTTGAGATGTGTTCCTGCAAAATCCGGTTAGATGCCGGCACTCTACGTCCTCGGGTCCCGGCCCTCGAGCTTGTCTCAGCCGTCGCTGGTATGCCAGGTCGCGATGCCGTGGACAAGGCCAGAGGGTGAGGGCTGGAGAGCCAGTAAGAGCCCTGAGTCGCGATGCTCAGGCAGCCCCCCTTTAACGTGCAAGTGGTTGACATGAAGAAGAAAAGATGCCGTGGACGGCATCAAGTAATCAAGCATGATGCATAATTGGAAATAAACGCGGAATGGATATATGCCGCTGGGCCTAGCCCGAGTGGCCTAGGGATGATGCAGCCCGAGGGGCGCCCCCAGCAAAGCAAGCTAGCGACTAAAAAGATAAAAAGGGATACATGCCACAGGGACGGACCCACGCGGCCTGGGAATGACGCAACCCTGGGAGGGCGCTCCCAGCTGGGAATGAAACTTGAAAGATGTCACCTGAAGATGTCGTCGGTGCAGTGGCATTGGTGCAGCAGACTCGGTGGGCTGCAGAAGCCGATCCTCACGAGCCCCCAGGACCAGGGGCCTCGGGAGGCTCCGGGGGCACTGGTGGCTCCTCGCGAGCAGCCTCCATCTCCGCCAGGGCCGTGGAATGCCTGTCTTCTTGCGCCTCCAAGACGCTCCTCATGATGCGCTGGTACGCCGGAGCCACGCTCGGCAGGCCATAAGGCATGCGAACATAGCTGTGGGGTGGTCCTCCGCAGCGCCCCACTTGTCAGGGCCAGAGGCGCTCCGCCGTGGCGATCTGATTGAGCCCTGGTACGTCGACGCAGACGCACGGCTCACCATCCTCGCCTGGATGGGGAGCCACAGTTGGCGGGCGACGGCAACCTCTCATGATCCTTGACTCCTGTAGTTCTTGAATGGCCTTGCTAACAAACTCATGCTGGTCTGACCTTCCTTCCCATGCTTCCTTTCGAGGGAAACGTGCTTCGAAACACGCCTCCACATGGTGCCACAGCGCCTCCCTCGTGACCTTGGCGAGGTCGGTGGCCCTCCAGGTGAGAGCCCCGAGCCCTGCTTGAGGGGGGCGCCGGGTGCGCTTTCCTATGCGATTGAAGGAGGATCCCCCTGGGCAGACGCGGGCCTTGAGGGGCCTGCCTCCTGAGGGGCTGAGCCTGACGTTGTCTTCTTCTTCTTGGGGGTGGTCTCAGGAAGCCTCCTGCTTCCGCGATCTGGGTCTTCTAGTGACGCGGCCTGAAAGGCTCGCTCCAGGGCGCACACTGCATCCTTCTCTTGACATGGCACCGTGATGATGCCGCCGCTTCCTGGCATCTTGAGGACGTTGTAGCCATGGTGAGTCACGGCCATGAACTTGGCCAGCGCCGGGTACCCGAGGATGGCGTTGTACGGCAGGCGGATGTGGGTGACGTCAAAGTCGATGAGCTCGGTGCGGTAGTTGTCGTAGGTGCCAAAGGTTACTGGGAGGCGGACCTGCCCGATCGGGACTGTGGAACCGTCGGTGACTCCGGAGAAGGGCTTGGTTAGCCGAAGCTTGTCATAGGGCACTTGGAGGCTGTTGAATGTTTCCACGGACAAGACATTGAGCCCTGCCCCTCCGTCGATGAGGGTCCTGGTGACCAGAACGTTGCTGATGACTGGGGAACAAAGCATTGGGAGGACTCCGGTTGTGGCCGCGCACTTGAGTTGGTCTGCTGAGCTGAACGTGATGGTGCAGGCCGACCACCTGAGGGGACGCGTTGCTTCGAGCTTGGGGAGAACTGCATTCACTTCACGAGCAAATTGCTTGAAGATACGTTGAGAGGCTGGGGCTTGAGCTCCGCCCAGGATGCAGGCGATTGCGTGAGGCTCTTGGAAGCCCCTAGCCCCCTCGTCTTGGTGGCAGTCTTCATTCCTTCTAAGCTGAGGCGGCAACGGCGGCAGGCCTGGGTTGCCATGAGGGCGATCCTCACGAGGTTGATCCCTCCGGTCCCCCTCGCTAGGCGGGTCACGCCAGCGGTCCTCGCGAGTTTGGTCACGCCAGCGGTCCTCGCGAGGCTGGTCACGCCAGCCTTGATGTGGGCCACGATCTTCCCAGCGTCCCGGGTTCCTTCCTCCTCCTCGGCCGTAGCCCCGGTCAGCACGGTCAGGTCGTCGGCCGACTCTTCCTTCTCGCACGATGCGGAGTTCTTGGCATTCATTGGTGTTGTGGGTGTGGAGGTCGTGGTACACACAGTACCGGTTGCCCCTGGAGGATTCGGGCAGATCCCTGCCCCGCTTGGTGTCCGGCTCTGCCGCGGGCACGGCAGCCCCCTTGCGCTTCACGTCCTTGGCCTTGGGCTTCTTCTCTTCTGGGTCTGCGGCAGGCAGCTCGAGGAGGGAGAGGCGTCCCTCCTCAGCCCTGGCGCACTTGGTCGCCAGGTTGAACAGCTCCAAGGAGGTGCAGAGGTCTTCATGCATCGCCAACTCCTCCTTCATCTTGATGTCGCGCACGCCATCGGAGTAGGCCGAAATGATGGCTTCCTCGGACACCCTGGGGATCTTGAGGCGCGCACTGTTGAAGCGCTGGATGTACTTTTGCAGGGTCTCTCCAGGTTGCTGCTTGATGCGGCGCATGTCGCTCACGGCAGGAGGCCGGTCGCGGGTACCTTGGAAGTTGGCGATGAAGCGAGTACGCATCTGGTCCCAGGAGGAGATCGTGCCTGGGGCCTGGTACAGGAGCCAAGTGCGAGCACCTTCCTTCATCGCCATGGGGAACCAGTTTGCCATGACCTTTTCGTCCCCGCTGGCTGCTTCGATTCCCAGCTCGTAAAGTTGGAGGAACTCTGTGGGATCAGTCGTGCCATCGTAGCGATGGGGCAGGTCCGGCTTGAACTTGCCGGGCCATGCGACTCCGCGCAACTCGGCGGTGTAGGCGCGGCAGCCAGCGGTGGCTGCGGGAGGTTTAGGTTGAGGGAGAGCTTGGCCTTGCGGGTCCCCTTGCGCTGCAGCTGGGAGCAGCGCGGGGTCTTGACGCGCCAGAGCCGGAGCGGGGTCTCGGCGAGCCGGGGCTGGGAGCGCCCGAGCGGCCTCTTGCGGTCGCGGGACTTCTTGGCAGCTCCGTTCCTGCTGGGCCGGCGCATGACGGAGTGGGTTCCGCCCAAGAGCTGCGTGCCTTGGGGCCATGGCATCTTCTTGGAAAGGAGGCGGCTGGAATGCCCCCGGGGCTTCATTGCCCATGCGGGGCGGAGTGCAGCGCAGCGGTGCGGAAGGCGCGGGAGAGCCCCCTGTGGCGCGGAAGAGCTCGGTGACGCGGTCGAGCCACTCCTCGTAGACGTCGTCGATGGGGCGGTAGCGCAGGAGCTCGTTCACCGAGATGAGCACAGCTCGAGCCTCCAAGGGCGCGCGAAGCGCGTGCGACGAAGAACCGGCCGGGGTGAGCGACGGAGTGGCGGTGCGGCCATCTCGCCGCATGGACGGGTGCCGAGAGGATGCTTGCTGCTCGTTCCCCACCGGGCCGGTGGCGGCATTGACGGCGGGCGACGGGGAACGACGAGGACGCCCACCAACGGGGGCCGTCTGGACGGCGCGGGAAGCGATGGCGGCCCGGCGCTCGGCGCGGGCCCAACGAGCGTCAGACATGGATGCGACGGTCGGAGGAGAGCGGAGCGGTGGAAGACGGATTCCTGCGCACCCCTACCTGGCGCGCCAAATGTCGGATCACGGGTTCCGGCAGACCCTTAAGGTTCGAACTCTGGGGTGCGCGCGGAGATCGTACCTTCTACCTCTCCGTCTCGAAAGGATCTAACTACAGCAAGAACAACACAAGGGAAACAGAGTTTATACTGGTTCGGGCCACCGATGCGGTGTAATACCCTACTCCAGTGTGGTAGGTGGATTGCCTCTTGGGCTGATGATGAAGAACAGTACAAGGAAGAACAGCCTCGCGAGGGTCTGTTCTTGGCTAGGGGATGAACTGCTAGGGGGAGTTCGATCGCCCTTCTCTATCTCTCTCTAGATGCCGGATTCCATGCCTCTTTTCTGGCTGCCTCTACTCTGGGGGTGGCTAGTCCTATTTATAGGCAAAGGCCCTGGGCCTCTTCCCAAATATTGAGCGGGAAGGGCGCCAACAATTGGCCAATTTGAAGGGGAACATCTGGTACACTTATCCTGAAGGCCCTGTGGTGACGCCGTCCTGGGCTCCATGGTGACCTCCTTCCCACCGTTGGACTGGTCTTGGTCTCGTTGCACCGAAATGGGTGCCTTTGCTTGATCCTCTCGCCTGCGCTTGACCCCTTTGCACCAAAGAGGAAAGGGGGACGCTGCGCGGGCTGGGGCCCGCCTGGCACCCTTGGTCGTCATGGCTTGCGTCATGGGCACCTCGTGAGGTACCCGCCTTGATCTCTCCGCCTCCTCGCGAGCCAGCCTAAGGAGGCCGTGCTTGAGGAAACGCCGTGTCGTCCGCCTCGCGAGGCTTGGCCCCTTGCGAGGGTCTTGAGCCTTGTGTTGATGAAGATGGGCCACGCTGGGCCCCCATTTGAGCCATGCCGCAGGCCGCAGGTAGGCAAGTCTGGGGACCCCCGTTCCCAGAACGCCGACACAAGGGCCTCGGGAGGCTCCGGAGGCGCTGGTGGCTCCTCGCGAACCATCTCCAACTCCGCCAAGGCTGCGGAACGCCTGGCCTCTTGAGCCCCCATGACGCCCCTCATGAGGCGCTGGTACGCGGCAGTCGCGTTCGTCAAGCCGTAAGGCATGCGAACGTAGCTGTGGGGTGGACCTTCGCACCGCCCCACTCGCGAGGGCCAGAGGCACTCCAGAGAGGCGACTCGATTGAGCCCTAGTATGTCGATGCGGACGCGCAGCCCACCATCCTCACCTGGATGGGGAGCCACAGCTGGTAGGCGGCGGCCTCCTCTCATGACTCTTGACTCTTGTAGCTCCTGAATGGCCTTGCTGACGAACTCCTGAGGGTCTGGCCCTCCTTGCCTTACTCGTTCTTGAGGGAAACGTGCTTCCAAACACGCCTCCATGTGGTGCCCAAGCGCCTCCCTCGTGACCTTAGCCAGGCCGGTGGCCCTCCAGGGGAGAGCCCCCGAGCCCTGCCTGAGGAGGGCGCCGGGCGCGCTTTCCTATGCGATGGAAGGAGGTTCCCCCTGGGCAGGCGCGGGCCCTGAGGGGCCTGCCTCCTGAGGGGCCGGGCCGGACGATGTCTTCTTCTTCTTGGGGGTGGTCTCGGGAAGCCTCCTGCTTCCGCGATCCGGGTCTTCCAGTGAGACGGCGTGAAAGGCTCGTTCCAGGGAACACACCGCGTCCTTCTCTTCATAGGGTACCGTGATGACTCCGCCACTTCCTGGCATCTTGAGGACGTTGTAGCCATGGTGAGTTACAGCCATGAACTTGGCCAGCGCTGGGTACCCAAGGATGGCGTTGTACGGCAGGCGAATGTGAGCGACGTCAAAGTCGATGAGCTCGGTGCGGTAGTTGTCGCGTGCCCCGAAGGTGACAGGGAGGCGGACCTGCCCAATCGGGACCGTGGAGCCGTCGGTGACTCCTGAGAAAGGCTTGGTTGGCTGAAGCTGGTTGTAGGGCACTTGGAGATTGTTGAATGTTTCCACGGACAGGATGTTGAGCCCTGCCCCGCCATCGATGAGGGTCCTGGTGACCACCACGTTGCTGATGATTGGGGAACAAAGCATCGGGAGGACTCCGGCTATGGCAGCACACTTGAGCTGAACCGCTGAGCTAAACGTGATGGCGCACGCCGACCACCTGAGAGGGCGTGTGGCTTCGAGCTTGGGGAGGACTGCATTCACTTCACGGGCAAACTGCTTGAAGATGCGTTGAGAGGCTGGTGCTTGAGCCCCACCCAGGATGCAGGCGATCGCGCGCGGCTCCTGGAAGCCCCCAGCCCCCTCGTCCTGATGGCTGTCCTCATTTCTCCATGGCTGCAGCGGCAGCGGAGGGAGGCCTGCGTTGCCTTGCGGGCGATCCTCGCGAGGCTGATCCCTCCAGTTTCCCTCGCGAGGCGGGTCTTGCCAGTGATTTTCATGAGGTCGATCGCGCCACCATTGGCGCGGGCCGCGATCTTCCCAGCGTCATGCGTTCCTTCCTCCTCCTCGACCGTAGCCCCGGTCACTGCGGTCGGGACGACGGCCGATCCTTCCTTCTCGCATGGCTCGGAGCTCTTGACATTCGTTGGTGTTGTGGGTGTGGAGGTCGTGGTACACACAATACTGACTGCTTTGGAAGATTTGGGCTGATCTCTGCCCCGCTTGGTGTCTGGTTCTGTCGGCGTTCTGGGAACGGGGGTCCCCAGACTTGCCTGCATGCGGCCCGCGGCGTGGCTCAAAGGGGGGCCCAGCACGGCCCACCTTCATCAACACAGACCCAACACCCTCGCGAGGGGCCAAGCCTCGCGGGGCGGATGACACGGAACTTCCTCAGGCACGGCCTCATCAGGTGCCCGTGACGCAAGCCATGACGACCAAGGGCGCCAGGCGGGCGCTAGCCCGCGCAGTGTCCTCCTTTCCTCTTTGGTGCAAAGGGAGCAAGCGCAGGTGAGAGCATCAAGCAAAGGCACCCGTTTCGGTGCAACGAGACCAAGACCAGCCCAACAGCAGGAAGGAAGTCATTGTGGAGCCCAAGCCAGCGTAACCACCAAAGCCTTTGGCAGGCGAGGACCAACTTTAGTCAGGATAAGTGTACCAGATGTTCCCCTTCAAAATGGCCAATTGTTGGCGCCCTTCCCACTCAATATTTGGGAAGAAGCCCAGGGCCTTTGCCTATAAATAGGACCAGCCACCCACAGCGTAGGGGCATCGAGAAATCGGGTAGAGCCCAAGCAGAGAGACATAGAGAGAGAAGGGTGACTGAACTCCTCCTAGCAGTTCATTGCCCCAGCCAAGAACAGACCCTCGCGAGGCTGTTCTTCCTTGTATTGCTCATCATCATCAGCCCAAGAGGCAATCCACCACACCACACACTGGAGTAGGGTATTACACCACAACGGTGGCCCGAACCAGTATAAACCCTGTGTCTCTTGTGTTGTTTTTTCCATAGCTTAGATCTTAGTGTGGCGGTGGGGTGCAGGTAGGTAGAAGGAGAAATCTCCGCGCGCACCCCAGTGTTCGAACCTCAAGGGTCTGCCGGAACCCGAAATCCGACATTTGGCGCGCCAGGTAGGGGTGCGCCGAAATCCACCTTCTACCACTTCGTGTCCTGTCGCGTCGTCATCACCATGTCCGACGACCAGGCGGGCGACCCAGATCCTTGGGCGGCGTGGCCCGCCAGCGCAGAGCCGCTCGCCTCGGGTGACCCCATGCCCCAGGCAGCTCACGGTCCGCAGGGCGCTGCGGGCCGCGGGCGACGCGGACAGGCTTCGACAGCTCTCACATCGCGGCAGGCGCGGTCGGCAGCATGGGCCTCCAATCACGCCGTGACCACGACACCATACACCCGACGGGAGCAGGCGAACTCAAGGGCCGTGCTCACGGTGGCCCGAGAGCTGCTGCAGTGCAGGATGTTGGAGGGCGGCCACGACGTGCTGTTGGAGCGGGTGGCGGAGCTCCTGGGCTTTGCCGCCTCGAGGGCTCACCCCTTCTGCACCCAGCTCCCATCTCAAGCCCAGGGCGGCCCGCGCGAGGGCTCCGCGCGCGCCCACGGGCTCCAAGGCTACTCCAACGCCAGCGAAGCTGTCGGCATCGGACCGGCGGCGACGCTGCCCCCGCTCCCGGTCCGCGAAGAAGAAGGACCCGACGCGACCCACGGCCCCAGTGGACAGCCGCGCTACCACCACACGGTGGGCGCGTCGAGTAGAGCTGCATGGCATGCGGAGCACTACAGCGTGGCCTTCAGGATGACGGCGCCAGAAGAATACGTGCCCCACATGGTGGACCAGGGGCACCCTCCCGAGGGCGGACAAGGCTCGCTCCTCAGCCCAAGCTGGGGGGACGAGGCGCCAGAAGCTGAGCTCTTCCAGGAGCCCCAGGGCGGTCCCACTGGCCACGCTGGAGGCAACAATTATCGGGTACTGCTAATTCCTCAGGAGCAGGCATACGCTAATCATGGATCGCAGGAGGTGCAGGTCGCCACAGCGAGCAGCTGCCCCGCTCCCACAGTCTCCTACCCCTCGGGAGGAGGGCGCAGGGGGCTGCAGGAGAGGGGCCGAGATCCGACATCACCACCACGGCGTTCGGAGCAAGGCGTTCTCAGGAGGTAGGCCCTCTGCTGGGGAGGTGCCTCAGGGCCTGCCCCTGGCAGAGGACCCGTGGTCGTCGGGGGAACCGCTGGCGACCGCTCTACCCCATCGGCGGCGTCCTGGTTTTCGGTCATCGTTGATGGCACTAGAGTGTGGCGCAAGGCGGGACCCTCGTCTGGCGATATGAAGCAAGGCCGGTACCTGTGAAGAAGGCCCAGTGCCTGTGAAGCTCGCCGCCCCGTGACACTCTCACGTAATAATGAGTGGGGCTGTACACGCCCCGGAGTCTCAGGGGTGACGGCCTCAGGCCCTGGGGCTCCCTCCCACGCCCAGTGGTAGCACTTAGCTCTGCGCTGGTGAGAAGACGTCCAAGACTAGATTAGGTGCCGGACGCGGCCTTTTGTCTGCTTTCATTGCTTTCCCCTTTGGTTGTCACTTTCCCCCGCTGGATTTAAGTTGGATTCGAATTTGAGATTTGCGTGTGTTCGGGGAAGGGGTGCTTAGTCTCGTTCGAGTAATTTCTCGCGTTTTGATTATCACTTCGCCTCAGCTACCTCCCCTCATGAGCCCCTCGCGAGTCGGGTCAGGCCTAGCTTGAGCGCAGCCCAGACTGCCACCGCCGCATCCTCTCAGGAGGGTCTTTTACTGCAGATCCTACAGATTCGATCAGGGAACACTCAGGACACCACAGCCTCCCACAGGCCACCTCAGGGCTCGCACAGAACGAAGGTAAACTAGCCGACCAGCGCGTCGCTTAGCCAACCACTTGGCGCGGGCGCATGGCAATGTAACTGCCGGCATTCTGGGAACAGGGGTCCCCAGACTTGCCTGCCTGCAGCCTGCGGCGTGGCTCGAATGGGGGCCCAGCGCGGCCCATCTTCACCAACACAAGACCCAAGACCCTCGCGAGGGGCCAAGCCTCGCGAGGCGGACGACACGGTGCTTCCTCAGGCGCGGCCTCCTCAGGATGGCTCACGAGGAGGTGGAGAGATCGAGGCAGGGTACCTCGCGAGGTGCCCATGACGCAAGCCATGACGACCAAGGGTGCCAGGCGGGCGCCATCCCGCGCAGCGTTCCCCTTTCCTCTTTGGTGCAAAGGGGGCAAGCGCAGGCGAGAGGATCAAGCAAAGGCACCCATTTCGGTGCAACAAGACCAAGACCAGTCCAACGGTGGGGAGGAGGTCACCATGGAGCCCAGAGCGGCGTCACCACAGGGCCTTTGGCAGGCGAAGACCAACTTTAGTCAGGATAAGTGTACTAGATGTTCCCCTTTGAATTGGCCAATTGTTGGCGCCCTTCCCGCTCAAATATTTGGGAAGAGGCCCATGGCCTTTTCCTATAAATAGGACTAGCCACCCCCAGGGTAGAGAGAGGAAGAAACCAGCTAGAACATAGCATCCACAAACAGAGCTAGCAACACACTTAGAAAGAGAGAAGGGCGATCGAACTCCCCCAGCTGTTCATCCCCTAGCCAAGAACAGACCCTCGCGAGGCTGTTCTTCTTTGTACTGTTCATCCTCATCAGCCCAAGAGGCAATCCATCCACCACAAACTAGAGTAGGGTATTACACCACAATGGTGGCCCGAACTAGTATAAACCCTGTGTCTCTTGTGCTCTTCGTCCAGTAGTTCAGATCCTTGCGAGACGGAGAGGTAGAGGGCATGATCACCGCGCGCACCCCAGAGTTCGAACCTTAAGGGTCTGCCGGAACCCGTGATCCAACATTTGGCGCGCCAGGTAGGGGTGCGCCAGAATCTGCCTTCCACCGCTCCGCTCTCCTCCGACCGTCGCATCCATGTCTGACGCTCGTCGGGCCCGCGCCGAACACCGGGCCACCATCGCTTCCCGCGTCGCCCAGACGGCCCCCGTCGGTGGGAGTCCTCGTCGTTCTCCGTCGCCCGCCGTCAATGCCGCCACCGGCCCGGTGGGGAACGATCAGCAAGCATCGTCTCAGCACCCGTCCGTGCGGCAAGACGGCTGCACCGCTACTCCGTCACTCACCCCGCTGGCTCTTCGTCCCGCGCGCTCCGCGCACCCTTGGAGGCTCGAGTTGCGCTCATCGCAGCGAACGAGCTCCTGCGCTACCGCCCCGTCGACGACGTCTACGAGGAGTGGCTCGACCGCGTCGCCGAGCTCGTCCGCGCCGCAGGAGGCTCTCCCGCGCCGTCCGCACCGTTGCGCCGCACTCCGCCCCGCGCGGGCAATGAAGCTCCGGGGGCGTACCATCCACCTCCGCTCCAAGAAGACGCCATGGCTCCAAGGCGCATGGCCCCTGGGCGGAACCCGCTCCGTCAGGCGCCAACCCAGCAAGAACGGAGCTGCCAAGAAGTCCCTCGACCGCAAGAGGCTGCCCGGGCGCTCCCAGCTCCGGCTCGCCGAGACCCTGCTCCGGCCCCGGCGCGTCAAGACCCCGCGCTGCTCCCAGCAGCAACGCAAGGGGACCCGCAAGGCCAAGCTCTTCCTCAACCGAAACCTCCCGTGGCCACCGCAGGCTCCCACGCCTACACCGCCGAGCTGCGCAGCGTCGCATGGCCCGGCAAGTTCAAGCCGGACCTGCCCCCTCGCTACGACGGCACGACCGATCCCGCAGAGTTCCTCCAGCTCTACGAGCTGGGCATCGAAGCTGCCAGCGGGGATGAGTGTACCATATGTTCCCCATGGCGAACTGGTTCCCCATGGCGCTGAAGGAAGGAGCTCGCACCTGGCTCCTGAATCTCGCTCCAGGCACGATCTCCTCCTGGGACCAGAGGCGTACTCGCTTCATCGCCAACTTCCTAGGTACCCGCGATTGGCCTCCCGCCGTGAGCGACATGCGCCGCCTCAAGCAGCAACTTGGGGAGACCCTACAAAAGTACATCCAGCGCTTCAACAGCGCGCGCCTCAAGATCCCCAGGGTGTCCGAGGAGGCCATCATTTCGGCCTTCTCCGATGGCGTGCGCGACGTCAAGATGAAGGAGGAGCTGGCGATGCATTAAGACCTCTGCACCTCCCTGGAGCTGTTCAACTTGGCGACCAAGTGCGCCAGGGCTGAGGAAGGACGCCTCTCCCTCCTCGAGCTGCCTTCCGCAGACCCAGAAGAGAAGAAGCCCAAGGCCAAGGACGTGAAGCGCAAGGGGGCTGCCGTACTCGCGGCGGAACCAGATGCCAAGCGGGGCAAAGATCTGCCCGAATCCTCCAGGGGCAGCCGGTACTGCGTGTACCATGACCTCCACACCCACAACACCAACGAATGCCAAGAACTCCGCGCCGTGCGAGAAGGAAGAATCGGCCGTCGCCCTGACCGTGCTGACCGGGGCTACGGCCGAGGAGGAGGAAGAAACCCAGGACGCTGGGAAGATCGTGGCCCGCACCAAGGGTGGCGCGACCAACCTCGCGAGGACCGCTGGAGGGACCCGCCTCGCGAGGGGGACTGGAGGGATCAGCCTCGTGAGGATCGCCCTCACGGCAATGTAACACCCCGGATGTAACTTGCCATATTTGTAACTCCAACTCTTGCCATTTTCGGCAATGTGATATGATATTCCCTCCGTGGTTGGGTTTTTATTCATTTTGTATTTTGTCCTTGTCATGCATTTCATGTCATGTCATCATGTGCATCGCATTCGCATACATGTTCGTCTTATGCATCCGAGCCTTTTCCCCGTTGTCCGTTTTGCAATCCGACGCTCCTACGTCCTCCGGCGCCCCATTTTTACCTATTTTCATGTGCGAGTGTTAAACGGTCTTGGAATGGACCGAGGGTTGCCAAGCGTCCTTGGTATAGCACCGGTAGACCGCTTGTCAAGTTTCGGGTCATTTGGAGGTTGTTTGATACTCCAACGGTTAACCGGGTAACCGCGAAGGCCTCTTGTGGGTTGCAGCCCAAAACCCCTCCAAATCAGCCCAATAACCCATCTAAGTCACTCCCATCCTCTAAGTCATTCGATCACGATCGTGTGGGCGAAAACCACACCTCATTTCGAGCTTCCTAGCCCCTCCTACCTATAAATACACCCCTCTCCCGAAAATTTCGGATCAATTCCACCCCTAACCCTAGTCTTCTTCCTCCCCGCGCCGCCGGACACGTCCGGTCCGGCCGGACAAAAATCCCGCCGCCGCCGCCGCCCAATCGGGGCGCGCCACGTCGCTACCCGGGCCGCCCCGCCACCGCGCCTCCACCGCGGGCCCGCCTGGCCCGTGGCCGGCCCTCCCCGCCGTCGTCCGAGCCGAAGGCCGCGCCCCGCCCCGCGCCTCCACCGCGGGCCCGCCTGGCTCGTGGCCGGCCCTCCCCGCCGCCATCTGGGCCGAAGGCCGCGCCCCGCCCCGCGCCTCGCCTCCCCGGCTCCTCACCTCGCCGCCGCGCCCCGCCTCGCCGGCCGGCCCCGGCGACCCGCGCCGCCTCGCCGGCGCCGCCCCGAGCGCCCCGCACCGGCGCCGCCCGCGCGCCGCCTCCTCCGCCCCGGCGCCGCCCCCACCTCGACGGATCCGGCCAGCGCCCCCATCTCTCCCTCCTATCCGGCTGCCTCTCCGGCGAAGCTCCGGCGAACTCCCTCGGATCTGAGATCCAAAACGACCTAGGTTGACTTTCTTCTCCCCCCGAATTCTACTAAGTCATTTTCTGGCAGTATTTTATTGCATGTTCTTCGCACCATAACTCTGCATCCGTGGCTCCGTTTTGCGCGTGTAGCATCTCAGATTGTTCGCCTCGACGAGTATATCATTTCATCTCATTGCATCATTTTCATTTGAGCTCATCTTGATGCCCGAAATGCTGTTGGAAGAGTGCTAGTTTCTGTTAGTTTCAGATCTGTTTCAGCTCTTGCACTTTTGTCATTTTTTCCATTATTGATGTGTGCATCCTATGAACTTGAGCCCTACATGTGTTTTGAAATATGTCATGCCATATTTACAGGGGTGTATGCCATGTATTTTTGTGGTCTCTGTGGTGACTAGCACAAGCATGCAAACTAGGGATCATATTGTTGCTGATTTCAGGGACTTAGTAATTTCACCAAGTCATGTCCTGCTGTTATTTTTATGCCATGTGTTCATGTTGTTACAGAGAGATCTATGCCCATTTTGAGCATGATCATTAAGGGTGTTTCGAACATATGGATGTCCTATATCAATACATGCCTTTGTTTGTAATTATGGAGTGCCATAGCTTGATTCATTCGAGCTCTACTTTTGCTACAAAATATTACTGGCAGATTGTTTACATGTTATTCGATTTTGCCAAGCTTGTTGTAGTTGATATTTGCATGCTATGATGTTGTTATTGACATGACTAGCTTCTATGCCATGTCTTCTTGATGGTTGTATGCTTAGTTTGTCATGCAATGCTCTGTAGTGAGTGCATCGAGCTCGTAAACATGCCTACTTGTTATCTGTTTTTGACATGTCCAGTTTTCTGCTAAGTCTGAAAACTGTAACGAAACTTGCTTAATTGACATGGGTGCTATTATATTTTCTGGTCCTTTTTGGCTCATGGCCAGTAAGGGAATTTTGTTCAATGCTTTGATTAGATTCATGCCATTCCTTGATTTACTGTATTATTTTCCTGTAGCATGTTGTTTGATTGCTCTAAACATGTCATCCTGATGTTAATTTCTGGCATGTTATTTTCACTAAGTCTGTGGACCTGTTATCTTTTGCACTTTTGCCATGCTTGTTTGAACCTGTTATGGTGTGATTTAGCTGTAGCTCAGTGTTCATCTTTTGTCAAACATCTGGAGTATATCACTGCCATATGCTTTGCTGATATGTTTGGATGCAGTAGCTTAATTTCTTGTTGCATGCTAAGTGGCATCATGCTGTTAATCACAGAAATATGCCATTCTTGTTTTGCTTGTCATTTGCAAACCGTGCATCCGATTCCGGTGATCTTTATATCGATTTCAACCGAAATCACCTCACCTTTCAGTGGAATACTTGGTTTTCCAAGATTATGCCTTGTTCATCTTTTTTCTTCCCGCGCACGCATATGCATTGCTTATCACATCTCGCATATCATGCCATGCTTTGCATCATGTGGCTTGCGCATTGCATCGTGATTGATGGTTGTCCCCTTTGCTTGTGTTCTTGCTTTGGGTAGAGCCAGGAGACGAGTACATGAACGAGGAACCTATTGAGAACGCTTACGAGGAGCAAGCTTTCGACAACCCTGAGAACCTTGCAGGCAAGATGACCATACCCTCGAAATCACTTCTATCTTTGCTTGCTAGATGCTCGCTCTTTTGCTATGCTATGCGGCGATACCTACCACTTGCTATATCATGCCACCCATATTGCCATGTCAAACCTCTAACCATCCTTTCCTAGCAAACCGTTGATTGGCTATGTTACCGCTTTGCTCAGCCCCTCTTATAGCGTTCTAGTTGCAGGTGAAGATGAAGTTTGTTCCATGTTGGAACATGATTATGTTGGGATATCACAATATCTCTTATTTAATTAATGCATCTATATACTTGGTAAAGGGTGGAAGGCTCGGCCTTATGCCTGGTGTTTTGTTCTACTCTTGCCACCCTAGTTTCCGTCATACCGGTGTTATGTTCCTTGATTTTGCGTTCCTTACATGGTTGGGTGATTTATGGGACCCCCTTGACAGTTCGCTTTGAATAAGACTCCTCCAGCAAGGCCCAACCTTGGTTTTACCATTTGCCACCTAAGCCTTTCCCTCAGGTTTTCGCGAGCCTGAGGGTCATCTTTATTTAACCCCCCCGGGCCAGTGCTCCTCTGAGTGCTGGTTCGAACCGAGTAGACTACGGGGCCACCTCAGGGAAACTTGAGGCTTGGTTTTACTCGTAGGATGTCTCATCCGGATGTGCCCTGAGAACGAGATATGTGCAGCTCCTATCAAGATTTGTCGGCACAATCGGGCGGCTTTGCTGGTCTTGTTTTACCATTGTCGAAATGTCTTGTAGTCTGGGATTCCGAGACTGATCGGGTCTTCCCGGTAGAAGGAATATCCTTCGTTGACCGTGAGAGCTTATAATGGGCTAAGTTGGGACACCCCTGCAAGGTATTATCTTTCGAAAGCCGTGCCCGCGGTTATGAGGCAGATGGGAATTTGTTGATGTCTGGTTGTAGAAAACCCGAAGTTGACCTTAATTAAAACACATCAACCGCGTGTGTAACCGTGATGGTCTCTTCTCGGCGGAGTCCGGGAAGTGAACACGGTGTTGGAGTTATGTTTGACGTAGGTTGTTCTAGGATCACTTCTTGATCACTTCTAGCTTCACGATCGTGCTTTGCCTCTCTTCTCGCTCTCTTTTGCGAATGTAGCCACCGTATATGCTAGTCGCTTGCTGCAGCTCCACCTCACAACCCCATCCTACCTTTAAGCTTAAATAGTCTTGATCTCGCGGGTGTGAGATTGCTGAGTCCCCGTGACTCACAGATTCTACCAAAACAGTTGCAGGTGCCAACGATGCCAGTGCAGATGACGCAACCGAGCTCAAGTGGGAGTTTGACGAGGAATGTGGTCGTTACTATGTGTCTTTTCCTGATGATCAGTAGTGGAGCCCAGTTGGAACGATCGAGGATCTGTGTAGCATTTGGGGTAGTCTTCTTTCATTTTCGTTCCGTAGTCGGACCTTGAGTGTAATCTGAATGATGGATGTTTATTTATGTATTGTGTGAAGTGGCGACTGTAAGCCAACTATGTATCTCTTTCCCTTATGTATTACATGGGTTGTGTGAAGATTACCTCACTTGCGACATTGCTTTCAATGCGGTTATGCCTCTAAGTCGTGCTTCGACATGTGGGAGATATAGCCGCATCGAGGGCGTTACAGGCAACCCGGGCCTGCCGCCGCTGCCGCCTCAGCCAAGGAGGAACGAAGACCGCCACCAAGACGAGGGGGCTGGGGGCTTCCAAGAGCCGCGCGCAATCGCCTGCATCTTGGGCGGAGCTCAAGGCCCAGCCTCTCAACGTATCTTCAAGCAGTTTGCCCGCGAAGTGAATGCAGTCCTCCCCAGGCTCGAAGCAACGCGCCCCCTCAGGTGGTCAGCGTGCGCCATCACGCTCAGCTCGGCAGACCAGCTCAAGTGCGCGGCCACAGCCGGAGTCCTCCCGATGCTTTGCTCCCCAGTCATCAGCAACGTTCTGGTCACCAGGACCCTTATCGATGGTGGAGCAGGGCTCAACGTCCTGTCCGTGGAAACATTTGACAACCTCCAAGTGCCCTATGACCAGCTTCAGCCCACCAAGCCTTTCTCCGGAGTCACCGACGGTTCAACAATCCCGACCGGGCAGGTCCGCCTCCCTATCACCTTCGGGACCTGCAACAACTACCGCACCGAGCTCATCGACATTGACGTTGCCCACATCCGCCTGCCGTACAACGCCATCCTCGGATACCCAGCGCTAGCCAAGTTCATGGCCGTGACTCACCACGGCTACAACGTCCTCAAGATGCCGGGAAGTGGCGGCGTCATCACGGTGCCATGTGAAGAGAGGGATGCAGTGTGTTCCCTGGAGCGAGCCTTTCAGGCCGCGTCGCTAGAAGACCCAGACTGCGGAAGCAGGAGGCTTCCTGAGACCACCCCAAGAAGAAGAAGACGTCGTCAGGCCCAGTCCCTCAGGAGGCAGGCCCTTCAGGACCCGTGTCTGCCCAGGGGGACCCTCCTTCCATCGCATAGGAAAGCGCGCCCGGCACCCTCCTCAGGCAGGGCTCGGGGGCTCTCACCTGGAGGGCCAGCGACCTTGCCAGGGGCACGAGGGAGGCGCTTGGGCACCATGTGGAGTCGTGCTTCGATGCGCGATTCCCTCGAGAAGGAGCGAGGCGAGGAAGGTCAGACCAGCAGGAGTTCGTTAACAAGGCCATTCAAGAACTACAGGAGTCGAGGATCACCAGAGGTCTCCGTCGTCCACCAGCTGTGGCTCCACATCCAGGCGAGGATGGTAGGCTGCGCGTCTGCATCGACGTACCAGGGCTCAATCAGATCGCCACGACGGAGCGCCTCTGGCCCTCCCAAGTGGGGTGCTGCGGAGGACCGCCCCACAGCTATGTTTGCATGCCTTACGGCCTGCCGAGCATGGCTGCGGCGTACCAGCGCCTCATGAGGGGCATCTTGGAGGCTCAGGAAGACAGGCGTTCTGCGGCTCTGGCGGAGATGGAGGCAGCCCGCGAGGAGCCATCAGTGCCTCCAGAGCCTCCCGAGGCCCCAGGGCCTGGGGGCTTGTGAGGATCGGCTTCCGCAGCCCACCGAGTCTGCAGCACCAACGCCACTTCGCCAACGACATCTTCAGGTATCATCTTTCAAGTTTCATTCCCAGCTGGGAGTGCCCCCCCAGGGTTGCGTCACTCCCAGGCCACGTGGGGCCGTCCCCGTGGCATGTATCCCTTTTTATTTCCTTCAGTTGTTAGCTTGCTTTGCTGGGGGCGCCCCTCGGGCTGCATCATCCCCAAGCTGCTCGGGTTAGGCCCAGCGGCGTGTATCTCCCCTGCGTTTATTTCCAATTATGCATTCGCCTATCATGCTTGATTACTGGATGCCGTCCACGGCACCTCTTCTTCTCCATGTCGACCACTTGCACGTTAAAGGGGGGGGGGGTGCCTGAGCATCGCGACTCAGGGCTCTTACTGGCCCTCCAGCCCTCACCCTCTGGCCTTGTCCATGACATAGCGACCTGGCATACCAGCGACGGCTGAGACAAGCTTGAGGGCCGGGACCCGAGGACGTAGAGTGCCGGTATCTAACCAAATTTTGCAGGAACACATCTCAAGATACGACCCAGTGCCAGGCGCAACCCGCCTAGAGGTAGGGCCTCGTGAGTCCCGCGCTGGCTCACGGGTGCCCAGATACACCTCACCTAGCCCTACCGTGTCGGCCACGTGTCAGGGCGGGGCTGTACACGCCCCGGGGGCTCCTCCCGGAGGGGAGCCCGCTCCCACGTACCAGTGGAAGCACCATGCTCCGCGCTAGCTGACGACACTGCCGAGGAGCGGCTACGCCCGTACACATACGGAAGCGCTATGCTCCGCGCTGGTGATAAACAACTGAGGGTAGCCTCCGGGCCGCGTCAACCGTAGGGAGCCCAGAGCACAGTGGCTGGCCTCATCGCAACGCCTCCCCTCGGGAGCGCCGCACGAGGGGGCTAGGCACGGGGGCTATGACTGGGTCACGCCCAGACGTACGCCGCCCAGCTAGGCCCCTTGGGCCTGGTTCGTCGCGCTTCTCTCCCCGAGCGGAGCCAAGGTATGAAGGCCGTTTGAGCGTCAAGGGGGACCCCTGAGCATCGCGACTCAGGGGCCTAACTGGTCCCGTAGCCCCTCACTCCTTAGTTCCGAAAGGCTATGTTGGGTGAGGTACGCACGGGGCTGGGCTCTGCAGACGTAGAACGGTAGCCCCGCTTACATCTCGCCTCATCACCTGCTGTTCGGGCGTGAAGGGGGACTCCTGAGCATCGTGACTCAGGAGCCTAACTGGCTCCGTAGCCCCTCACTCCTTAGTTTCGAAAGGCTATGCTGGGTGAGGTACGCGCGGAGTCGGGCTCTGCAGACGTAGAACGGAACATACACCTACATCACGCTTCCCTACTTGTTGTTCGTGTGCCAAGGGGGACTCCTGAGCATCGCGACTCAGGAGCCTAACTTGTCACGTAGCCCCTCACTCCTTTGGTCCCGTCCTGGTTTCCGGTCGGGGCTAATGCTGGGTGAGGTACGCGCGCGGCCGGGCTCTGCCAGCGTAGAACACATGCAAGTAGGGAAGAAAAACATAAAACTCAAAGAAAGTAAAAGCAAAATATTTACAGTCCATACTGTCGTCTCAGTACCAAACGCAAGTTTAAATGCCTCCCCGAGGCGTGGTGCATGTGCAGGAACTAAAAGAAGAACAGGAACGATAGCGAAGTCACTTGTCGGCGGTGGAGCTGCGTGGGGTGGCTTCGCCTCGTGGAGCATCAGGGCCGGCAGCTCCTTGCATCAGGCCCGGAACTTCCCCAGCAGTGCCTCCGCGCGCCCCTTCACGGCTTCAACAGCAGCGGCAGCACCCTCGCCGCTCACCGGCTCCAGCAGGCTGTCGAGGTCGGCGCTGGGATCGCGAAGGTAGACGTGGGCGAAGAACCGCGTCAGCCCAGCGGAAGATAGGACACGCACCTCGGCCTCAGCCATGGGGGCGAGGCCAAGGGCGACATCCCCAAGGGCTTTAACCAGGAAGGGAAGCAGCTTGGCGGGGCCGTCCCCGTCACCGGCCAGCAGGCTATCTAGGCCGCTCTCGTAAAGCGTCTTCAGCGAAGCGCGGGCATCTTTCTCCATGTCCGCGAAGGCCACGCGATCCTCGGCGAGGACCCGGGCCTTGGCGTACAGCTCGGCCTTCGTCACCTCCATCTCCTTCTACAACGCGCTTAGGTGGCCGCGGCGCTTCTTGAGCTTGGCCTCCCGGTCCTCGAGCGCCGCCTCGCGAGCCTTCGCCCCCTTCTCCTGCTTCTGGCGAAGGCGGACCTCCTCCGCAAGCTGGCCTCGCAAGCCTTGCAGCTCGTCCTCCAACTCCTTGCAGCGACCACGGACTGCAACCACCTCTCCCAGGGCCGCGTCACGGGCAGCCTTCGCCTCGAGGGTGGCCTCCCTCTCTTCGTCACAGGCCGTTGAGGCCTGAACCAATGCCGCCCGAATCGAGGCATCAGAGCGAATCCACCCCGAAGACAGCTGCAGGCGCCCGACCACCAAGCGAGGGTCGGCGCCGAGAAGATCCTGCCGCAGCCGGTCCAGTTCAGCAACGGCACGCTCCAAGATGGAAGAAGAAGGCGGAGAAACATCGGCGCGCGCCAAGACAACAGGAGGAGTCGGGGAAGCAGCGGTCGGTGGAACGGGAGGAGAAGGTAGCGGCGGCAAGACCACAGTGTCCTGAGGCGGAGTCTGCTGCGCCCCGGTGGCCGCAGCAGGCAGGAGCACCTCGGGAGTCGCTTGGGCCATGGGGGCTGGGCTCTCCCCAGCCAGCTCAGCCAAGCCTCGCAAGGATGAGCGGGCAGGAGAGGCCCGTGCCTCGCGATCGCCCTCACCCGCAGGCGGAGGAGTTGCCGCAGAAGGGGCCTCGGGAGCCCCCTTCGGCTTCTTCGCCATGGGCGCCAGCCTACTCAAGAGAAGCAATCATCAAGCCTCGACGGCGGAACGAAAAACCAAGGATCAAGGATCAAGCACTTACGGGTCGTCGCCAGGAAGCTCTAGTTGCCTCCGGCCATACTTGAAGCCTGAGAGCCGGATGGACGGGTCGACCTCGGGAGTAGAAGGCGCGCCCGCGGCTCGCCCCGGAGTCAGGACGGACCCGCGGGGAATCAACCCGGTCCTGCCCTTCTTCGGGACCGGGGGCGATCTCCCGCTGCCCAGCACGTCATCGTCGTCATCATCATCATCATCGCTCGGCGAGAGGCGGAGAGTGCGGGGCTTGCACTGGGAGGGGGAGCCCTAGACTCTTCGTCGGTCGCCTCGGAGTCAAGGCCTTCCTCCCGCTCCTCTTCGCCCCCCTCTCCGCTGGAGTCGCCGGAAGACACGTCCACAGCTCCCTCGGGGGCCACCACGGGCACGGGCCCGACCCCGTTGAAGACGGGCATGGACTCCACCACTTGCTCCCAATCGTCGCGAAGGAACAGGGGCGAGGGTGCGCCCTCCAACCTTGCTACCTCGCCCCCGACCAGGGATTGGAGAACCGCGGTCTCCTCTTCGCCCACAGCTGCGGGGCTCGGATGAGGCCTCCACATTGGGGGAGAATACCGCCGAAGCGGAGCCAATTGGTGCTCCAGGAACTCCCTCAGCAGCGGCGCCCCGGTCAGCTTCGCCGCCGCCATGCTGGCCGGCTTCAGGTCAGCGTCCATCTTCGCCAACATCGACTTCGCGCGCGGATCCGTGAGCTCCGCTCGGCACCAGTCGCTAGAACTCACGGCCAGCTTCGTGGGAAGAATCAGCCGAGGATGGATGCGCCCGCCGTCTACCAAAACCCACTTGCTCCGGAAGCCCTCGATCCTCTTCCCCGGATTCAAAATGGCCGTGGCACTGCTGCACGCGACGAAGCTTGTGCACGCAGAAGGGGAACCACGAGAAGTCCAGAGGTAGAAGTAGTGGCGCAGCAAGGCCACTGAAGGCTGCACCCCCACATGAGCCTCGCAGTAGTAGGCGAAGATCGCCAGAAGAAGGATGGAGTTGGGGTGGAGGTGCAGAGCTTGCAAGTTGTAATGGCGGAGGACGGAGAGGAAGAACTCAGAGAAAGGAGGCACCAAGCCCGCAGTAATGGAGCTTACGAAAAGAGGATAGAAGGTGCTCCCTCGGCCCTCAGGGGTGGCGGAGCCGACCTTGAACACCTGCGCCCCGTTGATGCCCTGCGCCGCCGCCATCCGGTGCAGTCGGGCGAGGCTCTCCTCCGACACGTTGGGCGAGTCCAGGGCAGGCGAGAACCAAGCTTCGGCCGGGGCTGGCAAGGCGCCATAGCTACCTAGGTCAACTGGATGGAGCAGATCTAGAAACTTGAAGGAAGGAGAGGCGCAAGAAAGGGGATCTGAGCAGCGGCCAAAGAAGGAGAAGAGCAAGGCTGGAGCGGATGCCACGCCTTTAATGACCCGCGCAGTTGCAAAAGCACCCACGTCCAATCAACCGCCACGCGGCGCCCAAGGCCACAGGCTGTTAGGGCCCGCGGCGCTTCGCCCTTGCCCTTTCGCCTCTCGGTACGGCCAAGTCCATGCGCGGCTTGGGCCCGGGGGCTACTATCGGCGTTCTGGGAACGGGGGTCCCCAGACTTGCCTGCCTGCGGCCTGCGACGTGGCTCGAATGGGGGCCCAGCGCAGCCCATCTTCACCAACACAAGACCCAAGACCCTCACGAGGGGCCAAGCCTCGCGAAGCGGACGACATGGTGCTTCCTCAGGCGCGGCCTCCTCAGGATGGCTCACGAGGAGGCGGAGAGATCGAGGCAGGGTACCTCGCGAGGTGCCCATGACGCAAGCCATGACGACCAAGGGTGCCAGGCGAGCGCCAGCCCGCGCAGCGTTCCCCTTTCCTCTTTGGTGAAAGGGGGCAAGCGCAGGCGAGAGGATCAAGCAAAGGCACCCATTTCGGTGCAACAAGACCAAGACCAGTCCAACGGTGGGGAGGAGGTCACCATGGAGCCCAGAGCGGCGTCACCACAGGGCCTTTGGCAGGCGAAGACCAACTTTAGTCGGGATAAGTGTACTAGATGTTCCCCTTCGAATTGGCCAATTGTTGGCGCCCTTCCCGCTCAAATATTTGGGAAGAGGCCGAGGGCCTTTGCCTATAAATAGGACTAGCCACCCCCAGGGTAGAGAGAGGAAGAAACCAGCTAGAACGTAGCATCCACAAACAGAGCTAGCAACACATTTAGAGAGAGAGAAGGGCGATCGAACTCCCCCAGCAGTTCATCCCCTAGACAAGAACAGACCCTCGCGAGGCTGTTCTTCTTTGTACTGTTCATCCTCATCAGCCCAAGACGCAATCCATCCACCACAAACTAGAGTAGGGTATTACACCACAATGGTGGCCCGAACTAGTATAAACCCTGTGTCTCTTGTGCTGTTCGTCCAGTAGTTTAGATCCTTGCGAGACGGAGAGGTAGAGGGCATGATCTCCACGCGCACCCCAGAGTTCGAACCTTAAGGGTCTGCCGGAACCCGTGATCCGACAGTAACATCTACTAATACGATGAACACAAGTTTTATATGAGGGGCTCCACCTCCCAAAATGCTCTCATAGCCATCAGGCCAAAACCTGAGTTCTATTCATGCAGGGTAAGGAAACATGAACGATGCATAATCAGTCGGATAAATCCCCCAATGAGTCCTCAGGAGCACCTCCTAAACCGTCGCTGGACTCGCCATCGCTGTCTGCGTCGCCGCCAACGACGCCAGGGCCGTTCACCACGCCGCCCTCGTAGGCAGCCACGATCACGCCGTCGTTGTCTGAAGCAAAGGCCCTGACAAGAGCATCCACATTGTCTTCCACCCAGTGCGCCAGGTCGTCTCGGACAGCCTGGGGGACTGGGGCGATGGCGGCGTTGAAATCGAAGTGGGGATCCATGTTCCTGAGGTGGCTGAAGACGCGAGAAAAGGCCCACCCGAGCAGGGCGCGGCTCCTCTCCTCCACCAACCTGTCGGCCCTGACCGACCGCGCCTCCAGCTGCGTCACCACGTCGGTGAAGAACTGAAGGTTGCCGGCATAGTTGACTGCGTGCGGCTCGCCGATAGCTGCCTCGCAGATGTTGCCCAAGGCTGCGTTGGCTCTCTCCCGAAGCGTGCAGGGCATGGGGCCATGCTCATGCTCCAGAATCCGCCACTGACGTATCTTGTCCGCATTCTGGCGCGCGACGGCCTCAGCCTCCTCCACCCGATGGCGAAGAAGGAGCACCTCGGCCTGGGAGGTGGTTGCCTCCCCTTGCGCTGCCTCAAGGGCGGCCCGAAAAGCATCGGCCCGCCGCGTCGCTTCCTCCAGCTTGGCCCTCAAGGCAGCAGTCCTACCTTCAGCCTCGGCCCGGATCAACCCCAGCCTCTCCTCGAACTCGTGCTCGAGGTTCAAGCGCGCCATCGCCACCCGACGTCCGACCTCCTCCAGGACACAGGCTTCCCGTGCAGCGACATCATCCTCCGCCTACGTCACCAAGCGCTCCCTCGTCTCCAGACGCTCGTACTCGCGTGCATGTTCGGCGGCTTCCAGCGTCAGCGCCTCCTCGCGCTTCTGGAGCTCTGCTGGGTCGCCAGAGGCCACCTTCATCGACGCGAGGGCTACCTCGCGCAACTCCACTTGCTCCTCCAGCGAGTGGCACCGGGCCAGGAGCTCCCGAGCCCACTCCTCCTCCGCCTCTCGCCGCCGGTCAGCTTCCCGGGCCTCCTCAGCGGCCCGAGATCGGGCCTCCCGAGAGGCCTCCAGCGACGCCTTGGCCTTTTCGTCGTCAAGATCACGCTGATGGCGCGCAAGGGCGATGGCGCCCTCCAGCCCGCGCCTCTCTGTAGCCAGGCGTGGGCCCTCGGCCTCAAGGCGCGCGTCTTCATCAGCAAGCTCCTCGCCAAGCAGGTTCACCGCGTCAGCCACCCGTCGAAGGAATCCTTGGCGAGAAGCGCGACGCTCCCGGGCACGCTCGAGCACGTCTGCCACACCATCATCTGCCCCAAGCAAGCGCCGGGGGCCACGAATGAGCACTCCCCCTCCGGGAAGGGGGCTGGGGGCTGGCACCCTCGCGACGGCCGGGCACGCCACGCCAGAAGCCCGGCCTGGAGCTAGCTCGTCCCCAGATGAAGAGCGCAGGGAGTGCCTCAGCCAATCGCAGTCCACGACCAGGCAAGAAGCCCACGGCAGGCTGGCTATGCCACGAGAAGGCCCGCGAAGGAGGATCACGGGGTGCGCAGGGCCCCGATGCGCCTCGGGACGGTTCGCCTCTCCGATCGCCCTCACCACAAGGGCTCTGCTGCTCGGAGCGCTTGAGGACGGTAGCGGGAGCGAAACCAAGGGGGAAGGCTCCTAAGCCATCTCTGCGAGCTCGGCTGGAAGGGGCCTGCGGAGCAAGGATCAGTAAATGAAATAGAAGGATCGGGAGCTGGAAAAGGAGAAGGCTTACTCATCAGTGGCGAAGTACTTCCTAAGCTTCAACAGGCGACAAGGGTAATCGTCGCCCAGGGCTTCCCTTCTCTTCCGGAGGGCCTCAAAGTCCACGCGGAGGCGGCCCAAGAGTTGAGCGCAGGGATCAACCTGCGACGAAGACGAAGCGTCAAGGCGATCCGCGTCAGGGACGCCTGCCTGATGCGCGTTGCCAATCGCCTCGCCAAGAGAAGCGGCTGGAGCCTCAGGGGCCTCAGCCGCAGGCTCTGAGGGCAACTGCTTGCCGCCCTCAGCCTCAGCGGCGCAGGCCCCAAGAGCTTCTCCCTCATGAGCATCGCCCGACGCTGTCACCCCGCCGGGAACCCCCTCGGCCTCTGGCGCCTCATGCCTCCCTGCTCTGCCACTTGAGGAAGAGTCGCCTTGGCCGACTAGAAGGGCAGTCACCACCACCGGGTTCTCGCGAGGCCCCTGGAGGTCGGCGGGGCGTGGCCCCCACTCATCAAAGATAGGCATCTGATTCACAACATCGCCCCTGTTCTAGCAGAGGTACATAAAGGCCCCTCCCTGCTGGATGCTACCAGGGTTGGGGTCCCCAGTCAGGGTCAAGAGTGATGTCCTCAGCACTTCAGGCATCAGGCCCTCTTCCTAGAGCCTCATACGATCATCACGCCCGCTGAAGGCCCACATCCGCCGGGAGTGGCGTTGGATAGGAGCAATGCGGCGTAGCAGGAACTCCTTCACCACCTTGGGCGCTGTCACACCAAGCGACCTCAAGAACGCGAAGCGGTGCCAGACGAAGACGAGCCGGGGGCTCTCGAGCGTTTCCTGGCCCCAGCCCGAATTGGGGACAATAGGCGAAGTTGGATCCGATAGCAGGTGGCTGGGCACCCCTACATCCACATACAGCCACCGCTCGCGGAACCCAGCCGCAGGCGGAGGGAGCTTAAAGTCAATCCCTGAGGCCGCTGTCTCAGACGCGGCAGCGAAGCTCATGCACGCCGAGCATTGGGTAGGGTCGACAAGGCGCAGAGAGAAGAAGTAGCGCAGCAAGGCAACCGAAGGAAGGATGCCCATCATTGCCTCACAAACAAAGGCGAAGACCGAAAGAAGGGTGATGTATTCAGGACCCAGATGCATCATGTGGATCTGATAGTGGGAAAGCACGACATTGAGGAAATCAGAAAAGGAGGGAACCAGACCCGCCCACAGGGCGTCAGCGAAATACTGGACCTCAGTGACTATCCTGTCGATGGAGAAATGAGACACGGGCCAGGCCGTCGTCCTCCCGCATTCGTTGAAGATAGTGGCCAGAGCCGAGCTGACCTCGGCGGGGGCCGCTAACGGCAGCGAGCAAGGCGGAGGCATGGGTTTCTTCCCTCTTCCCTTCTTCATCGGAGCCATGGCGATGGAAAAAGGGGGGAGGTTCGAGATTGGGTTGAAAACAGGAGCTGGAGGTCGAGAGGAGGAAGGACAGAGGGCGCTCGAGCAACAGAAAGGGGAGCGGCTGTGTACGACTACGAGTCCACCTAGCATGGCGCAAAATAAGGGGGGCGTGGGGGAACAGTGCCTCCCACGTCCAATCAACCGCCACGCGGCGCCCAAGGCCGTAGGCTGTTAGGGCCTGCGGCGCTTTGCCCTTGCCCTTTCGCCTCCCTGCACAGCCAAGTCCAGGCGCGCCTTGGGCCCGGGGGCTACTGTCGGCGTTCTGGGAACGGGGGTCCCCAGAATTGCCTGCCTGCGGCCCGCGGCGTGGCTCAAAGGGGGGCCTAGCACGACCCACCTTCATCAACACAGACCCAAGACCCTCGCGAGGGGCCAAGCCTCGCGTGGCGGACGACACGGAACTTCCTCAGGCACGGCCTCATCAGGCTGTCTTGCGAGGAGGCGGAGAGATCAAGGCGGGGTACCTCACGAGGTGCCCGTGACGCAAGCCATGACGACCAAGGGCGCCAGGCAGGCGCCAGCCCGCGTAGTGTCCTCCTTTCCTCTTTGGTGCAAAGGGAGCAAGCGCAGGCGAGAGCATCAAGCAAAGGCACCCGTTTCGGTGCAACAAGACCAAGACCAGCCCAACAGCAGGAAGGAAGTCATTGTGGAGCCCAAGCCAGCGTCACCACCAAAGCCTTTGGTAGGCGAGGACCAACTTTAGTCAGGATAAGTGTACCAGATGTTCCCCTTCAAAATGGCCAATTGTTGGCGCCCTTCCCGCTCAATATTTGGGAAGAGGCCCAGGGCCTTTGCCTATAAATAGGACCAGCCACCCACAGATTAGGGGCATCGAGAAATCGGGTAGAGCCCAAGCAGAGAGACATAGAGAGAGAAGGGTGACTGAACTCCTCCTAGCAGTTCATCGCGCCCGCCAAGAACAGACCCTCGCGAGGCTGTTCTTCCTTGTATTCCTCATCATCATCAGCTCAAGAGGCAATCCACCACACCACACACTGGAGTAGGGTATTACACCACAACTGTGGCCCGAACCAGTATAAACCCTGTGTCTCTTGTGTTGTTCTTTCCATAGCTTAGATCTTAGCGTGGCGGTGGGGTGCAGGTAGGTAGAAGGCGATTCTCCGTGCGCACCCCAGTGTTCGAACCTCAAGGGTCTGCCGGAACCCGAAATCCGACAGGTTCTGCCGCGAGCACGGCAGCCCCCTTGCGCTTCACATCCTTGGCCTTGGACTTCTTCTCTTCTGGGTCTGCGGCAGGCAGCTCGAGGAGGGAGAGACACCCTTCCTCAGCCCTGGCGCACTTGGTCGCCAAGTTGAACAGCTCCAAGGAAGTGCATAGGTCTTCATGCATCGCCAGCTCCTCCTTCATCTTGACGTCGCACACACCGTCGGAGAAGGCTGAGATGATGGCCTCCTCGGTCACCTTGGGAATCTTGAGGCGTGCGTTGTTGAAGCGCTGGATGTACTTCTGCAGGGTCTCTCCGGGTTGTTGCTTGATGCGGCGCATGTCGCTCACGATGGGTGGCCGGTCGCGAGTACCTTGGAAGTTGGCGATGAAGCAGGTGCGCATCTCGTCCCAGGAGGAGATCGTGGCTGGAGCCAGGTTCAGGAGCCAGGTGCGGGCCCCGTCCTTGAGCGCCATGGGAAACCAGTTTGCCATGACCTTCTCGTCTCCGTTGGCAGCTTCGATGCCCAGCTCATAGAGCTGGAGGAACTCTGCAGGGTCGGCCGTGCCGTCGTAACAAGGAGGCAGGTCTGGCTTGAACTTGCCGGGCCACGTGACACTGCGCAGCTCAGTGGTGAAGGCACGACAGCCTGCTGTGGCCATGGGAGGCCTTGGGTGACGGAGAGCTTGGTCTTGCAGGTCCCCATGCGCTGCAGCTGGGAGCAGCGTGGGGTCTTGACGTGCGGGAGCAGGAGCATGGTCGCGACGGGCCGGAGCAGGGAGCGCCCGGGCAGCTTCTTGCGGGCGAGGGACTTCTTGGCAGCTCTGCTCTTGCTGCGCTGGCACCTGACGGAGCGGGTTCCGCCCAGGGGCCATGCGCCTTGGAGCCAGGGCGCCTTCTTGAGGAGGGGGCGGCTGGGGCGCCCCCGGAGCTTCGTCGCCCGCGCAGGGCGGGGTGCGGTGCAGCGGAAAGGACGGTGCAGGAGAGCCCCCAGCGGCGCGGACGAGCTTGGCGACGCGGTCGAGCCATTCTTCGTAGACGTCATCGACGGGGCGGTAGCGCATGAGCTCGTTTGCCGCGATGAGCGCAGATCGAGCCTCCATGGGTGCGCGGAGCGCGCGGGACGAAGAACCAACTGGGGTGAGCGAGGGAGTAGCGGTGCGGCCGCCTTGCCGCACGAAAGGATGCTGAGACGACACTTGCTGCTCGTTCCCCGCCGGGCCGGTGGCGGCGTTGATGGTAGGTGATGGGGAACGGCGAGGACACCCGCCGACAGGAGCCGTCTGGGTGACGCGGGAAGCAAGAGCGGCTCAGCGCTCGGCACGGGCCCGACGAGCGTCAGACATGGACGCGATGGTCGGAGGAGAACGGGGTGGTGGAAGACGAATTTCAGCGCACCCCTACCTGGCGCGCCAAATGTCGGATTCCGGGTTCCGGCAGACCCTTGAGGTTCGAACACTGGGGTGCGCGCGGAGATTTTGCCTTCTACCTACCTGTACCGCACCGCCTCGCTAAGATCTAAGCTATAGAAAGAACAGCACAAGAGACACAGGGTTTATACTGGTTCGGGCCACCTTTGTGGTGTAACACCCTACTCCAGTGTGTGGTGTGGTGGATTGCCTCTTGGGCTGATGATGATGAGCAATACAAGGAAGAACAGCCTCGTGAGGGTCTGTTCTTGGCTGGGGCGATGAACTGCTAGGAGGAGTCCAATCACCCTTCTCTCTCTCTCTGCTTGGGTTCTACCAGATTTCTCGATCTCTATCCTCTCGTCCCCCTGCCCTGGGGGTGGCTAGTCCTATTTATAGGCAAAGGCCCTGGGCCTCTTCCCAAATAAAGCGGGAAGGGCGCCAACAATTGGCCATTTTGAAGGGGAACATCTGGTACACTTATCCTGACTAAAGTTGGTCCTTGCCTGCCAAAGGCTCTGGTGGTGACGTTGGATTGGGCTCCACAATGACTTCCACCCTGCCGTTGGGCTGGTCTTGGTCTTGTTGCACCGAAACGGGTGCCTTTGCTTGATGCTCTCGCCTGTGCTTGCTCCCTTTGCACCGAAGAGGAAAGGATGACACTGCGTAGGCTGGCGCCCGCCTGGCGCCCTTGGTCGTCATGGCTTGCGTCACGGGCACCTCGTGAGGTACCCCGCCTTGATCTCTCCGCCTCCTCGCGAGCCAGCCTGATGAGGCCGTGCCTGAGGAAGCTCCGTGTCGTCTGCCCCACGAGGCTTGGCCCCTCGCGAGGGTCTTGGGTCTGTGTTGATGAAGATGGGCCGTGCTGGGCCCCCCTTTGAGCCACGCCGCAGGCCGCAGGCAGGCAAGTCTGGGGACCCCCGTTCCCAGAACGCCGACAATTGGATTAGCGACTTGTTGGATGATATTCATCATGTGATAGTTATAACCTAGGGCGATACGACACTAGCTCCAGTTCATCGATATAATGTAGGCATGTATTCCGTAAATAGTCATACATGCTTTATTAAAAGAACTTGCATGTGATCTTTTGTCCTACCCTCCCGTGGCAGCGGGGTCCATACTAGAAACTAAGGGATATTAAGGCACTACTGCAGGATGCTGCTAACGCGACACTACGACCAGGGACCGTTTGACGAAACTGTGTGCGATGCCATAATCACAAACGGTGGTGCAAAAAAACCGTCAAAAAAGGTGCAAAACGTTTGCGATGGAGGATGCATCAAACACGGTTCAGATTTTAGTTCCGTGTGCGATGCAGGGCATATAGTTCAGCTCAATTAACCGTTTGCGATGAGGAGGAACAAAAGAAATGAGCAACCAGATGAAGGTGTGTGCGATGTACAGCATACGGTTCACTCGGATGAACTTTTTGTGATTAGGCAACACAAAAGAAATGGTCAGCTAGATCAAAGTTGTGTGCTATATACGGCATGCGGTTCACTCGGATGAATGGTTTGCATTGATACATGAGAACAGAAATGGTTCAAATGAACAAGAAGTGTGTGATATGAAGCAAACATGTCTGTAATCGGAAATGTGTGCGAAGACCGATAACAACACAGACGATTAGTGCTAACAAGTCGCGTGTGTTGTGAGGAAACGATTGCTAGTATATAATTATGAGTGATTGATGAAAACATCACCGGTGGGTTCCATTGTTTAGTCTGTGTGCGATGTGATTTTGTTTGTCCGCACAACATGTACGCTCTATCTACAGAGCATCAACATATATACTTAAAAAGACAACATTCCATTACCAAATTAAGCATACAATTACACAAGTGACTACACACATAACATTTCCACACACCAAAGAAAGCAATTACATGCATACTAAAGTAGGAGAAATGAGGATCTAATCATCTACATATTGTTGCGACCACACTTGCCATTGCTCTGCTTCCGGCTGGATCCCTGGCCGTTTTGGGGAAGGAGGAACTTCCTCATGGCAACGATCCGCCTGTACATGTCGTAGCTCGTGTACGCCTCCTTGGCCGCGTACGCGACGTGAGCTTTGTCGAGTTTCTCCATCCAGGCTGAGTGCCAGGCACACTTGTCTTTGTTGCACGAATCCGTCATGTCTCTGTAGTAGGGGTCGATGATGGCATTGGCGAGGTGAACCAGTGAGTCCTTCTCATGCTCCTTGCTGCCCAAGATCTTGTATTGGCCCTGGATGTCGACAAGATTCTGGCAGGTGATACCTGAATTCTCGAGCGTCTTTACATTGTTGGTGATGTCCACCGTAGCGAACATGTAGTTGGTTCTGTTGTCAAACCTGGCGAAACGCTTGCAAGGCCTTGTGGCCGGGTAGTAGTGGTAGATGAGGACGTGGTGGCGCACGCACATCTAGGCGACGGCAACCTTGGGACGAGACTCGGCACGAGCGCGGGTGTACTCGAGGTCGAACCCAACCACCTTGTACTTCTCCTCGGCAAGCAATAGCTCCATGATGTGGATGGAGTGCTCCACCTAGACCGGGTCGTTGGTGTACACCACTGAGAGGTCCATGAACCTTCTGTGGGTGTCCACCACGGCACGCATGGTGAACTGTTGCTCGTCGTTGGCAGCCGCTCGGAGCACCATTGGAGCCACACAGGATACCCTCTAAGAATTTCTTGTGGTGGGTGTGCTTCTTGCAATGGTGGGGCGTGATCGAAAGGTTGAAGAGACACAAGGATAGGTTAAATGGCTGTTGTAATAAATGGGGGCCAGCCGGCCTGTAATCGTCACGTCTTGTAACGGTGTTCATAGTGGAGGATTCCAGTGCACGCTTGACAACACCGCACCGCACACGTGGGCTCGAAGAGGCGCCAAATGTATCGTCGGTGAGCCTGTTCCCGCGCTACCGTGCTATTTACCGTGTAAGCTTCCCGCCCAGTTAGTTTGGCCACGCGTCAGCTAGAAGAGGGACAAATCGTGGGTGTTTATTGGCAAAAATCTATGTAAAAACAAAGTGTGTGGAATGACTTCGGTCATAAGTTTGCCCTTGGGTGATGAGGTCAAAGTTACACATAAGGGTGATGATGGACACTCGAGTGTGATAATTAATTCTGTGCTCTACAATACAGACGATGGAAGAAACCAACTGCGTGCTATAATGTCAAAGATCGCAGTCGAGTTAGCTATACAAATCGTGTGCAGTGAGATCGACAAGGTAAACTGATTCGAGAATGGTTAATAAAATCTAAGACCATTACATATTAAGGTCAAAATAGTGCTAGCAATATACGAGTCTCATATGATGCAATTTCAATGATTGTACCAGAAAAGCTCAAAATGTTACAAGGTTCAAATTCCAGATATATATGGCTCAAATTCGAAGATTACAAGGTTCAAACTGATATTAGAAATGAAATTCAGCTCATCAGCTGCAAACGCTCGCGCTGATCCGCTGAACATGGATATCAAAGAGGTTCAAACTAATATGATCGTTTCTAAGTCTGGCTTCGGAACCTCACAATTTTTGCAAAGGGGTCAGCCACTGAGAAGTCATGTATGGGGTTTACACGATGACTTCCGATTACTCTGTCATCTGAAGTTCCAAAATGAAATTCAACATTTTTGGAGCCTACTCTATTCTATCGCAGGCGCCGATGCTGATCAACAAATCATTCATTTTTGCGAAATAAATGTAGGGAAAACCTCATTTCCTTCAGCATCCTTGCTCTGAGAACAAAGAACCTTGCGAGTATAATCTCCGGTAAGGTCCCTCGATAGGAGTTCGAAGTAACTTCTGAGAGATGCAGATCTAGGCATTCGACGTGATTGTTATATTGTATCACATTATCCACCACTGGGCCTAATCTTATCTGCAAAAGAAGAAAACTGTTAGTGCCTACATGTAGTTTTGAACATTACTACAGGCCTAGCTATTAGGTTTGCAGGATTTGTAAAATGCACTAACATGCCATCTTTGATCTAACATGATTAACATGGGCATTTGATTACATTCTAGAAAAATGTAGCCGTCTTCACAAGAGGTTGGAGTGGATGAAAAGTTCCCTAAGAAAACTAGTACGGATGAATCCAAAGGAGAAATGCTTATTGATTGTAACCATATGGATCAAGCAACCAATATGGGGGGGCATGTATGTACTGAAATCCTCCAAAAGAACCTTCAGAAATCGTAGTACATTGTCATTGTAAACTTGGAAAAAGGTGTCACAAATTGAACTCCCTTATGGTAACATTCAACAGGAAAGGAACATCACCTCGATATATAGCTTCTCCAGGCACGGAAAGCTTCTCAGGAGACTGACTACTTGCTCAAGGTTGGGCCCGATAGATTCTAGTGCCAAGATCTTCACTGTGCGCAGTTTCTGGGTCAAGCTTATCGGAATAATTTTTTGAATGACAGACGAACAAACATCTTCAAAATTAAAAATAATGTTAATTTGTAGAAGAGGTAGAAGGCCGCTATTGTACCTGAACGGGTATGGATCCAATAACAAGTTCAGAGTATTTTTCAGACGAGTAGCCCACCACTGTCAATTTCGGCGCAGAAATGACATTGATTCTTGTTGGACCTTCTTGATCAACTACAAGTAATCTCTCAAGTACAGGTGTGTCCTGGATGACCATACCGTGGTGCACATCATGTGATGTCTTCCTGCCGCACCAGCAACACACATACTAGTCCGGAGAGTCATGGAGGTGATGTGGAAGGTACCCAACCCATTGATCGCCTAAAGACGAAGGTACTCGAGTGCAGTACAACCATGGAGCAGGCGCTCCATGTCATCCTTTGAGAGGCAGATGGCGACGAGCTCGAGGTGCTTCAGTCGTGGTAGAATAAGAGCGGGCGCATCATTAAGGGGTGGGAAATGGCAGCTCCTGAACTTGGCGACGCGCAGCGTGGGTGCGAGGCGGAGGGCGGACGTTGGCAACAACCGCATATGCCCATCATCAAGAGTGAGCTCCTCGAGCTGATCTAGAGCGGGGGATCGGAACCAGTCGTCAAGCTTGGCTCGGTCCTTGCGGTTGGAACGGAACTTTCCAATTCTAAGGCCTTTGGTTGGGCCAAGGTGACTGCCGAGGATCTTGGAGAACGCATCCAAGCTTTTGTGGTAGCCATGGCAGAGCTGGTGGGTGTCGATGAGGTCGAGAGGGCTGGAGTTCAATAGGGGGCGCCACCGCCGGGAAAGGAGGGTTGTCCGCGCCGCATATTTGATTGGGCGGGGGAGATTATGACTCTCAACATATCATCGGGGAGGCTGCTAATTAAGTCTAGGACTGCTGGAGTCGCTTGTGGTTCTAGCTTGCCCCGCCTCCGCTTGTTGGCAGCCCCGTTCTCCACCTCTGGAGTCTCCTTGTCAGCGGCGCTTTCTGATAGAAATGGGAGTACATGGAATATTTAGTTAAAACAGGGCAATAGAAAAGTGTATTGGTAACTAGAAGTTATTAGGTAAGAATATAGTAAGAAAAGGGAATAACAATTGGTTGCTTAAATACTACACAATTCATTTGAAATTGCTGGGTAAGTCAACATATGCAGATAGTTGAAAAGTAAACTTACTTCGAACAAAGTCTGGACGGATTATTTTGTCGGGGAAGTTAGCATATATCTCATGACCAGGCCCTTTTATGTGCAGTGCAATTTTAGTGCCAGCTTTTAGTACATAAAACTTTGTAATTTCATTCCAAAAGCCAGTGCCAAAATAGGAGTCACCATGTTCATCAAGTGTTACAGTAGCAATGATTGTAAATCCATGGTTTGTGTGCAGTATGACATCCGTGGAGCCTTGATCTATGTAAAGGGAAAATTTTGCACTACATAATCTGTTGCATAGCGAGGGATGTTCTGCATAAAATGGTAGGATTGTTAAAGAAAATATGGTAACATGCAAATATGGGCCCAAATTGAAAGAACTATATATCAGTTGAAATTGAAGGACAAAAATTTATAACTAAACAGATAGGGTAAGCATGATGTCATGGAAAAATGAGAGTAATCGAAAGAACAATACATCATTAATTTGGATCATATAGAAAGAAGAGGGGGAAAATCCCCTTTGATGTATATGGTGCATGTGGCACCTTTTATCCAAATATAGCAATATTTAGAATATGTTCAGGAAAGTAGGCCATGCCAACCGATTTGGGATGAGATTGAACATACCGCGTGCGTCCTCAAGCTATCAGGTACGGAGAGATGGAATCTCTGGTGGCGGTCGGAAAGTCCTGAAGTGTTGGCGCATTGTACATTCTATGAATGAAAGAAAACCCTCAAATCAGCTGGAATAAAAATGAATTCACGGTGATTTCCACCGGGTGATTAAAGGAGGCAGATGAACTGGGATAAGAGATGATATAATATCTCGTTAAATTAGTTACCTTGTCATCCATGAAAAAGAACCCTCAGTACGGCAGATTCCCCAACCGAGCGGAGCTGGGTCGACCGCGAGCAGCGTCGAGAAAGTCGATCATGATAGGCGGCGGCAAGTGGAAGTGGCGAAATGCGGTGGGCTTTGCCGGAAGCCTGGTGCGGCGGCAGGCGGCGAGCTATGTGTTTACCGGCCATGGCATAGACGTGGAGGAGCTTGTGTAGGTGTGAATGGGGAACGTACCGGAGGGGCCGAGGGGGTGGCGGGCGGGGTGAGGGTTTTTGTGACGTGGGGATGGTGAGGGTTTTATTTTTTCTTTTTTGAATTGGGTGGTGAGGGTTTTTTGTCCCACAAAGAATTTTGGGGGCGGCGGTTTGCTAGAGCGAACCGTGTGTGATTGACGCAGTAGGCAAAATGAAAGTCATTGCACATGGTTCCAATTTTGGGAAACGTGATTATTGACGTACTACCTCCGTCCTGGTTTATTGGTCCCCCGTTGTAATTTTTACCAAAATTTGGCAAAATATTTAACATACTCAGACATAGATAATAAGCGTACACGTACATAAGCATAGTTCAACCATAAGTACATAGTTTGACCGTCATTAAGCATACTCAAGCATACATAGTTCGATCCATCCCACATCTCATCTCACATGCGGCTGACACGATCCTAAACCTTCTCCAGGTACTCGGCATACGCGCCGTGCGCCACCCTGTGAGAATACTTCTGCTTGAAGGAGCCAATGGCCCGTCCTCTTGCATGCGCCAGAACACTTAGATACGCGTCATGAAGCTTGTGATTGCAAAATGGGCATCCATAGCCGTCATTCCAGGTCCTAATACGCATGTTATGCATTCCCGCATAAATCTCCCTTAGGATTCGCCTCTTGTACCTCCTCTGGGCATCTTCATCCTCGTTGTCCACATCGTCAGACATCACCTATACAAATAGTAAAACAAATTTGGCATCAAATCACTGATTACATGTCATGAAGTAGGATTAGGAATTTATGGCTATTTATTTATACATATCCAGATATTATGGTTTGATTTTTAAGCACAATCGTCTATGTACAGACCAATCTTGAAGAAAATAATGGTACAAACATATGTAGGTCATTCAAAATCAATTGTCAAGTCCTGGATAGGAATTATTAGCACGAACACTAACCCTAGTCGGTGTCAGTGTGGAACGACACCTATGGGATCACAAGAATCCCTCCTACGGTTGCGGGGCGCGGGGTCGTGAGAAGAGCGGATCAAACAGATAGCACACGGTTCGTTTATCCAGGTTCGGGCCGCGAGGATGCGTAAAACCCTACTCCTGCTTTGGTGGATTGTATATCTGTGTTCTTGAGCTAGCTATGGGGCGTGAGGAGCTCCAAAAAGCCGAATCCTTCTCCTGGTCGCCTTGGGCCTCCTTTTATAGGGAAAAGGGGTTGCCACAGTGGCACACAGGAGGTGGACAGAGTACAGTAACACGAGGTTATCCCTCGCGCTACATGACAAGGCGCATTTAATGCGTCTTGCTTAGGTGTCCTTGCTTTATCGGGGACGGGGGAGAGCCCTGTCTCGTCCGTCGCCGCTCCCTCTTGCATCAACACGAGCCCTGGCCAGCGGTGCCCGCGGTGCCATGTAGGCAGGCAGGTTGCTGAGGTGGCGCAGTGGTGGGTCTCCACGAAGATCCGCATGCCGCCACGCAGGTGCCCGCCCAGCTGGTTCGGTCGGCAGTTGCATGCGAACGGCGGCGGAGGTATGATTGGCGTGGGCCTGATGGTGGCCCTACGGGTGTTCTTGGCAACGGCCTTGCCGCGGCCCCGGCAAGGGTCTTGCCGGGGCCCCGGCAAGGGTCTTGCCGTGGCGCCTGCTGTCATCCCCGTCAAGGCTCTTGCCGGGGGCCTTCTGGTCCTCCTTGGCTGGGATGCCGCCAAGGATCATCATCTTCTAGAGTGTGTATCTGATCTTGAATGTCTTCACAAAGATCTGCATGCCACCACGGGGATGTCTCCCGAATCCTTGCCCCCTGGGGGCAGTGGACTCAAGGGTGACTCGCTCCATAGGTGTGGGGCGAGCTGCCACGGCAAGGGTCTTGCCGGGTCTGCTAAAACCGCCCCCCGGCAAGGATCTTGCCGGGGGAGTCCGCTTCGTCCCCTTTGCTCTTTGTGGTCTTGGTCTTGGTGTCGTTCTGCTTCTCTTGAGCTTCGGCCTTACCTTGGCTCACCTCCCTCGCCTTGCTCAGTGTGGTGGTGCCCGTGGCTCAGACTGCCCGTGCACACTTATAGGGGTACAAAAAGTGTACCCCTCTTTTTGTACACCGACAAGAGCCCCCGGGCCTAGGCCACACGTAAGCGCAATCGCGTCATTGGGCTAGGCCCAAAAACGGTGCGTGGGCAGGCGGGGCGGTTTTTACCACGGTAAGTCCCTTCGCGTGCTGCGCTTCCCACGCTTCCCGCGCGTGGCACAGCGTGGGGAGGCATGTGTGACGTGGGCGGCATGCGTGGGGTTGCTTCCCGCGGGCATGCGTCACATCATAGTTCATGCGAAAGGAGGCGGCCCGCGTTCTCCCCCATAAGAAGGAATAACCACGGGCGCGCTGCTCACTTTCTCCTCTTCCTTCGTGCCTTTTCCAATCTCAGAGCCGCCGTTCCCTCTCTTCCTTCCCTCACAAGCTTTCGTCGTTGCCCGCTGTCGCTGCTTCGCCACTCCCCTTCCTCAACCCTCTAGACTTCTCGGCCGCCATGGCGCCCAAATCCGCCAAGGGCAAGGGGGTGGCTAAGGGCTCCGGGACCGTGGAGCCACCGGGGAGCGCACTGTTGGGGGACAAGACGAAGTCCGCCTTCTTCTTCCCCTCGACGGTTGATGTTCAAGACCTCTGGGCCTCCTTCAATCCCCTGTGGGGAGTGAAGATGGGGGGAGAGAATTCGGGACACCCGGCGACGCGCGTCATTCCTGCCGCTTGCGCTGATCCTGCCCCAAATCGGTACCCCTTCTTCGTTGACTACTTTTCTTGCTGGTTATGCCCTCCTTTCTCCGATTTCTTCTACGACATTATGCACACATTTGGTTTTCGCCTTTTGGATTTTACTCCGAATGCGGTGGCGTGCATGTCTCTCTTCGCGCATCTTTGCGATGGCTTTGCCGGGGTGCGGCCCAACACGGCGCTCTTCCGTCATTATTTCTATCCTCGAATCCAGATGGGAGGTGCCATCTCTGGTTGTGTCACCTGGATCCCAAGATCCAAGGGGGCGTACCCGGATGGTGCCATGAAGAAGAGGTGGGAGGAGTGGCGTGACCGGTGGTGCTGAATTGAGGACGAAGACCCGCCGGAATTTTGCAAGGTCCGCCAGCGCCGCCGGTCCGCGGCAACGATTGGGGTGATGTCAACGCCGCCGACGGGAGGCTTACTGTCGCCACCACCAGGATTCTTCGGCTGACCCGGGCTGGGCTCACCCTTGAGATGATCGGGGCAGACTTCATTTGCCGCCGGATTGCCCCGCTGCACAATAAGGGGAGGCCAGCGTGGCTCTTCACGAATCCGGCTGACATTATGCGGCTCCGCCCTGGCCTCGACCACAACTTCACGGTGATGGCGCATGCCCACTTCTGCCAGCGGCTCTTTCAGCTGGACATGGATTGCGACGGCGAGGTCGAGCTGACTGGCAAGGCCGCAAGGGTTGTCGTAAAGGCCGGCAAGGCCGTCAAGGGGCCGCTCTTCAAGTTGCCAGCGGGGGTGGTCCCGTTGTGCAATAATTCATGCCGGTTCGAGATCATCACCATGATGCCGGACTGCAACACGCACGGCCCCGTCTCGAGCTGGAGGGAACCGACGGCTGCAGATGTGCAGCAATTCTTCGACACCTTGATTGAGGTGTACGTCAATGCTGACGCCGAGCAGCGGCTTGTCATGGATAGGGATGTCAATGGGTAGGGTATGGGCGGGTACAACCTCCTTCTACCCAAATCCATACCCATAGAAACTCTTTATACCCACCCACTTCAATACCCATGGGTATAAGCTGACACCCATGCCCATACCCATCGGGTATCCTATACCCAATGGGTATCCATTGGGTACAATATATAGCATTCAAATTCTTAAGAGGTAGAGAAATGAGTTCATAATTCAAGTGATCATGGTAGAGTAGTATAGCACGTATGTGGCCTCCTCCAGCGGGTGGCCTCTTGGAGACATCAGGGGAGTATGAGCAGTGGTTGGTGGAAGGCCAACGTAGTGGAAGGCGGTGGTGGGAATTGGGGATCGCTGGATCGAGTGTTCGACAAGAGTCTGGTAGTTCAACAATATAACGAGCACCTAAAGCATTCTTTTCATGATCTACTAGCATAGAAAATTTACTACTCTCCACATAAGCAAAATTCTTCTCATTCGGAATAGTGGGAGCAAACTCAACAAAATAACTATCATGTGATTGAGAACTAAGATCAAGATGACAAGTTCCATGGTTATCATTATTCTTTAAAGCATATGTGTCATCACAATAATCATCATAGATAGGAAGCATGCATTCATCATAGTAAATTTGCTCATCAAAGCTCGGGGGACAAAAAATATCATCTTCATCAAACATAGCTTCCCCAAGCTTGTAGCTTTGCATATCATTAGCATCATGGATATTCAAGGAAATCATACTAACGACATTGCAATCATGCTCATCATTCAAATATTTAGTGCCAAACATTTTAGAGATCTCTTCTTCTAGCACTTGAGCACAATTATCTTTTCCATCATACTCACGAAAGATATTAAAAAGGTGAAGCGTATGAGACAAACTCAATTCCATTTTTTTGTAGTTTTCTTTTATAAACTAACTAGTTCTAAAACAAGAAACAAAAAGATTCGATTGCAAGATCTAAAGATATACCTTTGCTTACCTAGCCTCCCCGGCAACGACGCCAGAAAAGAGCTTGATGTCTACTACACAACCTTCTTCTTGTAGACGTTGTTGGGCCTGCAAGTGCACAGGTTTGTAGGACAGTAGAAAATTTCCCTCAAGTGGATGACCTAATATTTATCAATCCATGGGAGGCGTAGGATGAAGATGGTCTCTCTCAAGCAACCCTGCAACCAAATAACAAAGAGTCTCTTGTGTCCCCAACACACCCAATACAATGGTAAATTGTATAGATGCACTAGTTCGGCGAAGAGATGGTGATACAAGTGCAATATGGATGGTAGATATAGGTTTTTGTAAACTGAAAATATAAAAACAGCAAGGTGGCAAGCGGTAAAAGTGAGCGTAAACGGTATTGCAATGATAGGAAACAAGGCCTAGGGTTCATACTTTCACTAGTGCAAGTTCTCTCAACAATAATAACATAGTTGGATCATATAACTATCCCTCAACATGCAACAAAGAGTCACTCCAAAGTCACTAATAGCGGAGAACAAACGAAGAGATTATGGTAGGGTACGAAACCACCTCAAAGTTATTCTTCCCAATCAATCCGTTGGGCTATTCCTATAAGTGTCACAAACAGCCCTAGAGTTCGTACTAGAATAACACCTTAAGACACAAATCTACCAAAACCCTAATGTCACCTAGATACTCCAATGTCACCTCAAGTATCCGTGGGCATGATTATACGATATGCATCACACAATCTCAATTCATCTACTCAAACCAACACATAGAACCTCAAAGAGTGCCCAAAGTTTCTACCGGAGAATCACGACGAAAACATGTGCCAACCCCTATGCATAGGTTCATGGGCGGAACCCGCAAGTTGATCACCAAAACATACATCAAGTGGCATGTCATATCCCATTGTCACCACAGATACGCACGGCAAGACATACATCAAGTGTTCTCAAATCTTTAAAGACTCAATCCGATAAGATAACTTCAAAGGGAAAACTCAATCCATTACAAGAGAGAAGAGGGGAAGAAGAAACATAAGATCCAACTATAATAGCAAAGCTCGCGACACATCAACATCGTGCCAAATCAAGAACACGAGAGAGAGAGAGATCAAACACATAGCTATTGGTACATACCCTCAGCCCCGAGGGTGAACTACTCCCTCCTTGTCATGGAGAGCGCCGGGATGATGAAAAAGGCCACTGGTGAGGGTTCCCCCCCTCCAGCGGGGTGCCGGAACAGGGACCCGATTAGGTTTTTGGTGGCTAGAGAGGCTTGCGGCGGCGGAACTCCCGATCTATTCTCTGTTCTGGAAGTTTTACGATACGTAGGTATATATGGTGCAAGGGGTACGTCGGTGGAGCTGCGGGGGGCCCACGAGGCAGGGGGGTGGGCGCGCCCCTACCCTCGTGGCCAGCTCCTATATCTTCTGACATAGAGCCCAAGTCTATCAGGTAGGTTTCCTTCCAAAAATAACTTCTCCAGTTGATTTCGTTCCGTTTTGACTCTGTCTGATATTCCTTTTCCTCGAAACACTAAAATAGGCATAAAACAGCAAATCTGGGTTGGGCCTCCGGTTAATAGGTTAGTCCCAAAAGTAATAAAAAAGTGGATAATAAAGCCCAATATTGCCTAAAACAGTAGATAATATAGCATGGAGCAATAAAAAATTATAGATACGTTGGAGACGTATCAACGCGGCAGTGGATGCCCACGCGGAGAGGAGCCGTCGCCGCAGAATAACAAGAGGTGTGGATGAGTTGAGTGGAGGGATGACCTGGCTAGCGGTGGGAGTAATATGGGGGCGGTGAGGCCTCCGCGGCAGCACAACCGGCCACAGGAGGCAGGAGCAGGCGGCACGACCGGCGCTGGTTTGGGCGGCTGGAGCAAGAAGACCAGAGCTTGAAGAAGCACTATGGCCGTTGGATGGACATCGTACGGTCAATCGAGCTAGAATCATGCATATTGACTAAGTTGACAAAGCCCTTCGTCCCCGTCAACTTAGTAGGCCCACTATACTGGGTCCCAGCTAGCAGGGGGAGTATTCAATTTTTTGTGCGTAATAAGGAGGCACTTCCTTGTGTGCGAAGATATAGCTGGTGGGTCTGAGATGTCAGCGGCGGTAACGTTTTTTCACGAAATACAGAGGCCGTTTCGGTGGGTCCCAGATGTCAGGTGGAGGAAATCATTATTTTGCGCGTAATAAGGAGGGATTTCCTTGCATGCGGCCGTGGACCCAGCTGTCAGCCTCTCCACGTACAGTCCACTTCAGATGCATGTCGGTCGTTGAACACGCTGACCACGCCACGCCGAGAGCACCAGGGCGGTGGACGACGGCGAGGCCTAGGAAGGGAACGACACAGAGGCAGGGAAGACGCGGCCATTTATTTTGTTTCCCACGCAGAGGGGAGTACGACTGTACGAGGGTTTACTGGTTCGTCTGCCGTCGCCGGAGAATAACAGCAGGTGTGGGTGAGTAGAGTGATAGCTAGGCCAGCGATGGGAGTACGATGGGGCGGTGACGCCTGCGCGGCAGCACAACCGGCCGCGGGGAGGAGGGAGCAGGCAGTCCTGCCAGCTCTAGTTTGAGCGGCTGGAGCAGGACGAGCAGAGATTGAAGAAGCACGACGGCCATTGGATGGACATCCAACAGTATACAGGCCATCTGTGGAAAGCCTCAAATCTGTGGAAAACAGCATACAGCCCATCTGCCATTATTTCAAATAATTTACAGCCCATTTGCTAATTCCTACGGGTTTTTTTGGATCCCATATTCTTTATGTTAGCATTACAACCCATATTGTGGCCACGGTTAAAAAATTATACGAAATTTTGCATATGTCGGTGCGGTCTGAACTGTTTTTAATCCCGAAATTTTGAGTCACATTCAGACTGATTTTAAAAATAAATGTATATCAATATAAAATCCAATAAATTGTCCACGCATAAAAATCAATGCAATTTAAAATCTCGGAATGAAAAAAAGATATTTGAAAATAACTGCCGGTTTGATGTGTTTTAAAAATGTACAACCCATTTCTCATTACTGATAGGCCATTTTCTCGGCCAGCCGAATGAAGCTCTCCTCGTCTTGAAAGATTTGCAGCCCAACAGGCCTGATAAAAGCGACTTACTTGACAAATCACAAAAAACTGGGCTAGCCATTTTTAGAAACAAAAAAAAACTACTGGGCTGGTCTGTGGTAAACATAAAAGAAAAGGTTGTCTAGACATGCGAGAGTGTCCCGCACAGCCCAGTTGACACCCTGCTTCTGTCTCAAAAACAAATTAGATAAATGCCACTCCAATTATGGTTATTCATAAAAATGCCACTGCAATTTCCGAACTTTGAAAAATGCCACTCCAATTTTTGCAAACTTTGAAAAACGCCACTGCAGTTTGCAAACTTTGAAAAACGCCACTCCAGACTTCGAAAAATGCCACTAGAAATGGCATGAAATGGCAATTTTTCAAAGTTTGGAAATTGCAGTGGCATTTCTCGGATACACCAGATTTGGAGTGCCATTTATCAAATTAACCCAAAACAAAAATAACTGGGCGAGCTGCTGGGTCCCTGATGTCAGCCGCTCGTTGTGCAATTCTCTCATTTATTGACTACGCTGACAATGGCATGGGACCCAGATGTCAGAAATCCACTAGGAGGAGCCATTTTTTTATTGGCTTGAAATAAGGAGGCACTTGCTTGCGTACTGCCATGACCTTGGCGGGTCCCTGCTGTCATCCTCTCCACGTACAATCATCTCCTGATTGTGTATGCGTCAACTTGCTAGGCCCACAAGTCAGCCTCTAAACCATGGAGGACAAATACAACCCATTTAAAAAAATAACATCCCATTCCATACGTTCAAACGGAAAGTTCAACATTCCGAGCAAAGTAACAGGTCTGATCCACATATAGAGTACTGAACTTCCACGTTGACAACCATCATAGCCAAGTTAACTATCTAAACTATCTACTCCCACTAACACTCTAGTAGCGTACAAGTACTAACTTACTCTTAGCTAACTAGACGATGCCGGCCGCCATCTGTTGTCCATGCTAAACGCCGGCACCGGCGTCCTCGGCCTCGCCTCGGACTTGCCAGAGGTGCGATAGGGCGCGTTGCTCGCACGCGTTGGCAGTGTGGTCCACCGAAGCTTCGGCTTCCAAGCGGGAAACCCACTTGACGAGCTGGTAGTAAAAATCAGCGTCGCGAACGCGTGCGTGCCCGACAGCCTCTAGGGCTATTTGCCGGGCGCCGGCCTCCATGTAGTCAGACCAATTGCGGGCGCTCTGCTCGCGACTCAGAGCGTCGGTGTGCTGCTGCTCCATGTCCCGCTAGCGGCGCAAATCGGCGATACGCTGCTCCTCCGCCAGGCGGTCACGCTCCAACAACTCCTGCTCCTCCGCCATGCGGTCGTGCTCCAACAACTCCTCGATCTCCGCATTGCCATCTAAAGACAGATAGAATGCCTCCTCCCTCCGTCTGCCTTTCGATGAAAATCCGAACACTAGTTCCGGCGGTGACAGCCTCCGGCGTCGCCTACCGCGGACGGGCGGGGGCATGGCGGATGTGGCGAGCGATGTCGGGCCGGTGGGGGCTTATGAGGATATGGCGAGTTGGGTCACTGTGGCACCTGAGAAGGCCGGGAAACAGTACTTATAGGCGGAAGGTAGCGTGACGGTCATCGGAATTCAATGCATAATGGTTTAGCGCGCCAGCTTGCCGTGGAAAACTAGAGAAACTGAAATTATGACTGTGCCGTCCCGTCCCGTCTGGTTCGCACACTGGCATGGCGGTCAAACGAGTGCACTCGAATCATCTGCCTCCTTGTCAATAATGATTCCACGGATTTAAAGCGTATCTTTTTTCGCATCAGTTAGCTGCCATAATTACGGCCGGCTGCATGCACGCACTCAGAATCGCTCGCAGGCAGTACGCGAAGCAGCATGCAATGAGTCGTAGCCGAGGGCACGCATGCAGCCACTTAAATCGCTGGAATTAATTAGGCTTAAACTTCTGCATGCCGTTAATTATTGCCATGCCTTGGTCTTGTTGCTTTGCTCACGGGACTAATAAATCCCGGACGGAGGGAGTACCTTGGTTGGTGAGAGGTTTGAATTAAGCCCTGTAAACCGGAAAGGAGGTACTAGTACGTGCGTGATCCGCTATTTATTCGTGTAGGATCGAGTAGGTCGTTTCTTGAATTGAGGCCTGCAAACCGGAAAGGAGGTAGTACGTGCATGATCCGCTATTTATCCGAGTAGGATCGATAGTGTAGCTTGTCAGTTTCTTCATACGTAGGCATTTTTGTCCGTGTAGGATCGATAGTGTAGCTTGTCAGTTTCTTCAGAGGTAGGCATTTTTATTCAAAAAACTGCCACTTCGCATCTTGCGTCATAAATAAAACTGCCAGGAGCGCATTTGTAGGCTAGCTAGTGATCGATCAGTAACTTGTAAACACTGAGCAACCATAAATAAGTAACTGTTAATGCATCTCAATGATTCACAGATCATATACAAATATGTAGCTCCAAAAGCAAAGATCAGACACTTCGGATCTTGCGTCGCAACTAAAACTAACTAGTACGATTCCCATACATAAGATCAACATGTTAATGCATCTCAATGACTCACAGATCATATACAAATATGTAGCTCCAAAAGCAAAGATCAAGAAAAAACATCTATTCTTCCTACTAACATGGATGCTTCTCTTGGCCAACCTTTTAGTACAGACTGAAAGACAAATTTTTTTGTGAAGTCTACAATTCCTCTTGCAAACGTAAGTGGTTTCATCAACAGCTAGAACCATGAGAATGAACCACACATGATGGAGGAACATCCACTGCAATATGATTTGGTCTTCCCTCGATCACACAGCGAGACTATTTTCGGAATACAAACTTTAACTTAGGCAAAATGATGCCCATTGTATAATCAGACCAAACCAATGAATCACCTAGTGTTGGCCAATAAATAGTATAGTACTACTTTTCTGCAGTCCATGAAGTGACTATCCAATCTTTCTGTGTCTATTTTCAAATGGCACTGCATGCAGTGACTATACTATTCTCTTGTGCAGTTCAACCAAAATTGCGGGCACTTTGTTTGATTGCCAAATAGCAATGTGCAGACATCTCTGTCTGCAAAAATATCAAGCTGCTAGTAAACATATACCACACCTTGTATTTTCGGTTTAAACATGTCTCTTCCGCTTAGCATCTGTCATGTTGTGCACTGGACAATCTGATACAGTTATGTTTTGCCCTGGACAATTTCATACTGAATTGATTTGCTGGTTCAGAGCAGAAATATAGCGCCTATTCTTCATCAGACCAAGGATATCCATGTTCCCAGTGATGGAAGAGGTGAAATCGATACAACCGAAATTAGGCATGCAATCATTGAATCCTGTCCTGCACCTCCAATGTAGGTCCACCCTGCCAATAAATTCACATGCAAACCACTAGTATTACTATCTAATGACAGTACAAAAAGTGTAGCAAGATAGTAGCAAACCATGTACCTTCGTAATGAACAGCTCATAGTGCCACCAATTGGATATAAAGGTTTGGAAAAAAACATGCTCCTAATGTTGAACCAGTTGGACTTTTTGTGTAGTTCCACTAAAATCGAGCATCCCTGTTTGCATAGATATTGAAAGTGTGATTACTCTAAAAGTGGCACTAGTTGAAGCATAGAGTCACAAATATAAGCATTCCAATTTCTTAATGGGAAAAGGTAGCAAGACTGTTTCTTACCACCTGTTTGAAGGAATAAATAAAGCAACAGCGGCTGATGTGAGGAAGGCATACATAGTTTTTTCTGGAAAAGTGAGCCATTCCTCACCTTTCCTCTTCTTTCAAGAAAATTTTGTGCAGTTCTACTAAAATAAAATGCCATCACCGCCTTGACAATTCAATGACACTGTACAAAAGGAAATGACTTAACATTACATCATGATGTCAGGTATGTAGTCGACAGGCATTAGAGACAAACATACATACCTCCTCAACAGAACAACTGGAGGAGGAGGTGCCCACTCTTGACCTTTCCTCTTGTCTTCATAATTGTCTGTGCAGTTTAACCAAAATAAAATGACATCAGCGCCTTGGCATTTTGGTGACACTGTACAAAAAAATTAACTTATCTCATGAAAGTGAGGTATGTAATCTATAAGCATTAACAGTGCAAAAATCTGAAGGTAGTAACAAGTTTCATCGTTGGTATACTGGCCGTGCAACAACATTAGAATGCCTAAGCTGAAAAATCTTTAATACATCCACAATCGACAGCTAACCCTGAAATAATCCAGTGACATTAAATGGCATTGCTTAAATTTATGGGTGGCATTAGACTGAGAGCAGCATTAGTTAAACGTGGCATCACTTTAGCAGTAGCATTGCTTGACTTGACTGCTGGCGTTATACTAACAGCAAAAAACGTGGCAATAAAAGAGCATGGGAGGCCCATTCGGACAGTGCGCGCACAAGTACGATGTACCTCCACAGACGCAGAGTGGTGAGGGAGGTATGGTTGCCCAGAGCAACAAATATCCAGGCAGCATATGTGGATTACGTCCCATTTTTGTTCTCTTTAGCCACCTTTTTCCTATGCGAGGACAACAAACCGATTGACCTGGTCATTCTCTATTGCGTTGTCATGTCTTTCTACCCTTCTTCAACCAAGAGACACGAGACTCGTTCCTTAGCTACTGATTTCCCCTTTTCAACCTAGATGCGGGTTCGATGCCTACTCTCTTGGACAGTACAGTCTCCCTTTTGTCGGCGTTCTGGGAATGGGGGTCCCCAGACTTGCCTGCCTGCGGCCTACGGCGTGGCTCAAAGGGGGCCCAGCACGGCCCATCCTCATCAACGCAAGACCCAAGACCCTCACGAGGGGCCAAGCCTCGCGGGGCGAACGACGCGGAGCTTCCTCAGGTGCAGCCTCATCAGGCTGGCTCACGAGGAGGCGGAGAGATCAAGGCGGGGTACCTCACGAGGTGCCCATGAAGCAAGCCATGACGACCAAAGGCGCCAGGCGGGCGCCAGCCCGCGAAGTGTCCTGCCTTTCCTCTTTGGTGCAAAGGGAGCAAGCGCAGGCGGGAGGATCAAGCAAAGGCACCCATTTCGGTGCAACGAGACCAAGACCGGCTCCGCGACAAGGAGGAAGTCAATGTGGAGCCCAAGCCAGCGTCATCACCAGAGCCTTTGGCAGGCGAGGACCAACTTTAGTCAGGATAAGTGTACCAGATGTTCCCCTTCAAAATGGCCAATTGTTGGCGCCCTTCCCACTCAATATTTGGGAAGAGGCCCAGGGCCTTTGCCTATAAATAGGACTAGCCACCCCCAGGGTAGAGGCATCTAGACATCTAGCAATCAAGAAGCCTAATCAGCTAGGATCCAGAGAGAAGGGCGGCTGAACTCCTCCTAGCAGTTCATCGTCCCAGTCAAGAACAGACCCTCGCGAGGCTGTTCTTCCTTGTATTGTTCATCATCATCAGCCCAAGAGGAAATCCATCACACCACACTGGAGTAGGGTATTACACCACATCGGTGGCCCGAACTAGTATAAACTTTGTGTCTCTTGTGTTGTTCTTTTAGTAGTTTAGATCTTTGCGAGACGGAGAGGTAGAGGGCGTAATCTCCGCGCGCACCCCAGAGTTCGAACCTTAAGGGTCTGCCGGAACCCGAAATCTGACATTTGGCGCGCCAGGTAGGGGCGCGCCAGAATTTGTCTTCGGCCGCTCCGCTCTCCTCCGACCGTCGCGTCCATGTCCGACGCTCGTCGGGCCCGCGCCGAGCGCCGGGCCGCCATCGCTTCCTACGTCGCCCAGACGGCACCCGTCGGCGGGCGACCTCGTCGTTCCACGTCACCCGCCGCCAACGCCGCCACCGGCCCGCGGGGAACGAGCAGCAAGCATCGTGTCAGCATCCGTCCGTGCGGCAAGACAGCCGTACCGCTACACCAACACCCCCGGTCGTCGCGGCCCTCCCGGGCGGCACGCAAGGCCGGCCTGACCTTCAGTTCATAGGACCACCCCTCCAACTCGGCTAGCTCGGGCATGCTCCCCATGTTGTGCACCCCCACAATCTGCCAGGTGGCCGTCACCAGAACTCTCATCAATGGCGACGTGGGCCTCAGGGTGCTTTCGGTTGAGGCCTTCGATCTCCTCCGCATACCCCTGGAACGGCTGCAACCCAGCCGGCCCTTCTCAGGCGTTGGTGGCGGATCATCCAGCTCCTTGGGACATATCCGGCTCCCAGTAACCTTCGGCACCTACGACAACTTCCGCACGGAGATGGTCGACTTCGACATCGCCCCCATCGGCCTCCCCTACAACGCCATCCTCGGCTACCCAGTGCTGGCCCAATTTATGGCCGCCACGCACCTGGCGTACAACCTGATGAAGATGCCCGGGAGCAGTGGTGTCCTCACCGTGCACGGGGACACCGAGGACGCGCTGCGAGTGCTCAAGCTCGCCTTCAAGACAGCGGCATCGGCATAGCCCGCCGACTTAGGGACCCCCGAGCCCAAGGGGGCTGCGCCCGCCAAGAAGAAGCAGTTGTTCACCCAGGACAAGGCAGAAACCAAGCAGATACCTGTCGACGAGGACGGGTCCTCTAGTGCCACTTTCACCATAGATGCCAACCTCGAGCCCGAGCAGGAGGAGCCCCTAGTCAGGTTCCTGCGCGCAAACAAGAAGGTATTCGCTTGGGAGCCTGATCAGTTGGCAGGGATCCCCAGGAGCGTAATAGAGCATCACCTCAACGTGTGCCCAAACATGCGCCCCGTGAAGCAGAAGGCAAGGCGGCAGTCCACAGAAAAGCAGGCCTTCATCATCCAAGAAACCCGCAAGCTGGAAGCCGCTGGGGTCATTCGCGAGGTCCGATACCCGGATTGGTTGGCCAACCCTGTCGTTGTGCCCAAGAAGGGAGGGAAGGAGCGCATGTGTGTCGACTTCACCAACCTCAACAAGGCATGTCCGCAAGATCCGTTCCCGCTCCCCCGCATCGACCAGATCGTCGATTCCACCGTAGAGTGCGACCTGCTATGTTTCCTGGATGCCTTCTTCGGGTATCACCAGATCAAGATGGCGGTGGAAGACGTCGAGAAGACAGCCTTCCTAACCCCGTGCGGGGTGTACTGCTACACGTGCATGCCATTTGGGCTGCGTAACGCAGGGGCGACCTTCCAGCGGTTGATGCACATCACCTTGGGCCCGCAGCTCGGGAAGAATGTCGAAGCTTACATTGATGACATCGTGGTGAAGTCTCGGGAGGCCAAGACCCTGATACAAGACCTGGAGGAAACCTTCGCGAGCCTCGACGCAGTGAACCTGCGGCTCAACCTAGAGAAGTGTGTGTTCGGGGTCCCCTCAGGCAAGCTCTTGGGTTTCCTCGTATCTCATCGAGGCATCGAGGCTAACCTGGAGAAGGTCAAGGCGGTCGAGGACATGAGCCCGCCAAAGACCCTCAGAGAAATGCAGAACCTCACTGGACGCGTGACCGCGCTAGGGCGCTTCATCTCCAGACTGGGGGAGCGGGCGCTGCCTTTCTTCCAGCTAATGAAGAAAAAGGGGCCCTTTGAATGGACTGAAGTGGCAGACAAGGCGTATCGAGATCTCAAGAGATACCTGACCAGTCCCCCAGTTATGATGGCTCCACGCCCTCAAGAGCCCCTGGTGCTCTACCTCGCCGCCACTCCCTACTCTGCCAGTGTGGCCCTGGTGGCAGTTAGGGAGGAGCGCCAAATCAGAACCACAGCAGCAGCTCGAGACAAGGCAAAACAGGAACAAGGAAGGCCCGCAGAAACCGCTACCGCGGTTGAGGAAGATCAGCCGCCAAAGAGTGCGCCGGGGGCGGGAGAGGCCACTCACCTGGATGGTCCGCCTCCAGAGGCCTCGTCACCTCGCGAGGCGCCCTTGCCTCTGGAGGGCGCCGCGAGCACTAATGCACTCAGCCTTGTTGAGCACCCAGTATACTTCGTCAGCATAGTGTTACGGGACGCAAGGGCTCGGTACCCCATGCCTCAGAAGCTCCTCCTCGCGCTACTGGTGGCCTCACACAAGCTGCGGCACTATTTCCAGGGTCACCCCATCAAGGTCGTCTCATCATATCCCTTGGAGAGAGTGCTCAGGAGCCCTAACTCAACCGGAAGGGTCGCTGAGTGGAACATAGAACTGCATGCGTTTCAGCTCGAGTTTAGCACAACTCAGGTTATCAAGGGAGCAGCGTTGGCAGATTTCATGGCAGAATGGACGGAGGCACCAGGCCTCAAGGACGACGAGGATCGGTCCCTCTCCCCAGGGAGCGAGGCGCCAGAAGGCTGGGTCATGTACTTCGATGGGGCATTCTCCAGGCATGGCGCAGGGGCTGGGGCGGTGCTGGTGTCGCCCACCCAGGACAAGCTCTACTAAGCTGTGCAGCTCTATTTCCAGCAGGGCGAAAAGGTCTCCAACAACATAGCGGAGTACGAAGGTTTGATAGCGGGCTTGAAGGCCGCAGCCGCCCTGGGGGTGAAGCGCCTCACCATCAAGGGAGATTCACAGCTCCTTGTCAATTTCTCCAACAAGGTATACGAGCCAAAAGACGAGCACATGGAGGCCTACCTAGCGGAGGTTCGCAGGATGGAGAAGCAGTTCTAGGGGCTGGAGTTGAAGCACGTGCCCCGTGGCACCAACCAGGAGGCTGATAACATCGCCAGGCGGGCGTCCAGGTGGTTGCCTCAGGAGCCTGGCGTCTTCGAGGAGCGGCTCTTCAAGCCCTCGGCCCTGCCGTCATTGTCAAGCACGGCTCAGCCACGAGAGGAACTTCCCCAGCCACCTGCCTCGGGAGCCACGATCTGCGGCCCAGGTTCAGGAGCACGCCTGCTCCTGACGATGGAACCACAGGAGGGGTGCCGGATCACGGAGCTCTGGAGTTATCTGACACAAGGGACCCTGCCGGAGAAGGAGGAGGAAGCGGAGCGTGTGGCACGGCAGGCCACGGCGTACTGCATCAGGGATGGAGAGCTCTACAGGAGGCGACCGAACGATGTATCCCTGCGCTGCATCTCCAAGGAGCAAGGAAAGGAACTACTAGAGGACATACACGGCGGAGACTGTGGACACCATTCGTCATCACGGACCCTTGTTGGTAAGGCATTCCGCAGTGGGTTCTACTGGCCCACCGCACTCAACGACGTCATCGAACTGGTGAAGGCTTGTGAGGCCTGCCAATTTCACGCCAAGAAGATCCATCAGCCGGCAGGAGGCCTGCAAACTATACCCCTTTCATGGCCGTTTGCAGTCTGGGGGCTGGACATCCTGGGCCCGTTTCCTCGGGCGCCAGGGGGCTACCGATACCTCTACGTCGCCGTGGACAAGTTCACCAAGTGGGCAGAAGTAGAGGCCGTCCGCACCATTCCCGCGGGCTCCGCCGTCAAGTTCATCAGGGGCATCGTGAGCCGGTTCGGGGTGCCGAACCGCATCATTACAGACAACGGTTCACAGTTCACCAGTAACCTCTTCAAAACATATTGTGCTAACCTTGGAACGCAGATATGCTATGCTTCGGTGGTACACCCGCGAAGCAACGGCCAGGCCAAACGAGCCAACACGGAGGTCTTGAGGGGCCTCAAGACCAGGACATTCAAGAAGAAGCTGGAGGCCTGCGGCAAAGGTTGGTACGATGAGCTTCAGTCCGTGTTGTGGTCCATCCGCACAACCGGGACCAAGCCGATTGGAGAGACCCCGTTCTTCCTGGTCTACTGAGCCGAAGCAGTCCTCCCTCACAAGGTCAGACGTCGCTCCGCATGGGTCCTAGCGTTCGACGAGGCGCAGCAGGACGCCATGCGGGGGATGGACCTCGCACTCGGGGAGGAACGCCGCCGAGAAGCCGCGCTACGAGCGGCAAGGTACCAACAGGCACTACGACGATATCACTGCCATAACATCTGCACCAGGACTCTCGAGGTAGGAGACCTCGTGCTCAGGCGGGTTCTCTCCAGGGAGGGGCTGCACAAGCTCTCTCCCATGTGGGAGGGCCCGTTCAAGGTTGTTCATGTTTCCAGGCCTGGCTCCGCGCGCTTGGAGACTCAGGAGGGGGAGCCGATCCAGAACGCATGGAACATCCAGCACCTCCGCGGGTTCTACCCCTAGAAGGCCCAGAGCCTGTGAAGAAGGCGAACGCCTGTGAAGATTATCCTTTTTGGAGAAGGCCCAGAGCCTGTGAAGAAGGCGAATGCCTGTGAAGATTATCCTTTTTGGAGAAGGCCCAGAGCCTATGAAGAAGGCGAACGCCTGTGAAGATTATCCTTTTTGGAGAAGGCCCAGAGCCTGTGAAGAAGGCGAACGCCTGTGAAGATTATCCTTTTTGGAGAAGGCCCAGAGCCTGTGAAGAAGGCGAACGCCTGTGAAGATTATCCTTTTTGGAGAAGGCCCAGAGCCTGTGAAGAAGGCGAACGCCTGTGAAGATTATCCTTTTTGGAGAAGGCCCAGAGCCTGTGAAGAAGGCGAGTGCCTATGAAGCTGTCGCGTCTTGGAAAAGGCCCGGAGCCTGTGAAGAGGGCAAATGCCCGTGAAGCTCGTTTCCCCTAAGAAGAAAGGCCCGGAGCCTGTGAAGGAGGCCAACGCCTATGAAGCTCACCGCCCGTGACACTCTCACGTAATAATGAGTTGGGGCTGTACACGCCCCGGAGTCTCAGGAGCGCCGGCCTCAGGCCCTGGAGCTCCCTCCCACGCCCAGTGGTAGCACTTAGCTCCGCACTGGTGAGAAGACGTCAAAGACTAGATTAGGTGCCGGACGCGGCTTTTTCATTTTCTTTCCGCAGTTGGCTTGTTCGTTCGCATTTGAAGTCTTATTGAAACTACTGCCGTCGTTGGTTTGTGGTTCGTCGATTTTTACTCCCTCGCTTTGATTTCTCTTATGCAAGGCCTCACGAGGGAGGATAGTCGAGTGCCCTCGCGATTGTTCCTGTTCTAGTCGTTCGAAGGTTTCACGACCTGGGCCCGTTACAGGAGCACCCCTCCAGTCCGTGCCCCTCGGGCACCGAGACACACACATAGGGCCTGGGTCGGTCGTCCCCCCTACGGCTAGGGCCGGGAACTATCTACGTGCAGACACACAGCCGAAGGGCACAAAAACGGAACCAAGGTAATGGTTAACAGCAATAACCCCGAACACACCCCCGCGGGGCTCCACGCAGCTGTTTACTTTTACGCAGGAAACAAAAGGAAAAGAAAGGACAAGTCCGGCGCGGCTCACCTCACACCGGCCTGCGAAGGAGACTCGAGCTGCCTCCAGGGCTCAAGCAGACTCCCTCTCGCGCTTTACCCGGGGGCGACGGCGGGCGGACGTACTGCCGCCTCCCAAGCAGGCGCAACGGCAAGGGGGCTGACTGCGGCCACCGCTGGAAGAGTCGCTTGAAGAAGAGTCGATGAAGCTTGGGGAGCCTTGAGCGCCGCCAACCACACGGGCGCTGTCTCCTCCATCGTCGTCAGGGCTGGGTCCCCGACCACGGTCGTCGTCCTCAGGGCAACACCCTGCGCAGCGACCATCTTCCCCAAACACCCTCACGTAGAGGGTGGCATCGCCGTCAAACCTAAAGTGCAGAGTGCACCGGTGCCCCAGGCCGCGATCACGGGCAAACGCCTGCCAACCACGAGTCAAGGCCAAGCTCCCAGTGGCGGAGACCACCATTGCAGCCCATGAGGCCCGGCTGCAGCAGCCGTCCGCCTGGAGCCAGAGGCCGCCCGGGGCGCCGACCAGGAGCTCACTAAGGAGGAAGCGAGGGAGTTGGAGCCCGGCGCTAGTCGGCTCCGCCGACCATAGGACAAACTCCGGCAGCACCTCCGCAGCGCGAAAGTGCGGCCTGGGAGAGCGCGCGACCAAAGCGCGTCCCCTGACCGCGGCAGCTCGCCCGTCACCATGCTGAGAACAATCTCCACGGCCGCGGGAGGCTGCCGTGGCGGCCACGGGATGCTTCCGAGGGCGCCCTCGGCCGCGCTTGGGCGGAGGAGAGGCAGGCTCGACCTGGCGGGCCTTCCCCTTCTCTGCAGCCAAGAACCTCCTCGATGGAGCCATGGAGGAGAAGGAGAAGCAAGGAGAGATGGACTAGAAGGGCACGCGCAGTGCCGTACTTATAGCCGGCGAAGGCCAACCGTCGGCCTCCACAATCACAGGTAATCATGGCACGATCTGCATGCAGGGACTTGTCCAATCCGCGCGATCACCGAGGCATTGTTGGGAAGCGGAGACGCCCACGTCCCATCAACCACCACGCGGCGCCCAAGGCCGCGGGCTATTAGGGCCTGCGACGCTTCGCCCTTGCCCTTTCGCCTCTCAGCACGGCCAAGTCCGGGCGCGCGTTGGGCCCGGGGGCTACTGTCGGCGTTCTTGGAATGGGGGTCCCCAGACTTGCCTGCCTGCGGCCTGCGGCGTGGCTCAAAGGGGGCCCAGCACGGCCCATCCTCATCAACGCAAGACCCAAGACCCTCGCGAGGGGCCAAGCTTCGCGGGGCGGACGACGCGGAGCTTCCTCAGGCGCAGCCTCATCAGGCTGGCTCACTAGGAGGCGGAGAGATCAAGGCGGGGTACCTCACGAGGTGCCCATGACGCAAGCCATGACGACCAAAGGCGCCAGGCGGGCGCCAGCCTGCGCAGTGTCCTCCCTTTCCTCTTTGCTGCAAAGGGAGAAAGCGCAGGCGGGAGGATCAAGCAAAGGCACCCATTTCGGTGCAACGAGACCAAGACCGGCTCCGCGACAAGGAGGAAGTCAATGTGGAGCCCAAGCCAGCGTCATCACCAGAGCCTTTGACAGGCGAGGACCAACTTTAGTCAGGATAAGTGTACCAGATGTTCTCCTTCAAAATGGCCAATTGTTGGCGCCCTTCCCACTCAATATTTGGGAAGAGGCCCAGGGCCTTTGCCTATAAATAGGACTAGCCACCCCCAGGGTAGAGGCATCTAGACATCTAGCAATCAAGAAGCCTAATCAGCTAGGATCCAGAGAGAAGGGCGGCTGAACTCCTCCTAGCAGTTCATCGTCCCAGTCAAGAACAGACCCTCGCGAGGCTGTTCTTCCTTGTATTGTTCAGAATCATCAGCCCAAGAGGAAATCCACCACACCACACTGGAGTAGGGTATTACACCACATCGGTGGCCCGAACCAGTATAAACTCTGTGTCTCTTGTGTTGTTCTTTTAGTAGTTTAGATCTTTGGGAGACGGAGAGGTAGAGGGCGTAATCTCCACGCACACCCCAGAGTTCGAACCTTAAGGGTCTGCCGGAACCCGAAATCCGACACCTTCCTTTCCTTATTCAACCCAGACATGGATTAGTCTACATGAAGTAGGGTTTCCTTTAATAGTGTAAATTATGGTTTTCGTCTGCGTGGCCAGCAGAGTAGAGGATAGCAAATTGGGAAGATGGTGGAGTGGAAAAAGATCCACATGCAACGACGTAGCAGATGGGGCAATAGAACAAGGTTATGGCTCGAAAAGAGGTAGCGTACCTGAGGGTCGGCGGGAAGTGGCTTCGCTCGTGGTCGTCATCCTCCGCACACACTATGACAGCGAGCTTGGGGACGAAGGCCATCCCGCGTGGGCGCTAGGTCTGAGAGGACGGCCTTGTCGTCAGTGCGTGACCTCGCTCGCCGATGACGAGTGCGTCAACGCTGCACGTCCTTTTTTTCCCCGGCGGATCTGTGACCACCGGTGAGGAGGGACAGAGGGGCCGTCTTTTTTAGATCTGGAGAGAGGGTGGTATTGTGAGAAGCAAGCGGGCAGCCCTTAGCAAGAAAGCGCTGAAGCTCCAGCCTATATATCTTTTTTATACTACTAGTACTGGAGGTGGGGTAGTGGTAGAGTAGTTTATATTTTCTCTGTGTACAGTACCAGTTAGTCGTGCTTCAAGACTGATCGGCATGCCATTAAAAAAATAAAGGTCGATAATGTGGCACCTCGGGCCAACGCGGCCAGATCGCATTTTGCACGAGAAATTACACACCATGTTTTGTTGGCATGTGGTCCCGTTCCAACATATCAGTGAGACGACGGCGAGTAGTAGGAGTATTTCCAAACGGACGTGTAGGCCGGGGCGCCTCTTCGTGAACCGTGGAAAACTCGCAACCGTCCATCGACTCTTCGCCTTTCCCTCTCGATTTGGAACTGTTGTCGCACGCTCTTCCTCTCCCTCCTCCATTTTCCTTCAGCCCTTCACCCTTTCTTCTGCCATTGTTCGATCGTCTTCTCCATGGAGGGAACAGGTCGGAAACGACCCCGTTATTCTTGCCCCGATCTGAAAGATGAAGTGGTGGAGGAAATCATTGATCGGTGCGACATCATCACCTCGGATAGCATGGCAGGTTCGTTCAAGCCCATTCTCGACTCAACTAATAACATCATTGCAAGGAACCCAAGAGTCAAGGAGCGGTTTGATCTCCCCTATCTTCTTTGCCGTGACCCTGATGACTGGCGCCGGCACGACGGAGGCCTCGCCCTGTGCAAGTTGATGCCGCTTGATAATGATACGTATGCTGTTAAGATGCCATCGCTTGAGGGCAAGGCTTGGGCGGGCGCAAATGGAGATTGGGTTGTCTACATTGGGTACAACTGTGAGTGGGAACTTGTGAATGTGTACACTCGTCACCGGGTTCCACTTCCAAAAATCTCAGCACACTGCCCAGAGGTTGAGCACACCGGTAATGTACGCACATTCAAATATGATCATTGTGATTGTCTTCTACGGAAGATAGCAATTTGTCGAGTTCCCAACCGCTCTTGGAATTAAAAAAACTATGATGTTGTTGCTATCTTCGACAAGCTTGTTGCCGTCCTTGATGGTTTCACTCGATGGATATTGCTCAAAAATCAGTTTCTGTACATGGATGAGTACTGTGATGCAATTCAATACAAGGGCCTTGTGTTTGCTGCCACCACTCGTGGCACTGTTTTTGCATGGCATCCCCGTAGTTTCGGTACGTTTGTCTTCCACCGTAATTATAATTGTTTCATCCACATGCATGCGGGTTAGCAAGTTTCCCTTTACTAATTAACCTTCTTCTTGTGTTTCCAAGGTCCTGTGAACATCTCACCACCTATACTTGAAGATTTTTATAACCAAGGGGGAGATGACGATGGTGATGATCACGAGCATGAGGAGGAGCAGAGCTGATATACTCTGTGGTTCCTGGTGAGGGAGTCCGGGATTAGGGGGTGTTTGGCCATCCGAACTATACCTTCAGCCGGACTCCAGGACTATGAAGATACAAGATTGAAGACTTCGTCCCGTGTCCGGATGGGACTTTCCTTGGCGTGGAAGGCAAGCTTGGCGATGCGGATATTTAGATCTCCTACCATTACAACCGACTTTGTGTAACCCTAACCCTATCCGGTGTCTATATAAACCGGAGGGTTTTAGTCCGTAGGACAACAACTCCAACATACAACAATCATACCATAGGCTAGCTTCTAGGGTTTAGCCTCCTTGATCTCGTGGTGGATCTACTCTTGTACTACCCATATCATCAATATTAATCAAGCAGGACGTAGGGTTTTACCTCCATCAAGAGGGCCCGAACCTGGGTAAAACATTGTGTCCCTTGTCTCTTGTTACCATCCGCCTGGACGCACAGTTCGGGACCCCCTACCCAAGATCCGCCGGTTTTGACACCGACATTGGTGCTTTCATTGAGAGTTCCTCTGTGTCGTCACTTTTAGGCCCGATGGCTCCTTTGATCATCAACGACGATGCGGTCCAGGGTGAGACTTTTCTCCCCGGACAGATCTTCGTCTTCGGTGACTTTGCACTGCGGGCCAATTCGTTTGGCCGCCTGGAGCAGATCGAAAGCTATGCCCCTGGCCATCAGGTCAGATTTGGAAGTTTGAACTACACGGCTGACATCCGCGGGGACTTGATCTTCGACGGATTCGAGCCACAGCCAAGCGCGTCGCACTGTCTCGATGGCATGATCTAGCTCTGCCGCCGAACAGTGTCCTGGAGGCCGCACGCGCGTCGATTCCGACCCTTAATTCGGAGCATGCGGCGCCGATCGAGGATGAGCGGTTGGACGCCACCTCAGGGGCTGCGATCTCAAAGGTGATCGAGCCGAACACCAGCCCCGCACTCTGCATGACCCGTGACTCCAAGGATCCGGATTCCTCTCCGGACTCCGAACCTCCCGCGCCCCTGCCGATCGAATCCGATTGGGCACCGATCATGGAGTTCACCACCGCGGACATCTTTCAGGACTCGCCCTTCGGCGACATCCTGAACTCACTAAAGTCTCTCTCTTTATCAGGAGAGCCCTGGCCGGACTATGGTCTGCAAGGATGGGATACGGACGATGAAGAAATTCAAAGCCCACCCACCACCCACTTTGTAGCCACTGTCGACGATTTAACCGACATGCTCAACTTTGACTCCGAAGACATCGACGGTATGGACGACGATGCAGGAGACGAACAGGAACCAGCAGCTGTAGGGCGCTGGAAGGCCACCTCGTCATATGACATATATATGGTGGACACTCCAAAAGATGGAGATGGCGATGGAAAAGCGGGGGACGACACCTCTAAGAAACATCCCAAGCGCCGACGTCAGCGGCGCCGCTCTAAATCCCGCCAAAGCAAAAATGGTGATTCCGGGACTGGAGATAATACTACTCCGGACAGCGCCAAAGAACACCCCCTCCAGCAAGATTTGGCACAGGAAGATGGAGAAGCCAGCCCTCATGAGAGAGTGGCAGACCGAGAGGTTGAGGACGATAACTATATGCCTCCCTCCGAAGACGAGGCAAGCCTCGACGACGACGAATTCGTCGTACCATCAGACCCCGCCGAACAAGAGCGTTTCAAACGCAGGCTTTTAGCCATGGCAAGCAGCCTCAAGAAAAAGCAGCAACAGCTTAGAGCTGATCAAGATTTGCTAGCTGACAGATGGACTGAAGTCCTTGCGGCCGAAGAGTATGAACTCGAACGCCCCTCCAAGCGTTACCCAAAGCGCAGGCTGCTACCGCGATTAGAGGAGGAAGCACCTACATCTCCAGCGCATGACATGGCCAACCGGCCACCTCGTGGCCGCGACAGAGAGGCCTCTAAGCCCTCCACTCAAGCCATGCCCCGATGCCGCTCAAAACATGCTAAGGCACGGAAAACGCGCCAGACCTGTGAGATATACTGGAGGACAAGGCAAGGCAAACAAGATCGATCTACGGATCGCGCGGGCGCCCCACGGCACGTGACGGTGATCGTCACTCCGGATACAATAAATCCGGCCGGGCCGAACACAATGGACAAAGCTCCTTTGAGATGCGTCGTGATATAGCCCAGTACAGAGGCGCCACACACCCACTATGCTTCACAGATGAAGTAATGGATCATAAAATCCATGAGGGCTTCAAACCCGTAAACATCGAATCATACGATGGCACAACAGACCCTGCGGTATGGATCGAGGATTATTTCCTTCATATCCACATGCCCCGCGGTGATGATCTACATGCCATCAAATACCTCCCACTCAAACTTAAGGGACCGTCCCGGCATTGTCTCAACAGCTTGCCAGCAGACTCAATTGGTTCTTGGGAGGACCTGGAAGCCGCATTCCTTGAAAACTTCCAGGGCACTTATGTGCGACAACCGGACGCCGATGACCTAAGCCACATAATCCAGCAGCCAGAGGAATCGGCCAGGCAATTCTGGACACGGTTCCTAACAAAGAAAAACCAAATAGTCGACTGTCCGGACGCGGAGGCCCTAGTAGCCTTCAAGCATAATATCCGCGATGAGTGGCTTGCCCGGCACCTGGGACAGGAAAAGCCAAAATCTATGGCAGCCCTCACGACACTCATGACCCACTTTTGCGCGAGAGAAGACAGCTGGCTAGCTCGCAGCAACAACTTAACCAAGAACCTTTGTAATTCGGATACCAAGGACAAAAGCGGCAGGTCGCGCCGGAACAAGCAAAAGCGTCGCGTTAATAGCGACAGCAACGAGGATACGACAGTAAATGCCGGACTCCGAGGCTACAAATCCGGTCAGCGGAAAAAGCCATTCAAAAGAAATACTCAGGGCCCGTCCAGTTTGGACCGAATACTCGACCGCTTGTGCCAGATACATGGCACCCCCGAAAAGACAGCAAATCACACCAACAGGGATTGTTGGGTGTTCAAGCAGGCAGGCAAGTTAAGAGCCGAAAATAGAGACAAGGGGCTGCATAGCGATGACGAGGAGGAGCCCAGGCCGCCGAACAGCAGTGGACAGAAGGGTTTTCCCCCACAAGTGCGGACGGTGAACATGATATACGCAACCCACATTCCCAAGAGGGAGCGGAAGCGTGCGCTACGAGACGTATACGCACTGGAGCCAGTCGCTCCAAAGTTCAACCCATGGTCCTCCTGCCCGATCACCTTTGATCGAAGGGACCATCCCACTAGCATCCGTCATGGCGGGTTTGCCGCATTGGTTCTTGACCCAATTATTGACGGATTTCATCTCACAAGAGTCCTCATGGACGGCGGTAGCAGCCTGAACCTGCTTTAGCATGATACAGTGCGGAAAATGGGCATAGATCCCTCGAGGATCAAGCCCACCAAAACGACCTTTAAAGGCGTCATACCAGGTGTAGAAGCCAACTGTACAGGCTCAGTTACACTTGAAGTGGTCTTCGGATCCCCGGATAATTTCCGAAGCGAGGAGTTAATCTTCGACATAGTCCCGTTCCGCAGTGGCTATCACGCACTGCTCGGGCGAACCGCATTCGCAAAGTTCAATGCGGTACCGCACTATGCATACCTCAAGCTAAAGATGCCAGGCCCTCGAGGAGTAATCACGATCAACGGAAACACCGAATGCTCCCTCCGAATGGAGGAGCACACGGCAGCGCTCGCAGCAGAAGTACAAATATCACGCCCTCGATGCGGCTATATCTCCCACGTGTCGAAGCACGACTTAGAGGCATAACCGCATTGAAAAGCAATGTCGCAAGTGAGGTAATCTTCACACAACCCATGTAATACATAAGGGAAAGAGTTACATAGTTGGCTTACAATCGCCACTTCACACAATACATGAGTAAAGCATTACATCATACAGATACAATCAAGGTCCGACTACGGAACCAAAATAAAAGAAGACTACCCCAAATGCTACACAGATCCCCGATCGACCCCAACTGGGCTCCACCACTGATCAACTGAAAAGAAACAACACAATGAACAAGAACTTCATCTAGCTCCTCCTTGAGCTCGGGTGCGTCACTTGCACGGTTTCATCGGCACCTGCAAACTAGTTTTGGAAGTATCTGTGAGTCACGGGGACTCAGCAATCTCACACCCGCGAGATCAAGACTATTTAAGCTTATGGGTAGGAGAAGGTAGTGAGGTCGAGCTGCAGCAAGCGACTAGCATATCTGGTGTCTAACATACGCAAATGAGAGCGAGAAGAGAAGGCACAAGCACGGTCGAACAACTATGATCAAGAAGTGATCCTGAAACTACTTACGTCAAGCATAACTCCAACACCGTGTTCACTTCCCGGACTCCGCCGAGAAGAGACCATCACGGTTACACATGGGGTTGATGTATTTTAATTAAGATCAACTTCGGGTTTTCTACAACCGGACATTAACAAATTCCCATCTGCCACATAACCGCGGGCACGGCTTTCGAAAGTTCAAACCCTGCAGGGGTGTCCCAACTTAGCCCATTATAAGCTGTCGCGATCAACGAAGGATATTCCTTCTCCCCGGGAAGACCCGATCAGTCTCGGAATCCCGACTACAAGACATTTCGACAGCAATAAAACAAGTCCAGCAAAGCCGCCCGATGCGCCGACATCCTGATAGGAGCTGCACATATCTCGTTCTCAGGGCAACACCGGATGAACACTACGTACGGCAACCGACGATACCCCAAGTTGCCTAGGGGCGGCACCGCAAGTGGCTCTAGTTTGGACCAACACTTAGACAAGCATTGGCCCGGGGGGGCTGAATAAAGATGACCCTTGGGTTAATTACTCCCAAGGGAAAGTAGGTGGTGGTGAGGCAAATGGTAAAACCAAGGTTGGGCCTCGCTGGAAAAGTCTTATTCAAAGCGAACTGTCAAGGGGGTCCCATAAATCACCCGACCACGTTAGGGACGCAAAATCCGGGAACATAACACCGATATGACGGAAACTAGGGCGGCAAGAGTGGAACAAAACACCAGGCATAAGGCCGAGCCTTCCACCCTTTACCAAGTATATAGATGCATTAATTAAATAAGATATATTGTGATATCCCAACAAGTAAACATGTTCCAATCAAGGAACAACATCTCCATGTTCCAACAAGGCACAAACTTCATCTTCACCTGCAACTAACAATGCTATAAGAGGGGCTGAGCAGAGCGGTAACATAGCCAAACAACGGTTTGCTAGGACAAGGTGGGTTAGAGGCTTGGTTTAACAATATGGGAGGCATGATAAGCAAGTGGTAGGTATCGCAGCATAGGCATAGCAAAAGAGCGAGCAACTAGCAAGCAAAGATAGAAGTGATTTCGAGGGTATGGTCATCTTGCCTGAGATCCCGCAAGGAAGAAGAACGAGTCCATGAAGAAGACAAGCGGACGTAGTCGAACGAATCCTCACAACTCCGGAACGAAACCGAAGCTAACAAGAGAAGCAACCCAGAAACAAACAAACAACATAGTAAACAACCACCACATACACATGGCATGATGCACAAACAAGAATGATGCATGTCCGGTTTAATGAGGATGGCATGGCAAAATGCAACAAACAACACTACAAATTAAGTGGAGCTCAATATGCAACGAGTTGCATATCGACGAAACACCACATCAAGTATTTAGTTCTCTCTTGTTTATGTACCCAACAATATTAAATGTTATTAAACATGGCAAGGGGTGAAGCATAAGTAAACTAACTATTTAGGCAATTTAAATGAGGCCGGAAATAAGAAACAACAATTCCGGAAAAATCCTCATGTGCATATTTTAGATTTGGTACTGTTCTGCCTAAAACCATATTTTAATGTTGTTAGACAGCAAAATAAAGTGCACCATGTTAAACTAGGCATTTTTCTACCCCATTTACATATAAAGTTTATTAAAATCGGAGCTACGGTTAATTAGTTATGAAATAAATCATTTTAACATGGCCTTTAAGCAAAATAAATGCAAACAACAATTTTAAGCATTTTAAATGTTGTTATCATGATGCGGATGACAATTTCAAGTTTTATGCAATTATTATGAAAATGTTGACAAGAGCATTATGAAGCATTTGTCGCCATGGCGGAAGGAAAAGGGTGCCACGACGGTGAAACGGAAATGGTGCCACGGCAACATTTCGATGATCCAACAACTCATTGAGATACCGGTGCAAAAGAGCAAGTGTGCGGATGCATGCAAAAGATGGTGGGGCGCTCCCGGATACCGGGTTCCCACGAGACGATGGCATGGCAACGAGTGACAATTCGGACACGGTGCAAACACAAGCATCTCATACATCACACAACATTCGTTCACGGGCGTCGTCTCGGTGGTTATACCTTCCAAGGGAGCATTCTCGAGCGGTTCGAGTTCGTAGAGGAAGTAGTTGTTCTCGTGACGGTACTGGAAGTAGGAGTACACGTTCGTTTTCGAAGAGGTACTTTACGGGTCCGAATCCCTTCGGGGTTGTCGTGGTACTTGTGGTCTCGGCGATGGTAGTCGTACTTGATGGTCTTGGTGGTCTCGGTCTCCGCAGCGTAGTTGTACAAGAGCGTTGTCTGACTTGATGAATCCAGAGGTGTTGGTGGTACTTGTCAGTCCGTGAAGTCGGTCTTTGGGTCTTGGCATATACATCGCGGGCAAACTTGCGTCCAGCAACAATAGGTGCCGGCGTGCAGAGGCAAGGAGGAGGCCATCGACTAGTCTCTCGACACCAAGGACCAGCAGCGGCGGCACGGACGCAGAGCTAGCGAGGATATCGGCGACAGCAAGCAGAGGCGGAGATGCAGGCAGCAGCACGCCATGGGAGGTGGAGCTCGTGGTAGGAGAGAGCAGGGCGCGAAGCAGGAGGCAAGATGGTGCTGCGGCGAGGACGAGCAGGACGTTGAGAAGGGCAGGACGCAGGCGAGCCATGGAGGCCGGCGGTGCCATGGCCGTGCGGGTCAGGCGAGCTCGCGACAGGAGGCGCTCGGGCGCGGGGCAGAGCTTGGCGGCGGGGCCGGCGCTAGGAGACGGGGCGTCGTCGGACGACAGGAGCGGTAGATCGGGCGGCGAGGTCCGGCGACCCGGCGACGGGGCGCGCTGGCGAGGAAAAGAGCAGACAGAGGGGAGGACCCCGGCAAAGCGCCGCCTGATCCGGCGGCGGCGGCGGGCTCCGGTGGCTGGCCGGTGGCGCGGAGGCGACATGGTCTACGGGGAGGCGTGGAGGGAGATGGGGATCGAGCGCGAGGAGAGGGAGAGGGGGCCGGGCACTGGCGGCGCTGGAGGGAAGGAGATGGGGATCGGGAGGGGGTTCGATCGGGCTAGGGTTTAGGTTAAGTGGGGCGGCTGGGCCTTAGAGGCCGGCCCGGTAGAGAAGAAGTGGCCAGAGGCCATCTAGGCAGCTGGGCTGGGCTCTCTCTCTCTCTCTCACTAATTTCCTTAAAAGAAAAAGAGAGAAAGGAAAAAGAAGGGAGGGTTAGGGAAAAGAGTTTGAGCAGGAGGACAATTTTCCTGGACTCCTAAGAATAAGCATGACCACAGAAAAATAGAAGTGGCAAGATTGCAGGAATAAAATTGAAACTCATTTGAATTTAATTCAAATGGGTTTGAACTAGGACTAGGTTTGGTGTAGCCAAAAATGTTGAGAATTTTGGTAGAGCTCCGAAAAAAGGATGAAAGAATAAAAGACAAGGTTAGAGGTCGAGAGTTGTGATAACAAAGGCTTTGTGATTATTTTGCAAGTGGGTTATGGTTAATTCCAAATAAATGGAATAATTTTATAATAGCTCCACTAATATCGGGAGGATATATTATAAAGAGAACTCACCATGTGAATTCCCTCAATTTAAATGGACCGAAGATCCATACGATCTATTTAGTTGAGTAAGAAAAGAAAAGACATGATGGCATGATGACATGATGCAATGCACATGATGCAATGATGAATCCAACAAAGCAATTGTAACACACGGCGAAACTCGAAATACATGGAAGGCATCTGAAGCGTCGGTCTCGGGGCGTTACAACACTCCACCACTACAAGAGGATCTCGTCCCGAGATCTAGGATGGCACCGGAGAGAAACGGAAGAGGAAGAGAAGAGGTAAAACTAAGTTGCTTCTTTGACAAATGAGTGAAATCAATGAACCTTGAGAGGTTGAAAAGTTGAAAGAAAGAACACAATGGAGTTAAAAACACTCCGTTAGCTAGGAGGAACATGGGATACGACAAAAACCAAGAGGTTTAGTGATAAGATAGATATTGAAACCACTCCGGTTAAAACTAGATAGAGAAGGAATAAGATTGATGTGAATTGGGCAGCACTCCGATTGAAAATGGAAGGGATTTGAATCATGAACTTGGCAAATGAAAGCACTTGGATGAGACTCCGGTTAAAAGAGGAACAATAGACATAACACTCCGGTTTAATCGATAAGCAAGCAAAAGGACATGATCTCCAAAATGAGAAGATGGGTTGAAGAAAACATCACAATGCCTCCGGAAGAAAGAATAGAAAATAGTTCATTGGAACAAAAGAATGGAGAAGAAAACAACATGCACTACCTCAAATGGATTTGAGAGAGCATCTTTAAAAAGAAGAATTGAGCAGAGTTGTTGAAAAACCAACAACGAAAGGATATGAACCTCGTGGGCTTAGGGAGACATCTCAAGACTTGAGGTGAAATCTGCCACTAACGAAAACAATTACTTTGATTGAGAACACCAAAGAGATGAAAAACTTCTTTCACCAAGAGGATAGGACAAAACTTGGGTCATTGGTAAGCACCACAAATAGCAACAATCCTTAGGGAAGGCTTTAGGTGAAATCTAAACCAAGATAACTCCAAGGAAGAAATTGATGGATTTAATATACCTCATTCTTAAGAACTTGTGAACCTTGAAACACAAAGGGAAATTGTCAAGAATGGCATAACACCATCTCAAAAGATAAGATACAAAGAATTGCACTTCGGAATGCAAGATGAAGAATGCTTGAACTCCTCAAAACAAGGCATGCGTTGAACACCATGTTTATTTTAGAGTATAGCTTGGCGGATCTTAACTCCGAGAGAAATCTTGAAGAACAATTGAAGATTGAAAAGGGTCCTTGATAAACCACCATGTAGAGCCTCCATGAAGAACTCCGGTAATGAAAGGATGATAAAAAGGAAGAGAAGTAGAAAACACAAAGTGAAGCCTTGCAATGATTAGATGGATCTCCAAAATGATATAATGAGAAAACTTTGAACTTCGGAAAAGAAAAAGATGAAGCATCTCGAACCGAGAAAAATGACATGATGAACAACTCTAGAAAGAAGAAACTAGATCTCCTGGATGAAACCATAATAAGAATTACGTTATGCATATCCTTCACCAATTTAAATTGATGACAATCAACGGATTTGGCATACTACTTATTCTCGTAGAAAGGATTAAGATAGATATGGCGCAACCTTAAGAAGGTCTTCAACGAACCACCGGTAGGATTTAGAAGGAACGAATGAATTGATATGATAACAAAGGAAGAAAACTCTTGAACGAACCACCGTAAAAATTGAAAATGAAAGTAGTAAAGGCACAATACATTGGGAAGAATTAGAAAATGAATGAAGATACTTGAGAGAATTTAGATACAAATGAATGAATAGATCACGAGCTGATTAGAGAATACTTGAATGATGCACCGGTAAGATTTGGAGAACGAGAGTTGAAAGCTGGAATGAATAATTCTGAGATGATGGGCTCCGAAGAATCAAAATGAAAAGACTCATGAATTGCTCCGGATGGGTGAAAAGAATTCTCACAATCGAAAACAATTATGAGAGGATGGCATCAAGCTAGAACTATGATTCTTCAAGAGAACGGACCAAGATTTAAGAGAAACTCTTCTTCAGTCTTCAACTGTTGAGAATGACGACGAGAAACACCACCATAAAATGTTGAGACACTCCGGAATGAAAATTAGAAAGGTTGAACCAACGATGAAAAGAATTTGAAAGATCTTGGAGAAAGACATTAGACTGATGAGAATTCATTCTTACGTCAAACTTAAAAATTAATTGAGAATAACACCGGAAAAATTAGAAGAGTCAGGTAAGATCCTGGGAAAAGACCTGTGGGTTAGGGCCCACTCAAAAGAATGGTTGAACGATTCCTTGAAAAGAGAGATTGCACCGATTGAATTAAATGGCTTGAATGAGATAGCATCCTCAAAAGAAATTGAGAGAATTGAGAATGGAAACTTGTATCCTCTGAGATATCTTCATCACTCCGGAACAATTGAATAGCGAGAAGTGGATGATAAAGAGGTGCACCGGTACAAGAAAACATTAGAAACGAGGAAAAGATATGATCGATAAAGCTTGAATTGGAACCACCGGAGAAGAAAAGAATGAAGAATGATAAACTTGAAGCTCCGCTAGAATCTTCATGAGAATCACCAGATAAGAACATTGATGGAAAAGAATGAAGAGACTTCTCATCAATAAAAAAGGATACTTGATTGAGAAATCTGAGTCCTTGAAGAAATAAGGGTGGGAGGGCGGGAAAACAAAGACAACTTGGAACGGATGAAGCAAACACCGTTGAGAAGAACTGATAATTGATCTTGTGAATGTTGAAGTGATCGGATCCACTTGAAGAGGGACACACCGGTTGGAAAAGAATTGGCATGATAATCTTGATGATCAAGAAGGATTAGTATTTACATAGAAATATGAGAACACCGCTTAGAATAAGATATGGATTCAACATTTGACTTCGAAGCAACTCGAACACCACAAATAAAACAAAACAAAGGATTGGCTCGCAGAATAAGCCGGAAACAAACATATGATAGATCCCATATCGTATCATGTGTCCGTTAGAAAGATATTCTAGGAGCTACTTGAATTCCCACCTATAAACTCCCGAAACTTTCTGGTTATGCAATCAGGTGTTGGGGATACAGGGGACACAAAATATATCACCCAAACTAACAATACCTAGATCCAGCTGTATCCATCCTTCAACACATAACCGAGAAAACTTCGGAAATCCTCTACCTCAACCTTCGAAAAGCATCCGTTATACGAGTTATGGCAATACTCCCGCACTCGCCTCAGTACTGGGCTATCAGGGTTATCTCACCAACAACTATACAAAAGAGATTTTCGATGTCGGCGTACTAAACTCAGGTATTCCAGAACTGCAACGATAAAATTATGACGACAACACCTCGGAGCTCAACTCCCCGGGACACCTCCACTAAACCCCTGCTGACAGGAGGCACCAAGACAATGTTGTCATCACAAAACCATCGGAACGATTCTAAGATACCCGCGTGATCCTAAATTTTTTTTAATGAAATTTGAGAAGAGAAGAGTCAAAACTCTACGTCAGGATGCCTTACCAGAGCGATGAGGAGACTGGGAAGTAAAAAGAATTCCTACTCTCCGATATATATAATCCTAAGACTCAAAACATTTTTCTAGACACAACTCGGCCGCTAAAAACGATCAATCAGTGGGGGCTCCTAAGGTCGGGGAAGGCTCTGATTACCAACTTGTCACGCCCTCGATGCGGCTATATCTCCCACGTGTCGAAGCACGACTTAGAGGCATAACCGCATTGAAAAGCAATGTCGCAAGTGAGGTAATCTTCACACAACCCATGTAATACATAAGGGAAAGAGTTACATAGTTGGCTTACAATCGCCACTTCACACAATACATGAGTAAAGCATTACATCATACAGATACAATCAAGGTCCGACTACAGAACCAAAATAAAAGAAGACTACCCCAAATGCTACACAGATCCCCGATCGACCCCAACTGGGCTCCACCACTGATCAACTGAAAAGAAACAACACAATGAACAAGAACTTCATCTAGCTCCTCCTTGAGCTCGGGTGCGTCACCTGCACGGTTTCATTGGCACCTGCAAACTGGTTTTGGAAGTATCTGTGAGTCACGGGGACTCAGCAATCTCACACCCGCGAGATCAAGACTATTTAAGCTTATGGGTAGGAGAAGGTAGTGAGGTGGAGCTGCAGCAAGCGACTAGCATATCTGGTGTCTAACATACGCAAATAAGAGCGAGAAGAGAAGGCAAAAGCACGGTCGAACAACTATGATCAAGAAGTGATCCTGAAACTAATTACATCAAGCATAAATCCAACACCGTGTTCACTTCCCGGACTCCGCCGAGAAGAGACCATCACGGTTACACACGCGGTTGATGTATTTTAATTAAGATCAACTTCGGGTTTTCTACAACCGGACATTAACAAATTCCCATCTGCCACATAACCGCGGGCACGGCTTTCGAAAGTTCAAACCCTGCAGGGGTGTCCCAACTTAGCCCATTATAAGCTCTCGCGATCAACGAAGGATATTCCTTCTCCCCGGGAAGACCCGATCAGTCTCGGAATCCCGACTACAAGACATTTCGACAGCAATAAAACAAGTCCAGCAAAGCCGCCCGATGCGCCGACATCCTGATAGGAGCTGCACATATCTCGTTCTCAGGGCAACACCGGATGAACACTACGTACGGCAACCGACGATACCCCAAGTTGCCTAGGGGCAGCACCGCAAGTGGCTCTAGTTTGGACCAACACTTAGACAAGCATTGGCCCGGGGGGGCTGAATAAAGATGACCCTTGGGTTAATTACTCCCAAGGGAAAGTAGGTGGTGGTGAGGCAAATGGTAAAACCAAGGTTGGGCCTCGCTGGAAAAGTCTTATTCAAAGCGAACTGTTAAGGGGGTCCCATAAATCACCCGACCGCGTTAGGGACGCAAAATCCGGGAACATAACACCGATATGACGGAAACTAGGGCGGCAAGAGTGGAACAAAACACCAGGCATAAGGCCGAGCCTTCCACCCTTTACCAAGTATATAGATGCATTAATTAAATAAGATATATTGTGATATCCCAACAAGTAAACATGTTCCAATCAAGGAACAACATCTCCATGTTCCAACAAGGAACAAACTTCATCTTCACCTGCAACTAACAACGCTATAAGAGGGGCTGAGCAGAGCGGTAACATAGCCAAAAATGGTTTGCTAGGACAAGGTGGGTTAGAGGCTTGGTTTAACAATATGGGAGGCATGATAAGCAAGTGGTAGGTATCGCAGCATAGGCATAGCAAAAGAGCGAGCAACTAGCAAGCAAAGATAGAAGTTATTTCGAGGGTATGGTCATCTTGCCTGAGATCCTGCAAGGAAGAAGAACGAGTCCATGAAGAAGACAAACGGACGTAGTCAAACGAATCCTCACAACTCCGGAACGAAACCGAAGCTAACAAGAGAAGCAACCCAGAAACAAACAAACAACATAGTAAACAACCACCACATACACATGGCATGATGCACAAACAAGAATTATGCATGTCCGGTTTAATGAGGATGGCACGGCAAAATGCAACAAACAACACTACAAATTAAGTGGAGCTCAATATGCAACGAGTTGCATATCGACGAAACACCACATCAAGTATTTAGTTCTCTCTTGTTTATGTACCCAACAATATTAAATGTTATTAAACATGGCAAGGGGTGAAGCATAAGTAAACTAACTATTTAGGCAATTTAAATGAGGCCGGAAATAACAAACAACAATTCCGGAAAAATCCTCATGTGCATATTTTAGATTTGGTACTGTTCTGCCTAAAACCATATTTTAATGTTGTTAGACAGCAAAATAAAGTGCACCATGTTAAACTAGGCATTTTTCTACCCCATTTACATATAAAGTTTATTAAAATCGGAGCTACGGTTAATTAGTTATGAAATAAATCATTTTAACATGGCCTTTAAGCAAAATAAATGCAAACAACAATTTTAAGCATTTTAAATGTTGTTATCATGATGCGGATGACAATTTCAAGTTTTATGCAATTATTATGAAAATGTTGACAAGAGCATTATGAAGCATTTGTCGCCATGGCGGAAGGAAAAGGGTGCCACGGCGGTGAAACGGAAATGGTGCCACGGCAACATTTCGATGATCCAACAACTCATTGAGATACCGGTGCAAAAGAGCAAGTGTGCGGATGCATGCAAAAGATGGTGGGGCGCTCCCGGATACCGGGTTCCCACGAGACGATGGCATGGCAACGAGTGACAATTCGGACACGGTGCAAACACGAGCATATCATACATCACACAACATTCGTTCACGGGCGTCGTCTCGGTGGTTATACCTTCCAAGGGAGCATTCTCGAGCGGTTCGTGTTCGTAGAGGAAGTAGTTGTTCTCGTGACGGTACTGGAAGTAGGGGTACACGTTCGTTTTCGAAGAGGTACTTTACGGGTCCGAATCCCTTCGGGGTTGTCGTGGTACTTGCGGTCTCGGCGATGGTAGTCGTACTTGATGGTCTTGGTGGTCTCGGTCTCCGCAGCGTAGTTGTACAAGAGCGTTGTCTGACTTGATGAATCCAGAGGTGGTGGTGGTACTTGTCAGTCCGTGAAGTCGGTCTTGGGGTCTTGGCATATACATCGCGGGCAAACTTGCGTCCAGCAACAATAGGTGCCGGCGTGCAGAGGCAAGGAGGAGGCCATCGACTAGTCTCTCGACACCAAGGACCAGCAGCGGCGGCACGGACGCAGAGCTAGCAAGGATATCGGCGACAGCAAGCAGAGGCGGAGATGCAGGCAGCAGCACGCCATGGGAGGTGGAGCTCATGGTAGGAGGGAGCAGGGCGCGGAGCAGGAGGCAAGATGGCGCTGCGGCGAGGACGAGCAGGACGTTGAGAAGGGCAGGACGCAGGCGAGCCGTGGAGGCCGACGGTGCCATGGCCGTGCGGGTCAGGCGAGCTTGCGACAGGAGGCGCTCGGGCGCGGGGCAGAGCTTGGCGGCGGGGCCGGCACTAGGAGACGGGGCGTCGTCGGACTACAGGAGCGGTAGATCGGGCGGCGAGGTCCGGCGACCCGGCGACGGGGCGCGCTGGCGAGGAAAGGAGCAGGCAGAGGGGAGGATCCCAGCGAAGCGCTGCCTGATCCGGCGGCGGCGGCGGGCTCCGATGGATGGCCGGTGGCGCGGAGGCGACATGGTCTACGGGGAGGCGCGGAGGGAGATGGGGATCGAGCGCGAGGAGAGGGAGAGGGGGCCGGGCACTGGCGGCGCTGGAGGGAAGGAGATGGGGATCGGGAGGGGGTTCGATCGGGCTAGGGTTTAGGTTAAGTGGGGCGGCTAGGCCTTAGAGGCCGGCCCGGTAGAGAAGAAGTGGCCAGAGGCCATCTGGGCAGCTGGGCTGGGCTCTCTCTCTCTCTCACTAATTTCCTTAAAAGAAAAAGAGAGAAAGGAAAAAGAAGGGAGGGTTAGGGAAAAGAGTTTGAGCAGGAGGACAATTTTCCTGGACTCCTAAGAATAAGCATGACCACAAAAAAATAGAAGTGGCAAGATTGCAGGAATAAAATTCAAACGCATTTGAATTTAATTCAAATGGGTTTGAACTAGGACTAGGTTTGGTGTAGCCAAAAATGTTGAGAATTTTGGTAGAGCTCCGGAAAAAGGATGAAAGAACAAAAGACAAGGTTAGAGGTCGAGAGTTGTGATAACAAAGGCTTTGGGATTATTTTGCAAGTGGGTTATGGTTAATTCCAAATAAATGGAATAATTTTATAATAGCTCCACTAATATCGGGAGGATATATTATAAAGAGAACTCACCATGTGAATTCCCTCAATTTAAATGGACCGAAGATCCATACGATTTATTTAGTTGAGTAAGAAAAGAAAAGACATGATGGCATGATGACATGATGCAATGCACGTGATGCAATGATGAATCCAACAAAGCAATTGAAACACACGGCGAAACTCGAAATACATGGAAGGCATCTAAAGCGTCGGTCTCGGGGCGTTACAACAAAGCAGCCTCTCGAGGCAGTTCTCCAGTCCGGCCCTTAAAAAGCCGAACATTGTCAAGCACGCCCGGAGTAACCTACAACAAGGCCGCCTGGCACGTTCCAAGCTAGCGTAGCAACGCGGCCCCAACCCTAGCCCTCGCGATATAGCAAAACCAGTGCCTCACATACATAAATACGCTCTTGAAGTACCATGGCCACAAGGGGAGGGGCACCATCACGGCACGCCCAAAACACAGCCTAAACCGTACTAGGGGCTGCCGAATTCCTTTTTTAATTTTTTTCTTACTCTCAGGACTCCACACTTCGGACAACCTGTTCGGCAATTCAGCTGCTGCACAAACGATACAAGATCCAGGAAAGCAGACAAGCCATGCCGCATTATGGAACTCCCAGGTGGTCTCTATTACGAGTAGTATACCTGCTTTGAATACAATTCCGCGGCCTGCCCGTGGCCAGGACATGTTAAATAGTCCAATTTCTTTTGCTTATCACACTATTTGTATCGTTCTGCTTAGATAGCAGCCTTTCTATAAAACAATGCATAGCTTTTGTCTATTTTTTGCATTTTCCTCTTTTTATATATATGTTCATTAATGACATGTGGCACCCGTACACTATGGTACGGCAAATACGCCAGGGGCTTCAGTACCCCTTAATATGGTGTACGAAGTCCGAACACTTCATAAGTGCGGCACCCCGAACTTATAGCACTATATGCATCGGCTCCGAATCATGATTTGGGTCAATAGTTGGGTTTGCCTGGCTCCTATGTTTTGGTGCCTTACGTTCCGCTATATCGGCTAAGGTAGCACGAGGAGAACTACTGCAATTGTGCCCCAGTTGAGCTGGGCGGAGCACCTCAGTAGAGAAAGCTAAAACTGACTGTCATGATAAGGCGAGAGACCGGTCGCTGTTCGAGAGGTTTTTCGGGTCCTTAAAGACCTATGCCGCTTAGAGCGAAGAACCGGATTGTGTCCAGCCAAGGCGTGGATAGCGCCCCGAACTCGGTCTTCCGAATACTAGGGGCTTCGCCGAAATTTAAAATTATAAAGTTCTATGGCTAAGTAAGAGTGTTCAAGCATTATAGTCCGATTGCCTTGTTCTTTGTGTTGAGCGCCTCCCTCAAAGGACCCAAACATGGGAAAAAGAGCGCTCAGGTTTACCCCGAACACCCCAGCACTAGTGACATGGGGGAGGAAGCCGACGACTGGCCATCTCTCAATTTTTTGATAAACGGCCGCACAGAAAATAATATTTTAAATTCAACAACCATTGCTTAGCGCATATGAACAAGTTTTCAGCGCACAGGATAAACACGAGCGAGTTCATTCAAAAATTGCATCCTTGGTACATTCATTCGCCATAAGGCGGGCACCAGTGAGAACAACCTTGTAATAGTTCTCGGGCTTGCGATGCTCCTTCCCCGGCGGCGGCCCGTCCCTCACAAGCTTCTCACCGTCCAGCTTACCCCAGTGCACCTTTGCACGGGCAAGGGCCCTACGGGCACCTTCGATGCAGACAGAGCGCTTGATGACCTCGAGCCTTGGACAGGCCTCCACCAGCCACCGCACCAGTCCGAAGTAGCTCGCAGGCAGGGCCTCTCCAGGCCACAGCCGAACTATGAAGCCCTTCATGGCCTGTTCGGCCGCCTTGTGGAGCTCGACCAGCAGCTTCAGCTGGTCGCTCAAGGGCACAGGGTGTCCGGCCTCAGCGTACTGAGACCAGAACACCTTCTCCGTCGAGCTGCCCTCTTCGGCTCGGTAGAATGCGGCAACATCCGATATGCTGCGGGGAAGATCTGCGAATGCCCCTGGAGAACTCCGGATTCGGGTAAGTAACAAGTAGTTTACTTTTATATGTCTGCTTTGCATAAAGAATGCCTTACCCGCTGCTATCTTTTTCACCTCCTCCAACTCTTGGAGGGCCTTCTGGGCTTCGGCCTTGGCAAACTCGGCAGTCTTGACGGCCGCGGCGAGCTCGGACGCTCGCGTTTTAGAGTCAAGCTCCAAACTCTCATGTTTTTTCATGAGAGCCTGAAGCTCTTGATGCGCCTCGCCGACCTGCGCCTCAAATTTCTCCCGCTCATTACGCTCCGAGGCCGCTCTCTTCTCAGCCTCGGACAGCGCCTACTTGAGGGTTGCCACCTCAGTTGTGGCCCGTGCAACAAGTAGCATAATCCTGTAAATTTTTTGCAATTGCATCTTTATATATATATTTTTCTATAAGGTATCTCTTACCTTCTTTCTCCTAGAGCTGCTGCTTGGCAAGGCCGAGCTCTTGCTCGGTCCACTCGAGTCCCTGCTTCAGGGTACCTACCTCCGCAGTCAGTGCGGCGGTAGCAAGCAGCAAAGCCTGCATACGCATATTGACTCATTTTCTATTAAACTCCTGCGAAATTATTTGATCCTCTATTCGGCTTTTCTTTCCGAACGCCAAACAGAGCATCAGGGGCTACTGTCTATGCGGTAATATTTTTACATATTTTTACTTACCTCGAAGCCTGTTAAAAGGCTAGCGCAAGCTTCAGTCAGTCCGCTCTTGGCGGACTGAACCTTCTGGATCATCGTACTCATACTAGTACGGTGCTCCTCGTCGATGGAGGCACCGTTAAGCACCTCTAGCAGATTGTCCGACACCCCCGTCTGGACGGAGGCAGCCGGCTCAGAAGGCTTGCTCCTCTTAGAAGGAGTTCGCCTACCGCGGTCCAGAACTATTGAGGATTCCGGCGCGGTGTCCGGCTCAAAGCCGGACTTGGAGCCCTGGGGGGTCTTGTCCCCTTTACTCCTAGAGTCCGGGAGGTCGTCTCGCGGCTCCTCCAGGACCACCTCCTCTTGCTCCGGAGCTTTTCGCGATTCCACTTCGGCGTCGTCCGCGGTGCGGGGGGAGACAGCGGGCGGAATTGAGTTCACGTCCGATGAATCCAGGGAGCCCCTCGACGACTCGTCGAGTCCGGCCCGGGGCGGCCTGCATAATTACATTCGACATTAGGGAAGAGTTGTGCAGACAGCAGGGATATTATGAGTTACTCTAGTATCCGAATACTTACGATCCCGCCGGGCGCCTGGCCCTTTGTGTCCACTCCTCTTCGCCTCCGTCGATGTCAGGGGAGTAGTCCGGTGGAAGGGTTTTCCCCTTCTTGGACCCTTCGGCCTCCCCAGTTGGGGCGGCCTTCCTCTTCTTTCCTCCCCCCTCTGGAGGGGGAGAGGTCTCTTCTTCCTCCTCCTCGTCTTCACGGGAGGAGTGCGTCTCGGACTCGTCGGACGACAAATCCGACACCACCACATGACGGGAAACCTTTCGAGTCCCCGTGGCCTTCTTCTTATTGTCCTTCTTCTCCGGCACCACGTAAGGCACCGGAGCCAGCAACTTCGATAAACGAGCGTCTGCTGGGTCTTCGGGCAAAGGAGCCGGACAGTTAATTGGTCCGGACTTCACCTGCCATTCCTGTCAAAGGTAAGGGAGTTTAGATCCCGCATAGAGTCAAACTATAAGAAACAAATGTCCTGTAAAGGGTACAAATAACTCACCAAGCTGGCTGTGCGCTGCGTGCTGAATCCGTGGTCCTCGGATGCGGATGCGGGAGCCTCAGCGCCCTTGAAAAGCACCTTCCAGGCGTCTTCATACGTCGTGTCAAAGAGCCTGTTCAAGGTTCGGTGCTGCGCCAGATCAAACTCCCACAGATTGAAACCCCGTTGTTGACAGGGGAGAATCCGGCGGACGAGCATGACCTGGATTATATTGACAAGCTTGAGTTGCTTGTTCACCAGGGACTGGATGCATGTCTGCAATCCGGTCACCTCTCCTTCGTCACCCCGCGACAGGCCCGTCTCTTTCCAGGATGTGAGCCGCGTAGGGGGTCCGGATCGAAACTGAGGGGCTGCGATCCATTCCGGATCGCGCGGCTCGGTGATGTAAAACCACCCTGATTGCCACCCCTTCAAGGTCTCCACAAAGGAGCCCTCCATCCATAGGACGTTGGCCATCTTGCCCGCCATGGCACCTCCGCACTTCGCTTAGCTGCCGCGCACCACCGTTGGCTTGACGTTGAAAGTCTTGAGCCAAAGGCCGAAATGGGGGCGGACGCGGAGGAAAGCCTCACACACGACGATAAACGCCAAGATGTTGAGGATGAAGTTCGGGGCCAGATCGTGGAAATCCAGGCCATAGTAGAACATGAGCCCCTGGACAAATGGGTGGAGTGGAAAGCCCAGTCCGCGGAGGAAGTGGGGAAGGAATATGACCCTCTCATGGGGCTCTGGGGTGGGGAGAAGCTGCCCCTTTTCAGGAAGCCGGTGCATGTTGTCTTTGGACAAGTATCCAGCCTTCCTCAGCTTTTTGACATGGCCCTCCGTGACGGAGGAGACCATCCACTTGCCTCCCGCTTCGGACATTGCTGGAGAAGGTTGAGGTGGGAAGTGCGGGCTTGGGCGCTGGAGCTCGGGTGCGCAGAAGATGGATAGGCAAAGGAGGAAGAAGGCGTAGGTAAAAAGGTGGATCCTTATCCCCTTATATCGGCGGATGCGGCTGCGCGTCCCCACCAGCCTAGTAAAACTCGCTTGCCTCCCAAGCGCCGTGATAAATGGTGCGGTTGGGTTACCCACGTCCATATTGATGAGAATCCCGTAAATGGGGGACACGATCTCTGCTTCGACAAGACGTGCCAAGGAAACCGCCTCGCAAAACGCGCTGAGGTGGAGAAGTGAAAACGATTCGAATAAAGGCTTGGCCGTAGTGTGATGTCACGCTATGGAATACGTCAGCAGATTAGATTTGTGTTAATATTATTCTCTCTATGGCAATATGTGGAAACTTATTTTGCAGAGCCGGACACTACTCTTGGTGTTTACAATCTTTTATGAAGAACTTGGAGGAGGAACCCGCCTTGCAATGCCGAAGACAATCTGCACGCCGGACTCGTCGTCATTGAAGCCTGGTTCAGGGGCTACTGAGGGAGTCTGGGATTAGGGGGTGTTCGGCCATCCGAACTATACCTTCAGCCGGACTCCAGGACTATGAAGATACAAGATTGAAGACTTCGTCCCGTGTCCGGATGGGACTTTCCTTGGTGTGGAAGGCAAGCTTGGCGATGCAGATATTTAGATCTCCTACCATTACAACCGACTTTGTGTAACCCTAACCCTATCCGGTGTCTATATAAACCGGAGGGTTTTAGTCCGTAGGACAACAACTCCAACATACAACAATCATACCATAGGCTAGCTTCTAGGGTTTAGCCTCCTTGATCTCGTGGTAGATCTACTCTCGTACTACCCATATCATCAATATTAATCAAGCAGGACGTAGGGTTTTACCTCCATCAATAGGGCCCGAACCTGGGTAAAACATTGTGTCCCTTGTCTCCTGTTACCATCCACCTAGACGCACAGTTTGGGACCCCCTACCCGAGATCCGCCGGTTTTGACACCGACACCTGGCAACTAACTCCGATGGATCACCTCTTCTTGTGTGTATACAGCCCACTGATGATGTTACTGCTAAGGAAGCAGGTGTAGTCTCCCATGGTCGCACTCTCTGGACCTATTCCAACACCCGTTGCATGGTATTCGGGATGGATACTAGTGTGCTAGCGCCAACTCCTTCTCCCTGGCACAGAATTGATAGTCTTGGAGAAAACTCGCTCTTCCTTGGATGAAACTATCCGATGATGGTGAAAGGCGATCCAACCGCTGTTGACACATTTATGAGAAGCAACTGTGTCTATACCTCGGACATTTGGGTGGTTCCCTACCCTGGTACTGATATAGTAGGCTGCTTCAGCCTGGATGATCAGTCCTGCGTTGGTCTTCAGATCGACAATGCATGGCTCGTCCCAGAGAATCACTTGTGGTTCAAAGCAAGGCTGAGTTGAAGTTCATTTCATTGCTTGTTATTTGTTGTGTGGTGAAAACTTTAGTATTTATAATGTATCCTCGTTGTCGATGTGGGTTGATGACTTGTTGTACTATGTAATAAAATGATATGCCTGTGATAAACTTACTAAATTTATGAATGGCTTTCGAGTCGCTTCTCTGAGTGAGTGGTGCGACGAGGCAAAAAAATATTTTCCGAATGCATAATTGTACGTGCATTGCAACAGGGTATCGGATGAGGCCAATCAACAATAGTAGTACACTATTTGTAGTAGCTTCACATGCTTCGCGCGTCGGGCGGGTGTTTTTACTGTAGCCATATGTTAATGTGTTCGTTGTATGTAACCAGCATCTCAAATCCTCGATACTAGTATACTATATAGTAGGAGTAAGTAGTAGGAGTAGTAGGGTGGCATGGGCCAGAACAAGCATTCACGTCCAGGAGTACGGCACACGCCACCACCACGACATCCATTTGACACCATATTATTTCTTGGAGTTCGTGCAAGAGCAATCTCTTCAACCTCGTCTTTTCTCTAACTTCAGCCATCGCGTGGCGGGCGAGGTGGGGGTTTGCCGATAGTCGGTTTCCTTAACTGCGGTCCCACTTGTAGGGCGAACTCCAACGCACGACCCCAAATGGACCTCCGTTTTGCATGAACTCCAACGATAATTTTGACTATAAAAGCAAGACCAAAGAAAACAAGAACCACAAGAATACATTTTACTACTCTTGTAAGTTGGATTAGTGCCTTCTCGATGCATTCATTGTTGATCTGTAGAGGCTCGATCTTGCGTGCTTCTTTCTTCTTTGAGTGTAAAGAAGTAGACGTCGCTTCCTCGCATCTAGTCTCATGTCTAGCCTCTATTCTATACTAGCTAAAAGTGATAGAACATCTACTAAATTGCGCTCTATCAATATATGGATGTACTCTTCTTCCCAATACAAAAACATGCATCCATTCTACTCCCTCCGTTGCACAATACATGCCTTCTATTTGTCAAAATATATATGTATCTAGACATGTCTTAGTATACAGGTACATCCATTTTTGGACAAATGGAAGTCAAGTATTTTGGAACGGAGGGAGTACACAATAAAAATTTTAAGTTAGCACAACTAGTCTAATCCGAGAGCAGAACTAAAGATTTGGTCGGGTTCTTCCTCCTTTTGCCGACACGTGGGACATCCAGCATCCAGGTCGTGTCATGAAAGAAAATAGAGTGGTAGTTGAAGCCACGAGATGTGCATCTTCGATTAAACTGTAAATATAATCCTACTACTCTTGAGTAACTCCAAAAGCGGCCACCGAGATCTTTATTGGATTTGTTTTTCATCACCAGCACGTCGAGGTGAAAGATGTGCAGGTTTAGTGGGTCCTCTTGCATTTTCACTGACATGCGGGGCCGCATGTGAGCAAACAGACGATGGGCTCCGCGCGTCCGCTGGCTGGCTGAGAAGAGAGATAGAGGAGGGCTGAGCATGGACTGTAGGAAATTTTTTTCTACGTACCTCGATATAGTGGGGTGGCATGGGCCATAACTAGCATTCACGTCTAGCAGTACAACACACGCCACCCACACGAGTCCCATCCGACACCAATTTTCTTGGAGTCCGTGCTACAACCATCTCTTCTCCCTCTTGTTTTCTCAGCCATCGCGCGGTGGGCGGGGTGGGGGTTTGCCGATAGTCGGTTTGCTCAACCGTGGTCCCACTTGTAAGTGAAAATGCAACACCGCACGCATTCCCGCTTGAGCGGCGTGCCGGACCAACCGTGTGGGGGTGCGACGCGAACATGGCAGGCTTTTCCTTTTGAACTCGTAACTTGTAAAATTTGGTTCTGCTCCATGGCGCGACCGATAGATAGAAAATAACGATTTTGCCTAGAGTAATGAGAAGTTTGGTTCTAGCGCCGTTCATGCATGGAGTACGTACGAAAATTATGAAGTTGATGCGAAAGGTAAGATAATTACTGTAGTATCATATACTAGTACATGGATTTGACAGAAAGATAAAAATACATACGGATCCATCAACGTTCAACGACATCCTCATGCCCTAGTGCGTCGGGTCACCAACTGACGTGTGAGGAGCAGCGGCGTTGGCGGCGAGCTCAACGTGCTTTTGAACAATGTCGTCCAAGGTTGCCCTGCACTCCAAGAAGGCCAGCATCCTATCGTCCTCCTCTTGCATGTAGTAGTCCTTGTGGACGATTTGCGCGTAGACGTGGGTGATTATGTCGATGGTGTCTTGCTGCGCCAGGCGCTGCGTGGCGAGGGCGACCTCGAGGTGGACATTCTCCGGCGCGACGGCGGGCAGTCGCAGGGCCACCAGTGCGTCGAAGAGGTTCTTACCATAGTGGCCGTTGAGGGTGGCGGGCATCGCGGAGCCTGGGCGCGTCGGTTGGAGGCTTACGTCAAAGTCGTCCGCAAGCTTCTTGACGACAGTGAACTTGTCGAGGAAACCAACGAGGACCTCGTCGAACAAGGAGACGAAGTTGTCGTCCAAGTGGCCCCTCACCCTGGCGGCCTCGAGCAATACTACCTGGAGACGTTCCTCAGTGCCGGGCCGCAGGCCGGCGTCGTGGACCATCTGGCACAGCCGGCTGATGCTCGCGCTCATCGCCTCCATGGGTCTAGCGTAGATTCTAGTCAACTGATCTTTCGATTCGAGTGATCACTCAACCCTTGGTTAGCATGCGTAGGTGCGTAGGATTTCATACTACTCCTCGGCCCTCTACTGCTCCTGCCTTTGGCTGTATGATAGGTGGGCCAGCCACCCCCTGGGGCCACGTTTCATTCACCCAAAGGCAGTTGTCGTAAGTCAATGAAGCTGCGCCCCCCTCCGTGCCGGTGCAGTATAGTCATCTCACCTGACCTCTAGTTGGGGCCAAATGAGAGAAGTTTGATGTTTACTTGTTTATTGGTCCCCTTTGCATTTTGCGCCAAGTTTTGACCTTTGATTTAACTAATAAAATGTTAATGCATGTAAACAAAAATGTTGTGTAAGTCACCTTACGAAAACCAAATAATCCCAAAATACTTAGGCACGGTGCATTAACTCCCTCCTTGTTTCTTATTTCGTGACATATCAACCAATAAGAGATGTGGGCCATGCATGCTTTCAATGACTTGAGACTACCAAACATGACATGCAGTGTTTAGTTCATTGCATGTAATCCTATTAGTACTCTAGTTAGCAAAAAAACATTAAGTTCTCTCACCGATAGGAATAAAACACCATGTATTTATTTACAGAGGGAGTACTAATACATTTTTGGTGACATGCATTACTAGATATTGCTAGTCAAATGCTAAAACCCAGATGGACGTGGTAGTACTCCTAAATCCAGACGGTGGTGCTACTAGTACTAGTAGTAGTACTACCAATGTAGTAGTAGGAGTACTAGCACTGTACTACCCGTTGGTCAAATTATTACGTGTTGCTCCTCACAGTGAAGTGACAAGACCCTGCGCCAGAGATGATACCTGAGTATAGGCACCGTGTTCGGCATACCATAGTCAGCCTCACCGTCTGCAGTCACTATCATCATGGCTGTAGAGCTAGCCTGCTTACAACTATCCCTGTTCGACATAATTTACCGTGCGTAGATGCCCGTGCATTGCACAGAACACCAAGATTGGGGGTGGACGGCTCCGGCAGCGGCCATCGCGCCAGATTTTTCCACGGCCTTCTACTCCTAGATGTGGTGGGGAGGAGATGAGGCTGATTGTGAGAGACAAGGAGTTGTTTGTAAATAGGGAACAAGTGCGGGCATCTTTTTGCAAAAATGGAGAAGCTTGGTTTGTATGCGTCAGATCTAGATCCGATGGCTATTGGTGAAAGATGGGAGGCACAACATCATCACCAACTCAGGACCTGTTTGATTCGCAAGATTTTGAAAACGCAGGAATAGGACACGGCAATATTACAAGTTTCAAACTGATATTACAAATGTTAGGAGTAATGTTGCACCTACGAAGAGGGAATTACTAGGAAGTTTACGTAAGAACTTTCGTTACTTTAGGTGGATGCAGCATTATCGTAAAAACTAAAATCCACCGCCCTGACAAGTCACTAATGGGCAAACAAGTTTTCGAGTCTCTGGCCACTTCATGTTTCAAAAACAAATTTAGCTTCTGCGGAGACTTTATCATTTAGGCTTAGACGCTTGCGGTGATCAGCACGCCATTCATTGTTGCCCCAGAGAATGCCAAACCTCATTACCTTGAGCACACTTGCCTCCAGAACAAAGAACCTGGCCAATTTAATCTCAGATGTGCTGCCTCGGTAGTCGATCAAATCAGTTTCTGTAAGATGGAGATCAAGGCATTCGATGAGATTGTTATAGTGCAGCACATTTTTCACTTTCGGGTCTTTTTTTATCTGCAAAAGAAGAGAACATATTAGAGCAGCTGGCTACGTAAGATTGCGGTGTCATCAAGAGGTACCAATATCATTCTCTCATACGATAGGGTTGGCTGGCTAGTGATATTTTTTCACTCACACACACACTCTCTCTCTCTCTCTGTGTCTCTCTTTCTGTTTCCTCCCAAAGCTTCAAAGCTGAGCTCCTCGGGCTGATCTAGGGCGGGGGATAAGAACCACTCGTCGAACTTGGGTTGGACCTTGCAGTTGGTACTGAACATGCGGATGTCAAGGCGTTTGGCTGGCCTAGGGTGCGATGAAAGGATCTTGGAGACTGCGGCCATGCGTTTGCAATCCCCGTCGCAGAGGCAGCTGTCGACGGTGAGGTTGAGGGGGACGCAGCGCCAGAGGGGGCGCCACCGCCAGGAGAGCAGGGCGGTCCGCACGGCAAATTTGGTGGGGAGGAGGCCGATGATGAGGAGCAGCGTGTCGTCAGGGAGGCTGCTGATGAAGTCCAGGCTCGCCGGATGCGGTTTTGGCTCGAGCCGCCTCCGCTTGTTGGCTGCCTCGCCGTCCATCTCAACCGGCGACGACGCCGTGTACACGTGTGCTGGTGTGTGTTGTGTGCTGGGTGTGCGCGAGTGCGTCCTTCTGTGCATGCTGCCGCACAGTGGTGAATTGTGCGCGAGTGCGTCCTTCCCGCGCAAGAAGTTTGTCCTCAATGCGCCCTTAGTTTACTAGCGTGCGGGGTGCTACCCCGAGTGGTTTCAACTTTGTTTACTTCACCGCGTGTCAGATGGGCCTCTAGTTTACTTATTTTCACCCACTGCCACATGGGCCAGCACACGAAGATACAAAACACGAGCTGAGAAGGCAGCATGTGGATTGGTTGACCGGTCAACTAAACAATATACGGAGCTATACGCTGACACAGTGAGCGTATAATCCGTCAGTATAGAGAGTTCGAGTGAGAGGGGAGGGCCATGAGAGATAGCAGAGAGAGAGAAAGAGCTACTCTCTCCGTTCGATAATGTAGTTCCAACATTTTTTGAAGTCAAACTTTTGAAACTTTGACCAAGTTTATAAAGAAATTACTTACATCTACAATACCAAAGATAAATGATAGTATGAAGTAAGTACATGTTGTGATGAATCTAATGATCGTTCCAGATGTAAATGTTTTTCTCCACATATACCTGATCAAACTTTTCTGAGGTTTGACTTTTCAAAACATCCATATGCTTATGGACGTGACAGAGTCCTTAACAAGAGAGAGAGAGAGAGAGAGTGAAAAAAGTGTGTGTGCGTGTGTGAAAGAGACATGGACAAGACACGATAAAAGTAGAGAAAAAGAGTGCGTGTCTTATGCAAACATATCACACATGCATCTTCGACAACGGAGGCAAGGTGAGGAGATAGTGTATGTTTGTTTGGAACCGAGAGAGAAAGACCCCTAGCACGTGGCCAAGAGGGGTCTGACAAACAAGGGAGAGAGGTCGAGAGAGACGTACGGAGAAAATGCAGACATGGGGAGGAGAGAGTGTATGTTTGTCATAGAGAGATCCCCTAGAGATCGTGATGGGACTACATGGGTGGGAGATCGAGTGACAAGGTGTGTGCGCGATAGAAGATGCCCCGAGAGATATCGAGATAGACGTATGGACGGAAGGAGACAATACGTGTTCCTGATGGCTAGTAAGAGATAATCATACTTAGGAGGGGGGAGTGCTGGCGCCTATGATGGATTGAGGGATTATGGTACTTAGGGGGGTGCGTGTCACATGGAGAGAGAACAAGGGCGGAGAGTGTTGGATGGGTCTATATGTATAGCGCGAGCGAGACATGTGTATGTGTGAACCAGGGAGATATAAGGCCAGTTTGGCTTGCGTCCTGAGCATCTTTTGCCTGGCCTGGGGTTGTGGCTGGATTTCATGCACGCTTGTTTGGTTGCTACCCTGTGAAAAAGAAAGCCTGCCTGGCCTGGGTTCCCTTGCACTTTAATTAGCCTGGCTGAACTCCAGACACTACAAGTAGCCTGGCCCAGGCGACCGATTTCGAACGCCTGGCCGTGCCTGGTCGTGTGGCCACGAGGCTAACAGCAACATGGATGGATATTAGCATTAAATAATTGATGCATGGATTGATTGATGGGACGTTGATGCTTTGCCTAGCCCAGGCATGAACCAAGCGCTTCAGAACCACACAAGCCTGGCCAGGCAGAAATATTTTACATCTCACGTCCACACCAGGCAGTACCGGCCATCAAGGCATGAGGGTCAGGTCACGAACCAAACTGACCAATAAAGTTTGAGAGAGATTGAGGAGCCCCGATAAGGCTGAGTGGTGCGTCAGATAGCTGAGAGGGGGAAAGAGATATTCCATCCGCTCGATAATGCAGTGCATGTAAATTTTTTAGAAGTCAAACTTTGGAAACTTTGATCAGGTTTACGCAAATTTTATTTATATCTACAATACCAAAGATACATCATACAAAACTACATCTCATGGTGAATCTAATGGTATATGTTTGCCGTACTAGATGTAATTCTTTTTCTCCACGTACATGGTCAAACTTTGTGATGTTTGACTTTTCAATAAATCTATATGCTATGGACCGAGGAGAGTGCCTCAGTCGAGACAGATCAAGTGCGTGTGAAGGAGAATGAGTAAGTGTGCAAAAAGAGTACGTGTGTGAAAGATAAAGTGACAACAAACGATAAATTAGAGAGATAGTGTGTTTTTTCGTTTCTTATGCGAACATATCACGCATGCATCTCCGAGATGGAAAAGCGAGGCGAGGAGATACACGAAGATAGCTAGTGTGTGGTTGTTTGCAACGGAGAGAGACACCCCTGTAGCACATGTCCAATAGAGGTGTGGACAACAAGGGACAAAGGTCGAGAGGGACACATGGATGGCATGGACGCATGGGGAGGGAGAGAGGGTGTGTTTGTGATAGAGAGATCCCGTCGAGATCGTGAGGGGACTATATGGGTGGGAGATCGAGGGAGTTCGTGCGCGATAGAAAGATGCCCCGAGAGAAATCGAGATAGACCATGCACATGTTTGTGATGGAGACTAAGATTAGCTAGTCATATACATATAGGGGGGACTGCGTGTGCCTACAATTGAGTGAGAGACCATCATACTTGGCTAGCTGGGCATGAGATTGTGTGTGTGCGCGTGTGAGATGGAGAGAGAACGAGGGGGAGAGATAGAGTTTTAGATGGGCCTATCGAGTGCGAGTGAGATATGCATGTGTATGTGTGACCCAGGTGGATGGAGAGTTTGGGAGAGGGGGGGAAGAGCTCCGAGATGACATAGTGGTGCGTGAGAGAGTTACAGGCAAAGAGCCAAGGAATCTGTGTGCGTACGATGATGGTGTATATAGCTTGGACTAGCTAGAGTATCATACATAGTGTGCGAGAGAGACCTATAGATGGTGTATATATGCATGCGAACTAGAAAGACCCCCCCCCACACACACACACAAGGAGAGAGAGAGAGATAGAGATGGAGAGAAAGGGAGAGGGACCAACAAGGTTTTTGTGTCGGATGTGTGCGAAAGAATTGAAGATTGTCGGCAAGAGAGAGAGAGAGAGAGAGAGAGAGAGAGAGAGAGAGAACAAGAGTCCGGGAGAGGGGGAGGTCGCGTTCTATGCATCAAAGACTGATATAAACCATGTTTCGATATAAACTTGCATTCAAATGTCTCTGGACGACGGTGCACCTGGCCCCACGGTGGGCGCCAAATGCCGGGTGGTTGGTGCGACATATGCCAACGGGTGGCTTATCTGTGTGGGAGCCAGTAAGACGTCGCCGGTGCCTGGAAGTGGGATGAGGCGAAGACATGCACGCCGGCGGATCTTACCCAGCTTCGGGGCTCTCCATGGAGATAACGCCCCTACTGCTGCTCTGCGGGGTCTCCGCATGATCACTCAATGAGCAAGTAACTACAAGGTGCTCCTCGAGCTGTTTGGCAAGAGGAAGAAGGGCAAGGCTAGCTCTGCTCTTCTCTCTATGGGTGTTAGAAACTAGATGAGATCAACCCTTTGCATGGGTGCCCCGGGGGGTTTATATAGGCCTACCCGCCGGGGGTACAATGGTAATCCGGCTGGGCGCGGGTCCCAGCCGTCAGTGTCTACGCTCGCCGGCTTCTGCGCCGGCTGCTGGGGCCCGCCAGCTGGTGGGCCCCGCCGGCTGCCGGCATCTTGGTCGACAGGCAGGCCCTACTGCCTAGGGCCCTGTCGGCGGCTGATTACTGTTGCCTCAATCCTGATAATGAGGGCTTTATCGAGGTAAGCGTGGCTACGGCACCGCCGCCTGGCGGGCGATCGTTGTAGCCTCACGTCGTCTTGTCTCCTTAATGGAGCGCTTCCGTCGAGGGAGGGGGCAAGCCGGCTTGGGGAAGCCGGACATGTCTTAGGCCGACTGGAGGAGGCCTGGCCGCCTTCGGGTGTCTCTCTGCCCAAGGGGGCCCACCGCCTGTGGACTGCGCTGACAGCCCGCCATGGATGGCAGTATTGTCATCATGGCAACAGTGCCACGTCGGACGGGTCAGGGCTACCCCGTACGGCGCACTATACCAGGCGTGCTCCGGGTTTCGGGGGTGGCAGGTTTTAGGGTAGCCACGCCCCGTCCCATCGCCATTACGTGGATGCGGACTTCGAGGGTACGATCTTGACCGCGCCGTGGGAGCCGGCTTCTTGGAGTCGGCCTTCTCGTGGCCGGCTTCTTTGAGCCGGCCCTTACGCGGCTTTCTTCATGATGGTTAAGACTAGGCCGCCTTCTGATAGCCGGCCTGAGAGGCAGCCGGCAAGGGGAAGGCGGCCCCACGTCTTGGTTTCTTGGAGGCCGGATCGGCTCATGATTTTTTCTGAAGTGCCAAGGGGAGCCGGCTAGGCTACCCGTGGTCATTTACCCCGACACAAATAATAAGTACAACAAAGATGGCTACACATCTTACTGATTCCAACCTTGCAAGATTCAGAACCAACCCATTAGAGCCTTTTGATAAAGTGAGTACCGGGATTAAATCCATCTTGGCTAGCCATGTCATACAATCGAAGAACTTGGCGAATGCTCTTGACCGTCACAACATCTGTAGTTGAGTATTCCTGTTTGCACAGCATATTTGCACAACACAAACAAGGAGACAGGAGAGCATGATTTCGCTTTAATAGCGGCCTCCTTGAACTCAACCTCCAGCTCTACTTGGATGAGGTCTTCCTGGAGTTCCATGATTCAATTCATGCGCCTTTTTCTGCAGTTCACCTGAAATGAAGCAAAGATTGCATCATTCAGCTAGCAAGAAGTACTTGCTCTTGTGAGATGGCAGGTTCTTCTTTAGTAGTTGCACTAAAATTCAGGAACATTAAGGTTGGTTGTCCGGCTCATGTAAGGTGCAACTATAATTTCTTATCCTTTTGTGCAGTTCCACTAAAATAAAGTGCCATTGTGGTGACAGTGACGGCTCCATCTTGCAAAGGCTAATAAAATGTTGCACGAGATTACCAGCAGAACTTGACGGAGATTTTGGAAACTCCAATCACCATTTTGTGCAGTTCCACCAAAATTGAGAGATGTTGCCCACGTGACATTTTAGTTGAACTGCACAAGAGACTCATTCCAAAAAAAGTGTTTTGTGCAGTTGACCAAAAGGTCACAATAGCAACAAGGTGAAATGGATAGCCCTATCTGCACAAAAAGATAGAAAGTAAACAGTTGCTGGTCAATAAGAATATACGAAACATATACAAAATGAAAAGAAGCATCTTAATTATCTTCATGGCAATCACGCAAGGACCGTAGAAATTTTAAAACGTCAACAATGCTTCATGTTACCAGAAGCATTACGATCAACAATGAGATTCCTCAAATATGGGATTACTTTAATGGTGGCATTGCTTGTTTACCAGACACAGTAAATCAACAGCAGCTAAAGTGTTGGTTTAAGCGCATGGGACCATGGGGACACCAGGACACTCAGCAGCGTAAAGGAGCAACTTACTTATCATACTGGGGAAAACAGCAGTAGTGCCATTTGTAACATAGTTTAATTACATCTTATCATTGTAGGCATTAGATTAACAATAACACTGGTTAGACATGTCCCTAAGGTAACAGTGTGATCTCTTCATTTTACATGCGCCCTTACATTAACAACAACAAGAGGTTGGTATAAGGACATGCGACAGTGGACGCATTAGCACAATGTACCTACAAGGAGGCATAAAGTGGTGATGCCGAGTTTGTTCATGCTATGTGAGGGCAGCAAACCTAATCCTGGAGACCTTGAACTATGTGAGGGCAGAAAATCTAATCCTGGAGACCTTTTACTATGTGAGGGCAGCAAATCTAATCCTGGAGACCTTTTACTATGTGAGGGCAGCAAATCTAATCCCGGAGACCTTTTACTATGTGAGGGCAGCAAATCTAATCCTGAGACCTTTTACTATGTCAGGGCAGCAAATCTAATCCTGAGACCTTTTACTATGTGAGGGCAGCAAATCTAATCCTGGAGACCTTTTACTATGTGATGGCAGCAAATCTAATCCTGGACATACTCTGTTGACTTGTCCACCAGCCGCCACTTTCTATCCTTTTTTCAACCAATAATAGATCTGTTCCTTATCCAGTCTATACTACGTTTTCCCATTATTTCCCTTTTCAACCAAGAGACCGGGTGGGTATCCGGTCTCTACTACTTTCACAATATTATTTGCTCTTTGAATCAAGTCCTAGATTCATGCTACAACTTTCCACCTGTTGGATCACAGGTTCCGGCAGACCCTTAAGGTTCAAACTCTGGGGTGCGCGCGGAGATGATGCCCTCTACCTCTTCGTCTCGCAAGGATCTAAACTACCGAATGATCCGCACAAAGAACACAGAGTTTATACTAGTTCGGGCCACTGTTGTGGTGTAATACCCTACTCTAGTTTGTGGTGGCTGGATTGCCTCTTGGGCTGATGATGATGATGATCAGTACAAGGGAGAACGGCCTCACGAGGGCCTGTTCTTGGCTAGGACGATGAACTGCTAGGGGAGTTCAGCCGCCCTTCTCTCTCTCTCTCTACTTACTCTATGATTGCTCTGAATACTCTCCCCCCTCCCCTGGGGGTGGCTGGTCCTATTTATAGGCAAAGGCCCTGGGCCTCTTCCCAAATATTGAGCGGGAAGGGCGCTAACAATTGGCCAATTTGAAGGGGAACATCTGGTACACTTATCCTGACCAAAGTTGGTCCTCACCTGTCAAAGGTCCTGTGGTGACGCCGTTCTGGGCTCCACGATGAGCTCATTCCCACCGTTGGACTGGTCTTGGTCTCGTTGCACCGAAATGGATGCCTTTGCTTGATCCTCTCGCCTGCGCTTGCCCTCTTTGCACCAAAGAGGAAAGGGAGGACACTGCGCGGTCTGGCGCCCGCCTGGCACCCTTGGTCGTCATGGCTTGCGTCATGGGCACCTCACGAGGTGCCCTGCCTCAATCTCTCCGCCTCCTCGTGAGCCAGCCAGAGGAGGCCGCGCCTGAGGAGGCCGCGCCTGAGGAGGCGCTGCGTCGTCCTCCCCGCGAGGCTTGGCCCCTCGCGAGGGTCTTGAGTCTCGTGTTGATGAAGGTGGGCCGTACTGGGCCTCCTTTGAGCCACGCCGCAGGCCGCAGGCAGGCAAGTCTGGGGACCCCCGTTCCCAGAACGCTGATAGTAGCCCCCGGGCCCAAGGCGCGCCCGGACTTGGCCGTGCCGAGAGGCGAAAGGGCAAGGGCGAAGCGCCGCGGGCCCTGATAGCCTGCGGCCTTGGGCGCCGCGTGGCGGTTTGATAGGACGTGGGCGTCTCCGCTTCTCCACGACGTCTTGGCAACTGTGTGACTTGACTAGTCCCTGCATGCGTAGATACGGGTCATTATTACCTACGATTGTGGTGCTCGACGGTTGGCCTTTTCCGGCTATAAGTACGGGGCCGCGTAAGCTCCGCCAGTCCGCCCCTTTCTGCTTCTCTTCTTCCTGCTCTCTCTTGTCGCCCGCCGCTCGCATGGCTCCAAAGAGGTTCTTAGCCGCGGAGAAGGGGAAGGCTAGTCGGGCGGGGCCCAACTCCCCCCCCCCCCCGGCCAAGCGCGGCCGGGGTCGTCCCCGCAAGCATCCCGCGGTCCCTGATGCGGCTCCCTGTAGCCAAGGGATGGTTCTCCGCGTGGTGGTGAGCGCTCGGCTGCCAAGGGGAGGCAGGCTGTGACTGCGCGGCCCCCTAGGCCGCGCTTTCGCTTGGCGGAGGTGCTGCCGGAGTTCGTCGTGTGGTCGGCGGACCCGACCAACACCTGGCTCCAGCTTCCTCGCTTCTTCATCGGCGAGCTGCCAGCCAGCGCCCGGTGCGGCTTCTGGCCTCAGGCTCACGGTTGCTGCAGTAGGGCCTCCTGGGTTTCGCTTGAGGTCTCCCCTTCTGGGAATGGGGCCCTGACCCACGGCTGGCAGACGTTTGCCCGCGCGCGCGGCCTGGGCCAGCGGTGCACCGTGCACTTCAAGTTCGACGGCGACGGCACCCTCTATGTGAGGGTGTTTGGGGAAGATGGTCACCGCGCAGGATGCTGCCCTGAGGGCGGCGACCGTGGCCAGGGGCCTCGCTCCGACGATGACGGAGGAGACAGCGCCCGCTCTGATGGCGGCGCCCGGCGCTCCCCAAGCTCCACCAACTCTTCTTCAGGCGGCTCCTCCAGCGGTGGCCGCAGCCAGCCCCCTCGCCGTTGCGCCTGCCTGGGGGGTGGCTGTTCATCCGTCCGTCGCCGCGCCCCGGTGAAGCGCGAGAGGGTGTCCGCCTGAGCCTCGGAGGCATCCCGTGTCGCCTCTACTGGCCGATGTGAGGCGGGCCATGCCGGGCTCGCCTTTTCCTTTTCCTTTTGCTTCCTGTGTAAGACAAAACAGCTGCATGGAGCCCCGCGGGGGCGCGTTGAGAATCATTGCCGTTGTAGCTATTACCTTGACTTTGTTGTTGCGCTTCTCAACTATTTGCTCTCGCGTAGGTAGTTTTCGGCCCCTGCCGGGGGGGCGACCGACCCAGGCCCTGTGCGCGTGTCGCGGTGCCCGAGGGGCACGGACTGGAGGGGTGCTCCTGAAGAGGGCCCGGGTCATGAAACCTTTAAGCGGATAGGGCGGAAACGCTCGCGAGGGCATTCGAGTTCCATCCCTCGCGAGGCCTTTCATGAGAGAAATCAAAACAGGGAGCGAAAATCAACGAACCACAAATCAACAACGGTGATAGTTTCGATAACATTTCAGATGCAAATAAACACGTCAACTGCGGAAAGCAAATAAAAAAGCCACGTCCGACACCTAATCTAGTCTTCGACGTGTTCTCACCAGCGCGGAGCTAAGTGCTGCCACTGGGCGTGGGAGGGAGCCCCAGGGCCTGAGGCCGGCGCTCCTAAAACTCCGGGGCATGTACAGCCCCACTCATTATTACGTGAGAGTGTCACGGGGCGGCGAGCTTCACAGGCATTGGCCTTCTTCACAGGCTCCGGGCCTTTCTCCTTAGAGGTGATCAGCTTCACAGGCGTTCGCCTTCTTCACAGGCTCTTGGCCTTTTCCAAAAATGGAAGGTCTTCACAGGCGGTCGCCTTCTTCACAGGCTCTGGGCCTTTTCTAAAAAGGGAAGGTCTTCACAGGCGTTCGCCTTCTTCACAGCCTGTGGGCCTTTTCCAAAAAGGGAAGGTCTTCACAGGCGTTCGCCTTCTTCACAGGCTCTGAGCCTTTTCCAAAAAGGGAAGGTCTTCACAGGCGTTCGCCTTCTTCACAGGCTCTGGGCCTTTTCCAAAAAGGGAAGGTCTTCACAGGCGTTCGCCTTCTTCATAGGCTTTGGGCCTTTTCCAAAAAGGGAAGGTCTTCACAGGCGTTCGCCTTCTTCACAGGCTCTGGGCCCTTTAGGGGTAGAACCTCCGGAGGTGCTGGATGTTCCACGCGTTCTGTATCGGCTCCCCCTCTTGGGTCTCCAAGCGCACGGAGCCTGGCCTGGAAACATGAACAACCTTGAACGGGCCCTCCCACATGGGAGAGAGCTTGTGCAGCCCCTCCCTGGAGAGAACCCGTCTGAGCATGAGGTCTCCTACCTCGAGGGTCCTGGGGCGGATGTTGCGGCAATGATATCGTCGCAGCGCCTGTTGGTACCTCGCCGCTCGCAACGAGGCTTCCCGGCGGCGTTCCTCCCCCAGTACGAGGTCCATCCCCCGCATGGCGTCCTGCTGCGCTTCGTCGAACGCTACGACCCGTGCGGAGCGACGCCTGACCTCATGAGGGAGGACCGCTTCAGCTCCATAGACCAGGAAGAACGGGGTCTCCCCAGTTGGTTTGGTCGCGGTCGTGCGGATGGACCACAACATGGACTGTAGCTCGTCGTACCAACCTTTGCCACAAGCCTCCAACTTCTTCTTGAACGTCCTGGTCTTGAGGCCTCTCAGGACCTCCGCGTTGGCCCGTTCGGCCTGCCCATTGCTTCGCGGGTGCGCCACCGAAGCGTAGCATATCTGCGTCCCAAGGTTAGCACAGTATGTTTTGAAGAGATTACTGGTAAACTGCGAACCGTTGTCTGTGATGATGTGGTTCGGCACCCCGAACCGGCTCACGATACCCCTGATGAACTTGACCGCGGAACCAGCAGGGATGGTACGGACGGCCTCCACTTCTGCCCACTTGGTGAACTTGTCAACCGCGACGTAGAGGCAGCGGTAGCCCCCTGGCGCCCGAGGGAATGGGCCCAGAATATCCAACCCCCAAACTGCGAATGGCCACGAGAGGGGTATAGTCTGCAGGCCCCCTGCCGGTTGATGGATCTGCTTGGAATGAAACTGGCAGGCCTCACAAGCCTTTACTAACTCGACTGCGTCGTTGAGCGCGGTGGGCCAATAGAACCCGCTACGGAATGCCTTGCCGACGAGGGTTCGTGATGATGAGTGGTGCCCGCAGTCTCCGCCGTGTATGTCCTCTAGTAGTTCCTTTCCCTGCTCCCGGGAGATGCAGCGCAGAGATACATTATTTGGTCGCTTCCGGTAGAGCTCTCCATCTCTGAGGCAGTATGACGTGGCCTGTCGCGCCACATGCTCCGCTTCCTCTTCCTTTTCCGGTAGGGTCCCTTGTGTCAAATAGCTCCGGAGTTCTGTGATCCAGCACTCCTCCCGAGGTTCCATCGTCAGGCATAGACGCGCTCCTGAGGTCGGTCCATAGATTGGGGCTCCCGAGGCTGGCGGCTGAGGGAGCTCCTCTCGAGGCTGAGCGACGTTTGATAACGTCGGCTGTGCTGAGGGTTTGAAGAGCCGTTCTTCGAAGATGCCTGGTCCCTATGGAAACTGCCTGGATGCCCGTCCGGCTATGTCGTCGGCTTCCTGATTGGTGCCCCGGGGCACGTGCTTCAGTTCCAACCCCCAGAACTGCTTTTCCATCCTGCGAACCTCCACTAGATAGGCTTCCATATGCTCGTCCTTCGGCTCGTATACCTTGTTGGAGAAGTTGACAAGGAGCTGCGAGTCGCCCTTGATGGTGAGGCGCTTCACCCCCAGAGCTATTGCGGCTTTTAATCCGGCTATCAGACCCTCATACTCTGCTATGTTGTTGGAGACCTTTTCACCTTGCTGGAAACAGAGCTGTACGGCATAGTAGAGCTTATCCTGAGTGGGTGATATCAGCACCGCGCCAGCCCCCGCGCCGTGCCTGGAGAACGCCCCATCGAAATACATGGCCCAGCCTTCTGGCGCCTCACTTCCTGGAGAGAGGGACCGATCCTCGTTGTCCTTGAGGCCTGGTGCCTCCGCCCATTCAGCCTCAAAATCCGCTAATGCTGCTCCTTTGATGACCCTAGTTGTGCTGAACTCGAGTTGAAATGCCTGCAGCTCTATGTTCCACTCGGCGACCCTTCCTGCTGAGTTAGGGCTCCTGAGCACTCTCTCCAGGGGGTACGATGAGACGACTTTAAATGGGATGGGCCTGGAAGTAGTGATGCAGCTTGCGCGAGGCCACCAGTAGCGCGAGGAGGAGCTTCTGAGGCATTGGGTACCGTGCCCTCGCGTCCCGTAGTACCGTGCTAACAAAGTAAACTGGATGCTCAACAAGGCTGAGAGCATCTGGGGCAGCGGCGCCCTCGGGAGGTAAGGGCACCTCACGAGGTGACGCGGTCTCGGGAGGCGGACCATCCGAGCGGGTGGCTTCTCCTGCCTCCGGTGCGCTCTTCGGCAGACGACCCTTCTCAACTGCGGTTGTGGCTTCTGCAGGCTTTCCTTGCTCCCGTCTTGCCTTGCCTCGGGTTGCTGCTGCGGTCTTGGTTTGGCGCTCCTCCCTAACCGCCACCAGGGCTGCGCTGGCGGAGTAGGGAGTGGCGGCGAGGTAGAGCAGCAGGGGCTCTTGAGGGCGAAGAGCCACTATGACTGGGGGACTGGTCAGGTACCTCTTGAGATCTTGAAACGCCTTATCTGCCTCTTCAGTCCATTCAAAGGGCCCCTTTCTCTTCATCAGCTGAAAGAAAGGCAACGCTCGCTCCCCCAATTTGGAGATAAAGCGCCCTAGCGCGGTCACGCGCCCAGTGAGCTTCTGCATCTCTCTGAGGGTCTTTGGCGGACTCATGTCCTCGACCGCCTTGACCTTCTCTGGGTTGGCCTCGATGCCACGATGGGATACGAGGAAGCCCAAGAGCTTGCCCGAGGGGACGCCAAATACACATTTCTCTGGGTTGAGTCACAGGTTTACTGCATCGAGGCTCGCGAAGGTCTCCTCCAGGTCTTGTATCAGGGTCTTGGCCTCCCGAGATTTTACCACAATGTCATCAACGTAGGCTTCGACATTCTTCTTGAGTTGCGGGCCCAAGGTGATGTGCATCAACCGCTGAAAGGTAGCTCCCGCGTTACGCAGTCCAAACGGCATGCATGTATAGCAGTATACCCCGCACGGGGTCAGGAAGGCGGTCTTTTCAACGTCTTCTACCGCCATCCTGATCTGGTGGTATCCGGAGAAGGCGTCCAGGAAGCATAGCAGGTCGCACTCTGCGGTGGAATCGACGATCTGGTCAATGCGGGGGAGCGGAAACGGATCTTGCGGGCATGCCTTGTTGAGATTGGTGAAGTCGACACACATGCGTTCCTTCCCCCCCTTCTTAGGCACAACGACGGGGTTGGCCAACCAATCCGGGTATCGGACCTCGCGAATGACCCCAGTGGCTTCTAGCTTGCGCGTCTCTTGGACAATGAAGGCCTGCTTCTCTGCTGACTGCCGCCTGGCCTTCTGCTTCACGGGGCGCGCATTCGGGCACACGTTGAGGTGATGCTCGATGACACTCCTGGGAATCCCCACAAACTGATCGGGCTCCCAAGCGAACACCTTCTTATTCGCGCGTAGGAACCTGACCAAGGCCTCCTCCTGCTCGGGCTCAAGGTTGGCGCCTATGGTGAAAGTGGCACCGGAGGTCCCGTCCTCGTCCACGGGTATCTGCTTGGTTTCGGCCTTGTCCTGGGTGAACAACTGCTTTTTCTTGGCGGGCGCAGCCCCCTTGGGCTCAAGGGCCTCCGCGTCGGCGGGCCACGCCGATGCCACCGTCTTGAAGGCGAGCCTGAGTACTCGCAAGGCGTCCCCGGTGTCTCCGTGCACGGTGAGGATACCACTGCTCCCGGGCATCTTCATGAGGTTGTACGCCGGGTGCGTGGCGGCCATGAACTGAGCCAGCGCCGGGTAACCGAGGATGGCGTTATAAGGGAGGCCGATGGGGGTGATGTCGAAGTCGACCATCTCCGTGCGGAAGTTGTCGTAGGTGCCGAAGGTTACCGGGAGCCGGATCTGTCCCAGGGAGTCGGACGATCCGCCCCCGACGCCCGAGAAAGATCGACTGGGCCGCAGCCGCTCCCGGGGTATGCAGAGGAGATTGAAGGTCTCAACCGAAAGCACACTGAGGCCTGCGCCGCCATTGACGAGGGTTCTGGTGACGGCCACCTGGCAGATGGTGGGGGTGCACAACAGGGGGAGCGCGCCCGAGCCTGCCAAGTTGGTGGGGTGGTCCTCCGAGCTGAAGGTTAGGTCGTCCTCGCGCGCCAGCCGGCCCGAGGAAGCCCCCCGCCGTGCGGAAACGGTGCTGACCCGGCGGGCAAATGGCTTGACATGGCGACTCGTGGGCGGCGCTTGCGAGCCGCCCAGGAGGGCCGCAACGACCGGAGGTGTCGATGTTGGCGTAGTCGCCCCGTCACATAGGCGGATGCTGGGGTGGTGCTTGCTGCTTATTTCCCGTCGGGCTGGCGGCGGTGCCGACGGCGGGCGATGAGGGACGACGAGGACGCCCACCGGCGAGGGCTGCTAGGGCGACGCGGGCCCGGCCGGCGCAGTACATGGGTGCGGCGGCCAGAGAAGGACGGAGCGGTGGAAGACAGATTCTGGCGCACCCATACCTGGCGCGCCAAATGTCGGATCACGGGTTCCGGTAAACCCTTAAGGTTCGAACTCTGGGGTGCGCGCGGAGATGATGCCCTCTACCTCTCCGTCTCGCAAGGATTTGAACTACCGAAAGATCCGCACAAAGAACACAGAGTTTATACTAGTTCGGGCCACCGTTGTGGTGTAATACCCTACTCTAGTTTGTGGTGGCTGGATTGCCTCTTGGGCTGATGATGATGATGATCAGTACAAGGGAGAATGGCCTCGCGAGGGCCTGTTCTTGGCTAGGACGATGAACTGCTAGGGGAGTTCAGCCGCCCTTCTCTCTCTCTCTCTCTCTCTCTCTCTCTCTCTCTCTACTTACTCTACGTTTGCTCTGAATACTCTCCCCCCTCCCCTGGGGGTGGCTGGTCCTATTTATAGGCAAAGGCCCTGGGCCTCTTCCCAAATACTGAGCGGGAAGGGCGCCAACAATTGGCCAATTTGAAGGGGAACATCTGGTACACTTATCCTGACCAAAGTTGGTCCTCGCCTGTCAAAGGTCCTGTGGTGACGCCGTTCTGGGCTCCACGATGAGCTCATTCCCACCGTTGGACTGGTCTTGGTCTCGTTGCACCGAAATGGATGCCTTTGCTTGATCCTCTCTCCTGCACTTGCCCCCTTTGCACCAAAGAGGAAAGGGAGGACACTGCGCGGTCTAGCGCCCGCCTGGCACCCTTGGTCGTCATGGCTTGCATCATGGGCACCTCGCGAGGTGCCCTGCCTCGATCTCTCCGCCTCCTCGTGAGCCAGCCAGAGGAGGCCGCGCCTCAGGAGGCGCTGCGTCGTCCTCCCCGCGAGGCTTGGCCCCTCGCGAGGGTCTTGAGTCTCGTGTTGATGAAGGTGGGCCGTACTGGGCCTCCTTTGAGCCACGCCGCAGGCCGCAGGCAGGCAAGTATGGGGACCCCCGTTCCCAGAACGCCGACACCCCCTTTCTTCGCTGTTTGAACAAAGCCCTAGATTCGAATGCATGAAGTAGCTTTACTCTAATAATACTAAAAATTTAGGTGGCTTTGGAAGAGTTGATGGGAGTAGAAAAAGATGCACATGCAGACACGTGGGGAGCTGGGTCAGTAGAGCAAGGCCGCTTTTGAAGAACTTATACCTGAGGGTCGCCGGGATGTCGGCGGCGGCAGGTCGGATCTGCGGACAATACGACATGGAGGAAGAAGGGTCGGAGGACCTCCCGAGCCAGCGCTGTGTCGGAGAGAACGACACGGGCAGAGGATCGGGCCCCTCCGGCAGCTGTGGGTTTCCTCCCTCGCCGGCGATGACCGCGTGAACGATGCACCTTTTAGTCCTCTACACACATCGGCCGAATTGATCCGGCCGGATCTGTGACCAGCGGTGAGCAAAGAGAAAATGTCGCTACCGTTGTCTTGTTTATATCTGGAGAGGATGAGAGAATGAAGAGAGCAACCCTAGTAAAGCAAGCGCCCAGGCCCCTGCGTCCATATATAGTGGAGTGATTATCTTTTTCTCTCCACAACAAGCGTTTCAATTTGTGTACGTGGCATTAAAGAAAAGAAACTCTCTATTTAAGGTGACTACTGTACGACTCCTACTTACTACTAGTAGTACTACAGTATTGTTCACTTGTGCTCCCTGCCCCTCCATTCATTGAACAACCCCACGGGTGAATAAACATACAGTAAGTATTGTATTTATATAGAACGAACAAGCTCGAACTATTTTCGCATAGTTAAAAGTTGAGGGCGGGGCTTTTCCTGGGCAGTACGCGCGGCAGTTTTCGGGTAGGCGGTTTGACAGAGAGGTGAGGAGGGTGAGCGAGTGGGGCTGTGCGATTTGACGGTGCGTTACTGCTGGAAAGACTTGTGATATGACCACTCACTATAGTCATGAATTACTTGCGCTCCGACCGGGGTGATGCCCCCTTCCGTTCCGCGCTCTAATCTGGTGCATGACATGTCGACCCGGATGCTGGCGCTCCCACATGTCGGAGTAGTAAGAAGGAGCAAAGAATGATGCGGTATATACTAGTACTATACTACTCCCTCCGTTCCTAAATATAAGTCTTTGGAGAGATTTCACTATGGACCACATATGGAGAAAAATGAGTGAATCTACACATAAAATGCATCTATATACATCCGTATGTGGTCCACAGTGAAATATCTATGAAGACTTATATTTAGGAACGGAGGGAGTACTAGTCAGGTCGGAGGAGTGCGAACCACGGCAGCCCAGTGAACCAGCAATGCGAACCACGGTAGCCCAGTGAACCAGCAGTAGAAAACAGTGTGGTGATATGGCCATAAAAAACAATGTGCTACGGTCCACACTGTAGCATGTACAGTAACACTCCTCTTTGTTTGGATCCCTGAGTTAGAGCTAGTTTGGGTTGAAATAGCCTCAAATTATCGAAACAAGAGGGGTTAGTTTGAGCTAGTTTGCTCTAACCCACCTAAAAAAACTAGCCCGATGGAGAGGTTCTAATTGGGTTAGTTATCCTCGGGCCCACTAAAAGAGAACTAAAAAAATCTCCCCTGCCCGCACCAGATCGCTCCCCCCTCTTGCACGACTCCCCACTGTTCCCCATAGGGCCGCTCGCCCTCTCTCTCCTCCGGCCGGCCTCTCCTTCCGGCCTCCGCCGCCCTACTCCGGCCGCCCTCTCCCTCCGGCCTTCGAAGGTCGCCCCGCTCCCCCCTTCACCAGTCATTTTTCTCCCTCTATCATGCGCGGCAGCAGCGCATCTACCAGGGAGGTCGCGATAGGGGTGAGTTTGTTCGTTCCTTCTCTGTCTCATGGCCATATCATTGATCTTGCTTGCTCTAGCGCTAATTCTGATTTGGAAAAGTAGATCCTGATCAAACTTGGTATAGATTTGTAGTGCACGCATGGAATTGTTTGATGCTGCTTGAGGAGGTAATAAATCTTTCTAGAGGCCCAAAGATTCAGGTCACCTTTCTAGGTATTTCAATTTCAGGCTTGCATTATTTCTAGAGGCCCAAAGATTCAGTTCACCTTTCTAGGTATTTCAATTTCAGGCTTCCATTATTTCTAGAGGCCCAAAGATTCAGTTCACCTTTCTAGGTATTTCAGTTTCAGGCTTGCATTATTTCTAGAGGCCCAAAGATTCAGTTCACCTTTCTAGGTATTTTAGTTACAGGCTTGCATTATTTCTAGGGGCCCAAAGATTAAGTTCCCAGTCGGCGGCAAGCGGCCCTACTACCTAGGCCGGTGTCGACCTCAACTCGCAAGGGCCGGCGTCGGAGGCGTTCCCGGGGCTTGGACTCTACAGAGCCTTCCTCCAGAGCGATGATGGAGAGCTCCTCCCTCGGTGCGTGAGGGGCTCCGGGCTCCCTCCCTATCGTGAATGACTTCCGTGATGAGTTAGCTCATTCTTTGTTTCATGAAGTGTTTTTTTTTATTTTGTGAAGCTTGATTGACGACTTGTATGTTTAAGTGGGATATCTCATTTGTATGGACAAAGTAAAAAATTATCATGTTTTGCATGCTTGATTTGTATAGATGGTTCGTTTATGTCAATTGTGTCGGGGATATAATAAATTGTGTAAACCGCCCTAGAGGGGCCGGGTTATGCAAAGAGGATTATCATACAAAGCCCAAGACCAATCATGAAGATGGCGGTTCAATAAAGGGTCTAAGGCCCACAGGCGACTTAAGGCCCATAGTGATAAACCGCCGTATGGCATAACTTGTATTATAAAGTAGAATTAACTAGTCACCGAGCCGGACACTGTCTATGAGCCGGCTGGGACTCTGTAAGACGTAGGGCGTCAACCCGTGTATATAAGGGGACGACCCGCTGGCGTCTTAGGGCAAGAAACATCTCATCGACAGCCGGGCATAGCGTATCTCGCTCCCTGGTTATCGAAACCTCAGCAATACCAACCCAACTAGACGTAGGCTTTACCTTCACCGTAAGGGGCCGAACTAGTATAAAAACCTCCCTCGTGTCCCTTGTCCTGTTAACCCCTTTAAGCCTCCTAGTTGCGATGGATCCACGACTAAGTCCATGCAAGAGGACATCTGACGTGACAATTCCACGACAGTTGGCGCCCACCATGGGGCTAGCGCACGGTGGATTTGAGTTCTTAAAGGACAACTTTGAAGGGCTGGGGCCAGCGCACGTAGTCGGCCGAATGACCAAAAGTCGTCGCGGCAAGATCTACATCGACGATGAAGGCTGGGGCCCTGACGCTGGCTCAATTGAGTACGGGTACCGGGTCCCCTTTGGCGGAATCCACGTCTTCATCGGCCGGATTGGTGAGCCGGGCCCTGAGCCGGACAACTGCACCGACCTCGTCGAGACGGCTCAGCCTGCGAGACCCGCCCGGGCTCAACCCGTCGTGAAGTGTGCCTTCGTGGGTTGCATCCACAGAGGGGAACTTTCTGGTGGATCCGTAGATGGTGGTGAGACAGCCATCCACTCCGATGGTGATTCATCCACTGGTGAGACGGATTCGTTGTATCAACTGCGAGATGGCAGGCTTGGGGGCTGTTCCGGTGGCAGCAGTATTCCGGACCCCTTTGAGCAGCCAAGTTGTGTAGGGGTCTTCATGGCTGGTACTCAACCCGGTTAAAACTCTACAGCCGCAGCAGCAATAACGTCCGGGTCAGGAGCAGCCGGGGTAGGAGGCCCTGTGCGCCTGCCGGCTCAGGTGCTGATGGATCTCATGGATAAGCTGACGGCCATGTTAACCACCACAGTTATCCCTGCGAATCAACATGAGCATAATGCAGAGGTGGCACAGGTGCGTGAGGAAATATCTCGGGCCAAGGAGGCCTTAGCAGCTGAGGACACCAGGTTAGCCACAGAACATGCGGCTTTGGATGCACGGGCGCAACAACTCCAGTCATAGGCTTTCCAGCTTACGATGAGCCTGAACCCGTCTAACGAGGTGATGAGGAGGAGACACCAGAAAACTCAATCCCGTTTGCCTCCGGTTTATGATCCTTGGAACCTTTTCGCTACACCCGGAGCCGGCCCTAGTAACCTGATTCATGACATCCGGAGCCGGACGACCGGCTCAGCCCCGGGTGATGGTATCTCCTCATGCGAATATGGCCCCGCACCGATATGTACCGATACCACAGGGTCACTTTTCTAACCCCATGGAGAACCTGGTCGTAGCATCGGCACGTTTGGCGGCTCTCCCAATGGATGGTGACGATCCAACAGCGGTGGAGACACGAAGGATCAGAGAACTTGTTCAAATGGCTCTGGCTCAGCAAGAGACTTATTCCTATAGCCGGGACAAGATTCATTCAACTCCTCCGCCCAGGTTAGCTCCGTCTCGTCCAAACCCGAGCCCGAGTTATAGCAGGCACATGGAGTCAGAGGCTTTGTCAAGCAATGCCCAGCGCCGTAACCAGCTCAGCGGTTACAACCCGATGCAGGACCGGATACGTCAGGAGGACGAACGGGCGGCTCAGCTGGCTCCTCAACAGACGGCTCATCAGGACTTTCCGGATTACCCGATGACTTCTGTTGAGGCAGGAGTGGCCACCAGAACTGGCGGCGTCCCTTGTTTGGTGCCGGCTTTATGCAATGTGCGTTTGCCTAAGGATTTCAAGGGACCCCGAAAGGTGCCAAATTATACAGCCGACTTACAGCCCGGGGCGTGGATCGAAAGCTATGAGATGGCCATGGAACTGTTGGAGGTCAGTGACCCAACAATGGCTAAGTACTTCACCATGATGTTGGATGGAACGGCCCGAACGTGGTTAAAAGGCTTGCCGCCCAATTATATTAGCTCATGGGCGGAGTTAAAGGCCCGGTTCATTCAGAACTTCGAAGACACTTGCAAGCAATCTATGTCGATTGTGGACCTAACTAATTGTAAGCGGGAGGAAGGTGAATCCACCACCCATTGGGTGCGCCGGGTCAAGGAGATAATACATTCGTCTGACAAGATGGATGCTGGTTCTGCAGTCCTCATGTTGGAGAAGAATTGCCGATTGGCAGAAGCTGGGCGCCTCAAGCATGATTGTAATGATATGGGTCAGCTGATGGCGGCTTTAGTCAATATGCCGATTCTGATAGTACCAAGGATCATGCGCCTGATGAGGAAAAGACGGGGAAGGGAAAGAAGAACGGCAATGGAAAGGGTCAGCAGCATAACCCGGCAAATCATGTAGGCAACAAGCGTAAAGCCGATGGCAACCCGGAGTTTGTGGCTAACGCTAATGCACAGGGTAACAATCAGAGGCACAAGGGGAGGCCGCCCCCTTGATCTGGCAGGTCAGGTCCTTCTCTTGAGCAGCTCCTCAATGAGCCCTGCCCGAGACACGGCACCCGGGAACGACAGGCCACCCACTTATGGAAGGATTGCGCGATCATGAAGGCTTTCAAGAATTCCAACATGTTCGATGGCAATCATGGGTCGGGCGGCGGCTCAGGTGCCGGCGGTTTTCATGGCCCGGGCGGTGGTTCAAATTCCGGCTTTCAGGGAAGTCAAGGCGGCTATAGTCAGCAGCAGTCTAGTCAAGGAGGGCAGTAGCAGCAGTCGGGTTATCAAAGCCATCCAAAGCAGTTGAATAATGGACAGTATCATGTGTTCACCACTAGCTTATGCAAACGTGACCAGAATGTTCATAAGAGGGCAGTGAACTCCGTTGAGCCGGCAGTCCCCCGTTACTTGAGGTGGTCAGAACTTCCTATTGTATTTAGCAGGCAAGATCACCCTCCTCGGGTTGATAATCTGGGTCAGTTAGCCTTGGTGGTAGCGCCTCAAGTTGGTGGATATAAATTCACTAAAGTACTCATGGATGGAGGTAGCAGCATTAACATCCTCTATTATGACACCTTTCGACGCATGGGGTTGACTGATAAAAATTTAAAGACGTCCAACATAGTTTTCCATGGAGTAGTGCCTGGTAAGTCGGCATACCCAGTTGGCAAGATTGAGCTGGAGGTGGCCTTCGGTGATGAATACGACTCTAGGGCGGAGAAATTAACCTTTGAGGTGGTCAAGATCAAAAGCCCATATCACGCTTTGTTTGGACGGCCGGCTTGTGCCAAGTTCATGGCACGGTCGTGTTATGTTTACTTGCAGCTCAAGATGCCGGGTCACAAAGGTACCATTACTGTGCATGGGAGTCAGAAGATAGCCCTGGAATGTGAGGAGGGCGATGTCGCTTATGCTGAATCTGTTTGTGCGGCAGAGGAACTGAAGTTTTATAAAGATAATGTTGACCCGGCGGATATGACACCTCTGAAGAAGCCAACCACAGAGCATGACCCGGTGATGAAATTCAAGTCGGGTGATGAAACTAAGCTTGTTGATTTTACTCCAGGTGACTCATCTGAACATTTCAGCATCAGTGCCAATCTGGATCCTAAATAGGAAAGCGCGCTCATCGAGTTCATCTATGAGAATCAGGACATCTTCGCATGGAAACCTTCTGACATGCCGGGTGTACCAAGAGAACTCGCTGAGCACACTCTTAATATTGATCCAAAGTATAAGCTTGTCAGCCAATTTGTTCGGCGGTTTAACGAGGAGAGACGGAAAGCCATCGGAGAGGAGGTGGCCCGGCTCTTAGCGGCCGGGTTTATTGTTGAAGTTTTTCATTCTGAGTGGTTGGCTAACCCGGTGCTCGTGCTTAAAAAGAACGACACTTGGCGGATGTGTGTGGATTACACGGACTTAAACAAAGCTTGTCCGGCTGATCCTTTTGCTCTCCCCTGTATCGATCAAATCATTGATGCTACGGCGGGTTGTGAGCGTTTGAGCTTTCTGGATGCTAATTCTGGCTATCATCAGATCAAAATGATAGTTAAGGACCAGGAGAAGACAGCTTTCATTACTCCGTTTGGAGCCTTCTGTTATGTTTCTATGCCTTTCAGGCTCAAGAGTGCCCAGGCGACTTACCAGCGGTGTGTACAGAATTGTGTCCATAATTAGATTGGACGCAATGTTCATGCTTATGTGGATGACATAGCGGTGAAGTCCAGAGAGAAGGAAACCTTGATAGATGATCTGAAGGAAACCTTTGATAACCTGTGGGTTTATAAGATTATGCTTAACCCGGCCAAATGTGTGTTTCGTGTACCAGCAGGCAAGCTTTTGGGTTTCCTAGTTTCCAACAGGGGCATTGAAGCTAACTCGGAGAAGATCAAGGCAATTGCCTCTTTGGCTAAGCTGGCATGTATCAACGATGTTCAGCGACTGGCGGGTCGTATCGCTGCTTTAAGCCGGTTTATAAGCCGGTTGGGTGAGAAGGCCATACCACTCTATCAGATGTTGAAGAAAACAGACACTTTTGTTTGGAGTAATGCTGTTGATGCTGCTTTTGAAGATTTAAAGAGGCAGTTGTCTGAGCCACCGCTCCTTGCGGCTCCAATTGATAGGGAGCCCCTGCTGTTATACGTGGCCGCTAACTCATGTGCTGTCAGTGTTGCAATTGTGGTGGAACACAAGGAGGCTGGCAAGGAGCATCCGGTCCAACGGCCGGTTTACTACATCAGTGAGGTGCTCATTGAGTCTAAGCAAAGGTATCCACATTGGCAGAAGCATGTTTACGGGGTGTTCATGGCAAGCCAGCAACTGAAGCAATACTTTCAAGGTCACCCTATCACCGTGGTAAGTTCTGCCCCCTTGGGAGACATCATCCAGAACAGAGAGGCCACAGGATGAGTCGCCAAGTGGGCCATTGAGCTTGGGCCTCATGGTTTGAAGTACGTGCCACGTACTGCTATTAAGTCTCAAGCCCTGGTGGACTTCATCAACGATTGGATAGAGCTGCAGACACCTGAGGAGAAGCCGGATAACATGTATTGGACTATTCACTTTGATGGGTCCGGGCAATTGGAAGGCTCGGGGGCTGGAGTCGTTTTAACTTCCCCTCGAGGGGACAAATTTTGTTATGTGCTCCGGCTTATGTTTCCTTGTACTAATAATGCAGCTGAATATGAGGCCTTACTCCATGGTCTCCGGATGGCCAAAGAGATGAATTTGAGCCGGGTAAGGTGCTTGGGCGACTCAGATCATGTTCTCAGCAAGTATCGGGCAAGTGGGACTCCAAGGATCCCCTCATGGCGGCTTATCGTCGTGAAGTTGATGTCGTAGCTGGGCACTTCAAGGGTTATCAAGTGGAGCACATTGATCGAAGGAAGAATGAGGCGGCTGATGCTTTAAGCCGGCTGGGGTCTCAGCGTAAGCTAGTACCGCCTAACACCTTTCTAGACGTTTTGCATAACCCTTCTGTCAAGTTGCCCACAGAGGAAGACCTAGCGGTGCCAGACCCAGAGGCGCAGCTGGTGGCGGCTCTTCATGTCATCCCGGATTGGACGGTGCCATATTTGGCATATGTCGGTGTCAAAACCGGCGGATCTCGGGTAGGGGGTCCCGAACTGTGCGTCAAGGCCGGATGGTAACAGGAGACAAGGGACACGATGTTTTTACCCAGGTTCGGGCCCTCTCGATGGAGGTAATACCCTACTCCTGCTTGATTAATATTGATGATATGGGTAGTACAAGAGTAGATCTACCACGAGATCAAGGAGGCTAAACCCTAGAAGCTAGCCTATGGTATGATTGTGTATGATGATGGTTCGTCCTACGGACTACAACCCTCCGGTTTATATAGACACCGGATAGGGTTAGGGTTACACAGAGTCGGTTACAATGGTAGGAGATCTTGAGTATCCGCATCGCCTAGCTTGCCTTCCACGCCAAGGAAAGTCCCATCCGGACACGGGACGAAGTCTTCAATCTTGTATCTTCATAGTCCAGGAGTCCGGCGAAGCTATTGTCCGGCTACCCGAACACCCCCTAATCCAGGACTCCCTCAGCATACATGACCCGGGGAGAGTTGCCTGAGGATGAGACCTTGGCGAGACAAATCATCCGGTCGTCTAAATCCATGACAATTGTTCATGGTGAATTGCATCATCGCAGTGTCACTGGGGCGTTTCAACGTTGTGTGTCGCCTACGGAAGGACAGGAAATACTTCGTGAGATCCATGAAGGGGATTGTGGTCATCGTGCCGGCTCAAAATCTCTTGTGGCCAAGGCCTTACGTCATGGGTTTTATTGGCTAACGGCTCACGCTGATGCGGAGGATCTGGTCAGTAAATGCGACGGGTGTCAAAAGTTCTCACGACAAGCTCATGTGCCGGCTCAAGAGTTGAGGATGATTCCAATTACTTGGCCATTTGCGGTCTGGGGGCTTGACATGGTTGGACCTTTCAAGAGGTCTCAGGATAAAAAGACACACCTCCTGGTGGCGGTTGATAAATTTACAAAATGGGTTGAGGCAGAGCCGGTTAGTAAGTGTGATGCAGCCACGGCGGTTCAGTTCATGAAAAAGGTGATCTTTCGTCTTGGTTTTCCACACTGCATCATAACTGATAATGGCACCAATCTCTCGAAAGGTGCTATGGAAGAGTTCTGTCAACGAGAACATATCCGGCTTGACGTTTCAGCAGTAGCTCATCCTTAATCCAATGGTCAAGCGGAGAGAGCCAATCAGGAGATCTTGAAAGGTATAAAGCCCCGGCTCTTGGTCCCCTTACAGCAGACGCCGGGTTGTTGTGTGGAGGAGTTACCCTCTATGCTTTGGAGCATCAACACTACACCTAACAGGTCTACGGGTTATACACCTTTCTTCATGGTTTACAGAGCAGAGGTGGTCCTGCCAAGTGACATCCGTCATGACTCGCCCCGAGTTGCGGCTTACGTTGAAGCTGATAATGAACAAGCTCATCAGGATGCGCTTGACTTATTGGATGAAGAGCGAGACTTGGCAATAGCCCGCTCGACAATTTACCAACAAGACCTGCGCCGCTATCATAGCCGCCCAGTTAGATCCAGAACCTTTCAGGAAGGTGATTTGGTGCTCCGGCTCATCCAGGATCAATCCGATATGCACAAGCTATCCCCTCCTTGGGAAGGACCCTTTGTGGTCAGCAAGAACCTGAACAATGGGTCATATTACCTCATTGATGTTCGAGAGCACAAACACCCACGTAAGTCGGAAGAGGAGACCCGCCGGCCGTGGAATATCGCTCATCTTCGGCCTTACTATACTTGAGCCACCTGCTCTCAGGATCTACATATTTTGACGACGTATATATTATGAAAGCAATAAAGAAGGACCTTTGTCCTTTTCATCCTCAAAGATTTACATGTTTTCTTTGTCATAATATGGAAACAACCAACAGGGAGTGGATCATATATGAATCCGACTTTCCACTTGGTACGGCTTATGATCATATCTGAATCTAGCCAGGATCACTTGGGGGCTTCCTGTTCAAACATAGGTCATATTCGAACCAAAGAGAACATAGCTGTCGACACCCTTTTGATCGGCATACTGCCAAACTCACTTGGGGGCTTCCTGATCATATCTGAATCATAGCTTAACCCATTTGGGTCTGACGTGGATCGTATTCAAATCAGTGTCATTAAACAACTCTTATGGTCACTTGGGGGCTTCCTGTTCAAACATAGGTCGTATTCGAACCAAAGAGAACATAGCTGTTGATACCCACTTGATCGGCATCGCCAAAGCCACTGGGGGCTATATGATCATATCCGAATCTTAGCTTAACACCTTTGGAACGGTTCACTGATCGTATTCGAATCAGAAGCCTCTGAATTTTGTTTATTTCTCATGATATTTGGTAAGTATAATTATTTGACCGCTTTCCAGATCTTCTTGAAAGCATTTATGGGGTGGTTTTTGTTCCACCAGTTTAATATTGATCAAATAAAGTTGTTAGCGTATAGCAAACATCATATGTGCCAAGTTTCAGGAGTTAAAACTTACCCTCATTGTTTGGGTCACATAAGCCGGCGAGATCACCAAAAGGATCACAGGTATGCTGTTAGGATTATGTCTAACAGGTATAATCGCAAGCCGGCCTTTATATGATTCTTTTTTGTTCACACTCCGGGTTATCGATACCTTATGTAACCCCCGATGCGATTAGTTGCCAAGGGACTTGTGTTTGTTCTGTATGCAGGGCAATGCAAGCAATTTCTTTTAACATAAAAGAAGTAGAAGACCAATATAAACCGGAAACATATAATGACGGCGGCTTAAGAAAGTGTTGAGCGCCACAAACATGCGCGAAGGCATGGCAAAAATCAAGTGTTTTCCTACCCTACTACAAGACTCCCCGAATCTGGATAATGAAGCATTATTTTTTCACAAGACATAAACATATGACGCCTGGTGATTCACTCTCTTTGCTGGCCCGAAGCTTCCGGGTAATCCTTCTCCACTCCTCCGTCGACTGCCCTGTCCTGGAAGGTTGATGACGACCAGTCAATGCCACTCAAAGCTTCAAATTCAGCTTCATCGTCAATTAAATCGGCTGGATCGACATCAGGGGCAAAGGTATGCTTACGAATTGGAGGGATCAGGCTGACGGCATCGTAGTGAGGCGTTGGGAGTCTCCGGTCCTCGCTGTCATAACCCGGCTGATACTTGGTAAGATCAGTGTCATTCCCGATAAGAGTGGCCACAGGGCGTATCTCCCTCACGCAGGCGGTGAAATCCTTCTCATCAAACAAAGTACCATCCTCCTTCAAGCTTGGATAACCAAGGGAGATGTCGGCCGGGTCTAGCTCTGGCAGCCACGCCTTGGCCCGGCTCAATGCGGCTATAGCTCCGGCTCTTGCAGATGCCCGCCTTAGCTCTTGGACCCGCTGAGGTAGCATAGCGAGCCTTTTTAACATGTCAGCCAGGAGATGGGGAACGTCATTTGACAAAGCCACAACGGCCAAAGCACGTTGTGACCCGGTGTAAAGTTGTTCCACCAAGGTATAAACCACCTTTAGCTTGATCAATACGCTCTGATTAAGATTTGATCTCCTGAGGCCTGTGTTAACAAGCATCAGGTGAGCCGGAGGTAACAATTGAAGTAGTCATCAAAAGGAGGTTTGCAGTATTTAATGTTTGCACAAGTAACTTACCAAAGATTGCTGAGACCATTTGAGATATTTGGCGCTTTAAGCCAGATAGCTCGGCTGTTGCTTCTGCAAGAGACGCCTCTGTTTTCTCGGCCCGGGTGACCAAAGAGGCCTTTTCATCAGCCCAGCCTCTTGAGCTTTCAAGCGATTCTTCAGATCAGCAATCTTCGACTCAAATTGACTCATGGTGGCCTGCATCAAAACGCCGGGTTATAGTCAGAATTATTATAAGATAGCATTAAGTCCCAAGCACTTTGCAAGCAAAGATACTTGACACTTGGGGGCTAATGTATGCTGAAGAGCTCTGAGTCACTACGGTGGTTCATGGAAATTAAGTCCCAAGCACTTTGCAAACAAAGATACTTGGCACTTGGGGACTAATGCGTATTGCAAGTTCAAAGTTGTCGGATTCCGGGTTCCGGCAGACCCTTAAGGTTCGAACTCTGGGGTGCGCGCGGAGATTACGCTTCCTACCTACTCGTACTCGTCCGCCTCGCAAAGATCTAAACTACCAAAAGAACAACACAAGAGACACAGAGTTTATACTGGTTCGGGCCACCGATGCGGTGTAATACCCTACTCCAGTGTGATGTGGTGGATTGCCTCTTGGGCTGATGATGATGAACACTACAAGGTAGAACAGCCTCGCGAGGGTCTGTTCTTGGCCTGGGGAATGAACTGCTAGGAGGAGTTCAATCGCCCTTCTCTCTCTCTGATGCCTATCTAACTGATTGTCGGGTTGCTAGACGTTCCGATCTTCCTAGATTCCCGATTGCTCTATCCCCCCTCTACCCCGGGGGTGGCTAGTCCTATTTATAGGCAAAGGCCCTGGGCCTCTTCCCAAATATTGAGCGGGAAGGGCGCCAACAATTGGCCATTTTGAAGGGGAACATCTGGTACACTTATCCTGACTAAAGTTGGTCCTCGCCTGCCAAAGGCTCTGGTGATGACACTGGCTTGGGCTCCATAGTGACTTCCTCCTTGTCGCGGAGCCGGTCTTGGTCTCGTTGCACCGAAATGGGTGCCTTTTCTTGATCCTCCCGCCTGCGCTTGCTCCCTTTGCACCAAAGAGGAAAGGGAGGACACTGCGCGGGCTGGCGCCCGCCTGGCGCCTTTGGTCGTCACGGCTTGCGTCATGGGCACCTCGTGAGGTACCCCGCCTTGATCTCTCCGCCTCCTCGCGAGCTAGCCTGATGAGGCTGCGCCTGAGGAAGCTCCGTGTCGTCTGCCCCACGAGGCTTGGCCCCTCGCGAGGGTCTTGGGTTTGTGTTGATGAAGATGGGCCGTGCTGGGCCCCCTTTGAGCCACGCCGCGGGCTGCAGGCAGGCAAGTCTAGGGACCCCCATTCCCAAAACGCCGACAGTAGCCCCCGGGCCCAAGGCACGCCCGGGCTTGGCCGCGCTGAGAGGCGAAAGGGCAAGGACGAAGCGCCGCGGGCCCTAACAGCCTGCGGCCTCGGGCGCCGCGTGGCGGTTGATTGGACGTGGGTGGCACTGTTCCCCCACGCCTCCTTATTTGTGCCCTGCTAGGCGGACTCGTAGTTCTACACAGTCGCTTCCTTCCTTTCATTCGTGTGCCCTTTGTCCTTCCTCCGCTCGAACTCCAGCTCCTGTTTTCTGCCCAATCTCGAATCTTCCTGCCTCCTTCCCATCGCCATGGCTCCGACAAAGAAGGAGAGAGGGAAGAAACCCATGCCTCCGCCTCGCTCGCCGCCGTTGGTGTCCCCCGCCGTTGGCCGGTCGATCATACTCAATCGAGAGTGCCTGGGCAAGGTCAGCTTGGCTCTGGCTTCTATCTTCAACGAGTGCGGGAGGACGACGGTCTGGCCTACGTCCCACTTCCCCACTGATACGATAATCACCGAAGTCCATTATTTCATTGATGCCCTATGGGCGGGTCTGGTTGCCCCCTTTTCCGATTTCTTCAGGGCCGTGCTTTCCCACTACCAGATCCACATGATGCACCTGGGTCCTAAATCCATCACCCTTCTTTCGGTCTTGGCTTTAATTTGCGAGGCAATGATGGGCATCCTTCCTTCGGTTGCCTTGTTGTGTCACTTCTTCTCTCTGTGCCTTGTTGACCCTACCCAATGCTCGGCGTGCGTGAGCTTCGTCGCCGCGTCTGAGACAGCGGCCTAGGGGATCGACTTCGGTCTTCCTTCGCCTTCGGCTGGGTTCCGCGAGCGGTGCCTGTATGTTGATGTCGGGGTGCCCAGCCCCCTACTGTCGAAACCATCCTCGCCTGCTGTCCCCAATTCGGGCTGGGGCCAGGAGACGCTCGAGAGCCCCCGGCTCGCCTTCGTCTGGCACCGCTTCGCGTTCTTGAAATTGGTCGGCGTGACAGCGCCCAAGGTGGTGAAGGAGTTCCTGTTGCGCCGCATTGCTCCTCTCCAACGCCACTCCCGCCGGATGTGGGCATTCAGTGGGCGTGGTGACCGTATGAGGCTCCAGGAAGAGGACCTAATGCCCGAGGTGCTGAGGACAGTGCTCCTGATTCTGACTGGTGACCCCAACCCGGGCAGCATCCAGCGGGGAGGGGCCCTGCTGTACCTCTGCTAGAACAGAGACGATTTCGTGAAGCAGATGCCTATCTTTGATGAGTGGGGGCTGCGCCTCGCCGGCCTCCAGGGGCCTCACGAGAACCCTGTGGTGGTGACTGCCCTTCCAGTCAGGCAAGGCGACTCTTCCTCAAGTGGCGGGGCAGGGAGGCATGAGGCGCCAGAGGCTGAGGGGCCTCCCTACGGGGTGACAGCGCCGGGTGATGCCCATGAAGGAGCAGCTCCCGGGGCCGGTGCTGCCGAGGCTGAGGGTGGCGAGCAGCCACCCCCAAAACCTGGGGCCGAGGCTCCTCAGGCCCCAGCTGTGCTTCCTGGTGAGGCGACTGGCAGTGTGCGTCAGGCAGGCGCTCCTGATGCGGATCGCCTTGATGCCCCGTCTTCGTCGCAGGTTGATCCCTGCGCTCTTCTCTTGGGCCGCTTCCGCGTGGACTTTGAGGCCCTTCGGAGGAAAAGGGAGGCCCTGGGCGACAACTACCCTTGTCGCCTGTTGAAGCGTAGGAAGTACTTCGCCACTGATGACTAAGCCTTCTCCTTTTCAGCTCCTGATCCTCCCGTTGCTTTTACTGATCCTTGCTCTGCAGGCCCCTTCCGGCCGAGCTTGCGGAGGAGGTTGAGGTGTTGTCCCCCTTGGCTTCGCCCCCTCTGCCGTCCTTAGGTGCTCCAAGCAGCACAACCCTCGTGGTGAGGGCAATCGGCGGGGCGGATCGTCCCGAGGTGCATCAAGGTCCTGCGCACCCTGCGATCTTTCTCCGCGGGCCTTCTCGTGGCATAGCCGGCTTGCCGTGGGCTTCCCGCCTGGTCGTGAACCGCGACTGGCTGAGGTGGTCCCTGCGCCCTTCATCCGGAGACGGGCTGGCTCCAGGCCGGGCTTCTGGCGTGGCTCGCCCGGCCGTCGCGGGGGCGCCAGCCCCCAGCCCCCTGCCTGGAGGGGGAGCGCTGATTTGTGGTCCCCGACGCTTGCTTGGGGCAGACGATGGTGAAGAAGACGTGCTCGAGCGTGCCCGGGAACGCCGCGCTTGTCGCCAAGGATTCCTTCGTAGCACGGCTGACGCGGTGAGTCTGCTTGGGGAGGAGCTGGCTGATGAAGACGCGTGCCTCGAGGCCGAGGGCCTGCACCTGGCCGCAGAGAGGCGCACGCTGAAGGGCGCCATTGCCCTTGCGCGTCACCAGCGTGATTTTGATGATGAAGAGGCGAAGGCGTCGTTGGAGGCTTCTCGGGAGGCCGGATCTCAGGCCGCTGGGGAGGCCCGGGAAGCCAACTGACGACGGGAGGCGGCGGAGGACCGGGCTCGGGAGCTCCTGGCCTGGTGCCACTCACTGGAGGAGCAAGTGGAGCTGCGCGAGGCGGCCCTCGCGTCGATGAAGGTGGCCTCCGGCGACCCAGCTGAGCTCCAGAAGCGTGAGGAGGCGTTGACGCTGGAAGCCGCCGAACGCACCCGTGGGTACGAGAGGCTGGAGACGAGGGAGCGCTTGGTGACACAGGCGGAGGACGATGTCGCCGCATGGGAAGCTCGTGTCCTGAAGGAGGTTGGACGTCGGGTGGCGATGGCACGCTTGGACCTTGAGCGCGAGTTCGAGGGGAAGCTGGGGTTGATCCAGGCCGAGGCTGAAGGTAGAACTGCTGCCCTGAGGGCCAAGCTGGAGGAAGCGACGCGGCGGGCCGATGCTTCTTGGGCCGCCCTTGAGGTAGTGCAAGGGGAGTCAGCCACCTCCCAGGCCGAGGTGATTCGTCTTCGCCAGCGGGTGGAGGAGGCTGAGGCCGTCGCGTGCTAGAATGCAGATGAGATACGTCAGCAGCAGGTCCTCGAGCACGTGCACGGCCCCATGCTCACCACGCTCCGGGAGAGAGCCAACACCACCTTGGGCAACATCTGCGAGGTGGCCGTTGGCGAGCCGCACACAATCAACTATGCTTGCAACCTTTAATTCTTCACCGCCGTGGTGACGCAGCTGGAGGCACGGTCGGTGAGGGCCGACAGGTTGGTGGAGGAGAGGAGCCGCGCCCTGCTCGAGCGCGCCTTTTCCCGTGTCTTCATCCATCTCCGGAACATGGACCCCCACTTTGATTTTGACGCTGCCATCGCCCCAGTCCCTCAGGCAGTCAGAGACGACCTGGCGCACTGGGTGGAAGACAAGGTGGATGCCCTCGTCCGGGCCTTCGCTGCGGACAACGAAGACGTGATCGTGGCCGCCGACGAGGGCAGTGTGGTGAATGGCCCTGACGCCGTCGTTAGCGATGCAGACAGCGATGGCGAGTCCAGCGACGCCAGCGGCAGTTCGGGAGGCACTCCTGAGGATGCATTGGGGGATCTATCCAACTGACTCCGCTTCATTCCTGTTTCCCTACCCTGCATGAGTAGAACTCAGGTTTTGGCCCTGTTGGTTGTGAGAGCATTTTGGGAGGGGGAGCCCCTCGTGTAAAACTCATGTTCATCATATTAGTAGATGTTGCATTGCACATGCGCCCACGCCTGGCGGTTGGTTAGTTTACCTTTGCTTTGTGTGGGCCCCGAGGTAACCCGCGGGAGGTTGTGAGTGTTCTTTAATTGAATCCGTAGGATGAGAGCGTCGGGGGGTGAGCTTCACAGGCGTTGGCCTTCTTCACAGGCTCCGGGCCTTTTCCAAAAAGGATGATCTTCACAGGCATTCGCCATCTTCACAGGCTCCAGGCCCTCTCCAGAAAGGATGATCTTCACAGGCTCCGGGCCTTCTCCAGAAAGGATGATCTTCACAGGCATTCGCCTTCTTCACAGGCTCCGGGCCTTCTCCAGAAAGGATGATCTTCACAGGAATTTGCCTTCTTCACAGGCTCCGGGCCTTCTCCAGTAAGGGATAATCTTCACAGGCATTTGAAATCCTCCCGAGAGGATGCGGCGCGGCAGTCTGGGCTGCGCGCGAGCTAGGCCTGACCCGCTCGCGAGGGGAGGCAGCTGAGGCGAAGTGGTAACCAAAATGCGAGAAACGGCTCGAACAAGACTAAGCACCCCTTCCCCGAACACACGCAAATTTCAAATCTGAATCCAACTTAAATCCATAGGGGGGAAATTACAACCGAAGGGAAAAGCAATGAAAGCAGACAAAAGGCCGCGTCCGGCACCTAATCTAGTCTTGGACGTCTTCTCACCAGGGCGGAGCTAAGTGCTGCCACTGGGCGTGGGCGGGAGCCCCAAGGCCTGAGACCGGCACCCCTGAGACTCAGGGGCGTGTACAGCCCCACTCATTATTACGTGAGAGTGTCACGGGGCGGCGAGCTTCACAGGCACTGGGCCTTCCTCACAGGTACCGGCCTTGCTTCATATCGCCAGACGAGGGCCCCGCCTTGCGCCACACTCTAGTGCCACCAACGATGACCGAAAACCAGGACGCCGCCGATGGGGTAGAGCGGTCGCCAGCGGTTCCTCCGACAACCACGGGTCCTCCGCCAGGGGCAGGCCCTGAGGCACCTCCCCAGTGGAGGGCCTACCTCCTGAGAACGCCTTGCTCTGAACGCCGCGGTGGTGATGTCGGATCCCTGCCCCTCTCCTGTAGCCCCCTGCGCCCTCCTCCCGAGGGGTAGGAGACTTTGGGAGCGGGGCAGCTGCTCGCTGCGGCGAGCTGCACCTCCTGCGATCCATGATTAGCGTATGCCTGCTCCTGAGGAAGTAGCGGTACCCGGTAATCGTTGCCTCCAGCGTGGCCAGCGGGGCCGTCCCTGGGTTCCTGGAAGAGTTTAGCTTCTGGTGCCTCATTCCCCCGGCCTGGGCTGAGGAGCGAGCCTTGTACGCCCTCGTGAGGGTGCCTTTGGTCCACCATGTGGGGCACGTACTCTTCTGGCGCCGTCATCCCGAAGGCCACGCCGTAGTGCTCCGCGTGCCATGCGGCTTCGCCTGACGCGCCCGCCGCGGGGTGGCAGTGCGGTTGTCCACCGAGACCATGGGTCGCATCGGGTCCTTCTTCCTCACGGACTGGGGGCGGGGGTAGCGTCGTCGCCGGTCCGGTGCCGACAGCCTCGATAGTGTTGGAGTAGACTTGGAGCCCGCAGGCGAGCGCGTAGCCCCCGCGTGGGCCGCCCTGGGCTTGAGGCGGGAGCTGGGTGCAGAAGGGGTGAGCCCCCGAGGCGGCAAAGCCAAGGAGCTCGGCGACTCGCTCCAGCAGCACGTCGCGGCCGCCTTCCAGCAGCCTGCACTGTAGCAGCTCTCGGGCCACCGTGAGCGCAGCTCTCGGGCCACCGTGAGCGCGGCCCTCGAGTTCGCCTGCTCCCGGCGGGTGTACCGTGTCGTGGTCGCGGCGTGATTGGAGGCCCTTGCTGCCGACCGCGCTTGCCGCGGTGTGAGAGCTATCGAAGCCTGTCCGCATCGCCCGCGGCCCGCAGCGCCCTGCGGACCGCGAGCTGCCTGGGGAATGGGGTCGCCCGAGGCGAGCGGCTCTGCACGGGCGCGCCACGCCGCCCATGGATCTGGGTTGCCCGCCTGGTCGCCGGACATGATGATGACGAAGCGACGGGGCATGAAGCGGTAGAAGACGGATTCCGGCACACCCCTACCTGGCGCGCCAAATGTCGGATTGCGGGTCCCGGCAGACCCTTAAGGTTTGAACTCTGGGGTGCGCGCGGAGATTACGCTTCCTACCTACTCGTACTCGTCCGCCTTGCAAAGATCTAAACTACCAAAAGAACAACACAAGAGACACAGAGTTTATACTGGTTCGGGCCACCGATGCGGTGTAATACCCTACTCCAGTGTGATGTGGTGGATTGCCTCTTGGGCTGATGATGATGAACACTACAAGGTAGAACAGCCTCGCGAGGGTATGTTCTTGGCCTGGGGGATGAACTGCTAGGAGGGGTTCAATCGCCCTTCTCTCTCTCTGATGCCTATCTAACTGATTGCCGGGTTGCTAGACGTTCCGATCTTCCTAGATTCCCAATTGCTCTATCCCCCCTCTACCCTGGGGGTGGCTAGTCCTATTTATAGGAAAATGCCCTGGGCCTCTTCCCAAATATTGAGCGGGAAGGGCGCCAACAATTGGCCATTTTGAAGGGGAACATCTAGTACACTTATCCTGACTAAAGTTGGTCCTCGCCTGCCGAAGGCTCTGGTGATGACGCTGGCTTGGGCTCCACAGTGACTTCCTCCTTGTCGCGGAGCCGGTCTTGGTCTCGTTGCACCGAAATGGGTGCCTTTGCTTGATCCTCCCGCCTGCGCTTGCTCCCTTTGCACCAAAGAGGAAAGGGAGGACACTGCAGGGGCTGGCGCCCGCCTGGCGCCTTTGGTCATCACGGCTTGCGTCATGGGCACCTCATGAGGTACCCCGCCTTGATCTCTCCACCTCCTCGCGAGCCAGCCTGATGAGGCTGCGCCTGAGGAAGCTCCGTGTCGTCTGCCCCGCGAGGCTGGGCCCCTCGCGAGGGTCTTGGGTTTGTGTTGATGAAGATGGGTCGTGCTTGGCCCCCTTTGAGGCACGCCGCGGGCCGCAGGCAGGCAAGTCTGGGGACCCCCGTTCCCAAAACGCCGACAAAAGTATTATGTTACACCGGTTTAAATATCCTGTTCTAAAGCCGGCTTTCGAGATAAGCCGGGCGTTTGACAAGGAGTGCTAAGCAAATTCTAAGTCTACAGCATATCTTCTTATAAGCAATAGACTTGGGGGCTGGAACTGTAAATATGGATAAGGAAAGTAACATAAAATATACCTCAGATTTTTGATGGATTTGTTTCACCATGTCAATCTCCAAGTCACGACTGTTGTGCACTTGGCTTATGTAGCCAGAGACAATCTCCCCAATGCTCAGATGAGTATAATCAGTAATGTCCAGCTTGGCCTTTCGGTGCTCCAAAAGTTCCTCCTTGGCAGAGCACTTGGCAAGAACAGTGGGTTGTCCCGGTTCAACAAACTGAGTCTTGAGAATCTCAACTTCCGGATCAACTGTCTTGGCCGGGCTAGGAGCTTCTGGGTTATCAGAGCCGTTGAGAGCTTGTTCAGCAGGCGGGTCAGAGTTAGGTACTGGAACGTCATGAGATGGTTCAGGCGGCGGTTCGTGAGCAGAGATTTCAGGGGCAGCCGTTCCAAGCTCCGGTTCAGTTACAACCGGCTCGTTGGATGGCTTATTTTTCTTTGCCCTCTTACTAGGCTTCACTTGCACGCTATGGACAAGTCAGAAGGGTTAATACAAAAACATGAGTAAGATAAGCATAGGGTAAACAAGTTGACATTACCCTGGGGCAGTTTTGAAAGCCGGCATGTTGGACTGCATAGACTCGTCGGAGGAAGGTGAGGTTTCCTGGTAGTTTGAGTCAGATGAATTGAGAGGTTGATGAATTAAACCCGCCAAAGGTAAAACAGAATGTAAATCAGAGATAACCTCAGTCCAGCGCTTCCTGGTTACGTCTGGCAAGCCGGAGGAGAGTTCTGCATCCTTGCTGGTCCGGGTCTACCTCTGACTTTCATGACTCTGCCGCTTCAAAAGAAATTAAGGATCTTGGTAAGCTAAAGGATGGGAAAATCTTACTTTCCAGGTTACTCTTCGGATTTTCAGCCTCGGCAAAGGCTCTGAGTCGGAGGAGATTATAGTTACCTCTTCCTCAACCGCTTGGCTGTTTCCTGTGTCCTCCTGAATGGCATTAAAGGTCAGTAAGGTAATGGTAAAGGAGGCAGGGGAGTTAAGGATTACCTCTTCATCATCATCATAAGTGTCATCCAACTTGAATAAATCAGAAGTACTTGGTTTCTTCTTCCTCTGAGTCCTTGTTTTGGCGGTTTTTCTTTCAGCTCTCTTGGCTGGTCTGGCCTGTTTGGCATCTTCATGGTCATATTGGACCTTCCGGAAATTGTCATTTGCCTGTGAATAATGAAAAAGGGCTATGAATAAAAGTAAGGCACAACACAATAAGGGTACAATTGTTGAGATGGATGACTTACTGGAGGAGCCGGGTTCTTCTTGCAGAAAGGAAGTAAGCCAAAGGCATTACTGACCACTGAGCCCTCTTTCAACAAAGATTGGGTCATAGCTTCGACCATGTCATCTGGTAAGTTGTCAGGTCTATGATGCAGTGGGTCGTCCTTTTTGCCTGAATAAGTGCACATTAAGCCGGGGCGGCGTCTTAACGGAATCACCCGCCAGGAGATCCAGACCCAGACCAAATCAATGCCATCTAAGCCATTCCCCAAGAGAGCTTTGATTTTCTTGATGGTGGGAGCGAGTGGAAGACGTTCAACAGCAGATAATTTGTCCGGCAGCGGGTGGTTAGATTCAAGACGCAGAGCGCGGAAGCCGGGCAGCGGGTTCTCATCAGCCAGAGAAGTGTCCTGGCAATAAAACCACGTCTGGTTCCAATCCTTTGGGTGGCTTGGCAGTTCAGCGTATGGAAAAAGGCAGTCTCTCCGCCGCTGAATTGAGATGCCGCCAAGTTCCAGACTGGGCCCGTTGCCACGTTCATTCTGCCGGTTTAAGTAAAATAACTCTCTGAACAAAAGTAAGTTGGGCTCTTCTCCAAGGTACACTTCGCAGAAGACTTGGAAATTGCAAATATTTGACACGGAGTTGGGCCCAATGTCTTAAGGTCTGAGGTCACAAAATTGCAAAACATCCCTAAAGAATTTTGTACCGGGTGGAGCGAAGCCCCGACTCATATGATCAGTAAAAGCAATCACTTCCCCTTCCTTGGGTTGAGGTTTCTCCTCTGACGGGTTAGGGGCACGATAAGACATGACCTCCTTCTTGGGTAGATATCCAGTCTTCACGAATTCCGATAACATGCTCTCAGTAACAATGGACTAGACCCAGTTACAGGTCACAGGAGCTTTGGGAGCCTTGGGTGCCATTATGCAAGTGGAAGCCTATGACAAAATAAGAATTTCTGGTTCAACTTTAACCCGGGAGAGAACATTTTTTAAGTATATTCAAGATGGCGGCTTAAGAAGGGGCCTAATGACATATGGCTAATTGTGTTTTGACATTTAAGCCGCTACGGGTATCAGAAGAGGTTAAGTTATCTTAAATCGTCGGAAGCAAGCAAGGCTGACAATCAGTGTTGTTTTCTTAAGCCGGCTACATGGGCTACCGTGGTTAAACAGATCTAACAGATGCAGTTTTTTGGCTAAGTATGGAACAAACAGGTTTCACAAGTTGCAGCCATTATTTTGTATCAAATGGCCGCTCTGGAAAGAAAATTTCTAGACCTAAAACTAGTGCAGATAAGTTCATCTGCTCGAAGGAAGCGTCTAAACAAAGGAAAAGGGATCTATTTGCATTCAAAATGGGTGTGAAACAGCCACCGCAGCAGTTCTACACTATCTGACGATCAGAAAAGGGCGTTGGAGGTGAAATCTATCAAGGGTTTGTAACGGGCGGCGACGAACACTGACGAACTCGAGAAGCTGTAATGAAGATCTAAGGCAGGGAAGAAAGGAACTTACAGATGCAGACTGGCTGCGGAGGTCCGCCGTGGATCTCTGGTCGGGTTCAGGTTGATGCAGCGGCCTGAGTTGGTGAAGACGAGGAGCTCGGCGACGGCGGCGGCGGCGGAGCTCAAAGTGGCAGAGAAGTAGCGAGAGGAGGAAGACGACCGAAGGGGGAGAATGGAAAAGACCTAGGTCGTGCCTTTTTATAAGGAAAGGCTGACTGAGATGGCGCGAGAAACGAGGAGACCGAACATCGTTATACAGCGACTCCGACGCCTCGGTTTTCGGAATGGTCAGTAAAGGCAAAGATCCATTGAGGATATGACGAAGTAAAATATGAATTTAATGGAATATGACGTCACGGTGGGTTACCACGGATCCATAAGGTGACATCACAATGGGTTATAACTTACGCACGGATAGAAGATAAAAGGCTTTTTCTTAAGGTATTTTAAGATTGACATGAACCAGTTCAAATCAATCTGGGGCCTAATGTCGGGGATATAATAAATTGTATAAACCGCCCTGGAGGGGTCGGGTTATGCAAAGAGGATTATCATAAAAAGCCCAAGACCAATCATGAAGATGGCGGTTCAATAAAGGGTCTAAGGCCCACAGGCGACTTAAGGCCCATAGTGATAAACCGCCGTATGGCATAACTTGTATTATAAGGTAGAATTAACTAGTCAGCGAGCCGGACACTGTCTATGAGCCGGCCGAGACTCTGTAAGCCGCGGGGTGTCAACCCGTGTATATAAGGGGACGACCCGCTGGCGGCTTAGGGCAAGAAACATCTCATCGAGAGCCGGGCATAGCGTATCTCGCTCCCTGGTTATCGAAACCTCAGCAATACCAACCCAACTAGACGTAGGCTTTACCTTCACCGTAAGGGGCCGAACTAGTACAAAAACCTCCCTCGTGTCCCTTGTCCTGTTAACCCCTTTAAGCTTCCTAGTTGCGATGGCTCCACGACTAAGTCCTTGCAAGAGGACATCTGACCTGACAATTCCACGACAAATTGTGAGCGGGAGGAGGCCACAGAAGAGCCGACCACACCAAGAGGGTGCTTGGATCCAAGGGACTTATTTTAGTCTGACTAGAAATAGTCTCTTTAAGTATTGAGACTAAATTTTTTTAGTTAGGGGTACCCCTACTAAAATGTGGATTAGTCCTCTCTCTCCTCATTTAACTCCTCTCCTTTAACACAGGCGAGTTCTGGATTGGAGGGTTTGGAGGATAATAAATGCTCATTAACTTCATTTTAGTCTCTTTAGTATTTGGATCCAAGCATGGGTGAGGCTAGCAAGTTTTAGTCCCACTACTTTTAGTCATGGAACTAAAACGTATCCAAGAACCCTCCAAATCCGGCAGGAAATAGGGTCCAAAGTAGTCAAATGATTGAGATAGAGAATTTATTGTCAATCTAACCCAGCCATCCATACACCTCTTTGGTTTAGAGTTAGTTCAGGGTTAGAATCTAACTCTAACCTCTGACTGAGTTAGAGTTCTCCTCGTCTCGGTTCATCGCCATCATACTTTCCCCATTCCTGTATTTTCAGTATCCTGCGAATCAAAGAGGCCCTTTTTTGCGGGAAAATCAAAGAGGCCATTAGACTGGTTTCGGTCCGGTCATTTTTTATAAACATGTTATGTCCAAAATTTAATGAACGTGCTCCGATTTCCATGAAAATAATCCGGTTTCATGTAGTAATTCATTCATTTATTTATTCTTCTACGGGGGGTTTGCATGTAATTCATGAGGTCTGAAATGTAAAGTACCCCGGCATATGCTCCGAGTCGTCCATGCACTACGACCCAGACGCTCTATGTCCCACATGTCGGCGAATGGGAGCACGTGGAAATAGACTAGGAGTACATACAGGAGGATAAATGCGTGAAATAATATGTACTGTGAAGCGTAGCCGCGGTTCAAAAAGGAGACCTAAAGTGATGACAGCTATAGGTCACACGCACCCAACTAGTGGTACTAGACATACGACTAATTTTTCCCTGAAAAAAAAGAGGCACGAGTGCTCAGTACTCCTATTCTATAAACACGAGTCCCATCTGACAACAGCGTCCGTGCTACAGCTAGCTCTCCTCCGTCGTTTCTCTCTTCTAATTCTAAACTCGGCCGACGCCCGATGGGCGGGGTGGGTTTGCTCAACTACGGCCCCACCTCACAGTTAAAACGTTACAACTGGAATAAAAATGCCATATACTCCCTCCGTTCATAAATATAAGCCTTTTTAGATACTATTTCAAATGGAATACAGCATATAGATGTATGTAGACATAGTTTAGAGTGTAGATTTACTCATTTTGCTCCATATGTAGTAGTCACTTGCTGGAAATCTTTAGAAAGAATTATATTTGGGAACGGAAGGAGTACTATACTAATAAAACATTAAGGCCACGAGGTGATGCAGTGTTGGTTACAGGAAGAAAGAAGAAGAGATGCATCCATCGACGACATCCACCTCCTCGACTCCGGGCGCCGGCCCACCGAACGGCGCCTAAGTAGCAGCGGCTTTTGTGGCCAGGTTGACGTGCTTCTGAACAATGGCGTCCAAAGATTCCAGCCGCTGGAAGAAGGTCAACGTCTTTCTGTCCTCGCTTGCCTTGTAGTGGCCTATGTAGATGATTTCCTCGTAGACGTGGATGTGCAGGTCGACGGTTTCTTGCATGGCGAGGCGCTGCGCGGCGAGCGCGACCTCGAGGTGCACATTCTTCGTCGCGACCTCCGGCACCTGCATGTGCACCAGCGCTTGAAAGAGTTCGTCACCATGGAGGCCGATGAGGGTGGCAGGCAATGAGGAGCCTGGGCGCACGGGCTGGAGCAGTACGGCAAGGTCGTCCGCGCGCTTCTTAACGGCGGTGAACTTGCGGATGGAGTTGACCATCATGTCGTCCATGCGAGAGGCGAAGCCGACGTCGGCGAGGGCTACGATTCCTGCGGTCGCCAACACCGTTTGGAAACGCTGCGCGGTGCGGGGCCGCAGGCCGGCGCCTTGGATGATTTGGCACAGCCGACTGCCGCTTGCGTCCATCGCCTCCATAGGTGCTTGTGGCTTCTGGTCACTTGGTCTTGGATTGGAGTGAGCAGTGTTGCGCAGAGACTTGGGAGTAGATGGATTGGAGTGGTGGGCGCCTTTATTATATGAGAGTCCAAACTCTGTTGCATTCACATCGTGCTGGCTTTATTTTGCTTCTCTAATTAATTTCCTCTGCATGTATTTGAGGATGCATCATTGACCGTTCAACGTCCCGGGAACCGCTACCCTCTCCCTCCTAGGCATTCAAGCACCTATGTACCCGTCGACGACGAGGTGCCTATGGTGACTCCGTAAATTTCAAGATGATAGTGCCGTGCGTGTGTGCATTCATAGGGGTGAGTGTATGCGCGTGTATATGAGCACTTGCATTGTACTGTGTAAAAAAACGTAAATGCGTGTCAAAAAGAGACTAGTCAGTATACTCAATATTGTGCACCTCGGAGAGGAAAACGATAGAACTAGTACGTATTTATTTACGGTGCAGATTCACTCATTTTGCTCCATATGTACTCCGTCTCGGTGTAGTCTAGTCACTTGTTGAAATCTCTAGAAGGGCAAATACTCCTTTCTGGTTTACAGGGCTATACTAGAAGTAGTTGTATGTACTAGTACAATAGTGGGCTCACATAGCAATTTTGTCTCATGCAAGAGCCTGGCTATATGCGTGCTCCAATGTTCGCAACTGCAACGTTCAGTTTGCGCTTGGCTCTTCGCCTCTTCGAGAAGACGATGTTACTACTACTGCTTCTACAGTGTCGAATCCACTGCTGCATGTCCGTCCACCGCGAGCGGGACGGATAGCTTGTTGTAGAAGTACTACTAAGCAAAAGCATGTGCTCGTTTGTGAGCAACCGCGCGCATGGGTGAGGGAGAAGGCGTGTAGTAAAATCAAGCTTCTCCTCGTTGTACGAGTTGACGCGACACATCATAGGACTAGCCCCACATGCTTGCCTCTAAACTTGGCTGAAAGACCCGCAGTGTACAATATATTTGCTGCAACCTCTAACATTAATCCACCACAAATTAAATTATATGTGGCCGTATGCATCGTTCTGATGCAGAGGCCGGTGAGTCCCCCCTTTTCAAAAAAAAACAAATTAAAAAATATATTCCTGTCTTGACCAGATGAGCATGCAAACTACAATCACCAGGGTGTCAGGTAGGGCCAGAAGACTATTTTAATTTTTTTTTAAACTTCGAGACGGCCACATAGCATGGAGCCGACCCCAATGATTTTAAGCTTACATGCATGGTACACGCTATCCTAGACTACCCTACACATGAAACTGCCACATGAGCATCCGGGCTGCGCTTGGCTCTACGACTCTTCGGGAAGTCCAACAATGATGGAGTACTACTGCACTGGAGGAGTACTACAGTATGCTTCTGGCCATCTGACATTGATTGAACTGCTGCATGTCCACCGCGTGCGGGAGGGAGAGCGTGTAGCGAAAGCTTCTCCTAGTCTTGCCAGCCACCACGCTCAAGGGCGAGGGCGGGACGCTCCTTACTTTGCGTGTATGACAGGTGAGCCCGACAGGTGTGTGGCCAACCTGTCATATAGCCAAAGGCAGGTGCAGTTAAGTCCGCGAGGAAGAGGATAATCAAACTTCTCGTTGATGTACGAGTTAACACGACACATCAAATCACTGCACTCGATATATTTCAATAATTTGCGTTTACCGATGCATTAATTACAACGCACGCATGCATGTCGTGACTCTCCTTTTGATACTTGCATGTGTTGATTTAATGCACCATGAAGTAGTATAAAATATGTGACGGTAAAGCTTTGTAATACCCCGGCCCAAGTCGAGAGATGGTTGTGCACGAGGAGGGCGAGATCATGCAGACCGAACAGGACCCGACGACGAAGCTCTCTAAGGTCTCGATGGACCTCACCGTGCTCCACTGCCCCTTGTGCCTCCGCCCCTTGACGCCTCCAGTGTATGGGGTACGAATACACCTTGTCCGTTCGGCTGATTGAGCAAGGTGCAGGTTTCTTGATTGATGTGTTGTTCGATTGATTTTTGCAGTGCAAGGGAGGGCACTTGGCCTGCGTGGACTACCGCGTCGAGCGCCCGGGGAACCAGCGGCAGTGCCAGAAGTGCGAGCGTGGCGGTGGCTTCGACGTGCGGAACACGGCGGTGGACTCCATCCTTTCGTCGGTGAGGGTGGAGTGCCCACACGAAGGTTGTGGGCTCTATGTCACTTACCACAAGCTCGCCGATCACCAGAGCATGTGTCCGCTCGCGCCCTGCAAATGTCCCGTGCCCGTCTGCGGCTACGAAGGCCCGCCTCCGGCGCTCTACCACCACATCAGCACCGCACATCCCATGCCCGTGCACAAGATCTAGTACGGCAAGGTGCTCCAGCTGCAAGTGCCACTGTCGGAGCCACGGCTCTTGCTATTCGCGGAGGAGGACCGCTGCGTGATTTTCTTGGTCGGCGGCGTGCTCGACATTGGCGCACCTATCGTCGTGTCGGTCGTCTGCATCAGAGCGGGGGCGTCCCCACTGCCGCACTACGTGGCCAAGCTGTGGGCGAACGGCCCGCCGGGGGAGCCCAAAGGCACGACCGACACCGTCAAGGTGGAAATGGAGGTGACAAGCAGCAAGGATCCCGACGACGTTGACGTGCAGGAGCTAACCTTCTTGACAGTTCCGCCCAAGCTACTAGCCGGGGCTAAGCTTGTGTCCCTCCACATTCAGATTGACAAGCTCACGTTCTAAATGTTTCTACAGTGCCTTCTGTTTATCTTAGTAATATGCTAATATAGGGATTACCTTGGTCTACTTTAGCTTAAGAAATGGTGGCTTTTGGTGGCGATGCAGCAATTACTTCGACATCAGATCAGTAGTTTAATGCGTCTAAAAAAAGACTAGCCTAGAGCTCGCCACGCGGCTATTCCTGTCGAACGCCCCATTAACCATAAGATATGTATACAACGGTGCCAGTTATTGCACGTACACAGCAGTACTCCCTCCTTTCCGGTTTATAGGGCTTAATTCAATGCATTAGTTTATCAATGCATTAGTTGCAATGCATGCATGCATAAAGTACATGCATTGGTCAATTTTCTCTTAATACTTGCATGCAATGATTTAATGCAGCTTGGAATCTGAACATGTGTTGGGGAACAACCAAATTGAGCCTTATAAAATGGAAAAACTAAAATTTTGAGATAAGCCCTATAAAACCGGAAAGGAGGGAGTAGAAAAAGAAGTACTCCATCCGGGAATAGTGCCGCACTTCGAAACTAGAACCGTCAATAAATTTTGAGCTTGCGTCTCGTCACATTCCAAATTACTCCACGCTATATTGAATTGCAAACATGTTCACACTGATCACAACCTAAACGGTTTCCCACTTAGGAACGTATTAGTACCACGCTATATTGAATTGCAAACCTGTTCACACCGATCACAACCTAAACGGTTTCCCACTTAGGAGCGTATTAGTACTCGGTTATAAATACTAGTATGCCAAGATGACTACACATTCCTCCTCAATTCCTCATCCACAAAAACAAACAAGTCATTCAGCATCCTTCCCTTGCGTCTGCAGTGGCCAGCGTGAGTTCTGGGTCGAGAGATTGCCACCAGGGAGAGGTGAGCATGGAAGCGGAAGCACGAGAGATGTCCCGCCTTGCTGCGAGAGCAGCCGACATGTCCCACCGCGCGGAAGTAGCAACACAGAGGTCCTGCCGCGCCGCTGAAGCAGCACGGAGGTCCCGCCGCGCCATCGATGGAGCATACTGGTCCGGCCGCACTGCGGAAGCAGCAGAGATGTCCCGCCGCACCACAAATGCTGCAGAGATGTCCCGCCGCGCCGCGGTGGCCTGGGAAAATTTATCACGGGCAGGCAACGACTGTTACAGGCGCATGCATGCAATCGTCCATAGCCAGATGGATCGGATCTCCGGCTGGGCGAGGTTGCAGGACGAGATGAAAGCCTCGTTTGAACGGGCTACCGGCGTCATCTGGCAACTAAGGGAGGGCAATGAGAGGCTCCGGGCCGAGCGCGACCTGATGAGGGAGAAGATCGTCCAAAGTGCAGACCAGCAGGAGGAGACCAGTGCCTTGTTGAAGAGGACCGGCGTCATCGTCAAGAAACTTATGGGCGAGAATGACATGCTCCGCAATGAGCGCCAAAGGCTGGTGGAGGAATCCATGGATGTTCCCAAGCAGCATCTTGAGGACACGAAAGAGCTCACCGCCGCTCGCCGCGGAGACTAGTTCTCGCGGCCTGCAGCAACGCATCAAGAAAGTAGAGATCAGCGAGCCAGATCCTTGTCTTCCTTCTTCTTTTGCCCTTGTGTATTTCGGGCGTAGCCGCATGTGGCTTTTTTAATTATCTTTCTAATTATGTAAGACAATTAATCGTCATTATCTTTCTGTGGAAGATGAATGTTGCGAGGCTGGAATGAAGAAAACTCTTGCTGTGGCGACCCTGGCGTTGTTGTTCTTCTAGTTGCTGTTGGGCTTCCTTCAGTTTCCTTGTTTCTTTTGATGTAATAATCGGTTTAGGATGTGGATTGTCTCGTCGGTTGTGAAATGTTGGGTTCTAGGGATGTTTGGCCTTTGTTGGCCTCTTGGGATGTTGCGATTTCAATCTGGTAGCTTTTAGTCCTTCGTGTTAGGCTGGAGTTGTGCTGAACTTCTTGTGAATTGTGGTGGTTTTCAGTAATGAAAATTGGAGGGGGCAAGCCCTTCTTTGCTCAAAAAATTAATCGTCCTTATATATTCATCAGTCTTGCTATAAGTCACAGTAGATGCTATATAGGTCCGTCGGATCTTACATCAAGATCCGTGCTTTCAGATTTTCTTTTTTCTCTCTTAAATCTCAGTCGAGTGAGACATAGCCACGCCATTAAACAGAGGCTCGGGCGCCATTAATGGAGACCTTGGGAGAGAGGTGGATGGTAGATGGAGGTCAAAGGGCTCTCCTCCCGATAAGCACGCGCAGGGGTCTGATCGCACGCCTCTCGTACTCAAATAGCTACCCTGCACGGCGCCTCCTAGCTAATAAAAAATGGGGACGCGTGGCGGCACGTAAATGGTACTAGTAAGTAGAACGCCCACGGTTTCAATAATACTTGTGTTTCCGATTGTAACATGACAACACTTGTTCCAATATGACTTTTTTGATTGTTAATGTGTGCGCCTTCGCAAATCGGACTGCAAAATTACCACAGCATGTTGGTGCCATGTCATGGCACCTAGACAAGTTTCATTATTTTCATGCGTGTTTTGGATTTACAGGAATTAAAAAACTAAGTTTCTCAATGTTTCCAACCCAGCCACGGCGCCCAGAATTTTGAATTTCATTCCCATTTCTTGCATGGAACCTAGAAATTTACCCGAGGACACACATGTGATTTTTCAACCAACCTTGGTGCACTAGAACATGTGCTTGTATTTTAAATTTGAATTATGCACACAAAGGTGACACGTTCCCTCCCAGAACCAAGAGCCTTCTTGAGAGAAGCTCCGATTTGCAAGAAGCTTATACCAAAATTTGTTCCTATTCGGCCAATTTTTTTACCACTGCATGGTACTACCATGACATGACACCATGCCAAGTTTCATGATTTTAAAACCAAGTTTCTCAATGTTCTTGACCGAGCCACGATGCCCAGATGTTTGAATTTTATTCTCATTTTTTGCATGGGACCTACTCCCTCCTTCCATCTATATAGGGCCTAATGTGTTTTTCAAGACAGCCTTTGACTATTGACAAGATTAATAGCACATGAGATGTATACTATGAAAATTATCTTATTGGAAGCTCCTTTGACATACAGATTTGAAGGTATGCTTTGTGTAAGTTGCATGTCATATATTATTGCTCTAACGTTTGGTCAAAGTTAGCCTCGAAAAACGCATTAGGACCTATATAGATGGAAGGAGGGAGTAGAAATTTACCCGAGGACACAAATGTGATTTTTCAACCAACTTTGGTGCACGGGAGCATGTGCTTGTAGTTCAAATTTGAATTATGCATATTAAATGACCAAAAACTCAATTAATGTGTAAATAAGGCCAAATGAAGCTGGAATAATTCCAAAATTTAACAGGGCACTCATGTAGTTTTATGTTGCCTTTGTAAATAAACTCAAGGGGACAACATATATCATTTCGCACTCAAAGGTAGAACGTTCCCTCTCAGAACCACAAGCCTTCTTGAGAGAAGCTTCGGTTTGCAAGAAGCTTATACCAAAATCTATTCCTATTTGGCCAATTTTTTTACCACAACATGGTAGTACCATGACATGACATCCATGTCAAGTTTGATGCTTTCAGACATGTTTTGGATTTACAAGAATTTTAAAACCAAGTTTGTCAATGTTCTCGGCTGAGCCACGATGCCCAGATGTTTTAATTTTGTTCCCATTTCTTGCACGGGACCTAGAAATTCACCCGAGGACACAAATGTGATTTTTCAACCAACTTTGGTGCACGAGAGCATGTGCTTGTAGTTCAAATTTGACTTATGCACATTAAGTGACCAGAAACTCAATTAATGTATAAAAAAGACAAACGAACCCGGAATAATTCCAAAATTTAACAGGGCACTAATGTAGTTCTATGTTGCCTTTGTTAGGAAACTCAAGGGGGGCAGCGTATATCGTTTCACACTCAAAGGTGGCACGTTCCCTCTTAGAACCACGAGCTTCCAAATTGGCCCAATTTTTTACCACAACATGTTAGTGCCATGACATGACACCATGCCAAGTTTCATGATTTCCAGGCGAGTTTTGGATTTACATGAATTTAAAATCAAAGTTTCTCGATGTTCTCGGCCGAGTCATGACTCCCAGATGTTTGAATTTCATTCTCATTTCTTCCATGGGACCTAGAAATTCAACCAAGGACACACATGTGATTTTTTAACCCACTTTGGTGCACCGGAGCATGTGCATGCGATTCATATTTAGATTATGCACATTAAAAGTCAAGAAACTCAATTAATGTATAAAAAGGCCAAATGAACCCGAAACAATTCCAAAATTTAACAGGGCACTCATATAGTTCTATGTTGCCTCTGTAAATAAAATCAGGTGGGAGGCAGCGTATATCGTTTCGTACACAAAGGTGACACATTCCCTCTCGGAACCACGAGGCTTGTTGAGAGAATCTCCAGTTTTGCAAGAGGCTTATACCAAAACTTGTCCCAATTCAGCCAAAAATTATACGTATGAAAACAGGGTTTAGATTATCCCAAACATCTCGCTACCTAGACCAATAATGTACTATGATTTGAATTCAACATAAAATGGATACAAATATTTGAATTGGAGAGCATATGGTACATGTAGTTCATAGTGAAATATGATTACTACTATATGTATGTTTTTTGTTATCAAGATAATATTTAAATTATTGTATAACTTGACAACAATCGTATTTAGATAAGGAAAATTGATTCAAATTTAGTCCATATGGTAGACGACAATATATATGTTCACATGGTGGAGTAAAATGTTCATATATGATGGAAGATCAAAATGTACGACTACATCAATTATAAACCGCAAGCTCACCTAACGATATATTTGAATTCAACATAACATGGATTCAAAAATTGAAATTCGAGATCATGGCCTCTTAGTCATATAAAAAGGGACATTACTCTTTATTTGGTGGGAACTGATTTTTTTTTTGTTGTTGTTGAGGGAAGTGCGAATAGATTTGGTACTGTGCAGGGTAATCTTGTTCTCCCGTTTTTTTTTACATTTTTCTTGTAGTTTTTTCAATGGCATCTATAGAAATATAGTAAAAGGGGACATGACTCTCTTGTGTCTTGTATGAATTGCTTTTTTACATGTTAAGTTTGTTCTGCCGAACAAGGAATCCGCACCTTGTTATCTCGAAATTTTCAAGCTCGAGTATCTTTTGTCTCACCTGCTTTGAAACTCCCACTTATTCAACCCGCGCCACGCCTTGTTATCCCGAAATTTGGATGCGCGCGAGAACTCCCTCCTCATCCGAAACCGCTCCCGCAGCCCAGACACGCGAAATCCCCCTTCTACCCCTCAGCTGGAAATGAAGCTCCACGTCGCGGTGTCAAAACCGGTGGGGGTATGCTGGTTACTTACCCTACATTTTGGACAAGCGCGTCCCTAAGCTTGGCTCCCCCTCCCCCTTCGCCCCCAATTCATACACCGAGGCCGCCAAAACCCGCGAAACCCCACGCTCCTCCGTCGGCCTCCCGACCGCCGCCCAGCCGGAGACTCTTCCCTGACTACGTCGTCCACCGCAACAGCTCGTCGTCCCTCATCCACCGCACCGGATGAGGATCCATTGTCGATCTCGTCGTCCCGCCGGATCAGCTGCCCCGTCCTCCACCTCCAAGGAGTTGCCCGACATTCGCCTCGTCTATCGCGCCACCTCAATCCCCACAGCGCCGTCTTGACCTGCCCCACCGGAACTGCAGCACCCTCACCAATTCCTCCGATGAAGCCGAGGCCAACTCGGCGCCACCAAGGAGGTTCTTCACTCACCGCTGCATTTTATCTTTTATTCGATCTCACGGGGCTGGCGGTGCTCGATACCGAGCAGACATGGCGTGTCTCCATTGACGGCGCCGTCGCCGGCCACATCATCCACGACGTCTCTCCCCCATGTTGTTGCTTCCTCGGCGGCGACTTCCACAACGGCACTAGCTGCAGCTGCTCCGGCTCTCGCTCGCGCTGCGGCTCTGTTCTTGCTGTCAGTTGCGCTGCTGCACTGCTCCTGCTTTCGTTCGTGCTGCTGCTCTGCTCTTGCTCTCACTTGCACTGCTGCTGCTGCTGCACGACCTCCGGCAGCTACAGGAGTTGCTGCTTTAGCACTCACTCGCGGTGCTACTGCACGACTTGATCTCTGCTAGTGTGTTCCCTGCTCGAGCGTCTGCTGATTTAGATCATTGCTTCTCTGCTACTAGTGCTCGAACGCCCTAAACATCTATTGCAATGCTCTGTTACTAGTTCAATCAGTTTCGATAGTAAAATTCAGTTTCGACTGTGAAGTTCATTTTCTTCAGTTAAGTTCAGAGTGAACAGTACTTACAGCATCTGTCGGAGCGGCCGTGGCGCGGCTGATGCGTTTTACATCTAGCACTTTTTGGTGATGTATTTTACATCATCTATTGCAGATGATATTAGGGTCCCACTTCAGATTAACGCTGTCTGTCTTGTCATGCTTCAGCCTCGTCGCTGTACACCTTAGCGGAGCTGCTCCAACGACGGAACAGTTCATCACAGCGGAGCAGTACCCTCGGCGCCGTTTCCAGAGGCCTCGGATCTTCTTCCCCGCCTCCGACAGTCACACCAGCATCATCACCATCCTCCACGTCCAACCCAATGATGCTGAGGCCCACAAGGCTATGCCAAAGAGGTTGTACACTCGTCGCATCACTTTGTTTCTCCATCCCTCTGTTCTTCCAACTCATGTGAGCCAAACACCCAGGTTGACTGAAATCCTATGTTTCCAAATGCTCTGTTTTGCACGTGCATTCCTATCCTATTCCTGTGTTTTCCTGTCCCTGCGTTTATAGAATCCTCCAATTCTAAGGATCCCTTACAGATTTACTTCATTTTCAGATAGGCGTCAAAGAAAACTCTGTGTGTTATGTCCTGCTCATGCTGTGCCGTCATCCACCCCACCTGAGGTGCACTATCGATAGAAGCGTTCACTGCAGCAGAGATCCCCCCTGCAGACTTCCTTTCGCCGCCTCAGATCATCTTCCCCGTTGCCGGCAGCCACGACAACTGCATTACCATCATCGACTGAGCAGATGAACCTGAGGACTACACAGTTCCGGAAGAGAGGTCGCAGTCTTTCGTGTTTGCTTACGTTATACATCGGTTATTATTACCTACTACTTTATCGTTCAATCTTGAGTTTTGAATTGCCCATGGGTCTCATATCGAGCCAGCAACGAATAGTATATGTCTAATATCTGGTTCATCTGGGGTCTTCTATGTGGTTCATGTTGGGTAGGCAACAAACAATAGATGATCCATTGTCTATCTTTTTAAACTGAAGCTATAATCTACCTGCTATCATTAGTTTTGGATCCATCCACTCGTTTGATACCATTAGTCTTGATTTTTGCATGCACCCCTTAGGCCTTACAAAATCTAACTATTTTTTATTATGCAAGTCAGGTATTGTACACAATCGTACTGAACATGTAGAGAAAAAGAGAAGACCGTTGCGTGCAAATATAATGTCATGCAGACGCCGCTCCATGGTGGGCGAAGTACCCCCCCCCCTCCTGCATTTCCAGATTGTATTCCAAAGGAAGATAATTGTTCATATGGAGATTCAGAAGGAGCCGACAATGCCTGTTTACCACCTGAGGTGTTTGCTCTAACCTAGCATGCTGATGTTGGTCATATCATGCATATGGCGCCTTGCATTGCTTACATTATACATCTTATATGTCATCAGCTTAGTTTAGATTTGCTTTGTGTGAATGCCACCTGTTTGGTTTCTATATCATACTCCCACCATTCCTAAATATTTGTCTTTTTAGAGATTTCAACAAGTGACTACATACGGAACAAAATGAGTGAATCTACACTCTAAAATATGTCTATATACATCCGTATGTGGTAGTCCATTTGAAATCTCTAAAAAGACAAATATTTAGGAACGGGGGGAGTATGAATTATGCAATGCCATCTTCTTTAGCCAGGCATCATATACGTGAATCATGCAATGCCATCCTGTTTAGCCAGTCATCGTATATGTGAATTGTATCGTGCCATATTTTTTCCATAATGTATTCCATTTGTCAACAATGTTTATACATTCATCTACTCTTCCTGTGCATCAGCCATTTGAGTCGGTCATGGGAAAATCTGGAGTAAAAACAAGGTCTTCTGAGCAGTCAGTGCTACCTGTCGATGCAGATTTCTTGCTAGTTACAGATAGCTCCTCAGAGGAGGATTCAGAGAGAGATGACCAGTCGTATTCCCCCCCCCCCCCGAGGTGCATGCTCTAACTTGGCTGGGTTATATTGCTCATATCATGCATATGGTGTCTTGCATTGCCATGCCATCTACTTAGATTAGACATGCTTTGTGTGAATGCCTCCTGTTTGCTTTCTATATCAGATATGTGAATTATGCAATGCCATGTTTTTCAGCCAGTTATCATATATGTGAATTATGCACCGCCATGGAGCCAGGCATCATATATGTGAATTATCTCATGCCATCTTTTTTTCATTACGTATTCCATTTGTCGACAATTTGTGTATATTGAACTACTCTTCATGTGTATCAGCCATTTGAGCCAGTTATGGAAAAATCTGGAGTGAAAACAAGGTCTTCAGAGCAGGCAATGGTACCTGTTGAAGCATATATCTCAATGGTTACAGGGAGCTCCTCAGAGGAGGATTCAGAGACAGATGACCAGTGCTATATCCCACCTGAGGTGTATGCTCTAAGTGGTAATGTTTATATTTCCCATATGATGCATATGGTGTCTTGCATTGCTTAGTTTAGACATCATATGCACAATATTGAATTCTATCTGCTTAGTTTAGAGATCATACATGTGAGTGCCAGCTGCTTAGTATATGAATCAATTACGTCAATTATATCATGCCATCCTGTATACTTAGACAACATGTATGTGAATTATTTCATCCCAACCTATTTTAGAAAGACATCATATAGTTTTGTCATGTCATCCTGTTTAGGTACTCATCATATGTTGAATTATGCCATTATATCCTATTAAGTTATCCATCATATATCTGAAACTGTGTCATGCTATCTTGTTTAGTTAGGCATCATATATGTGAAATTGTGTCATGTTGTTCTGTTTGGTTAGACAACATATATGTGAATTACCACATCTGTCTATCATACAATGTCTGTACGTTCAATTTCTTTTCTTGTTTATCAGTCATTTGAATTGGAGGGGGTGATGGCAGTATCTAAGGGAGCAAAAACCCGTTCTTCACAAAAGACAGTGCTACCCGTCGATGCAGATAGAACCATGGTTGTACTGGCCCACAAACTAGCCCCACCACACATAATCGAGACTCTTCCAGATTGCACACTTACACCGTTGGGCAGAGAACCAGCTACAACCCATCTAACCGCAACCCCAGCGGATAGTAACCCACTTATAGTTGACAAAGCACCATGTCCACCACAGAGTACCCCCACACGAGCAGTTTGTAAAGCTACTGCATTGCCCAAAGCACGAAGACCACCATAGCTAACCCAAACTCCACGTTTAAAGTAGAAGAGCAACTGTTCTCAGGTCAGATTCCGTAGCTATGGTCCATACTCCTTTGCTGTTGCATCACTTCATTTACTCATACCAACTACTTTCGAATTTGAAGGATCCAATTGAAACTCCAATGGCGCAACAGGTATGTTTTAAACCTATTTATTTAACTGGATTGCTGTTCTAACTTCTTTATCTATGTTGATTTCAGTTTAAGTTGTATAAACAGTTATGTTCTCATGTGATGCACATTACAAGTGCTGCCAATGTTGTGTAGTTTCTCACACTTATATTCTGTCTATGCTGCTGTGTCTTAAAAATATATGAGTTAAACTGTGTCTCTATCTTGATTAGGGAACATAAACTAGAATAATATGGACAATACAGTGACCATAGTACATAGATATATGTTTGTTTCATGTTGTTATCTTGTCCACCTTACTACTGATCCGGTTTACCAAAATGAGTTTCGTATAATACAAGCTAAACCTGTGATGTGTCTGCTTGTTTCTCTTGTAGTATGCAAATAGAATATTGGAGAAGAGCACCCCACTATGCAATGGTAGAGAAAGTAATGCAAATAAGGTTCAAGATAGTGAGACAACCATGTTGGTCTCCAAGAAAGGTGATAAAAACGATCTTGTAGACAGTGAGAAAACCCCACAGTCCTGCGTTGATGTAGTGTTCGAGTTACTGGCCAGTACCGCTGGCACAAGCTCTTCGAACTCGCTGACTGAATCACTTCGGCTTCTTCAGTCTCAGCTACAAGCTGAAAGGCATCAGTCAGCTGTCATGCGGCAAGAAGCCGAAGGACCGAGGAAGTCCCTGCAGAATTCAGATGCGTACTTTATTGTGCAATAGCAAGCGCTGGAGGATTTAAGCGCCAAACAAGAGAAAGTTAATAAGCTTGCTAAGCATCTTGTTAGCATTATGGGTACCCAGGATATTGTTTCTTGAACTCTTCTGAAGTGGTTTCAGTTCTGGACTTGTTTTGCTACGGTGTTTATATGCTGCTTTGTTCCCTATATTTGCACTGGTGGCGAACTTTGATGCCCAGTGGATGTAATATGTGTACTAGACGTGATAGCCTAGCATAAGTTGCTTGCTTATTTATTTCCTTGTTGTCTTGTTTATTTGTTTGCTTGTAGTGAGTGCAGTTCTTTTTCCGCGGTTTGCTAGTGGGTGCAATAACCTATTTTTAAAACTAGGCCACAATAACCATGGGCTAATATTTACTGTTCTGACATTGGGCCTCCTACGGGCCATAGAAACAGTGGGCCTTCTACGGGCCGTAGAAACAGTAGGCCTTCTACGGGTCGTAGAAACAATGGGCCTTCTACGGGCCGTAGAAACAATGGGCCTTCTACGGCCGTATCATCAGTGGGCCTTATACGGGCCGTATGATCAATTGGCCAAACATGGGCCTATAACAGGCCGCATTATGGTCGTAAACGGGCTAGAGTTGGAATCGTCTGTTCATGGGCCGACCATAACGGGCCATCATTAATAGGCCGTATTTGATGACGCTATGAAAACGGCCCAACGTATTAACGGACCACAAACAGGCCGACTGTAACCACGGGCTGAATTTGGCCCACAAGCAGAAAATGACAGTAATGGGTCGTAAGTAAACGAATGCTGGAAATGAGCCCAAGAATAAATGGGCTCTGAGAAGGCCGAAAGATAACATGGGCTGGAAACGGACCAACGGAATAACGGGCCGTTAATGGGTATAAAGTGATACACTGTTCATTACGGGCCAGTTTCACCATGGGTCGTTAATGGGTGTAAAGTGATACACTGTTCATTACAGGCCAGATTCACCACGGGCCGTTAATAGGCCAAGAGTTACATAGGGCCTCATATGGGCCGAAAGACGGCATGGGCCATACATGGGCCAGAAGTGAAAACGGGTTGGAATCATATTGGATGGTCCAGATGATGCTACTGGGCCTAATTCGGATAGGGCGTACCGGGCCTTGGGTTATCGGGCTGTAAATGGGCTATATGCGAACATGCCGTTAACAGGCTTTCCATGGGCCGGCCCGCCACCTTTTGACCAAGTCAAACAGGTCGGCCTTTTCACAGGAATGGGCCTCTGTTGGGCCGTAACATGTGTCGACGTATCATAGGCGCCTTCTGTCCAATGAGTGGATGACATCTGTCCCAACGATGAGCCGACACGTGTTTCCTCCAGCCAATGATGATTTTACACGTGGAAAATCCCTATTGGTCAGGGCTGTTAATGGGTTATCGGATCCAAAACCCGACCCGATAGCTTAACGGTGTTCCCTTACGGTGGATGCCACGTGTCGGTCACCCTTGACGAAAGCACTTCTGTGACGCGTGATTTATCGTCATGGAAGTGCACACTTCCGTGATGATAATTTTGGTAATGCCATGGAACACTTCTACGACAGCACAGGTATGACTATCTTGATTCTGTCATAAAATCGTCATGGATGTACATGCGTGACAAAAAACGCGACCTACTATGACAAACACGTATCATCATGGAAGTGTATTTTTTTGTAGTGCCAATTAGCACCTCTTGGGTTGGATAGTTTTTTGGGTGGGTTATAGATGCAACTAGCTCAAACTAGCCCTCATGTTTAGATATACTTTAGGGCTATTTGAGCCCGAACTAGCTCAAACTAACTGTAACCCATGGATACAGCAGCAGTTAATCAGCCGATAATTTGAAAGAATGAACTAAACTCCTTCCAGCCCATAATATAAGATGTTAATTCATCAAATATGTGAGTATATTGTATGTTATAAGATACTCCCTCCGTTCCTAAATATTTGTCTTTTTAGAGATTTCAAATGGACTACCACATACGGATGTATATATACATATTATAAAAGAGTGTTGTACTACATCATTGTGCAATTACTGTTTATCTCCTAATATTAACTTGGTGCTTTTAGGTACATATGTCATTGGTAAAGATCCGCATTTCGACCCTTTTTGCGTATGCGGCAATGACATATTGATGAAACAACATCAAGTTAGGAAGCTGATAAAGATTGTTAGTAAAATGGGTCCAAAGATGGCAATTAAACTATTTGTTTACACTTTATCCCAAACAACAGCGAACTGCAGGATGGTAAGTAAGAACTCTGCAGCCTTCTTTTTACTGCCCATAATGAGTTGTATTAGATGACAATGTCTGAATCTTTTTCCTTTGCAGTGGTTGCCAAAGCAGTTTACTCAAGATTACCTCTCAAACTACATGATTGGTGGGCATGCAAAGGTTAAAGTATTTCTACTAGAACACGATGGTTATCTGGATCTTTTCATGAAGACCGTGAAGGATGGGCGGTCGGCCTTCACAAGGGGTTGGACTAGAGTCGCGCGTGCCTTCTACATGGAGCAGGGCACAATATGGGCATTCCTCTTCACCTTGTTCAGCAACCAGAATATATTTCGCCTCTTTCTTTACCGTCTTTAATAGTACAAGTATACAACTGTGGTTCATCATTCTTTATTTGGTTCTTATGTAATTCTTGAACATGTGTACCTATGAATCGAATAATGCATTGTTTGTTTGAACCTAATGGATATGAATAAAGCTGTAGCATACATTAAAATTCAAATTCAAATCCAAATCCGGTACAATTTGGAAAAGCCATAACTAAATTACGGTGAAATTACGCTCTCCAGGTTGTTACGGCACACACGGTTGGTAAAACACAAACGTTTGCGATATGCACCATAATCCGAGACGATTCACAGAGAGGAAACATGTGCAAGCATGCACACAGTTGCCGTTTGCAAAGAGTGTGCGATGTCAGACAATATCACAAACGGTGCGGGCAAACTAAACGTTTGTGTTAGTTGCCTTATCGTACACGATTCGCAACCATGAACTGTTTCTGATGAAGTATGCATCGTAAACATTGCACCACAGAATAGCGTGTGTGATAGTTGTCGTGTACGATGATGTTACGACGGTCCGATGTTCCGTAATCTTGTCCGACACTCATATGACGATTAGCTAATCTTCTTAACGATGAACCGTTTGTGATGGGCCAGGCATCATACACGTTCTATAATAGTGAACCATTTGTGATGCGCCGCGCATTGTAAACGTAGCACCACAGAATAACGACTACGATGGCAATGCGAGAAGAAACGAGTAGGAGTACCGTAGGGCCCTATCCCCGACGGTTTCTAGGTCGTGTGGGAAGGACCCCCCCTATCGCCCACACTCACTTGGCGACGGTTCCAAATGCCATCGCGGAAAGGGGTTAAAAACCGTTTGTTTAGGACCGACACGTACCAGTGAGGCCTCATTTTAATATAGAGCGGGAACAAACCATGAACACATAGAGAATACATGAACTCTTCAAACTACGGTCATCACCGAGTGTCGGTGTACAAAAAGAGGGGTACACTTTTTGTACCCCTATGACTGTGCACGGGCAGTCTGAGCCACAGGCGCCGCCACACCGAGCCCGACAAGGGAGGTAGAACCAAGGTAATGCCGAAGCCAAAGAGGAGCAGAACGATGCCAAGGCCAAGACCACAAAGAGCAAAGGGGGCGAAGCGGGCCCCCCGGCAAGATCCTTGCCGGGAGGCGGTTTTTGCAAACCCAGCAAGACCCTTGCCGTGGCAGCTCGCCCCACACCTACGGAGCGGGTCACCCTTGAGTCCACTGCCCCCATGGGGCAAGGATTTGGGAGGCATCCCCGTGGTGGCATGCAGATCTTTGTGAAGACATTCAAGATCAGATGCACACTTTAGAAGATGATGGTCCTTGGAGGGATCCCAGCCAAGGAAAACCACAAGGCCCCCGGCAAGAGCCTTGCCGGGGATGGCAGCAGGTGCCACGGCAAGACCCTTGTCGGGACCCCGACAAGACCCTTGCCGGGGCCGTGGCAAGGCCCTTGCCAAGGACACCTGCGGGGCCACCATCGGATCCGCACCAGTCACGCCTCCACCACCGTTCGCATGCAGCTGTCGACCCAACCAGCTGGGCAGGCACCTGCGTGGCGGCATGCAGATCCTTGTGGAGACCCACCGCTGCGCCACCTTAGCTGCCTGCCCGCCTACATGGCATCGCAGGCACCGCTGGCCAGGGCACGTGTCGACGCGGAAGAGAGTGGCGACGGACGAGACAGGGCTCTCCCCCGCCCCCGATAAAGCAAGGACACCTAAGCAAGGCACATTAAAGGCACCTTGTCATGTAATGCGAGGGATAACCTCGCATCACTGTACCCTTTCCACCTCCTGTGCGCCACTGTGGCAGCCCCTTTCCCTATAAAAGGAGGCACGAGGCGACCAGGAAGAGGATTCGGCTTTTTGGAGCTCCTCATGCCCCATAGCTAGCTCAAGAACACAAACATATAATCCACCAAAGCAGGAGTAGGGTTTTACGCATCTTCGCGGCCCGAACCTGGGTAAAGGAATCGTGTACTGCCTGCTCGATCCGCTCTTCTCACGGCCCCCGCGCCTCGCAACCGCAGAAAGGGATCCTCGTGATCCCATAGGTGTCGTTTCCCACCGACATCTTTGGCGCGCCAGGTAGGGGGCGCAGTTGTGAGAATTGGCTTTAGCAGCCAGTTGATGCTCCTTCATCTTCGCGATCTTTGAAGAAGAAAAGGGGCCAGGAGATCGACACTCGAGCAATCGCAGACAAAAGCTAAGTTGCACTGAACTCTCACCTATAATCCCCTTTTTATTTTGAGGTTATTCCCCCCCCCCCCCCCGGAGATGTTCGCTTTGTATAAAAAAAACTGCACGCCAGGGGGCTCTACCACGATTGGCAACGCCCTCGCCCTGTTTCGAGTCCGCTCAACAGCTCGAGCGGCTGCGTCGAGAGTGGCAGGGTAGCCTCCCGTAATCGGCAACGTCCTCGATTCTGACTCGAGTCAAGCTCGACGGTTCGAGCGACCGCGTTCGGAACGGGAAGGTGGCTCACCCGGTTGCACGCGTACCCGGCAGGCCATGGGGATCCGTCCCCAAGACGCCGCTTGGGGCTTTCGCGCCGGCAAGCCTTCTCGATCGGCATAGGGCACACATACAAAGAGGAATTGAACGGGGAAATATCGTGCATGAAATTAAAGAGTACTTCCGAGTTATATTACATCACATCATTGTTGCGGTTCTAACTAAAGATAAAATTTATCTTGGTTGAGGGCTCGCAGCGGCAAAGAAGAACAGGACGCCTAGTCCCGGCGCTGGCCTTCCACCCTCTTGATTTCGTCGATGCAGTCGGTGATGGGCTTGATGCGCTCCTTGAGCGCCGCGGGATCAGCATCCTCCGGCAAGCTCTTCATCGCAGCCGCGAAGTCAAGATCGGGATTCCAGTATGCCACCTTGGTGAGGACCTTGGTCACGACCCTCCGGCAAAGATGCCGGGCCTCCTTGGCTAGCGTGGCCGTCCTGTTGGAGTGGAGATAGGCCAGAGCTCCAAGGACGCCCTCAAAGAACTGGGTCAGCTTGGCGTTGACGGTCCTGCTGCGCTCAGGAGCGTACCTCACATTTGGCAACCCCATGGTGGACAATTGCAAGGTAACCCCGCCGGCGACGACCTCCAGATGGCTGATCCACCTGTTCTCGCCCGCCACATACTCTTGGTGCGAGGCGGCCTCGGCTGCCCGCAGCTTCTTCTCCTCCTCCAGGCTTTTGGTCAAGGCCTCCTCCTGAGCTCTCCTCTCCGGCAACAGCTTCTCGAGATCCTCCAGCTTTAGCTTGAGGTCTCTGACGGAGTCTCGTGCCTCGGAGAGCTCACCAGTCCTGCTAATGACCGTTCCCTGTGCCTCCACCAAGGCACGGTTGAGCGTGTCCGTCTTGCCGGACAGCTGGAGGGCCTGCTCCTTCAGCTCGTCCCGCTCCGCCTCCAGCTCCTCCACCTTGCCGGCCTGGGCCAGGGCTTGGGCATCGAGCGCCTCTCTCTACCTCTGCTCCAGCTCCTAGGTGCGTCGTGCGACAAGGGCCTCGAGCTCCTCGTCCTTGCCGCGGAGCGTAGCGGCAAGCTTTGCCTCGCGCACGGAGAGGTCCTCCTCTTGGGAGTTCAAGGTGGCTTGATGCTGGTTCCGGGTGGCTTCGGCCGCGGCGGCCAAGTTCGCCGCCTTCTTCCTGGGCCTTCTCGATGTCGGCCATCTTCAGGGCGAGCTCCACCTTGCGCTGGGCCAATTTCTCCTGGAAGGCCCTCTGCTCCTCGCGAGACTGGTGGAACCAAGCCTGCGTTTCAGCGACGCGCGCCTTGAAGTCCGCCTTCGCGTTGTCCACCGCTGCCGCCCTGGACTCAACTTTGTCCAGGCGGCCGCCGTAGAGCGCTTGGAGCTTCCGGAAGTTGGCCCCCACGATGCGGAAGAGCTGCTCCTGTGGAGAACCGTCGCCGCCGGCGCCCGGCGCATCGACGATCTCGAACCCGGTGGCGGCAAGCACTTCGTCATCAAAAACTTCCCCTTCGGCGGGCGCTCGACTTGGCGCCCCTAGGAGGTGGACGAAGAGATCATCACCCACCTTCAGGTACCTGCCGGGGCCCGAGGCTGAGGAGGAGGGAGGCTGGTCATCCATCACCTCTTCCTCGGCAGGGGCCTTGCCGGTCCCCCCGGCAGGACCACCGTCGGCGCCCTCGGCGGAGGCCTCATCTGCAGCCTTGGCGGCCCCCGCGCCGGCACCCTCGGCGGCGTCCTTGGCGGCCTCACCAGCAGCGGCTTCGTCGGCGCTCTTGGCGGCCTCCTTGGCAGCCACCTTGTCAGCCTCAGCCGCGGCCTCTTCAGCAATATCCCTGACAACGGAGCCCACGTCCTCCCTGTCCATTGGGGGAGGGCCTGGGTGGTGATAGGAGCAATGAAGCCAAGAGAAGCACAAGAAAAAAAATAACAAACGGCGAAGGGCTGGCGACTCACCAGTGTCGGGCCGTGAAGCAGAGGTCCCCTCTCCGCCGGTCTTTGGCGTCGAGGCAGAGCCACCAGTGCCCAAGTTCCCCTCTTCCTCCATGGGTGTGGGCCCCGCGCCTGGTGCCCTTGCCGGGGATGCCCCCCGCGGCGGCGTAGTCGATGGGGGTGGCGTGTTGGGGGTAGCCCTCTGCGGCTCCTCCTGCTGCCGCTCCCCTCCTACAAACCCGGCAAGGTCAGCATCGTGGCATCGGGCGCCTACCCCAAGTCGAGTAAGAAGGGGGTGATGAACTTACGCTGGGGGCTACGCCGGGGGCTGCTGTCCGGGCTGCTCAACACCACCAATGGTGTCGTTGAAGCCCCGGCCGGGGGCTGGCTGCTCGCCAAGGTCCTCGCCCTCTTCACCCTGTGGGCCAACGTCTATGCGTCCCTACAAAAGCAAGATGGATCAGGACAAGCGGCCCCATTCAGGGAAATGGAAACGACAATAAGGAACGGAGCACTTACTCATCATCCGTCTCCTCCTCCTCCGCCGGCTTCCTTTTCTCTCCGGGCTGAGGGGCCAGAGATCAAAGGGGAGCACCGCGTCGTCATTCGAGTCGACGCCTGCCGGAGGGGGCGGGGAAGGCGGCGGGGTCTGTGTGCGCCCAGAAGAGGAAGAGGCTTCCGCCTTCTTCTTCCCAGCGGCCGTCGTCGGCTTCCTCGTTGCCGAGGCCCTCGTGTGGCGCCCGGACCCTTCCAGGGTCAATTGAGGCCGCGGGCCCCTGCCAGGCCGGACTGGCTCGCCGGAGCAACCCCGCCGCAGGACTCGCCCTCTTCCCCTAGTTGGCGTCGAGCCCGCCGCCACGTCCTCCTCCGACGACGACGATTCGTCGACCGCGTCCTCGACGAGCGGAGCCCCGATGTCGACGCCGCTGGCCCCCGTGGTGGCCGCCGCCCACAGGGAGAATTGCTCCTCCTTCACGGCTGCAGCGCCCTCGTCCTCCACGCCCCCGGCGCTGCCGGCCTCCAGGGCGAGTTGTGCCTCCTTCGCCCTGGTGGCGATGTAGTCCGCCTCCGCCTGGGTGGTGTCCATGACGAGCTGCCGCTCGGCGTCGGCGTTGAGATACGCCTCAGCCAAGGTGTCGAAGAACTGTCGCACGTCTGCAGCCGCCGGCTCCCTCCAGCTCGGGACAGGGTCGTGCGCGTTGCAGTCCGGCATCATGGCGATGATCTCAGACTGGCACGAATTGTTACACAGCTGGACGACTCCCGCGGGCAACCTGAAGAGCGGACTCTTGACAGCCTTGCCAGTCTTTACGGCAACCCTCGCGGCCTTGCCGGTCAGCTCGACCTCGCTGTCACTATCCACGTCCAGCTGGAAGAGCCGCTGGCAGAAGTGGGCATGCCCCATCACCGTGAAGTTGTGATCGAGGCCAGGGCGGAGCCGCATGATATCAGCCGGGGTCGTGAAGAGCCAAGCTGGCCTCCCCTTATTTTGCAACGGAGCAATCCGATGGCGGATGAAATCCGCCCCAATCATTTCCAGGGTGAGCCCCGCCTGGGTCAGCCGGAGGATTCTGGTGGTGGCGATGGTGAGCCTCCCATCGGCGGCGGCGACCTCACCCCAATCGTTGCCACAGACAGGCGGCGTCAGGCGGACCTTGCAAAATTCCGGTGGGTCTTCTTCTTCAATCCAGCACCACCGGTCACGACATTCGTCCCACCTCTCTTTCATGGCGCCATTCGGGTACGCCCCCTTGGACCTTGGGATCCAGGTGACACAACCAGCAACGGCACCTCCAGTTTGGATTCGAGGGTAAAAATAATGGTAGAAGAGCGTCGTGTTAGGCCGCACTCCGACAAAGCCCTCGCAAAGATGCGCAAAGCAAGACATGCACGCCACCGCATTTGGAGTAAAATCCAGAAGGCGGAAGCCAAAGGTGTGCATGATGTCGCAGAAGAACTCGGAGAAAGGGGGGCATAACCCAAAAGAAAAGTAGTCGACGAAGAAGGGGTACCGGTTTGGAGCAGGGTCGGCGCAAGCGGCAGGAATGACGCGCGTCGCCGGGTGCCCCGAGTTCTCTCCCCCCGTCTTCACTCCCCACAAGGGCTTGAAAGAAGCCCGGAGCTCGTGGACGTCGACCGACGAGGGGTAGAAGAAGGCAGACTTCGTCTTGTCCCCCAGCAACGTGCTCTCCGGCGGCTCCACGGTCACGAGGCCCTTAGCCACCCCCTTGCCCTTGGCAGATTTGGGCGCCATGGCGGCCAAGGAGCTTAGAGGGTTAAGGAAGGGGAGGAGGGCAGGGACGAGACGGCGACGACAGGCGACAGCGAAAAGCTTGCAAGAGAAGGAAGAAAAGGAGCGACCGCCCTGAGATTGGAAAAGGCACGAAGGAAGAGGGAAAGTGAGCAGCGCGCCCACGGTTATTCCTTCTTATGGGGGAGAACGTGGGCCGCCTCCTTTCACATTAACTGTGATGTGACGCATGCCCGCGGGGAACAACCCCACGCATGCTGCCCACGTCACGCCCACCTCCCCACGCCGCGCTACGCGCGGGAAGCATGGGAGGCGCAGCGCGCGAAGAAACTTACCGCGGTAAAAACCGCCCTGCCTGCCCGCGCACCGTTCTTGGGCCTGCCCCAACAACGCGCAGCGCTTATGTGTGGCCCAGGCCCGGGGCTCCTGTCGGTGTACAAAAAGAGGGGTACACTTTTTGTACCCCTATGACTGTGCACGGGCAGTCTGAGCCACGAGCGCCGCCGCACTGAGCCCGACAAGGGAGGTAGAACCAAGGTAAGGCCGAAGCCAAAGAGGAGCAGAACGACGCCAATGCCAAGACCACAAAGAGCAAAGGGGGCGAAGCGGGCCCCCCCGGCAAGATCCTTGCCGGGAGGCGGTTTTTGCAAACCCGGCAAGACCCTTGCCGTGGCAGCTCGCCCCACACCTACGGAGCGGGTCACCCTTGAGTCCACTGCCCCCATGGGGCAAGGATTCGGGAGGCATCCCCGTGGTGGTATGCAGATCTTTGTGAAGACATTCAAGATCAGATGCACACTTTAGAAGATGATGGTCCTTGGCGGGATCCCAGCCAAGGAAAACCACAAGGCCCCCCGGCAAGAGCCTTGCCGGTGATGGCAGCAGGTGCCACGACAAGACCCTTGTCGGGACCCCGACAAGACCCTTGCCGGGGCCGCGGCAAGGCCCTTGCCAAGGACACCCGTGGGGCCACCATCGGACCCGCACCAGTCACGCCTCCACCACCGTTCGCATGCAGCTGCCGACCCAACCAGCTGGGCAGGCACCTACGTGGCGGCATGCAGCTCCTCATGGAGACCCACCGCTGCACCACCTCAGCTGCCTGCCCGCCTACATGGCATCGCAGGCACCGCTGGCCAGGGCGCGTGTCGAGGTGGAAGAGAGCGGCGACGGACGAGACAGAGCTCTCCCCCGCCCCCGATAAAGCAAGGACACCTAAGCAAGGCACATTAAAGGCACCTTGTCATGTAATGCAAGGGATAACCTCGCATCACTGTACCCTTTCCACCTCCTGTGCGCCACTATGGCAGCCCCTTTCCCTATAAAAGGAGGCCCCAGGAGACCAGGAAGAGGATTCGGCTTTTTGGAGCTCCTCACGCCCCATAGCTAGCTCAAGAACACAAACATATAATCCACCAAATAAGGAGTAGGGTTTTACACATCTTCGCGGCCTGAACCTGGGTAAAGGAATCGTGTACTGCCTGCTCGATCCGCTCTTCTCACGGCCCCCGCGCCCCGCAACCGCAGAAAGGGATCCTCGTGATCCCATAGGTGTCGTTTCCCACCGATACCGAGAGTGGGCCCGGTTGTTGTCACTCCGGGGTTGTCGGATAATAACCGTAGTACGTGACTATAACTTGCAAGATCGGATCTAAAACATGGATATAATGATGAATTCATAAACGGTTCAGATCTGAGTTCATGGCACCCGGGCCCAAAATGACAAGCATTAAGCATATCAAAGTCATAGCAACATCAATCTATGAACATAGTGGATACTAGGGATCGGGCCCTAACAAAACTAACTCGATTACATGATGAATCTCATCCAAATCATCATCGACCAGCGACGACCAGCGAGCCTATGAAGGAATTACTCACTCCCGGTGGGGAGCATCATGGAATTGGCGATGGAGAAGGGTTGGTGATGACGAAGAACGAAGATCCCCCTCTCTGGAGGCCCAAATGGACTCCAGATCTGCCCTCCCAAGGAAGAACAGGGCCTGGCGGTGGCTCTGTCTCGTGGATCGTGATAATTCTTTCTCCCTGATTTTTTTCTGGAAATATGTGATTTTATTGTATCAGGGGTGTCATCAGCGGGGCCACCAGGTGGGTACAACCCACACCTAGGCGCGCTAGGAGAGGGGGGTGCGCCCTGGTGGGTTGTGCCCACCCAGGGTCCCCTCTCTGGTGGATCTTGCTCCAGAAATTCTTACTACTAATATAAAAAATCCTCGCAAAGTTTTGTTCCATTCTGAGAACTTTAATTTCTGCACAAAAACAACACCATGGTAGTTCTGCTGAAAACAACATCAGTCCGGGGTTAGTTTCATTCGAATCATGCAAATTAGAGTCCAAAACAAGAGGAAAAGCGTGAGAAAAAGTAGATACGTTGGAGAAGTATCAACTCCCCCAAGCTTAAACCTTTGCTTGTCCTCAAGCAATTCAGTTGATAAACTGAAAGTGAGAAAGAAAAACTTTTACGAACTCTTTTGCTCTCGTTTGCATAAATAAGCTTAAACAACACCCAGGTTTTCAGCCAATCTTATAACTAACCATGTCATCAATAACTCTTAAAGATTATAATGACTCATATCAATGACATAATCAGCTAGCGAGCGATAATTAGAGATCTCAAATAGCAACATGTTGTCAAAACAACCATGATATAATATGACAATAGTGGTATCTTGCTAGCCCTTTCTGAGACCACAAAACATAAATGCAGAGCACCTCCAAAGTTCAAGCAGTGACTGAGCATTGTAATTCATGGTAGAAAAGATCCAGTCATGATGCACCCAACATTAGCTACACACAATGCATAAATCATGACAGTTGTGCTCTACTCAGTTTCCGGTGCTTGTTTTTAGAAGGTGGTGACACAACATAAAATTAAATAGATAGTCCCTTCGTAGAGGGAAGCGGTGATTTGCAGAGGTGCCAGAGCTCAATTTTTAAAACAGAAATAAATGATATTTTGAGACATGCACCCTTCTTATTCACTTCAAGACCATTAGTTATCAAGATCTTCCATGCTAAGCAAGCTAGTGGTGGTTCCCAAGCGATAAAAGTAAAGGTTTACTCCCCCTCCACCATCAATCACACTCCACGACTTGTCTGAAACAACGGGTGTCGTCCATACCAACATCAGTCCCGGGGGAGTTTTGTTTAATTATTTGCATTTTTTAGTTCCGGATTGGGAGTTCCTATTACCGCCCATTTCCTCGTGCGATGGCGAGTGAATAAACACTCGACCTGAGGACCGCTTAGCACGGAAGATATCGACCACCTCCTGTCGTTCCATGAACGATCCAGGCACACAAAACGGATAATTTTTTAGAAGTTTTTAGAGGTGGCACATGCAAATTTACTTAGGACGGCAGGGTAATACCGTATATAGGTAGGTATGGTGGACTCATCTGGAATAACTTTGGGTTCAAGGTTTTTGATGTACAAGAAGAATTCCCACTTAGTACAGGCGAAGGCTAGCAATTAATATTGAGAAGCGGCCAGCTAGAGAGCAACAAAGATCAAAACCATGCATTATGCATAAGTAACATTGGACACTAGCATGAGTAGGATATGAGCACCATGAACATAAATATTATAGAGGCTATATTGGGTTTGATTCAACTACATGCATGAACATGTACCAAGTCAAGCCGCTCGAACATTCGGAGGAGGATACCATATCATCATACTACATCACAATCATTTTAATGCAATGTTGATATCCAAGATAAATCATTATTAACTCCTAACTACTTATGCATGGCATGAGAAACTATAATCTCTAATTGTCATTGCAAACATGTTTAATCATAATGGGTTGAATCCTGGCTAATAGGTTAAACATATTTACACAAACAGAACAAGTCGAGTTCATACCAGTTTCTCTTTTCCACGGCCAGTTCATCGAATATCGTCATTATTGCCTTTCACTTGCACAACCGAATGATATGAAAATAATAATAGTGCAAGAGCGTCGTGGACTAAGCTGGAATCTGCAACATTTTATTCAACGGGAGAAGACAAGGTAAAATTGGCTCTTTATTAGTTCAACAATTATTCATATGAGAGCCACTCAACATTTTCATCGTTGTCTTCTCCTCGGTACAACTCGAATAAAAGAAAAGAAATTCAAAGAAACACACTGAAATATTTTTGGAGTTTTTGGTTTTCTTTAACAAGAAAAAAAAGCAAAAACGAGAAAATCTATTTTCACGAGAAAGCTCCCAACAACCAAAAGAAGAACAAGGAAATCGTTTTGGGTTTTCTTTTTAATTCTACTAAGCATGCATAGAAAGTAAATTACTACAACTAATCTTTTGGGGGTTTCCTAAATTTTTCAAACACACAAGAAGAAAGCAAGAAAACAAATCTAAGCATGGATGCTCCAATGAAAAAATGTGAGCACCGACAGATAGAATAATATGTGAACATGAATGTAATGTCGGTGAGAAACACGTACTCCCCCAAGCTTAGGCTTTTGGCCTAACTTGGTAGTAGATCAATAGCATGGAGGGTAGTAGGGATCCTGAGGATCGGGCATCCACTCATCCCACTGCGGAGGTGCCTAGTGTGCTGCCTCAACAGTAGCCTGAGCGTTCCGGCAGGTGATGATGTATGCAGGCATAATCCTATATCCTCCCCTAGCAACAAAATCAAACAAAGCAAGAGCAGGCAATGGAATAACATCACGAGTCCTCACACTAAAAACCAGGTTATACGGAATAGGGATGTGAGGGGATTCGATATCAGTAAAATGGTGGTGATCCATGGCTGCATGGTCTAGGTAAATTGTGGTAAGAGGGAAATCATGGGGGCGTATCTCAACCTCGAAGTGAGCCGCCAAACGAGTAGCAAAAATCCCACCATGTATTTTACCTTGGGATTTATTAAGGTGCAGGCGACGAGCCACGATAGCTCCCAAGCTATACGTGTTGTCGCCCTCAAGTTCACGACGTAAAACAACAAGGTCTGGTGAACTAAGTGCACCCACCTTCTCCCTAGCAAGGAAGCATTTGGTAATAAAAAGTGCAAAGTAACGAACAACATGAAAATGTAAGCCAGCGGCAGTGATGGCCGACACTCTTCTCTCATCACCCACTGTCAAAGTGCGAAAAAAATCCTCAAACTCGACCGGCCTAGGCTCAGCCAAGCTCCCATCAGATAGGATCATGCATATGTCACAAAATTCAGTAAGCGGTATCTGATGGTTTTCAGCATATAAATCAAAGCTCACTTCAGGAGGATTATTTCTAGGTAAGAAAGTAAAGCTTTGAACAAAGATATTCATGAGGATTTGGTGCTGATCACACTCATCTGCGATGAAGTCGGTGAGACCGGCATTGGCAATGAATTGCATGAACTCCTCATGAATTCCAGCTTCTTGCAGGAACGGGATGTGCGGCCATTCGCACGGCCGTACCTCTGCCAACCTCCGAGGGTGGAGATCATTTTCAGAAGACTCCCCAATAACACCCTTGGAGTTCTTCTTTGAGCCAAACTTCCTGAAAATATTCATGTCCGCGTATAATTTTTCCTATGAACAAAAATCTGAATTTTGAGCTCACAAAATTTTCTCAACAAAACTTCACAAAATTGATAGCAACTACTCATAGGGATACATAGAGGCCATAGCAAGCATTCAAACTACTTAGAACACTAAGTATTGAACATGCAAGCACATCTACAGCAGCACCAAGAGTAACTAATTATTCAAAGTATAAACCACTAAAACAAAAACTAATTGGACAAATGGTGGAGTCACATGGGGGTGAGTGATGATGTGGGCTAAAGAGATAAGTGAGGGGGCCCACGTGGGGACCACAACCCACCAGGGCGCGCCTGGGGGTCCTGGCGCACCCAGGTGGGTTGTGCCCACCTGGTGCACCTCCCTCTGGTATTATTTGCACCAAAAATTCTTAAATATTCAGAAAAAATCATATAAAATTTGCACGGCATTCTGAGAACTTTTACTTTTGGGTCATTTTTTATTGCACGGAAAATTCAGAAAATAGACAAACCATAGCATTTTATTTTATTTAACTAATAAAAACAGAGAATATAAAGTAGGGACAGAAGGTAGTGCTTACTAAATTCATCAACTTCATACCGTTCAAAAATGATCCATTAATAAGGTTGATCGGGTCTTATTAACAACCACTTTTGATTAGCATGAAATCGAAGAACTTTCGTAATCACTAAGTTACCTCAATGGGGATATGCATTTCCCCAACAATAAGTATTTCATATTTCTTTTTGACAGTAGGTAGAGGTATTCGAAAACTTCCAATTGTGATTGTCGGAGATTTTTCAATAACATTAATACCATTCACTTGGAATTGTTTCTTCGGAAAGTGCTCCGTATGCTCATTGCCATTAATATGAAAAGTGATCTTGCTTTTATTGCAATCAATAACAGCCCCTACAGTATTCAAGAAGGGTCTACCAAGGATAATCGACTTGTTGTCGTCCTCGTGCATCTCAAGTATAACAAAGTCAGTCAAAATAGTAACATTAGCAACAACAAGGGCCACATCCTCACAGATACTGATAGGTATGGCAGTTGATTTTTCAGCCATTTGCAAAGATATTTCAGTAGGTGTGAGTTTATTCAAGTCAAGTCTTTTATATAAGGAGAAAGGCATAACACTAACACCAGCTCCTAAATCACACAAAGCAGTTTTCACATAATTCTTTTTGATAGAGCGAGGTATAGTTGGTATACCCGGATCTCCAAGTTTTTTAGGTACTCCATCTTTGAAAGTATAATTAGCAAGCATAGTGGAGATTCTAGCTTCCGGTATTTTTCTCTTATTAGTGATGATGTATTTCATGTATTTTGCATAAGGAGGCATTTTCAAGATATCAGTCAAGCGAGTATGCAAAAAGACTGGCCTCAGCATTTCAGCAAAGTGTTCAAATTCTTCATCATCTTTACTTTTAGTTGACTTGGGTGGAAAAGGCATAGGTTTTTGAACCCACGGTTCTCTTTCTTTACCGTGTTTCCTAGCCACAAAGTCTCTTTTATCATATCTTTTATTCTTAGGTTGTGGGTTATCAAGATCAACATGTGGTTCTATCTCAACATCATTACCTGTTATTTTTCATTACTTGGTTGATAATCTTCATGAACCTCATCATTATATTTTTCATTATCACTGAGTGAGTGTTCATTACCAGATTGAGTTTCAACACCAGAGATAGAAGTTTCATTTTCATTATCAGGTGGTTTCTCTATTTCAGGTTCACTAGAAGTGTGCAAAGTCCTATCATTTTTCTTCTTCTTTTTCTTTTTAGAAGGACTAGGTGCACTAATGTTAGCTCTTTGTGAATCTTGTTCAATTCTTTTAGGGTGTCCAACAGGATAAAGTGGTTCCTGAGTCATTTTACCTCCTCTAGTTGCAACTCTAACATTAAAGTCATGCATATTATGATTCATTTCTTCAAGCAATTCTCTTTGAGATTTAGCAACTTGTTCTAACTGAGTTTGAACCATAGAAGCATGTTTTCCAACACCTCTAACATCAGTTGACATTCTAAATAACAAGTCACTCAAATGAGCAATCATATCAGAATTATATTTCAATTGTTTCATAACATTTTGCATTGAAGTGATCTTGTTTTCTAATATAGTTTTCAAACTCATAAAGGCATTGACCAGGATGCATATTTTGAGGATTATCATTTTCATTGAACTTCATAAGAGAATTTACCTCTACCACCTTAGCCAGCGGTGGTGTATTAAGCCCATGTATTTCTTCAATAGGAGGTAAATTTTAAACATCCTCAACTTTAATACATTTTTCCTTCATATATTTCTTTGCCTCTTGCATATCTTCAGGACTGAGATATAATATACCCCTCTTCTTCGGAGTGGGTTTAGCCTTTGGTTCGGGAAGAGTCCAATCATCATAATTTTTTAATATGTTATTCAATAATTCTTCAGCTTGAGCAATAGTTTGTTCCCTGAAAACACAACCAGCACAACTATCTAGGAAGTCCCTAGAAGCATCGGTTAGTCCATTATAGAAGATATCATGTATTTCATTTTTCTTAAGAGGATGATCATGCAAAGCATTAAGTAACTGGCAAAGCCTCCCCCAAGCTTGTGGGAGACTCTCTTCTTTAGTTTGCACAAAGTTAAATATTTCCTGTAAGGCAGCTTGTTTCTTATGAGCAGGAAAATATTTTTTAGAGAAGTAATAAATCATATCCTGGGGATTGCGCACACAACCAGGAGCAAGAGTATTGTACCAAGCTTTAGCATCACCCTTTAATGAGAAAGGAAATAATTTGAGAATAAAGTAATAGCGAGTTTTCTCATCATGAGTAAAAAGGGTGGCTATATCATTCAACTTAGTGAGATGTGCCACAAGAGTTTCAATTTCATAACCATGGAAAGGATCAGATTCAACCAAAGTAATCTACTCTGAGTCGACAGAGAATTCATAATCCATATCATCAATAAAGATAGGTGAAGTAGCAAACTTAGGATCACATTTCATTCTAGCATTCAGAGATTTTTCTTTATACGTTTGTAGTAATTTCTCTAGATCATCTCTATCATTACGAGCAAGAATATCTCTAGTTGCTTCTTCACTCATAACATAACCTTCCGGTACCATAGGCAATTCATATCTAGGAAGGCTAGTTCTAGCAGGTGTTTCAGGAGTTTCAGTTTCAAGCTCATCATTAGATTCAACAACATTATGTTGTATAACTCTAGCAATTTGTTCATCAAGAAAATCACCAAGTGGCACATCATCATTATCAAGCATGGTACTAGCATCATCATAAGCATCATTCATAGTAGAAGTAGCATCATCAATAACTTGCGACATATTGGAATTCATAGCATGTGGTGGTGTTGCAAGTTTACACATAACAGAAGGTGAATCTAAAGCAGAACTGGATGGCAAATTCTTACCTCCCCTCGTACTTGAGGGAAATATCTTAGTCTTTGGGTCCTTCAAATTCTTCATAATGATAATATGACAATAATCCCAAGTGACTCAAAAATATAGCTATGCTCCCCGGCAACGGCGCCAGAAAAAGGTCTTGATAACCCACAAGTATAGGGGATCGCAACAGTTTTCGAGGGTAAAGTATTGAAGCCCACCTGGAGATTCGACACAAGGGGAGCCAAAGAATATTTGAAGGTATTAGCATATGAGTTGTCAATTCAACCACACCTGGAGATTAATTATTTGCAGCAAAGTGATCAGTAGCAAAGTAGTTTGGAAGTTTTGATAGTAGTGACAGCAGTAACGGTAACAGCAATAGTGATAGCAGTAATTTTGTAGCAAGTGTAACAGTGATGATAGCAATAGTAACGCAGCAAGATCAATATAAGATAAATCCGTAGGCATTATCGGTGACTTGTTGGATGATATTCATCATGTGATAGTTATAACCTAGGGCGATACGACACTAGCTCTAGTTCATCGATATAATGTAGGCATGTATTCCGTAAATAGTCATACGGGCTTTATTAAAAGATCTTGCATTACATCTTTTGTCCTACCCTCTCGTGGCAGTGGGGTCCATATTGGAAACTAAGGGATATTAAGGCCTCCTTTTAATAGAGAACCGGAACAAAGTATTAACACATAGTGAATACATGAACTCCACAAACTATGGTCATCACCGATAGTGGGCCCGGTTGTTGTCACTCCGGGGTTGTCGGATAATAACCATAGTAGGTGACTATAACTTGCAAGATCGGATCTAAAACATGGATATAATGATGAATTCATAAACGGTTCAGACCTGAGTTCATGGCACCCGAGCCCGAAGTGGCAAGCATTAAGCATAGCAAAGTCATAGCAACATCAATCTAAGAACATAGTGGATACTAGGGATCGGGCCCTAACAAAACTAACTTGATTACATGATGAATGTCATCCAACTCCTCACCGACCAGCGAGCCTACGAAGGAATTACTCACTCCCGGTGGGGAGCATCATGGAAGTGGCGATGGAGAAGGGTTGGTGATGACGAAGAACGAAGATCCCCCCTCTCCGGAGCCCCAAACAGACTCCAGATCTGCCCTCCCGAGGAAGAACAGGGTCTGGCGGTGGCTCCATCTCGTGGATCGTGATAATTCTTTCTCCCTGATTTTTTTCTGGAAATATGTGATTTTATAGTATCAGGGGGGTCATCAGCGGGGCCACCAGGTGGGTACAACCCACCTGGGCGCCAGGAGAGGGGGCGCGCCCTGGTGGGTTGTGCCCACCCAGGGGCCCCTCTTTGGTGGGTCTTGGCTCTAGAAATGCTTATTATTGATATAAAAAATCCTCGCAAAGTTTCATTCCATTTTGAGGACTTTCATTTCTGCACAAAAACAACACCATGGTAGTCCTGCTGAAAACAGCGTTAGTCTGGGGTTAGTTTCATTCAAATCATGCAAATTAGAGTCCGAAACAAGAGGAAAAGCATGAGAAAAAGTAGATACGTTGGAGACGTATCAGGTGCAAACGCTGCGTACGCGGCCGAGAACGCGTGGCCACGTTATGCTATCCGGGAATAGTACCACACTCCAAAACTAGACCCGTCAATAAATTTTGAGCTTGCATCCCGTCACATTCCAAATTACTACCACGCTATATTTAATTGCAAACCTGTTCAGACAGATCAAAACCTAAACGGTTTCTCACTTAGGTGCGTATTAGTACTCGGTTATAAATAGTACCTACTCCACGATGACAGCACACTCCTCCTCAGCTCTTCATCCATAAAAACAAACAGGTCTTTCATCGTCGTTCCCTTGCGTCTGCCATGGCCCGCATGAGTTCTGGGTCAAGAGATGACTACCAGGGAGAGGCGAGCATGGAAGCGGAAGCACGAGAGATGTTCCGCCTCGCCGCGAAATCAGCCGACATGTCCCGCCACGCTGCCGTAGTAGCACAGAGATCCCGCCGCGCCACCGAAGCAACATAGAGGTATCGCCACGTCGTCGATGCAGTAGACTAGTCCGGCCGCGCCGCGGAAGCAACAAACATGTCCCGCCGCGCCGCGAATGCAGCAAAGAGGTCCCCCCGAACTGCGGCGGCCTGGGAAAATGTCTCACGGGCAGGCAAGGACTCACATGCGCATGTGCGCTATGCTCGATGACCTAATGGATCGGATCTCTGGCTGGATGAAGCTGCAGGACGAGATGAATGCCTTGTTTGAAAATGCTACCAGCGTCATCCAGGGACTAGGGGAGGACAAGGCGAAGCTCTGCACCAAGCGTGACCTATTGAGGGCGAAGATCACTAGAACGACGAAGCAGCACGAGGAGACGACTACCTTGTTGAACAGGACGGGCGTCACCATCAAGAAACTTATGGACGAAAATCCCATGCTCTGCATCGAGTGCCTGATGTCTACTACGCAACTTTATTCTTGTAAACACGTGTTGGGCCTCCAAGTGCAGAGTTTTGTAGGATAGTAGCAATTTTCCCTCAAGTGGATGACCTAAGGTTTATCAATCCGTGAGAGGTGTAGGATGAAGATGGTCTCTCTCAAAGGACCCTGCAACCAAATATAAGAAATCTCTTGTGTACCCAACACACCCAATACAATGAAAAATTGTATAGGTGCACTAGTTCGGCGAAGATATGGTGATAAAAGTGTAATATGGATGGTAGAAATATATTTTTATAATCTGAATAAATAAAAACAGGAAGGTAGAAAATAGTAAACGGGCACAAAAATGGTATTGCAATGCTTGAAAATGGGGCCTAGGGTCCGTAATTTCGCTAGTGTAATCTCTCAACAGTGCTAATATAATTGGATCATATAACAATCCCTCAAAGTGCGATGAACAATCACTCCAAAGTTCCTATCTAGCGGAGAACATAAGAATAAATTGTTTGTAGGGGACGAAACCACCTCAAAGCTATTCTTTCTGTTCGATCTATTCAAAATTCCATACTAAAATAACACCAAAGCAAATTCATATTCATAATACTCAATCCAACACAAAGAACTTCAAAGAGTGCCCCAAGATTTCTACCGGAGAAACAAAGACAAGAATGTGCATCAACCCCTATGCATAGATTACCCCAATGTCACCTCGGGAATCTGCGAGTTGAGTGCCAAAACATATATCAAGTGAATCAATACGATATCCCCATTGTCACCACGAGTATTCAATTGCAAGACATATATCAAGTGTTCTCAAATCCATAAAAGTATTCAATCTGATAACAACGAAATCTCAAAGGGAAAAACTCAATTCATCACAATAAGATAGAGAGGGGGAAACACCATATGATCCGACTATATTAACAAAGTCCACGATACATCAAGATCATAACATCTCAAGAACACGAGAGAGAGAGAGAGAGAGAGAGAGAGAGAGATTAAACACATATCTACTGGTACAAACCCTCAGCCCCGAGGGTGGACTACTCCCTCCTCATCGTGGTGGCCGCCGGGATGATGAAGATGGCCACCGGAGATGATTCCCCCCTCGGGCAGGGTGCCGGAATGGGGTCTAGATTGGTTTTTGGTGGCTACATAGCCTTGCGGCGGCAGAACTTCTGATCTAGGTTAACCCCGAAGGGTTTTGGAATATTTGTCAATTTATAGCGTAATGAGGGGGTGTAGGAGGCCACCGAGGTGGGCACAACCCACCTGGGCGTTCCTGGGCCCCCAGGCGTGCCCTGGTGGGTTGTGCCCCCCTCGGGGCACCCCCCAGGTGCTGCTCTGACCCATCTTGGGTGTCCTGGTCCATAAAAGATCTCCAACAAGTTTCGCGGTGTTTGGATTCGTGATATTGATTTCCTGCGATGTAAAAAACAAGCAAAAACAGCAACTGGCACTGGGCACTGGGTCAATAGGTTAGTCCCCAAAAAATGATATAAAGTTTCTATAAAATGATTGTAAAACATCCAAGAATGATAAAATAACAGCATGAATACTTCATAAATTATAGATGCGTTGGACATGTATCAGTGCCAAAGGCTGGTGGAGGAATCCGTGGATGCTCTCAAGCAGCGTATTGAGGACAGTAAAGAGCAAATCTCCGCTAGCCGCGAGAACTAGTCTCTGCAGCCTATAGCAATGCATCAAAAAAGTAGAGATCAGCGAGCTAGATCGTTGTGTGCATCTTCCTTCTTCTTTTGCCCTTGTGTATTTCGGGCATTGCCACATGTGGATTTTTAAATTATCTTCCTAAATATGCAAGACAATTCTTATCCACTGTCGTCGTCCTTATATATTCATATCAGTCTTGCTATAAGTTGCAGTCGATGCTATATATGTCCGTCAGATCTTACATCAATATCCATGCAAAATTTTATTTTCAGATTTTCTTTTTTCTTCTTAAATCTCAGTCGAATGAGACATAGCCACGCCATAATACAGGGGCTCGGGCGCCATTAATGGAGATGTTGGGAGAGAGGTGAGCTGCGGATGGAGGTCAAAGAGCTACCCGCATGGCGCCTCCTAGCCAATAAAAAAGGGGACGTGTGTCGGTTGTTTCAATAATACTTGTGTTTCCGATTGTAACATGACAACACTCGTTCCAAAATGACTTTGTTGGTTCTTAATGTGTGCGCCTTCGCAAATCGGACAAAAAAATTACCACAACATGTTGATGCCATGTCCTGACACCATGCCAAGTTTCGTGATTTTCAGGCGAGTTTTGGATTTACAAGAATCTAAAAACCAAGTTTCTCGATGTTTCCGGCCGATCCACGACGCCCACATGTTTGAATTCCATTCCCATTTCGTGCACGGGACCAAGAAATTCACCCAAGTACACATAAATGATTTTTTAACCAACTTTGGCGCACTGCAGCATGTGCTTGTAGTGCAAATTTGAATTATATGCATTAAATGCCGAAAAACTCAACTAATGTATAAAAAGGCCAAACGAACGCGGAATAGTTCCAAAATTTACCACGAAACTCCTATTGGTCTATGTTGCGTGTATAAAAAAATCAAGGCGGGAAAAGGTAGTGTATGTTGTTTCGCACACAAAGATAACATGTTCCCTCTCAGAACCACGAGCCTTCTTGAGAGAAGCTCCGGTTTGCATGAAGCTTATACCAAAGCTTGTCCCAATTTGGCCAAAAAAATTACCACAAGATGTTGGTGCCATGTCATGAAACCATGCCAAGTTTCATGATTTTCATGCATGTTTTGGATTTACAGGAATTTAAAAACCAAGTTTCTCAATGTTTACGGCCGAGACACGACGCCCAGATGTTTGAATTTCATTCCCATTTCTTGCAAGGGACCTATAAATTCACTCAAAGACATACATGTGATTTCTCAACAAACATTGGTGCACTGGAGCATGTGCTTGCAGTTTGAATTTGAATTATGCACATTAAATGCCCAGAAACTCAATTAATGCATAAGAAAGGCCAAACAAACCCGGAATAATTCCAAATTTTAACACGACACTCATGTAGTTCTATGTTGGCTCTGTAAAAAAAATCAAGAGGGGGCAGTGTATGTCGTTTCGCACATAAAGGTGACTGTTTCTCTCTCAGAACCGCGAGTCTTCTTGAGAGAAGCTCCGGTTTGCAAGAAGCTTATACCAAAACTTGTTCCAATTCGGCCAAAGTTTTTACCGCAACATGTTGGAGCCATGACATGACACCATGCCAAGTTTCATGATTTTCAGCCAAGTTTTGGATTTACAGGAATTTAAAAACCAAGTTTCTCAATGTTTCCGGCCGAGCCACGACGCCGAGATGTTTGAATTTCATTCCCATTTCTTGCAAGGGACCTATAAATTCACCCAAAGGCACACATGTGATTTTTCAACAAAGTTTGGTGCACTAGAGCATGTGCTTGCAGTTCAAATTTGAATTATGCACATTAAATACCTAGAAACTCAACTAATGCATAAAAAGGCCAAACGAACCCAGAATAATTCCAAATTTTAACACGACACGCATATAGTTGCATGTTCACTGTAGATAAATGTTCTAGCAATTCTAGCACCATCCTTTCCCTCCGTAACACTATTTTGTCTTTCAAAACAGAATGAAAAAATCAGGTATACCACAAACAGTTTACTAGCAAGAATCGTGTGGGATGCGATATAAAATATCTTGGCGCACCATCTTGTCTGGCTTACGCAAGAAGCTCCGCCGTCTACAGTCCATCGCCCGCGCTTGAACCACAATTGCACGCTAGTTTCTCACAGCACCGAGCGAACAAAATTCTGCCACCGCGGAAATATCTATCTTCCCGCCCCCAACCCACCAAAAGCCACATTTCCACTATTCTTCCTTGCTTTCCAAGTTCAAACCTTCATTGTTGCTTACTGGCAGCACCGCCTCCTCACCGGCGACCCCTCTTCTTGCAGTGCCGCCTCCTCGCCAGCGACCCTTCTTCTTGTTGCACCGCCTCCTCGACGGCGACCCTTCTTCTTGCTACGCCGCCTCCTCACCGGCGACCATTCTTCTTGCTGCGGCACCCCGTCGATATGGTCAGGTAACCCACACCGCACCCACACCGCACCCGTGGTGGCATGCAGATCTTTGTGAAGACATTCAAGACCAGATGCCCACTTAAGAAGGTGATGACCCTTGGCGGGATCCCAGCCAAGGAGGACCACAAGGCCCTCGGCAAGAGCCTTGCTGGGGATGACAGCGGGCGCCACGGCAAGACCCGTGGGGCCACCGTCACGCCCGCACCAGTCGCACCTCCACCGCCGTTCGCATGCAGCTGCCGACCCAACCAGTTGGGCAGGCACCTACGTGGCGGCGTGCAGTTTCTTTGTGGAGACCTACCACTGCGCCACCTCAGCTGCTTGCCTGCCTACATGGCGCCACAAGCACCGCTGGCCAGGGCGCGTGTCAACACAAGAGGGAGCGGTGACGGATGGGACAGGGCCCTCCCCCGTCCCCGATAAAGCAAGGACACCTAAGCAAGGCGCATTAAATGCACCTTGTCATGTAAAGCGAGGGATAACCTCGCATTACCGTACCCTTTCCACCTCCTGTGTGCCACTGTGGCAACCCCTTTCCTATAAAAGGAGGCCCGAGGCGACCAGGAGGAGGATTCGCCTTTTTGGAGCTCCTCACGCCCCATAGCTAGCTCAAGAACACAGATATACAATCCACCAAAGCAGGAGTAGGGTTTTACGCATCCTCGTGGCCCAAACCTGGATAAACGAACCATGTGCTATCTGTTTGATCCGCTCTTCTCACGGCCCTCGTGCCCCGCAACCGTAGTAGGGATTCTTGTGATCCCATAGGTGTCGTTTCCCACCGACAAACCGAGAGGCCTTGGGTTCAAGTCCCATGAACTCTCAGTTTTGTCCTCCTTCCTTCCTCGCAAAAAAAGAAAGAAAATCAAAGACTTGAGAAGGCGTACGGAACAAGCTAGTGTACTAGTAAAGAGACATTACTGAGTTTTAGAAAAAAGAGAGACGTGCTCCTATAGCTAGTTCGAATCTAAACCTAGACTATGACTATATATGGTGCTATGCTACTCTACAAGTAACGAAACTGACATATCCAACGTTCTCTTCTCCTCTTCTCTACTTACTCTGCCTAGCATCAGAAGCTCTGGCCGCAGCAACCATGTCCGTTGGCTGCTCGTCCACCTGCTCTTCAGCAGGCAACAACCAGATATGCGCCAAGTCACCACCCGTACCATCGCATGTGGGTCTCATCACACCCCCGCCGGCACACGCACCGCAGCCGGTTGCTCATCGCAACCCGCTGACGTTGGTGTGGTGCCACTGCTGCAAATCACGCAGAGTCATCCGTCGTGTCTCAACCACAATCCTCAACCCTGGCCGAGTCTTCTACAATTGCCTGAATCATGGGGTAATAATAAGTTTAAGTGTTGTTCTTCTGCTTTCAGTTGCTGATTTTTATAATAGTTTGGTTGATGATCTTCCAATTTGATTCGTGCAGAAAAGGGAAGATTTGTGTGATTTGTATTTATGGGAAGCTGCTGATGTGGGGGAATGCAACTACGCTGATTATTTGGTTAGCCGAGGAATCCCAATACCAGCAGGTTGGGGTGTTGGACAAGTAACTGAAGGAACGGCAAAAGAGGAAGATGCAGAGCAGAAGGTTAAATATGCAGTTCCTCTGATCATGGCCAAGCAATAGCTGCTGAACGGCCTTGACAGCAATGAGGAGATGAAAGAGCTTGTGAAGATAATGGGCAAAGTCGATGTGCTCTGTAGGATGATTGTCTCTTTATTTGCAGTATATGTAGCACTCGTGATGTATTCAGTGGCTATGACATGAGCACTTTGCTGAAACTAGTAATGAATGAAACCTGTGTAGCACGTTGGGCGTAGTGTTGTGAACAACTAATGATTCTATTAACGGAAATCGGGGGGTATCCCATTTTCTCGTAAATAAATAAATACTAGAGGCCCTTTTGGTAAGAAATAAATAAATTAGCAGAGGCCCTGTCGGGTCATGTTTGTTCCCATTCAAAGACGTCGAGAAAATTGCGCTCCAACAACAAACTATGTCATCAAATTCAAGTTTCACAGCCAAATATGAGTATAACTAAACAACAATGTCATCATGTTTTACTCGTCATACAATCACCAAACACAAATGAACATACATAACAAGTGATGTTCTCACAGCAAAATACTAAACAACACGTTCATCAGGCTTCAGTTGTCATAGCAAACACAATTTCACATAGTAGATAAAAAAATGTCTTCTGACAGGAAAATATGACAAAAGCAATGTAATCATCATCCGTAGCAGCAGCGTCAACATCTTCGCCATGTGTATCAGTCTGAATCGTGATTCCCCAGAGTGTCATCTTCTTCTTCATCCTCAATGTCCTTGAACGTTGGCTTCTTCTTGATCAACTCTTGTATGTCCATAGCATGATAGTCAATCTTTTCGCCAGCATCATTGACGTGATGGTTCTCAAAGATATTAGGAACATCTATGGAATCTTATACATCAGGAGCGGTGTAAGCATCATCTTGTTGTGCAACTTCATTAAACGAATTCCTCTGCTCAAACCTTTGCAATACTCTCCAGTCATCGCTACGTGCAAATGTGTCTTCCAAGAAAAATATTTGTGTTGCTTGATTTGCCAAAATAAAAGGCTCGTTGGTCTGGTACGCTGCCTTGACATTGATGGATTTGAAATAATCATCAGCTCTGGGTTTTGTGATCCTGGAAAACAGGTTATACCAACGACAGCACAATAGAACCACACATCGATGATCCTCAAAACTGGAGATATACTGCAACTGAACAATGTCTGTTATGTTAGCATACATTTCAGTTGTCACTCTGTCATACGTATCCTTGCTCATGATGGCACTGTTTTGTGTCTTCCTGCCTTCGTCGCGTGCAAGGGTGTTGTAGCGCACATCTCCAACAACACAAGATTCATAATGTCTTACCCGAGTATCAGGACCCATTGCTAGTGCATAAAGGGCATCATCAACTGCCTGCCCATCCTCCCGCATCTTCTTAACCTATGTTTAGAAAATAGACAAGCTGATCATCTTATGTACTCAATATATTAAAAAAACAGACAGTGCAATTCAAAAGCTTACATGGCTCTTGAACCATTTTGCAAATCCTCCCATAACCAGTTTGTCAATGTTTCTGGGATTTTGCGGCAGTAGATCCTTTTTGTAGATGCTGCACAGCATAGTGATTGCGTCAAACTAAATATATAAGAATGTGCTGCAAGTTTAGTAGATTACGATGTATAAGCTGCAGTACTCAGCACTTGCTTGATATAAGGTAGTATCTCAGGACAGTTATTCAACACATACGAAACCATTTTGTCCAAATCCATGGGTTTGTCCTCTTGTCGACTCTTCCCTGTAACTCGAACAGAATAATCGAAAACATTGAGCCCGGGATTGTCTTCACCCACCTCTTTGCTAAGCTGATCAGCTGTTTCAATGTATTTTGAGCAGAATGTCAACGCTTCTGTAGCAATGTAGGCCTCTGCAATGGAACCCTCAGGTCTAGCTCTGTTCCTAACATAGCCCTTGAAAGTGCCTAGCCGCCTTTCAGTAGGGTACATCCAGCCATACTGTACTGGACCTCTAAGTAGTTCCGCATCAGGTAGATGAACAGTCAAATGCACCATCACATCAAAGAAGGCTGGAGGATATATCTTCTGAAGGTCGCATAGGATAGTTGGTATCTTGTCTCTAAGACACTCCAAAGCATCTATCCTGATATTTCTACTGCAGAGTTCCCTGAAGAATTGTCCCAACTCTGTAACTGCTCTGTATAAGTCAGGGCGGCCCAATCCTCTAAGGTTAATAGGTAAAACCCTTGGAAGTAGGACGTGGTAGTCATGACTTTTCAACCCTTGTACCTTGTTTCCATCTGCACTGACTCTCCTTTTAGGGTTGGAAGCAAATTCATGTGGGAATCTCACACGTGACAGGACCTCGCAGAATTCTTTTCTTTTTACCTTGTCCAAGACGTACATAGCTGGTGCCATATCCCGTGGTTTACCTTCATCTTGCACCTGCAAATCCCTTCTAATACCTAGGTGTGTCAAATCAATCCTAGATTTTAAGGTATCTTTCGTCTTGCCTTCAATATTAAGAAGTGTGCTGATAATGTTGTCACATATATTTTTCTCGATGTGCATCACATCAAGATTATGCCGTAGATCCAAATATTGCCGATACTCCAAGTCCCACAAAGTGGACCTGCGGGTAAACAATAATCTCTCTTCAGCGCTGACACGCTTCCTTTTCCCGCTACCATTACCAGGATGGTTTCCTGGTGTAATATGCCTGACCTTCTCTAATTCCACTTGCAACTCATCAGCGTCGAGACTCTTTGGTGCATCACGGTTTTCATGCTTTTCATTGAACACATGTCTTCAGTATTTTGTAGGATGCGGCTTGTCCTTGGCAAGGAAACGACGGTGTCCAATATAACAGATCTTGCTAAGTATTGCGTATGACAACGGATTCCTGTCACAGCGAACACATGCATTGTAACCATGTGTCGTTCGCCCTGACATAGTGCCCAAAGCCGGATAATCATGGATGAACCAAATTATAACAGGATGTAGAAAGAAATAAGCTGGTGGGCTGCTATATAGGTCTCGAGTGAGAACACCCCTCCATAGTTGTTGAAGTTCCTCCACAGGAGGCTCCATGAATAAATCAAAATCCTTTCCAGGACTTTTTCGACCTGGGATGAGCAAGGCCATCATGTAGTTTGATTCTTTGGTGCACACATTTGGAGGCATGTTGTAAGGGATAACAAGCACTGGCCACATGCTATATGTGGCGCTCTAGTGGCCAAATGGGTTAAATCCATCTGAAGCTAAGTCAAGTCTAATGTTTGTCGGGTCAACATCAAACTTTTTCTGTTTCTGATTGAAGCTTTGCCACTCACTACCATGAGATGGATGGCTCATTACATTCTGATCTCTGTGCTCCTGGTTCCTAGAATGCCACAGTACACCCTCTCTTGTTTCAGCATCATGAAACAACCTTTGCAATCTTGGTGTAATCGGAAAATGTCTCAGAATATTATGAGGAATGCTCTTCACAGCATCGCCATCTTTCCATCTTGATGATTTGCATTTTGGGCATTCACTTAAGTTGGCATAATCCTTCCGGAACAGAACACAATTATTCTTACAAACATGGATCATACCATATCCAATTCCAACTGCACGAAGGAAATTCTTCATTTTACTGTAGGTGTGTGGCAGCTCAGATGCATCTGGGAAAGATTTGCGGAAAGCAGCCAACATTGCATTGAATGATTTTTTGGTCATCCGCTCAGATGTCTTCACCTGATGAAAGGTGACCATAGCTGAGAATACTAATAGCTTATTTCCTGGGGTGACAGCCACGTTGCATTGTTCCAACATGTGGGCCCGCCGTTTTTCTTCTGTAGGTGAAAGTTCACGAAATGCATGAGCATTTTGTAGCATTGTTTCAATGTTGGTCAAACTCACTGGCTCCGCCACCACCACCTCCTCCTCCTCTTCCACCTGAGCATCAGGCAGATCAAGATGGTGATCTGCTGCTTCCACGTAGTCAGTAACATTGACGTTCACAGCTTCACCATGATGAACCCACCTAGCATATGTGACCGACATCCCATACAAGTGTAGATGATTTTGCACAGTTGACTGGGGTCTTGTAACTGAATTCATACAACTGCTACACGGGCAAGAGCACATCTGATTTCGGACCACCGTACTCAGCTCTGATAAAGTTCATGAAGTTTTCAACCCCCTCGACATATGCAGCGGAGAATCTTCGAGCAGAAGTTATGCAAGTCCTGTCCATCTGTTAGACATACAAATTAGTTCTTCTACTAGATATTACAGGAAAAACATATATGCTTTTTTATGAAGTCCAGAAAAAATACCTAGGTCGATGTCTAAAGCTATGGCAAGATATTTGGACGAGCAGATCTAAGTAACGAGATATATGTAAAGCTAATTCAGCAAACAGATTTGAGTGCTAAACTATGGCAGGCTGTTTCAGCAGTCAATGAGGCCGAGCACACAGCCATCGAAATATCGAAGGCCATTGCACCAACAAAGATCGAGTATAAAACGGTGTACAGCTATTTCACCTAACAGATTGGCTACTAGACCATGGCAATCTATGTCACAATAAATATATGGCAGGATATTTTAGCAACTAATCGGGCTTAGCATGCCATCTCAGCTAAGCAGATTGAGTGCAGAATAGGGCAAGGAAGCTTCTTAAGCAGAGCATATTGACTGTAAACTACTTTCGCAAATAGTGAGATTAACAGCGTCTATCAGCTAACATTCAGCGCTACACCTACATGCACGGGGCGTCAGTCTAGAATGTGCGTACCGTGGGAGAAGCTGACCGTCGTGCGTCTCCACACGAACGTCGCCAGCGGTGGCGGCGCTGACCGCCGTGCGCCTCCACAAGAACGTCGCCAGCGGTGGCAGCGCGGCTAGAGGACGGCAGTCTACGAGAGCGTACTGTGGGAGCGAGAGGATCGTCGTGCGTCCCCTCGATGAACTGTGGCGCCGACATATCGGCGCAGCGGGGAGGGCGGCTTTTGGCAGAGCGAATGGAGTGGAGGGGGACGGCGGAGCGGGGTTTGGGGAATATTATTGTCTAGTTGGCTGAAGGGCGGTTGAATTTGGGATTTGGGGAATTTTGGGGGGGGGGGGGGTAGGGGGATTTTCACGCGGTGGGCGGGGGGAGTTTGGCGCATGGTCAGTTTCTCCAAGTGCAGTCCCACATGTCAGTGAAGAGGCAAGCCGGAGCGTGTTCCGTTTGCGTGAGCCGTATGCAGGACCGAACGTGTGTGGGGTGCAATGCGACCACGACAGGGGTGCTGTGAGTGTACCGCCTTTTTTCCTTTTAAACTAGGTGCTTCGTCCCCTAAAGAAAGAAAAAACTTGGTACTTCGTGCGATCCATCCATACTACTACTAATAATCCGGTAATCCTGACTAAACAGCGCGACCGGGTCTTTTCCCGCGTGATATGCTGGGAGGTTGGCTTAGTTGGGTTTTTTAGGAAGAGTAATTCTACACCTACGTAATCCCAGTTATGTAATTAATGTAATGTGAAACATGTGAGCTATTGACTGTAGATTGGGGGGAGGGAGGGGCCCACCACCATGAAAATCAGGGAGGAGAGAGAGAGGCAAGTTACGCTAACCCTTTTGTAGGTTTCCGTAGATGTAGAAAGATGTGAAATGTGTGAATGTGTAGTGGACGTACTATTGGAGTGCCTAAGATAAACTGTGTATGTAGACTATGTGTTTATTTACTCCGCATCTTAGCTTTGTCTCAGTTCAATAAAAAGCAGAGTTGGTGATGATGGTGTGCCTGCCATCCTGCAACATAGGCTGTCCGATCTATATCTAACGGATAGGAAGGAAACTATGACAATTTACCCGCACTCCTCTCCACATTTGCAAAGAAGGCCTTCCCTCATTCATCCTTTTCTCCCACAAGATCTTGAAGTTCCGTGCAACGCACGGGCATCTTGCTAGTACTCCTACAATATACTATATTATTGTGAAAGTTCATATACACCGAGATTAATGCAAACACGGCAGATTTTCATTACATTTCGAACTTTTATAGGATAGAAAAATAAAAGAAACCTGACCCTAAACCTATTCTATGGCGGCAACCGACGTCCTCCATCTGCGATCTCCATGTACGGGGGCAGGGTTCAAGACCCATGAAGTGAAGGTGCGATCTCCGCCGAGGAAGAGTAGAACACGGGAAACGGACCGGCCAGTTGGCACACCATGCCCTGCCGCCTCCCATGCCCTAATCACCTCGGAGGAGTCCCCGACCTCGGCGGTGCCGGATGTGGGGTTCCGGCAAACCCTTAAGGTTCGAACACTGGAGTGTGCGTGAAGTCTTTCCCTCCTACCGATCTACGCCCAAGCTCGCTCAGATCTTGTGGACGAACTCGACGAACTCGCAACACAGAAAGACATGAGGTTTATATTGGTTTGGGCCACCGTTGTGGTGTAATACCCTACTCCAGTGTGGTGGTGGTGGATTGCCTCTTGGCCTGATGATGAAAAGTACAAGGGAGAACAGCCTCCTGAGGTTGAGGTGTTCTTGTGCCTGGCTAACTTGTGTGGGTGAGAGCTGGATGAACTGCTCTGTGCCCTCTACTGTGGTGGCTAGCTCTACTTATATAGGCCTTGGTCCTCTTCCCAAATGTTGAGCGGGAAGGGAGCCAACAACGGCGGGCAAATTTGAAGGGGGACAGCTAGTACAAGCTATCGTGACAAAAGTGGTCTTCGCCTGCAAAAAGCTCTGGTGGTGACGCCGTCTTGGGCTCCACAATGACCTCCGTCTTGCTGTCCTCCTGGTCTTGGTCTCGTTGCACCAATATAGCAACCTTTGCCTGATGCCTCGGTACTCTTCGCCTGTGCTGGCTTCCTTAGCACTAAAGAGGAAATAAGGACGTTGCGCGCTGGCGCCCGCCTGGTGTCGTTCGTCATGGCTCGCGTCACGAGAACCTCGTGAGGTTTGCCCCTGTCGGGGGGAATCGGCTTGCTCGAACACCTATGGGGACGGAGCCCCTTCTCGGTTCGGCGGGGAGCGGAGGCTGCGCAAAGAGCGGATCGAGGCGACACACACACACAACGATTTTACCCAGCTTCGGGCCGCACTGGTGCGTAAAACCCTACTGCTGCTTGTCTGGTTGATTTGGGTTCTTGCTCGAAAGTGCGAGATGCTACAGTATACTCGAGCTGCTCGAGAGGCTGGGCGCGAAGATTCGTCTCCCCCCCTACGTGCGCATGGGGGCCTCCTTTTATATGCTCAAGGGGTTACCCACAGGTGGCAGCGTAGGTGAGGGCAAAAATGGTAGAATGCTGTAGTGGGTACAGCTGCCTGCACAGTGGCTGTATAGTGCTATCATACCTAACTCTGACGGCGGGGGATAAGGGCATTAAATGCCCGTCCGCGTCGCTCAGACAGAGCAGGGGAGTGGACCGTCAGGAGCGCCGCCGTTTGCCATGATGGCTACTCTGTCAGCTTCGCTTCGCCACCGCATGCCCCTCGCTGCTCGGCCTCCTGCCACGTGCGCCTGGGATGCCCCCCAGAGCGACACGTTGGTGGGTGAGCCGGAGCGCAGGCACGAGGTGGTAGCTTGCCGCGGCAAGCGCCTTGCCGCGGTGGATGTCTTGTCGCGCCCGGGAGCTTGTTGCTCACCGGGCCTTGCCGGGGCGTGGGGCGCGCCGTGGCAGGGTCCTTGTCGTGCCGTGGATGGTCTTCCCGGCAAGCTCCTCTTGCCGGGGTCTTGTGCTTCGAGCGACAGTCCCGGCAAACTCCTCTTGCCGGGGCATTGCTCTCTTAGGGTGGCCTTCCCGGCAAGCTCCTCTTGCCGGGGCCTTGGCTCAAATACTTTGTTCTTGAATGGCCCAAGAGGGAACCATTGAGGTTCTTGGCGATCGCCTGGCAGGCCTTGCCGCGGGGTGCTACGACCGCCCGTGCACAAGTTCGGGGTACTAAGGTACCCCCTACTTTAGTACACCGACAGGAGCCCCCGGGCCTGGGCCATACACGGTGCCGAGCGCTGTAGGGCCAGGCCCAAGACAGTGCACGGGCACGCGTGGCCTGGGTCACGGTACATCTTTTTCTGCGCCCACCACGTCCTCCTCGAACGGCACGCGTCGAATGCGGCATCGTGGGGGAGAGGCGTGCGTGACGTGGGTGGCATGCGCGGGGCCGAGCCCTGCAGGCATGCGTCACGTCGCGGGCGATGTGCTGGGCTCGGAAAGGCGAAACGTCCACCCCTCCTCTCCTTATAAGCAGGGGAGACAGGGGTAGTCCGCCCACCCGCCAGTTGTGATTCCTCGAAATCTTTCGCCGTTCCCTAAGAGAAACAGCGCTCCGCTTCCGCCCCTCCTTCCTCCATCACCAGCGCCGCCGACGCCGTCGACCTCCCCCCCTCCGCCATTGCCCCGAAGGGAGACAAAGGAAAAGGGAAAGCCGTGAAGTCGGCCGAGGCGCTGCGGCTCGAGGCGCAGCAAAAGGAGCAGGCGGTCTTCCCCCCGGAGCTCGACGCGCTGACCCTGAGGGTGGAGTACTACCTCTTTTGGTCGGCGAGGACGCGCGCGCACCCGTGCACGAGGGTTCTTCCTGGCATTGCTCAGAAGGAGTATCCAACCGGGTATCCCTTCTTCGCTCTGTTCTTCTATTGCGGGCTCTGCCCGCCCTTCTCTGAATTTTTCTGCGACGTCATGAACCCCTACGGGTTCCACCTTCTCGATTTCACCCCCAATGCTGTCTTGACCATGGCAATCTTCGCACACCTCTGTGAAAACTTTGTCGGGGTCTTTCCGAACGTAGCTCTCTTCCGCCACTTCTTCACGCCTCGAGTGGAGAGAGGAGAGCCCCTCTCCGGCGGGATCGCCTGGATCTCGAAGCCCGGCAAGAAGGATGCTTATCTGGAGGGAGAGCTCCGCAGCAAATGGGAGGAATGGAGGGCAGATTGGTGCCTGATCGTCGAGGAGAATCCGCAGCCCTTCAACGTTGTGCGCCAAGTCCCCGTGGTACGCGGCAGGGATTGGAGCGAGGTGGCCCCGGACGACGACAAGCTACGCATTGCCGTCACCCGGATCCTGCGGCTCAGGCATGCGGGGCTCACAGTTGGGGCCGTTGGCGTAGATTTCCTCCGCCGCCGCGTCTCTCCCTTGCAGGAGAAGAAGAGGCCTGCTTGGGAGTTCCAGAACGCGGCGGACATCATGAGGCTGCGCCCTGGCCTCAACTTCAATTTCACCGTCTTGGAGCTTGACGGGGTGCTCAAGACGCTGTTCAAGCATGACCCCGAACACCCCGAATGGTTCAGGCTGCCACGAGGTGTCGTCCCGTTGTGCAATAACTCGTCGCTCAGCCGCATCCTTGCAATGATGCCGCTGTGCGACTCGCACGGGATCGACTCCACCTGGCAGGAGCCGGCCGACGATGTCGTGCGGGCGTTCTTCGACGACATGGAGGAGAGGCCAGTCAACGCCGACGAACAGAGGGATCTCACCCGCGCCACCACCGACGCGGAGTTGAAGTACATCGCCTCCCGGATGGAGGAGGCCGCGGCAGCCGCGGGCGCGGGCGAGTTTGGCTTCACGTTGGCGGAGGCGGACGCAGCGGAGACGGAAAGCCTTGCCGATCGAGCGGAGCTCGCCGGCGAGGAAGAGCTTGTCGGGCATGATGCCGGGGGCGAGCCCGCCCAGGACACGAGCGACCTGCCGGAGGTCGGCGCCTCTTCCTCCCGTCTCGTGGCTGGCTCGTCGCAGGCGGAGCCCCCTGCCCAGCCACGGAGGCGTCTCCGCAAGGCTGGGGAGGTGGTGCGGCAGACGAGCCCACAACCGCAGCGCCGCGTGACGCGCTCCTCTGAGGCAGCAGGAGCAGGGTCTTTGCGGGCCGTGGCTTCCGCCCCAGCCGCTTCTCATGCCGCGGCGGCGGCCGGAGCGGAGTCGTCCACTGCCCCCGCCAAGCGGCCTCGGGAGCCTACTCTCCTGCCTCCCCGCGCTAGGAGCAAGCCGGTCTTCGACTTCTCAGCGCTCAGCTCTGATGAGGAAGAGGAAGAGGAGTAAGATCCCTGCTGTTCTTGCGTTTCTTCAATTCTTGTAGCTGTGCCTTGCATCTCATTTTCTTTCCCCCGAATTCGGTCCTTTTCAGGACTCTGGCTCAGAGGGCGGCAAAGAGAGCCAAGGTTCCGGTGGTCATCCTCGACGGCGAGCCCTCCGCCGTGGCAGGGGGTGCGCCTGAGATGACCTTGCCGGACCCGCAAACCAATCTTCAGAGCAGCCCCCAGCGCAGCCCCCAGCGTAAGCATGCGGCTCGCTTCCCGCCGTTAGGCGCGCCCGGGTTCCCTTCACTTCTTCTGACGTTTAGCTGACGATTCGTGTAGGAGCAGAGCAGCCCCACCAGGAGCATCCGAAGACCGCCCCCGAAGAGCTACTTACTGCAACCACACCGCCAAGGGGGAGTTCTCCGGCGAGGGAGCCGTCCCCAGCGCGGGAGCAGTCCCCAGCGCGGGAGCAGTCCCCGGCAAGGGAGCAGCCCCCGGCAAGGGAGCCGTCTCCGGTGGGGGACGATGCCGACGTCTCTTTGGCGACGGAGACCACGACGGCAGACCCTGGCCCAGGTGACCTTCTCGCCTCGAAACTCCCCTGGGGTTCTTCTTCTTTTGGATAGATGTTTGACTTCTCCCCCTCCTACGGCCCCCAGACCCGCCCGCCACGGACTCGATGGAGACCGAGGTCGTCGTCGAGGAGGACGCGCGCGGCTCCACCGGCGACGTGGCCGCTGCCGGGACGGCGGAGGGTGCTGAAGATCCGGCCGGCGAAAAGGCTGCCGAGGCAGCCGCGGGCGAAGGGGCCGGCAATCGTACTGACGGCCCTGAGGCCGCAGGGGCGCCAGGCGCTGCATCGACCGCCGATCCTGCCTCCGCAGCGGCGTCGGGCCCCGAGGAGCCCCAGCCAGGTGCCTACCTGAGGGCCGGCGATGATGTCTTCATCAAGCTCCCCTGGGAATCGACTTCCAGGGCGCCGGTCGAGGGGGAGGCCTTGGACGGAGAGGTGCTCGCCTCCGCCGGGCGGACGCTGGTCGACGCGCCCAGCAGCAGCGGCGGTGAGCCCGAACAGGAGCGGTTGCTCCGGAAGCTGGTGTCGCTCTACCGCGCCCGACAAGCCCAGGTGGAACGCCGGGAAGCGCTTGTCGCGAAGGCGGGGGCTGACATGGAGAAGCGTGTCGGGGAGCTGCGAGAGCTCAACCAGGAGGCCCTTCGTTCTTTGGCGGAGGAGCGAAGGCAGCTTGACGAGGCGCGGACGGCCTTCATCCTCGAGAGGGCGGAAGCCGAGGAGCAGCAAAGGCTTGCCGCCGCGGGGCTAGCCACGCGAGAGGGCGAGCTGGCGCAGCAGAAGGCCTGCCTTGCCAGTCACGAGGAGGAGGTCGCCGCGCGCGAGCTATCGCTTGGCGGAGCCCTCAAGGAGGCGCGAGATGCCGCCGCGGCCGCCGGGGCCGCCAAGGAGGCACTGGAGGCGAGGGTGGTGCAGCTCGACATCGACCTCAAGGCGAGCGGCGAGGAGCTCGCCGCGCTCAAGCAGGAGCGCGAGAAGGGCGCCCACACCCTTGGCGAGCTACAGGGCCGGTTCGCCGAGAAGATCAAGTAGCTCGACGCCGCCAAGGACTCCAACGCCGACCTCGAGCTGAAGTTGGGTACCTTGTCCAAGGCGCTGGACAGCGCCAGGGAGCAACAGGCAGCCCTGCGAAAGGAGGTCGCGGGCAATGAGGCGTTGTTGGAGAGCGCCGCGGCCACCCAGAACGAGTTCAGGGCGGCGGTGGAGCAGTGGACCGAGGGCCTCGTGGACATCGCCACCTCCATTGACAAGGAGCTGACGCTGCTGGGGATGGAGGGCCACGAGTATCCCGCCGGCAAGAACGTCCCCCCCAGCGCCAAGCTCACTTCGTTCTTTAAGGGCGTGGTGGCGGCCCTCCAGCATCTCCGGAACGAGATCCCAGAGCAGCTGGGTGACGAGACGCGCGAAGCCGTCGCCAGGGCCCTCGAGAAGGTGTTGGTGAAGGTCGCCTTCCGCAACCCCGACATCAGGCTCACCAACGTCCTCAAGCCCCTGCCGGCGGAGGCCGACCTTGAGGAGATCAAGGCCCTCGTCGCGCCCATAGTGGAGAGGGTTGCCGGGATCAAGAGGGTCGAGGGCGACCGCGTGGACTAGGCCGCCCTTTTCTTTTCTTGTCGCTGCTGGCCAAGTCATGAGGACGATTCATTAGGGCCGTGACAAGCTTGCTTTTGTAATATAACTCTATCTTAGGTAGTAATAGCACTGTTATTTCCTCTACTTGATTCCGCGCTTTGTATGTTTTTGCCCTACGTTTCTGGGGACTTGCCGGCGTAGGCCTCCGCCTTGCCGCGGGCGCTGAGTGCGGGACGTCAGCAGCCCGCCAGTGGTGCTACTACCGGCAAGAAACCTTGCCGCGGCTAGCTGCCACTCACTTAGATTGTTGAGCAGGCTCAGGACAAAGTAAGTGTTGCGACTGCAGTCGCAACACACTTAAGCTGTCGAGCGAGCTCGAAACAAACTAAGGACGCTACTCTAGGTCTAGCTCACTTAAGTCGTTGAGCGGACTCGAAACGAAATAAGGGCGCAACTAGCCACGAGCCGGCCCCTCTGCGCACAGGTTTTCCATACAAAGCTCGGTCGTTCAAGGAAGATAACTCAAAGATTTAAAAACTTAATTGCTCAGACTTTGACAACTTAGCTTTTCGATCGCTTACTGCCCAGCAGGGCGAAGCTTTCTCAGGCGACGCCTGGCTCACACCGTTATCCTCTCCTCCCCCCCCCCCCCCCCACTCCCCGGCAAACTTGTGGGGAGGGGGGCCCTCCCATTTTCGCGAGAGAAAAGAGAGGTAGAGAAAATAAAGGCACGGGGCTTCGCGGTTGGCCATTGCCCGCCGGGGGTAAGTGCTGCACAACATGTCAGATAGTACGTGCATAAAGTAAAAAGGCATGGAATCGACAAGATGTGCGGGACACATGAACTATGCTCGGGGTCTGTGCCCGGCTTTGTACCAAGGATCACATGCAACTGCGGCAAGACTTGGACAAAGAGGGTGGTTGACGGAACGGGTCCCGACAACTGCGCTGGCAAGGACCTCCCCTCGGTCGGCGTCAACTTGTTTGGATCTTCGCGGACGGAGCGCGCCGAAGAACAAGGTCGCCTTTCTCGCAACTTCTGGCGCTAACTTTTGCGGCTACAGGAGCGGCGCAAAGCTTGCTGGAAGCGAGAAGCTCGCTCAGCGGCCTGAAGACGGTCCTCCTCAAGGAGCGGCTGCTCTTGTTCGAGCTCAGCGTGAGCGAGTACTCGAGGAGGGCCGTACGCGAGTCCGTGGGGAGAAATGCCTCCGCTCCATGAACTGGAGCGGAAAGGTACCTGGCCATACCTGAGCTCACCTTTGGTCACCAGATCGGGTTCACACAACCTCGACGCCCCCTACCTGGCGCGCCAAAGATGTCGGGGGGAATCGGCTTCCTCGAACACCTATGGGGACGGAGCCCCTTCTCGGTTCGGCGGGGAGCGGAGGCTGCGCAAAGAGCGGATCGAGGCGACACACACACACAATGATTTTACCCAGCTTCGGGCTGCACTGGTGCGTAAAATCCTACTGCTGCTTGTCTGGTTGATTTGGGTTCTTACTCGAAAGCGCGAGATGATACAGTACACTCGAGCTGCTCGAGAGGCTGGGCGCGAAGATTCGTCTCCCCCCCTACATGCGCATGGGGGCCTCCTTTTATATGCTCAAGGGGTTACCCACAGGTGGCAGCGTAGGTGAGGGCAAAAATGGTAGAATGCTGTAGTGGGTACAACTGCCTGCACAGTGGTTGTACAGTGCTATCATACCTAACTCTGACGGCGGGGGACAAGGGCATTAAATGCCCGTCCGCGTCGCTCAGACGGAGCAGGGGAGTGGACCGTCAGGAGCGCCACCGTTTGCCACGATGGCTACTCTGTCAGCTTCGCTTCGCCACCGCATGCCCCTCGCTGCTCGGCCTCCCGCCACGTGCGCCTGGGATGCCCCCCAGAACGACACGTTGGTGGGTGAGCTGGAGCGCGGGCACGAGGTGGTAACTTGCCGCGGCAAGCGCCTTGCCGCGGTGGATGTCTTGTCGCGCCCGGGAGCTTGTTGCTCACCGGGCCTTGCCGGGGCGCGGGGCGCGCCGTGGCAGGGTCCTTGTCGTGCCGTGGATGGCCTTCCCAGCAAGCTCCTCTTGCCGGGGTCTTGTGCTTCGAGCGACAGTCCCGGCAAACTCCTCTTGCCGGGGCATTGCTCTCTTCGGGTGGCCTTCCCGGCAAGCTCCTCTTGCCGGGGCCTTGGCTCAAATACTTTGTTCTTGAATGGCCCAAGAGGGAACCATTGAGGGTCTTGGCGATCGCCTGGCAGGCCTTGCCGCGGGGTGCTACGACCGCCCGTGCACAAGTTCGGGGTACTAAGGTACCCCCTACTTTAGTACACCGACAGCCCCGCCTTGATATCTCCGCTCCTCGTGAGTATGCCTAGCTAGGCCACTCCAGAGGAGGTCTTGCATCGTCCGCCTCGCGTGGCTTGGACCCTTGCGAGGGTCTTGGATGCCTTGTTGATGAAGATGGGTCGTACGGCCTGCTGGTTTTAGCCACGCTGTGGGCCGCAGGCAGGAAAGTCTGGGGACCCCTGTTCCCAGAACGCCGACAGTAGCCCCTGGGCCCAAGGTGCGCTCGGGCTTGGCTTCGCAGCTAAGCCAAGGGTCAAGTTCGGTGCATCGTGGGCCCCAAAAGCTTGCGGCCTCGGTTGACGCGTGGCGGTTGATTGGACGTGGGCGTCTCTGCTTCCCCACGCTGCCTTTGAATCCGCCTAGCTATGCGGCCCCCAGCGGCCTACACAGTTATTCCCCTTTGCCTGCGCCTTGCTCCCCCAATCCCCCTGCTTCCTCGAGACTCTGTTTCTCTTCTCCAATATGACTTGCACTCAGCCTGCTCCATCGCCATGGCGCCGAAACAAGCTAAAAAGGGGAAGAGACCTCTGTCTCTGCCAGCTGCGCTTCCGTCTTTTGCGCCGGCGCTCGGCCGGTCTCGGGTGCTCAACGACGAGGCCATGGACAAGGTGCGCCCGATGCTTGCTTCCAGCTTCAATGAGTGGGGGGAGACGGTGGCTTGGCCTGCGTCTTGCACTCGCATGGATCAGGCGCCACCAAGGTCCCAATCTTCATAGATGCCCTCTGGGCTGGCCTGATTCCTCTCTTCTCTGCCTTCTTCAATGTGGTACTTGAGCATTATCAGATCCACATGTTGCATCTCGACCCTCAGTCTGTGACTCTTCTTGCCGTCTTTGCCTTCGTGTGCGAAGCCATGGCTGGCATAGCCCCTTCTGTTGCCCTCCTTCGCCATTTCTTCTCATTGCATCTGACCGACCCTCAACAAAGCTCAGGCTGCGTGAGCTTACATGCCGTGGCTGCGACAGCGGGCGAGGGGGTCGACTTCGAGCTTCCTCCATCCACGAGCGAATTCCGGACACGATGGGTGTTCATCGATGCCGGCGTGCTCAGTCCTCTGCTCCAGGCTCCGTCGGGGCCCGCTGTTCCTAACTCTGGCTGGAGCCATCAATGGCTCACGAGCCCCCGCCTTGCCAACGTCTTGTTCAGGTTGAGGTTGCTGAAAGATCGCAGCATAACTGCGCCGATGGTGGTGAAGGAATTCGTCAAGCGTCGGATCGCTCCGCTTCAGCGCCATTCTCGCCCAATGTGGACCTTGCTGAGCAACCAGGACCACATGAGGTTTCAGGAGTCTGGGCTCCTCCTCGGGACGCAGCAAATAGTGCTCAAGGTCCTGACATGTGTCCTCTTACCGGCCGAACTACCTGGAAAGAACTGTTTGTTGTACCGCTACAAGAACAAGGATGAATTTGTAAAGAACATGCCTCCCTTTGATGAATGGGGGCCGTGGCCGATCGGCCTAGAGGGGCCTCGTGAGAACCCCGTCGTTGTGGTTCCCTTCCTTACCGCTGGTGCCTAGCTCGCCCCAAGCGACGGTGCAGGTGGGCAAGCCCCGGCGGAGGCCGGTGGCTCGAGTGCTGAGGAGCACATGTCTAGTGGTGATCCTGGGGCATCATCTTCAGGAGCCTGCCACCCCCCTCCTGAGGCGCCGGTTGCTGAGGAGACGCAGCATGCGACTCCCGAGGCCAGGGCTTCAAGGGCCTCGGGAGGTTGCGGTGAAACGGTGCCTGGCTGTTCACCGCAGCCGGGCACCCTTGAAGACATCCTTCCACACTCTCCTTCATCCCCGCCGCGCACCGGCTGTCATGTTCAGCGCTTTGGTCGGCTTTGCGTGGACTTCGAAGAGCTCCGCAAGAGGAAAGGGTCCCCTGGAGCCAGCAATATCTTTGGGCCGTTGAAGCGAAGGAAGTACATCGCCGTCGACGTGTAAGTACCATGCCGTCATGGCTTATTATGCGTTGCTTTCTTCTTCTGATGCCAGTCTTTCAGGGCTCCTTCCTCCGAGGTTGCCGAGTCTCCTGGGAAACGGCCTCGTTATCCCTCAACTATTCCGCCGGCCTCAAGCGCCCCGAGTCCACTTGTCGCCCCTGGAGTAGGGTTGGTTGAAGGGGCACTCCTGCCTTCTTGGCATGCCGAACCTGCAGCCTTGTCGCTCCTTCCCCCCGGTTTGGTGCGGAGCTTGTCAGGCGTGCCCAAGACTCCTCCGCTGGTCATGGACAGCAATCTGTTGTCTTCGATCTTCGGCTCCTCTTCAAGCAGCGGGCCCCGGTCTACTTGGGCTCCTCGCGAGGAATGGTTGACGTCAGGCTCGGCGTCAGCCTCCAGCCCCCTGCTTGGAGGGGACGCACCACTTGGCGCCTCGCCCGCAGCCCCCAAGGCGGAGGAGGAGGTGGGTCGAGTGTTCGAATTCGAGCGCGGGCGGAGCGTGGTTCGTCATGAGCTCTTTCAGGAGGCGGTGGGCGCGATGTGTCGACTTGGTGAAGAGCTCGCGAGTGTTGATTCGTGTCTTGAGGCTGAAGATGTTTGGCTGGCGGAGGAGCGGCGCAAGCTGAAGGTGGCCATCAACCTTGGCCGTTATCAACGCGACCTTGAGAATGCGAAGGCCGAGGCCTCTCTCAAGATTTCCCATGAAGCCCGCTCACGAGCTTTGGACGAGGCTCGCGAGGCTGCGGAGAGGCGCGCGTGGGAGCTCCAGGCCTGGAGCGCGTCTCTTGAGCAGCAGGTGGAGGCGCGCAGGGCCGCTCTTGCGTCGCTGAGGGGGACGCCCGCAGAGGAAGAGGAGGTCCGGAAGCGTGAGGAGGCGCTGGCCCTGGAGGCCATGGAGCGTCGCCTCGAGCTCGAGCAACTGGAGACGAGGGAGTGTCAAGTTGCCCAAGCAGAAGATGCCGTCGGGTAGCCGAGATTCGCGCGGACCTGGAGGGTAGGTACAACCTGAAGCTGAAGCTCGCGGGTACGGAGGATGTGGGTAGGGCCGCTGCTCTCAGGCCCAGGCTGGATGAAGCTGAGAGGCGCGCAGAGGCCACGGCCGCCGCCCTGGTTATGGCGCAGGCGGACTTGGCCTCCGCCCGCGCCGAGATGAGCTCCCTTCGTAGGCGGGTTGATGACGTCGAGGCCGTTGCACGACAGAACACGGAGGAAGTGCTCCAACGATGAACGCTGGAGCGTGAGCATACTGCTATGCTTCAGGATCTTCGGAACAGGGCCAACACCGCCCTGGGCCATATTTGTGATGTGGAGGCGCCGGCTTCTCACTCGAATGATTATGCCAGCCACCTGACCTTCTTCACCGGGGTGGTGACGCGCCTGGAGGCTCGATCTGCCAGAGCTCGCCAGCCTGTGGAGGAAAGGGGGCGTGGCCTGCTCGAGCACGCTTTCTCCTGTGTCTTCAGCCACCTCCTGAATGCCGACCCCAACTTTGATTTCGACGCCACCATCGCCCCCGTACTCATGGCTGTCCGGGGCGACCTAGCATGTTGGGTTAAGGACAATGTCGACGCGTTGGTCAGGGCCTTCGCTTCGGAGGATGATGGGGTGGTGGTCGCTGCAGACGAAGGCGACATGGTTGACGACAGCGTTGGGGGCGTCGCCGGTGGTGGCGACGTTTCCGATGAAGACAATGATGACGTGAGTGACGCACCCGCAGGTGACGTAGCGAGCGACATTTCCGGCTGATCCCATGTTCTCCTGTTGCTTCATCCTGGACACGAAGCTCGGGCATGGCCCTTGGAAAACTTGTAAGAGCATTTTGGGAGGGGGAGCCCCTCATGTAAGAAAATTGCTGTTTTTACTTTCCTATGCGATGTGAGTTTGTGTCCTTGTGAACTCGTGAATCCGGATGCGAGTTCTCTGTCTTGATTTACCTTAGTCTGCGCCAACTTTGAGCTGGGTTGCGTTGCGTCGGGTTACTGAGAACCCTGCGGAGCTCGTCGCCCCGTCAGAAGGGGCCCCACTAGAGCTGAGCACCAGTTGTAGTGCTTGCGCGCACTTGGCGTGCGCACTTCGCGTTGTCCCTCTCGCGAGGAGCTCATGAGGGGAAGGCGATGGACATGAGTCCCAGTCAAAACGGGATCCAGAAGGTAAGAAATTGCTTAAACAAGAAAAGGCTCCCCCCGGGCGCATCAATAAAAATTCAGCTTCAACTCAAATCCAGATCCAGAAAGCAAAGCTACAGAAAGAGAGAGAGATCCAAAGCAAAAGGCCGCGTCCGACACCTAGTCTAGTCTTCTGGTCTTCAAGTCTACTCACCAGCGCGGAGCTAAGTGCTGCCACTAGGCATGGGAGGGAGCCCCAGGGCCTGAGGCCGGCGCTCCTGAGACTCCGGGGCGTGTACAGCCCCAACTCATTATTACGTGAGAGTGTCACGGGCGGCGAGCTTCACATGCACTGGGCCTTCTTCACAGGTACCGGCCTTGCTTCATATCGCCGGACGAGGGCCCCGGCTTGCGCCACCCTTGACCTCCTCTGAGCCGACTGGTCACCAGGATGACACAAAGAGGGAAAGAGGACGCCAGCGGTTCCCTCGGTGACCACAGGTCCTCTGTCGGGGGAAGGGTTGTCGAGGCCTCCCCGACAGAGGGCCTACCTCCGAGTGCTGCCAGGCGTCGCGCGCCATAGGGAGGGGCCTTGCTCCTGGCTCCCTCCCGGCGGCCCCCAGCGTATCTCCCTTGTTGGGGCGGGTGCCGCCGTGCCAGGGTCGTCAATCGACGCTGCAACCTGAGTCATCTGCAGCCCATGGTTAACATAATCCTGTTCCTGAGAGATTAGTGGTACCATGTAGTTGTCGTTGCCGGCGCGACTGTCGTGGTTCTCCGTTGGTTCTTGGAAGGCTTCGGCTCCTAGCGCCCCCTCTCCCCAATCTTCTCCAATGAATGCGCCAGGGTCATCCTCTGGTGCGTACCCCTGGTCCATCATGCGGGGCACGTAGGCTTCTGGGGCCGTCACCCCGAACACCTCGCCATGGTGCCCCACGCACCATGTTGCCCGGCCCATGGTGGCGTCCTGGGGATGACAGCACGGCATCCGGTCGGGACCGTGGAGGGCGATGCTTGCGCCCATGCCCGTTGCGGGCGGCATGGGGGAGTCGGAGCCCCCTACGCTGCTGGTCGTGCTGATGTTGATGAAGCCCCCTGGCGTAGTTGATGGCGCGCGGATGTGGTGAGGTTCGCCGCGCGGCCCTGCAGTGGCCTGGGGAGGAAGTCGGTAGCAAAAGGGTGGTGCTCCTGACGCCGATGCATCCAGCAGCTCGGCAACACGCTCCAGCAGTGTCCCGACCGCTTTCCATCAGCCTGCACCGCAGCAGCTCCCTTGCCACGGTGAGTGATGCCCGCATGTTTGCTTGCTCCCGCCATGAGTGCGGCGCTGTTGCTACGGCATGGATCGCTGCTCTTGCGGCGGCCCATACCTGCCGTGGGGTGAGGGTGGACGATGCCTGGCCGCGCTGCCCGTGCCCGGCGGAGTTTGGCGGCACCCATGCCTCCCGGAGTGAGGGGTCGAGACCTTCATGGGCAGGCAACGCTGCCCGGGCTGGCCAGGCTGCCCAGCGGTCGGAGCCGACCCTTGAGTCGCCGAACATCGTGGCTGACGAGCATCGACGAGCTGGTTGGCGGAGAAGAAGCTCCGGCGCACCCCTACCTGGCGCGCCAAATGTCGGATGTGCGGTTCTGGCAAACCCTTAAGGTTCAAACACTGGAGTGCGCGCGAAGTTTTTCCCTCCTATCGATCTACGCCCTATCTCGCTAAGATCTCGCGGACGAACTCGACGAACTCGCAACACAGAAAGACACGAGGTTTATACTGGTTCGGGCCACCGTTGTGGTGTAATACCCTACTCCAGTGTGGTGGTGGTGGATTGCCTCTTGGGCTGATGATGAACAGTACAAGGGAGAATAGCCTCCTGAGGATGAGGTGTTCTTGTGCCTGGCTAACTTGTGTGGGTAAGAGCTGGATGAACTGCTTCGTGCCCTCTACTGTGGTGGCTAGCTCTACTTATATAGGCCCTGGTCCTCTTCCCAAATGTTGAGCGGGAAGGGAGCCAACAACGGCGGGCAAATTTGAAGGGGGACAGCTAGTACAAGCTATCGTGACAAAAGTGGTCTTTGCCTGCGAAAAGCTCTGGTGGTGACACTGTCTTGGGCTCCACGATGACCTCCGTCTTGCTGTCCTCCTGGTCTTGATCTTGTTGCACCAATATAGCAACCTTTGCCTGATGCCTCGGTACTCTTCGCCTGTGCTTGCTTCCTTAGCACCAAAGAGGAAATAAGGATGTTGCGCGCTGGCGCCCGCCTGGTGTCGTTCATCATGGCTCGCGTCACGAGAACCTCGTGAGGTTTGCCCCGCCTTGATATCTCCGCTCCTCGTGAGCCTGCCTCGCTAGGCCACTCCAGAGGAGTTCTTGCATCGTCCGCCTCCCGTGGCATGGACCCTCGCGAGGGTCTTGGATGCCTTGTTGATGAAGATGGGCCATACGGCCTGCTGGTTTTAGCCACGCTGTGGGCTGTAGTCAGGCAAGTCTGGGGACCCCCGTTCCTAGAACACCAACAGACGCGTGGTTGACGGTGCTCCCATCGTCGGCGCCAGCGTGGCCACAGCTTGTGTGGTCGCGTCCGTGTCCGGCTACGCCGCTACTGCATCGCGAGGGTGACTTGAGCAAGGGCGGCGACCTCAAGCTTCATCCCTGAAGACAAGCTCTCCCGCAGAGCGTTCATGCTCGCGGTCATGGTGGATGTGGTGCCAGATAGCAGGACGTTGCACTATGGTGTGGAGGTTAGTTGGGCATTGCCGCTTTAAGTAGCGCATTCTGGTGAGGCCAAGCGTCCGGGTGCATCATTAAGTCGCCGGAGTTGGTTCCTCGGGCACCGAGCATCTTAACGATGGCATACGGATGGACGGCATGAATGCGGGCAGCTGGCGCTGACTGGGAATGCACCGCGTGACAGCGCGATGGACGAGGGTTTTTGGTGTGCCAGGGTAGTCATCTGCGGTCGTGGCAATGTTGGAGATGCCCTTTGCTCACATGCGACCCCTGATACGTCCATTTTGCATCATGCTTTTATATCAATATTTATTGCATTATGGGCTGTTATTTCACAATGTGTCACAATACTTATGGCTATTCTCTCTTATTTTACAAGGTTTACATAAGGAGGGAGAATGCCGGCAGCTGGAATTCTGGGCTGGAAAAGGAGCAAATATTAGAGACCTATTCTGCGCAACTCCAAAAGTCCTGAAACTCCACGGAATATCTTAAAATAAATAAAGAAAAATCCTCGCCAAAGATGAAGTCCAGGGGGCCCACACCCTACTCACGAGGGTGGGGGCGCGCCCCCCTCCTAGGGCGCGACCCCTACCTTGTGGGCCCCCTGGTGGGTCTCTGACGTCCATCTTCTGCTATATGAAGTCTTTTGATGAGAAAAAAATCAGAGGCAACCTTTTGGGACGAGACTCCGCCGCCACGAGGCGAAACCGAGGCGGAACCAATCTAGAGCTCCGGCAGAGCTGTTCTGCCGGGGAAACTTCCCTCGGGGAGGGGGAAATCATCACCATCGTCATCACCAACGCTCCTCTCATCGGGAGAGGGAAATCTCCATCAACATCTTCACCAACACCATCTCATCTCCAAACCCTATTTCATCTCTTGTATCCAATTCTTGTCTCAAAGTCCGGGATTGGTGCTAGTAGGTTGCTAGCAATGTTGATTACTCCTTGTAGTTGATGCTAGTTGGTTTATTTGGTGGAAGATCATATGTTCAGATCCTTTATGCATATTATTACCCCTCTGATTATGAACATGAATATGATTTGTGAGTAATTACGTTTGTTCCTGAGGACAAGGGAGAAGTCTTGCTATTAGTAGTCATGTGAATTTGGTATTCGTTTGATATTTTGATAAGATGTATGTTGTCTAGCCTCTAGTGGTGTTATGTGAACGTCGACTACATAACACTTCACCATTATTTGGGCCTAGAGGAAGGCATAGGGAAGTAATAAGTAGATGATGGGTTGCTAGAGTGACAGAAGCTTAAACCCCAGTTTATGTGTTGCTTCGTAAGGGGCTGATTTGGATCCATATGTTTCATGCTATGGTTAGATTTACCTTAATACTTTTGTTGTAGTTGTGGATGCTTGCAATAGAGGTTAATCATAAGTGGGATGCTTGTTCAAGTAAGAACAGCACCCAAGCACCGGTCCACCCACATATCAAATTATCAAAGTACCGAACGCGAATCATATGAACGTGATGAAAACTAGCTTGACGATATTCCCATGTGTCCTCGGGAGCGCTTATCCTACTATAAGAGTTTGTTCCAGCTTGTCCTTTGCTACAAAAAGGATTGGGCCACCTTGCTGCACTTTATTTACTTTTGTTACTTGTTGCTCGTTACAATTTACCTTATTACAAAACTATCTGTTACCACTTATTTCAGTACTTGCAGAGAATACCTTGCTGAAAACCGCTTATCATTTCCTTTTGCTCCTCGTTGGGTTCGACACTCTTACTTATCGAAAGGACTACGATAGATCCCCTATACTTGTGGTTCATCAAGACTCTTTTCTGGCGCCGTTGCCGGGGAGTGTAGCACCTTTGGTAGGTGGAATTTGGTAAGGAAAATTTTATATAGTGTGCTGAAATTTACTGTCACTTGTTACTATGGAAAGTAATTCTCTGAGGGGCTTGTTCGGGATATCTTCGCCCCATCCAGTAGAGCAAAGAGTTGCTCCTCAGCCTACTGAACCTATTGAAAATGAAACTCCTTTTGAATTTCCTTCAGGTATGATGGAAAGACTACTAGCTAACTCTTTTACAGGAGATGGAACAAAGCATCCTGATGAGAACTTATTATATGTGGATGAAGTTTGTGGATTATTTAAGCTTGCAGGTGTACCCGATGATGTTGCTAAGAAGAAGGTCTTCCCTTTATGTTTGAAGGAAGACACATTGATATGGTATAGGCTACGTGATACGAGATCGTGGGACTATAAAAGATTGAAATTGGAATTTCATCAGAAGTATTACCCTATGCATCTTGTTCATCGTGATCACAATTATATATATAATTTCTGGCCTCGCGAAGGAGAAAGCATCGCTCAAGCTTGGGGGAGGCTTAAATCAATGTTATATTCATGCCCCAATCATGAGCTCTCGAGAGAAATAATTATGCAAAGTTTTTATGCTCGGCTTTCTGAAAACAATCGCACCATGCTCGATACTTCTTGTGTTGGCTCTTTTATGATGAAGACTATTGAATTTAAATGGAACTTGTTGGATAGAATTAAATGCAACTCTGAAGATTGGGACCTCGACGAAGGTAAGGAGTCAGGTATGACACCTAAGTTTGATTGTGTTAAATCTTTTATGGATACCAATATTTTCCGTAAGTTTAGCACTAAATACGGACTTGACTCTGAGATAGTAGCTTCTTTCTGTGAATCTTTTGCTACTTATGTTGATCTCCCTAAGGAGAAGTGGTTTAAATATCATCCTCCTATAGAAGTAAAAGTAGCTGCACCTATTAAAGTTGAAGAAAAGATTGTCACTTATAATGATCCTATTCTTCCTACTGCTTATGTTGAAAAACCACCTTTCCTTGTTAGAGTAAAGGATCATGCTAAAGCTTCAACTGTTGCTCGTAAAAGCAATATTAGAACTTATACACCTCCTGATCAAGTTAAAGTAGAACCTAATATTGCCATTGTTAAAGATCTTTTGTCTGATAATATTGATGGGCATGTTATTCAGTTCGAAGGTGAAACTGCTAGAATTGCTAAGCCTTGTGATAAAGATAAACATAGACCTGTGGTACGCATGCCTGTTATTTCTGTTAAAATAGGAGATCATTGTTATCATGGCTTATGTGATATGGGTGCTAGTGCAAGTGTTATACCGCATACTTTATACGAAGAAATTAAGAGTGAAATTGCACCTCCTGAGTTAGAAGGAATTGATGTCACAATTAAACTTGCCAACAGAGATACTATTTCACCAATTGGGATTGTTAGAGATGTTGAAGTCTTGTGTGGGAAAACTAAATATCCTGCTGATTTTCTTGTTCTTACTTCTCCACAAGATAGCTTTTGCCCCATTATATTTGGTAGACCCTTCTTGAACACTGTTAATGCTAGGATAGATTGCGAAAAGAATGTTGTTACTATTGGCTTGGATGATATGGTTCATGAGTTTCATTTCTCTAAATTTAGTGAACAAGATCGTGAGGAAGAATTACCTAGTGAGGATGAAATTATTGGTCTTGCTCCTATTGTCGTACCTCCTAGTTATCCTTTAGAACACTATTTGCTAGACCATGAAAATGATATGTTCATGAATGAAAGAAGGTAAATAGATGAAGTATTCTTTAAACAGGAACCTATTCTGCAACACAACTTGCCTGTTGAAATTTTAGGGGATCATCCTCCACCCAAGGGTGATCCCGTGTTTGAGCTTAAACCGTTGCCTGATAATCTCAAATATGCTTATCTTGATGAAAAGAAGATATATCCTGTTATTATTAGTGCTAACCTTTTAGAGCATGAAGAAGAAAGATTATTGAAAACTCTGAAGAAGCACCGTGCTGCTATTGGATATACTATTGATGATCTTAAGGGTATTAGTCCCACTCTATGTCAACATAAAATAAATTTGGAAGCAGATGCTAAACCCGTTCGTGATCCTCAACGACGTCTGAATCCTAAAATGAAGGAAGTGGTAAGAAAAGAAATACTCAAGCTTCTGGAGGCAGGTATAATTTATCCCGTTGCTGACAGTCAGTGGGTAAGTCTTGTCCATTGTGTCCCTAAGAAGGGAGGTATTACTGTTGTTCCTAATGATAAAGATGAATTGATTCCACAAAGAATTATTACAGGTTATAGGATGGTAATTGATTTCCGCAAATTAAATAAAGCTACTAAGAAAGATCATTACCCCTTACCTTTTATTGATCAAATGCTAGAAAGATTATGCAAACACACACATTACTGCTTTCTAGATGGTTATTCTGGTTTCTCTCAAATACCTGTGTCAGCTAGAGATCAATCAAAGACTACTTTTACATGCCCTTTTGGTACTTTTGCTTATAGACGTATGCCTTTTGGTTTATGTAATACACCTGCTACCTTTCAAAGATGCATGATGGCTATATTCTCTGACTTTCGTGAAAAGATTTGTGAGGTTTTCATGGACGATTTTTCTGTCTATGGTTCCTCTTTTGATGATTGCTTGAGCAATCTTGATCGAGTTTTGCAGAGATGTGAAGAAACTAATCTTGTCTTGAATTGGGAAAAGTGCCACTTTATGGTTAATGAGGGTATTGTTTTGGGGCACAAAGTTTCCGAAATAGGTAATGAAGTTGATAAAGCCAAAGTTGATGCTATTGAAAAGATGCCATGTCCCAAGGACGTCAAAGGTATAAGAAGTTTCCTTGGTCATGCTGGATTTTATAGGAGGTTCATTAAGGACTTCTCAAAAATTTCTCGGCCTCTGACTAACTTATTGCAAAAAGATATACCATTTGTCTTTGATGATGATTGTGTAGAAGCATTTGAAATACTTAAGAAAGCATTAGTCTCTGCACCTGTTGTTCAGCCACCTGATTGGAATTTACCCTTTGAAATTATGTGTGATGCTAGTGATTATGTTGTAGGTGTTGTTTTAGGGCAAAGAGTTGATAAGAAATTAAATGTTATCCATTATGATAGTAAGACTCTAGACAATGCTCAAAGAAATTATGCTACTACTGAAAAAGAACTTTTAGCAGTTGTATTTGCTTGTGATAAGTTCAGACCTTATATTGTTGATTCTAAAGTAACTATTCACACTGATCATGTTGCTATTAAATATCTTATGGAAAAGAAAGATGCTAAACCTAGACTTATTAGGTGGGTTCTCCTGCTACAAGAATTTTATTTGCATATCGTTGATAGAAAAGGAGCTGAGAACCCCGTTGTAGATAACTTATCTAGGTTAGAAAATGTTCTTGATGACCCACTACCTATTAATGATAGCTTTCCTGATGAACAATTAAATGTTATAAGTACTTCTCGTAGTACTCCTTGGTATGCTGATTATGCTAATTATATTGTTGCTAAATTTATACCACCTAGCTTCACATACCAGCAAAAGAAAAGGTTTTTCTATGATTTACGACATTACTTTTGGGATGACCCACATCTTTATAAAGAAGGAGTAGATGGTGTTATTAGATGTTGTGTACCTGAGCATGAACAGGAACAGATCCTACGCAAGTGTCACTCCGAAGCTTATGGAGGACACCACGCTAGAGACAGAACTGCACATAAGGTATTGCAATCCGGTTTTTATTGGCCTACTCTCTTCAAGGATGCTCGTAAGTTTGTCTTGTCTTGTGATGAATGTCAAAGAATTGGTAATATTAGTAGACGTCAAGAAATGCCTATGAATTATTCTCTTGTTATTGAACCATTTGATGTCTGGGGCTTTGATTATATGGGACCTTTTCCTGCCTCTAATGGATACACACATATTCTAGTTGCTGTTGATTACGTTACTAAGTGGGTAGAAGCTATTCCAACTAGTAGTGTTGATCATAACACTTCTATTAAAATGCTTAAGGAAGTTATTTTTCCGAGGTTTGGAGTCCCTAGATATTTAATGACTAATGGTGGTTCACACTTTATTCATGGTGCTTTCCGTAAAATGCTTGCTAAATATGATGTTAATCATAGAATTGCGTCTCCTTATCATCCTCAGTCTAGTGGTCAAGTAGAATTGAGCAACAGAGAGCTCAAATTAATTTTGCAAAAGACTGTTAATAGGTCTAGAAAGAATTGGTCTAAGAAACTTGATGATGCATTGTGGGCCTATAGAACTGCATAAAAAAATCCTATGGGAATGTCTCCATATAAAATGGTTTATGGAAAAGCATGTCACTTACCTCTCGAACTATAACATAAGGCATATTGGGCTATTAAAGATCTCAACTATGATTTCAAACTTGCCGGTGAGAAGAGGTTATTTGATATTAGCTCCCTTGATGAATGGAGAACACAAGCTTATGAAAATGCCAAGTTATCTAAAGAAAAAGTTAAAAGATGGCATGACAAAAGGATACAAAAGCGTGAGTTTAATGTAGGTGATTATGTATTGCTATACAACTCTCGTTTAAGATTTTTTGCAGGAAAACTTCTCTCTAAATGGGAAGGCCCCTATGTTATCGAGGAGGTCTATCGTTCCGGGGCCATAAAAATCAACAACTTTGAAGGCACAAATCCGAAGGTGGTAAACGGTCAAAGAATCAAACATTATATCTCAGGTAATCCCATAAATGTTGAAACCAATATTATTGAAACCGTAACCCCGGAGGAATACATAAAGGACACTTTCCAGAATGTTTCAGACTCCGAAAAGGAATAGGTATGTGGTACGGTAAGTAAACCGACTCCAAAACAATTTTTAAGGCAATATTTCTCCGTTTTGGAATATTTAGAAAAATATAAAAATAAGTACCAGTCCAGGAAGGACACGAGGGCCCCACGAGGGTGGTGGGCGCACCCTACCCCTCTGGGCGCGCCTCCCTACCTCGTGAGCACCTCGTGTGCCTTCCGGACTCCGTTTTCTTGCACGATACGTATCTTGGTCGGTAAAAATTCATTATATATTCTCCCGAAGGTTTTGACTCCCGTATCACGCAAATCTCCTCTGTTTTTGTTTCGAGTTGTCGCTGCTGCAGATTAGAGAAAGATGTCTTCTCAAGAGTCAGTCGGGGAGAGCCGGGTATCTAACCCGGCACCGGAACCAAGGCAAACAACGACGCTGATCACTTTGGGCCAGCAATGGTGGAAGAGATGGAGGCTGACCTGATGAGGGTAGATGCCATGGAGGATCAAGAAGTCACCTCTCGCTTCCGAGCTGGGTTCACAATGGGGAACTACAGAGCTCAGCTATTCCAAATTCGGTTATCCCTTCCAATGTTAGATTTCTTTCTTATGAAAATATGAGTGTCTCTTGTTCTCCCGTAGCTATGCAACACCCTCGGGTGCAAGGAGCTTTAGCCGTCACAGGAAAGCTCCATAAGGAAATAATGGACCTCAAGCAGCAAGTCAATAAGCTCGAGGAGGAGAACCATATCTTGAGGGGAATCATCGCCAAGAATATTACACCAACAACAAAGAAGGAGATATAATCACATGGGTATGGGCACTCCCCTTGGCAACTGCCAAGCTTGGGGGAGGTGCCCCGGTATCGTATCACAATCACAACTCCTATCTTTACCGTTTTTCTTAGTTCGATCCTATTAGTAGTATCTTGATCTAGTAGAATAAAGTTTATGGCATGATCTAGTTTTGAGTTTTGCTTTATGATCTCTCTTTGTAATCGAGTCCGTGAGCTATATATAATAAAGATTAGTGTTGAGTCAAGGGCCTGATTATTTTGCCATGATCTTGGGTGAATAAAAGAAAAGAAGAAAAAGAATAAAAAAAGAGAGAAGAAACAAAAATTTCATATTGATCTTATTGAGAGTAATGACTTCACATAGAAAGAGTATGATGATTAAAAGTTGTTGGGAGTTGGCAGACATAGCTTTGGTCATCGCTGCAATTAATAGGAAGTAATAAGGAAAGAGAGGTTTCACATATAGATATATTATCATTGACATCTTTTATGATTGGAAGCACTCATTAAAATATGACATGCTAAAGAGTTGATGTTGGACAAGGAAGACAACGTAATGAGTTATGTCTTTGTTATATCTGAGATAAAGTATGTTGTCATGGATCCTATAACTTGTTGAGCTTGCCTTTCCCCCTCATGCTAGCCAAATTCTCAGCACTAAGTAGAGATACTACTTGTGCTTCCAAATACCCTTAAACCATTTTTGCCATGAGAGTCCACCATATCTACCTATGGATTGAGTAAGACCCTTCAAGTAAGTTGTCATCGGTGCAAAGTAATAAAAATTGCTCTAAATATGTATGATTGATTGGTGTGGGAGGAATAAGCTTTATACGATCTTGTGATGTGGAAGTACTAAAAGCGACGGACTGCATAATAAAGGTTCACATCACAAGGGGCAATATAAAATGACGTTCTTTCGCATTGAGATTTTATGCATCCAACCATAAAAGCGCATGGCAACCTCTACTTCCCTCTGCGAAGGGCCTATCTTTTATTATTATCTTCTACCTTATGCAAGAGTCATGGTGATCTTCACCTTTTCTTTTTCATTTTATCCTTTGGCAAGCTCAGCATGTTGGAAAGAACATGATATATATATATATATATATATATATATATATATATATATATATATATATATATATATATATATATATATATATATATATATATATATATAATTGGATGTAGGGGAGCATGAACCATTATTGTTGACATTACCCTTGAGGTAAAAGGTTGTGGGGCAAAACTATAAGCCCCTATCTTTCTCTGTGTCTGATTAAAACTCCGTAACCACAAGTATCGCCTGAGTGTTAGCAATTATGAAGGACTAGATGATAGTTGAGTATGTGGACTTGCTTTTAAGCTCTAACATAGACTCTTTCCGATGTTATGATAAATTGCAATTGCTTCAGTGACTGAGATTATAGTTTGTTGGAGCCCAATAAGGTTTATGATTCATACTTTTGCATTGTGAATAGATCATCGCTTGAACATAAGTAATCATATGACAAAATCTATATATGTTTTTGTTATGAGAATAATCATGATGCCTTCATGTCCGTATTTTATTTTTATTGACGCCTCTACCTCTAAACATGAGGGTATATTTATTGTTATCGGCTTTTCGCTTGAGGACAAGCGAGGTCTAAGCTTGGGGGAGTTGATACGTCCATTTTGCATCATGCTTTTATATCGATATTTATTGCATTATGGGCTGTTATTTCACAATATGTCACAATACTTATGGCTATTCTCTCTTATTTTACAAGGTTTACATAAGGAGGGAGAATGCCGGCAGCTGGAATTCTGGGCTGGAAAAGGAGCAAATATTAGAGAACTATTATGCGCAACTCCAAAAGTCCTGAAACTCCATGGAATATCTTAAATAAATAAAGAAAAATCCTCGCCAAAGATGAAGTCCAGGGGGCCCACACCCTGCTCACGAGGGTGGGGGGCGCCCCCCCCCCCCCCTCCTAGGGCGCGCCCCCCTACCTCGTGGGCCCCCTGGTGGGTCTCCGATGTCCATCTTCTGCTATATGAAGTCTTTCGATGAGAAAAAAATCAGAGGCAACCTTTCGGGACGAGACTCCGCCGCCATGAGGCGGAACCGAGGCAGAACCAATCTAGAGCTCCGGCAGAGCTGTTCTGCCGGGGAAACTTCCCTCCGGGAGGGGGAAATCATCACCATCGTCATCACCAACGCTCCTCTCATCAGGAGAGGGCAATCTCCATCAACATGTTCACCAGCACCATCTCATCTCCAAACCCTAGTTCATCTCTTGTATCCAATTCTTGTCTCAAAGTCCGGGATTGGTGCTAGTAGGTTGCTAGTAGTGTTTTACTCCTTGTAGTTGATGCTAGTTGGTTTATTTGGTGGAAGATCATATATTCAGATCCTTTATGCATATTATTACCCCTCTGATTATGAACATGAATATGCTTTGTGAGTAATTACGTTTGTTCCTGAGGACAAGGGAAAAGACTTGCTATTAGTAGTCATGTGAATTTGGTATTTGTTTGATATTTTGATAAGATGTATGTTGTCTAGCCTCTAGTGGTTTTATGTGAACGTCGAATACATAACACTTCACCATTATTTGGGCCTAGAGGAAGGCATAGGGAAGTAATAAGTAGATGATGGGTTGCTAGAGTGACAGAAGCTTAAACCCCAGTTTATGCGTTGCTTCATAAGGGGCTGATTTGGATCCATATGTTTCATGCTATGGTTAGGTTTACCTTAATACTTTTGTTGTAGTTGCGGATGCTTGCAATAGAGGTTGATCATAAGTGGGATGCTTGTTCAAGTAATAACAGCACCCAAGCACCGGTCCACCCACATATCAAATTATCAAAGTACCAAACGTGAATCATATGAACATGATGAAAACTAGCTTGACGATATTCCCATGTGTCCTCGGGAGCGCTTTTCCTACTATAAGAGTTTGTTCCGGCTTGTCCTTTGCTACAAAAAGGATTGGCCACCTTGCTGCACTTTATTTACTTTTGTTACTTGTTGCTCGTTACAATTTACCTTATCACAAAACTATCTGTTACCACTTATTTCAGTACTTGCAGAGAATACCTTGCTGAAAACCGCTTATCATTTCCTTCTGCTCCTCGTTGGGTTCGACACTCTTACTATCGAAAGGACTACGATAGATCCCCTATACTTGTGGGTCATCAAACCCCACATGTCATTGAAAAAGCAAGACGACCCGACATGGTCTCAGGTCCTGGGGATGCAGTTGGCTGCGCTACACTACTCCGCGGACGCGTCGCGGCAAGCACACACTTAGGCGCCCCATGCATCCTCGACGAGCCGGGTGTTGATCTGCTGGTCGTGCCACAGCTCTAACACCACCCTCGGCACACTGAAACCGACCGTGTAAAGCGACGATGAGCGTCTCGCTCCTGCATGCCTCATTTGAATATTCTGTCGAGTATCATTCGCATGTGGGCCTAGACCATGCTTGTATTTCCAATGTTGTAACTTGTCTGACATGCATACAAACAAATGGTTCATTTAAAGTTTCACTTTGCCTCCACTACGTGTCACTTCTCCTCTTAGTTCTGACATCCCATTCGGTTCATGCCCCCGACACATCTTGACGAGATCGATTGATGTTGAGAGATCAATTGCATGTCATGCAAGGAGATAAAGGTTTTCTCTGTTTCTATGATAGACTAGTAAATTGTACGTGCTTTGCACGCCTTTTAAATATATATGAAAAGCATGGGAAAATACATTTGAATATGCTTTACCTTTTCTAGAATCGTATCGGACAAGATCCAACTTGGTTCTTACCTCTATAGAATCCAGATTGTTCTAGTCTCTTTTTATTTGAGTATCAGATAAGCATGTGAATAGATGCTTCTAGAACACATGAGATGGTTGAGTTGGGGGTTCAATTAGAAGGCAACGTGGCAGAATCCTATGAGTTGAAAACAATATCCAACGGATGATAATTCTTGGATTTGCCTTCTCTTGACCGTTGGATGGGCATATCCAACGACCAATAATTGAAGCTATTCAAACACTATATAGTGGTATAGAAATGGCCGACGGGGGGGGGGGGGGGGGTCTGTGGGGATCAGAGGGAGTATATTGTACATTCATAAGCGAAACGAACGTATTATACCCACCCTAGTCCTCTCTCAATCGATCTCCGGACCCCGAGATGAAATCAAGAGAGAACGAGTGGGTGCATGTGTGATACCTAAGGCGGATTCAAAATTTTGAACCGGTGATCATAGCATCCACAAATCATATATAAAGGGTATTCAATGTTCGTTTCGCTCTTGAACGTACAATATACTCCCTCCGATCCTTTCTAGTTTACATATAAGTTTTATGTGTGCTCAAAGTATATCTACTTTGATCAAACTTACAAAAAAAAGTATCAAGATTTCAATCAATATTGTTAGATTCGTACATACTCCTAGATTTGTATTCAAATAGACATGGTTTCCAATTTGTTTTCAACCACGTGAATGTGCTTGTTCTCGCGCATGCTCTTCCTACTAGGATTTTGCCACGTATAGCCAGTCCAATAGTAACTTTTTGTTAAGCTCCCTGTCCAATAGTACTAATGGAGTACTGACAACATCTGTAGTAGAGTATGCAGTGCTCATAGTACTCCCTCCTTCCATTTTTATAGGGCCTATGTGGAGGAGAGATATGTGAAAAAGTAAGGGGAGTGAGCTCTCATGCAAGAGCCTAGCTATATACGCAATCCTAGTTAAATACAATAAATATGAAGAAAGAGATAGAGAGGAGATGGAAAAAAGTACTAGCCAACCTTCTATATTTTTTTGCGGGAAATAGTCAACCTTATACCCCACACTACTGTATGAGTGCATATAGATGATGGCTATAGATGACATGGCAGTTCCTTATAGCCATCGGCTGACTATATTATTAACCATGCTCTAATGCGTTTTTCGAAACCACCATTGACTATTGACGAGATTAATAGTACATGAGATGTATATTGTGAAAATTATATCATTGGAAGCTCCTTTCACATACGAATTTGACCATATGCTTTGTGTAAGTTGCATGTCATATATTATTACTCTAACATTTGGTCAAAATTAACCTTGAAAAACGCGTTAGGCCTTGTAGATGGAAGGAGGGAGTAGTAGTGGAAGTGGATCCTCTAACATAGGTATCCCTGCCTTACCCTCCCTTTCGTTCACTTACTGGCAGACCCCATGCTTGCTACGCCCCTCATGTCAGTTACTCAATGGGTTCGGCCACGTCAGGGGATCCTCATCCGTAGTATACTCCCTCTGTTTTTATTTACTCCGCATAAAATGGAGGGAGTGGTAGTATAAATGACGCGGGTGGGGGAGGGGGAGGGACGTCGGTTTGGTCCCAACTAGGTACCACAAGTGAGCGAAAATGCAAGACGAAGCGCGTTCCATTCGGTGAGCGACGTGGAGGGTCCAGCGTGCCGGGGTGCAACGCGAACGCGACAAGAGCGATGTACAGTCAACCGGAACCACTATTCACACCAGAACCTTCGCTACTCAGCCCACGCCAGCCACTGCCCCAAAACCACACCTCCTCTCCAGCCCATTCCCCCACCTTTCGATCCCCTAGCCCGCATCAAGCGTCCCCTAGTTCGCCGGAAAGCCATGGTGTGCCGCAAGATCACGTACTACAAGATGCTGACGCCGGAGTGCCGCGCAGAAATCGTGGTGGCGGTCGGCGCCACAGACCTCCGGTCCCAAGGTTGCTTTGCGGCGGGCTAATCCCTGAGTTCTCTGGAGCCAAGCTACAAGGAGGCGGAAGCCGATCCAAATTTCATGGCAGAGGTCGCGGCGCAAAAGGCCCCCGATGGGTATGAGACGATGGACGTCGACTTCATGCTGGTGTCCGGGTCCCCGATGGTACAGGCGGACCAAGGGTTCAACCTAGCGATACTAAAGGAGGACCGCGAGGCAGAGGCTCAACTAGACGCAGAGCGCGCGCATGCCGCTGCCGTCGAGGCTCTCCTGCAGGCGGAACCGGATGTTGTGGATGTGAATCGGGCGGCGGAGGCTCAACTTGAGGCGGAGCGCGCGGATGCCGCTGCCATCGAGGCCCTCCTACAGGCAGAACCGGACGTCCTCGACTTGAACCGGACGGCGAAGGCTCAACTCAACGCGGAGCGCGCGGATGTCGCTGCCACCAAGGCCCTCTTGCAGGCGGAACCGGACGTCCTCGACTTGAACCGGGCGGCGGAGGCTCAACTCGACGCGGAGCGCGCGGATGCTGCTGCCATCGAGGCCCTCCAACAGGCAGAACCGGATGTCCTCGACATGAACCGGGCGGTGCTCTCGTCCATGCAGAACGCCTGCACGCTCTGCGTGAACGAGTAGCTGGAGGCCGAGGACAACCACGGTGCGGAGACACACATCGGCAGCTACGGCTGGTTCGCGCCCGCAACGAAAGACAGCGAGGCCATCTCGTTCCCCGAGCAGTGGTAGTTTTTCTTTATGTTGTTGTTTTAGGGATCTTTTGTTGTGTAAAAACATATATTATTATGCAAGTCGCCTGACTTCCATCATTTGGGTTAGTCTACCATTTCAGGCGTTTGGATGAATATCCTACGTCTCCTAACCCTTCTTCCTCACCTCTTCTTCTTCCCCAACAGACCACCGCACGAGTCGTACGGATCGTCCCCAACATGCAGTTGGATAAACATACTGTATGAACAAAAATTATGTGCCAGTGGTAGGATGGCTGAGTTTGGTTTGTTCACATGTGGTAGCACATGTCAGTGAGGGGTGCGTTCCCTTGGTTGGGTTACGGCATGCAGGAATGACTGTGTGAGGGTGCGGAGCGACCGTGTGAGGGTGCGGTGCGACCGCGACAGCCGTGCGCAAGTGTACCTCCTTTTCATTTTGAAAACTTTAGGCAAGCTTGGCAAAAATGTGTGGCGAAGTATGGCAACGCAAGGCCTAGACGCAAACAAGATAAGTACGTACGTACTAGGAGTACTAGTGTTAATATAGAAAGGCGGGGTTTCCTTCGCGGGATTAATCGATACAATCCTTGTTTGACGTGTCAATTAATGCGTATTTTTTTCTCCAAAGCCCATAGAGCTAACCATCTCACTCCTCATCTCTTGATTAATGCAGCACCATGCAAACCAACCTTGTCACTTCCGCATGCATGCAAGGGTATATTAATGTCCTTGGTTGCTAGTACGAGGCGAACCCCATCAATTTTGCCTCGATTAGTGTTAGTGGCCTTTTGCAAATTGTAATTTTGATATACTGGCCTTGTGTACAAAAAAATGGAGGTAGTAACTATTTGACTTCCTTCCCCATTGCGGTGACGTCGACGATATCTCGAACGTTGTGGTTTGGCAAGGTGCATTCGACAGAGAACACCGTTGAGGGAGACCACGGTAAGTCGTTTGCAAGTGCCGCCTGCAAGCCGAGACAACCGCTTTATTTGCATCTAGGAAGTCCGTTGAACCAAAGGACGTGTAAATGCACTAGTACTACTAGTACACAATAGCGTCATCCGTCCAGCTTAGTGCGGTGAGGTGGTTTCTCGAAGAAGGCGATGGAGAAGCGGAGTCAGCGAAGAGTGAAATGATGGTTGCTTTGTCCGTGCTTTGTGATTTGACGCCTCAATGCTTTGTGATTTGTGATAGAAGGGATAGGGGAGTAGACTTTGTGCTCTATACTGTACATGCGCCCAAGCACGGGAGCAAGAGCAGAGATGTTGTATTTTTTATCCCTTCAATCAATCAATCAATCAGGGAGCTTCGGTTCCATCTTTTTGGCTTTGGCAACACCGCCCACAATGGTTCCCATCGATGCCAAAAGCTATTTTCACATTTGGCTACACATTGTGGATGCCCTTAACCGTACCACTTGGTTTTGCTCCTGTGTGCTATCTATACAAATCTCAATTATATTGATCTAAAAAATTATAGAATCAAGATTAGTAAAAAGGAGGTGATTTTGCCGCACAGATGGCGGGGGAGGTTTCTTATTTTTAGAGGACGTTGGCCTGGCGGTTTGCTAACATGCGGTCCCACGTGTTAGTGCTTTACCAAGCCAATCCGCGTCCCACATGAGGCAGAACAACGACAGAAGCAACACGTGGTTAACTTGAAGAAGATGAGGGAGAAGCGGATTCAGCAAAAAGTGAAATGATGGTTGCTTCATCCCTCCAACTTCTTTTTTTAGCATTATTACTTCGTCCCTCCAACTTAACTACGGGAAAGGTGCAGCTTTGTGATTTGACGCCTCATTGCTCATTACTACGTCGGCGCCATGACTGGGGTGCTTCACCCCTGCTGCTCTGCACTGTATTTCGGTATGGCGCATGGACCCGGTTGCATGATGTCCCACATGTCGGCAAACGGGACTAGAACATTTATGAAAGCGAGCTCTCCACTCTGATGACGGAGGAGTACACAACACGGCGGCCCCGTGAACTGTCACTTCTACTGTATAGGAGTACTATAGTTTTGTTGTTTCGCACGATCCATCGATACAAACCTGATTAAACAGGAAAGGGCGGGATTTTTGCCGTGCGGTAGATGATACTGGCCATACATTTCAAAGGCAATTTTAATGTATGCAAACTGAATAATTAAGTAACAATATGATATCTAGTAAAACTAAAAACACATATGATTTATTGTGTTAGAGTGTAGTAGTAGTGATGTACTGCATAGTTGTTAGATGTAACATGCGAGAACGTGTAGAGATGTAGTTTTGGAGGGCCTACAAAGAGAAAAGCGTAATACGGTCACCGAACTTCAGAATACACTCATTACGGTCACTATATACGCTTTGCGGTGATTATACGGTCACTTGCTCACCGTTCAACATCGGATTGCACTCTGTTGATCGGCCAAATAGTCTACATGGCACCATGTTGACTAGTTAAATTGACCATGTTCCTTGTGGGTCCCACATGTCAGTTCACATAGGAAAAAGGTCAGATAAACACAAATTTACGCAGGCGCAACAAGACTCCAACCCGTGAGAGGGAATCACCCGGTTGTGTATGTGTCTGTTAGGGCCTCATGTGTGCGCATGCACGTGTAGGTTGAGCACTTGAGCGTGAGAGTGTGGTTTGGTCATATGGTGTGTGCATGCATGCGTGCGTGTGTGCGTGTGAGTGTTGCGTGCGTGCATGGCTGCGTGTGTACGTGTGAGTGTTGCGTGCGTGCGTGGCTGCATGTGTTCGTGTGAGTGTTGTGTGCATGCAGTTCCTGTGCATGCATGCATGTGTGTATAATCACCACACCAGCTCCTGTGCGTTAAAATAGACAGCTCAGCATACCAATACAAGGACACCTTGTCTGTTGTGCCCACGGTCATGACTTTGAACCATCGTCCAATATTGTTTTATCGTTTGTTTTCATTCTTACTAGATGCCCGTGCATTTCACATAACATCAACATGCATTTGTATGACTAGTTTATCTTGTGAGAGAAAAGGATGAACGAGGGAAGGCCTTTTTTGCAAATGTGGAGAGGTGTGTGGGTACCTTTTTACAAAATTTCCATAGTTTCCTTCCTATCCATCAGATATAAATTGGACGACCTATATTGCAGGATGCAAGGCACACCATCATCACCAACTCTATTTTTTATAAGAGTGTAGAAGAGTAGATACAAGCCGACAGGTGGGCCCAATGGTAGTGAGATAATGTGATGCAACACTAGAGGTGCCATGTGGAGCGTTTAACTGGTCAACTAGTCGTGTCTTGAGCAAATACAGAGTTGTACGGTGAGCCCGTGACTGTATAATAACCACAAAACATAAATGGTGACCGTAATGAGTGGATTCTGAAGTCCAATGTACGTATCGTGCTTTCGCTCCAAATACAATGATCGTCATTGTATATATCGCGAGATAAAGATGAAACATGCGTGAATGTGCTGGGGGCTTACTTTTAGAGGACCTGGAGATAGTTTGTGTGCATACATGAAAGGGGCGTAGAGGGGGTGTATGCGATGGGGAGAGAGATGCTCTTCGTTTCCCTTTATTATGACTAACTTTATATATAGTATAAAAATATAAAAATTTCACAGTGCGGAATAAATATCATTGTGGGCACCATGCAATGCAAATTAACGTTCATACTCCTCCATATAACTTTGTAATGTTGTATATACGTAAAAATTCTAAAATAATTTTTTGGCCACACTTTATTCAAAAGGAATGTTGTATGCGAAATAAACGTGAAGATAAGGCTTTTTAGATCAATGGGGTACGTGATGTAACATGTGTGAATGTGTAGTTGATGTATTTGGCACGGCTTAGAGAGGTATGTGTGTGTATTACGTATTCGAGAGAGGCATGGATAGAGGGGTCGGCGGGGGGAGGGGGGCGTGGGAGAGATAGCACGAGAAATGAGACAGGTCTAGAGAGAGAGACTAATATGATGTCACGGCGAGAGATTCCCTTGAGTGTGTATATGCAAGGGGGGAGGAGATAGAGGCACGAGGAGATTTTTTTGTGTGGTGTCTATGTTGGTATGCGTGGGTGTGAGAAGATAACGAGACTAGGGGCAGAGGGTGTGTCACCGCGTGAGGTCCGGTGGGTCGAGGTGAGGCCCTTGGTTCGGTTCCGTCCTGCGCCACATTGGTCGGCCCGTGACGCATTTAGGGAGACCCATGGATGACTTGTCGTACAAGACAACGATAGCAAAACTGTGAAGGACTCTGTGTCCACTGACAAAGCCGGCTAGGATTTGTAACCCTGGGTTCTCGGACTAAGGTAACCCCTTATCTCTGATATTACTATTCATCCAACCTAACTTTAAGGGGCATCCTACAGAGTGCTCTGCTATAATCATACTCGGGGATTAGGAAGAGAGGTGTGAGACAATGTGTGGGAGACAGACCTAAATATAATGTGCGTACAGGAGACACGTAGGCAGGTCTATGTATATAGAAAGGGTCGATGGGGATTGTGCGTGTGTATGCTTGTGAGAGGAAGAGTGCTTGTGATAAAGGTTAGTGAAAACAGTCGTAAATGGTTACGAGAGGGAGGGAGGGTTATATCGAGAGCATGTCTGCGAGAAAGACACCTCGGGAGAGAGAGAGTGTGAGCATGTGTGAGAGACCACCGATGGAGAGTGAAACTACACGTAAAAGACTGATGTACACATTGATTCAAGATATAAATTGTATCCAAATATTAGGATGGGATGATGATATTTGGAATTTACGTAAAACGGTCATTGATCCATCAGACATCTAGATTCTATCGAATTTGAGCATGTTTATGTTATTATTTGACATAATTGATCCACATAGTTAGTATTTTGAACTCCTGACAATGCATCACTTTAGCAATCAAATATAAACATGAGTATAGTTCATGTTGTGTGTGTAAAGCACATTATACATACGAAAGTTACACAATAAACATTATAAATAGCTAGCTATGAACTAGCATACATTTGAATCCAACTTAAGGTGGTTTAAAAAAATCGAATCCAACATGAAGTCCATTCAATTATTTGAATTCGATATCGTGGCATTTGTAAATCATACCTGAATTATGGGGGCACCAATCTTTGCTCTGATTTTGTACATAATAGCATATATAGTCGTGTACAAAATAGATTCAAATTTAACTCCTCCATTCCGAAATAATCGTAGTTATAGGATTTTCAAGTGTCAAAATTTCAAAAAGAAGCAGATAATTTAATGAGTTTTTCAAACATACAAGGTCAAATTTAACGTTGTCTATTTAGGTCAATCCTCAAAGTTCAAGAGTACTCTAAACGTGAATGCTTCTATTTCAAAATTTCGAACGAAGCGCCAAAAGAGCCTCTACTCGCCCGAAACCGCGTGAGACCAATGTTTGGTAGTAGAAGGAAATTACTTTTTAACTCCGACCCGTGAAACCTACCAGCCCGACGTCCAAAGGTCTAAACCGGGGTAGGTTTGTAGCTTCATCTAGACGCCACGCAACCGCCTCCAAAAAACATTCATACACAATGGCCTCCTAAGCACAAATGCACGCGGCCGAAATCGCTCCCGCCCACTATTTGGGACACCTGGGATTACCATCCTACCCCCGACCCGCAGTAGGTCCAAAATTTAAGAGTGGAATAAAGTTTGTACTTTCCCCCAATTTCAAACAAGTGCGTCCCATCTGTTCAAAAAAGCCAAAAACAAGTGTGTCCCAGACCGAAACATGGATCTCCCTTAGCTCCCCCCCCTCCCGCCCGATTCCCCATTCGTACTCCGTGGGCGCCAAAACTACCTCTCCACCAGCCGTGAAACCCCGGCGTCCTCCATCTGCCACCCCATCCCACCCATCATCCGTCGCCCTCCTCCATCACGCCGGAGCCGATACCCCGACGTCGTCATCCACCGCAACCTCAACCGCGACACCCTCCATGGCTAGTAGTTGAAGCCGAGGCCGAGCCGTCCATACCCGAGCCAGTTCAACCACGCCGTCCTACGCCTCACCGCTGCTGCTCCAAATTCGCCACCGTCCACCGCACCGGAGATGTTCCTGCTATGCCGTCCTTCGCCGCCTCGGATATGCTTCCCCTCCGCCGACATACGGCCACGACAACACGGTCAACAATTTGGCTATGGGTCCGTCCAAGCCTGCACCCTCCTCCAAAACATCGGTTCCCCTGGCAAAAAGAAGAAGATCGCCGCGACATGTGGAGGAGACCACGCCGGCAACCGAAAATGTTACTCCTCTTCCCTTATTCGTGCAAATCTTACATGTCTGCTTGCACGGTATTCATCCCATAGAAGACATTAGTTGACTGCTTTTTCTTGATACTAGATGTTCCTAGTAACGCGAGCACAAGGTTTCTCCTCGTATACTATTTCACCTTAGCTAGAGGTCCGTCGCCCCCCTGGATTTCAATTCCTGGTCAGTTGATTCCCAATTAACGGAATCATTCCCCGGTGTAATAGGTAGTCCGCCTATTATGCCGGGGAAGCAGCGCCTCGGTGTTTATCTTTGGGGCGTGTGGGGCCTAGAGCTGCTGGCGCCCGATCTGGAGGTCGGCCGGGATTAAAGGGATGGCCTGGGGGCGCTGCCAAGCACGGCGATGGTGTGAGGTCGAGGCGAGGGCGGGGCGGCGGAGGCAGGGGTCTGGGCCGGTGGTCGCTGGCGGTTCGAGAAAGATCGTCAACAGTGACTAGCGGGAGGTAGACGAAGGCCATCTGCCCATTCCTTATAGATCGGACGGTTCATAAAAAAATCAACTGACCTATTTATTTTCAATCGACTGTTATCTTGATAGGACCACATGTGTCGTGTGCTGGAGGAGTACCTGCATTTCCTGTGCTCATATATTACAAAATCATACGGAGTAGAATCTAATTTTGTTTGCCATGCAATGTTGTGGAGCTATCATATGTCTCCTGTCATTTATTTTTCAGCCACCTGCTATCTGATACTTTTACAGTGCACTAGTTCTGCACACACTTCACCCATACTCTCACTATTGTGTTTTTATGCAAGGGTACTTCAAACCCTGCCTTGACAGAAGCAGAAAAGAGAAGAGAGAAGTCGCTCTAGCGTGGTACGTGGCTAGGCCAGGCATGTTTCAAGACTTTAAAGGGTGTAGTTTTAGCAGATGGAGACGAGGAACATAGCTCTGGAGTTGATGATCTCGCTCGCCGTGAACCACCATCCCAGGTGCTTGCTTTAACTTCACGGTGTCATATGTGGTTGCATGTTGCATATGGTGTCTAGCTTGTATTCGAAAGGCCGAAGTCGGTCTTTATCAAGATAAGGAAAGATATTTTTTGCATGAACCACCATCCCGGGAGCACCAGAAGACAAATAGCTAGTCAGGGCACTGGCCGAGCCAATGACAAGCCCAACACAGACATGCATCACCTGGAAGCCAACTAAAAAGCCACGATGGTGGTGAAGCAGCCCGCCTCCCACCAGGCTCTCAGGTCCTAGATGATCATGCTCACCACTCCAGCTGGATGTCTAGCTTTTATTACTTCCAATTTGGTTAAATTGCATCTGCTTAGCTTACACACTATACCTTTGGATATGACATTCCTTCAAGTTTTTGGTACATACTAGTACATCTATCTATTAACCATGTTCTTACATCAAACTAGTGTTCTTGTGTATCCCTCATCAATCACTTATGATGAGGCAGTCAGGCCAGTTGACTAATGTGATAAAAGATCCTCATTTAAACAATGCAGCGTCAGCCTCCCCTCATGATTCTCAAGAAACAACAAGGCTAGATGAAGATAGTGAACATAGCTCTGTAGTTGATTACCGCATTTCCCCTACACTAGCATCGCAGGTGCTTGCTCTAACATGGCAGCATGATATGTGGTTGCATGTTGCATATGGTGTCTAGATTGTAATTCTTCCTATCTGATTAAATTGCATGTGTTATTCTGCTTAGTTTATACATTATACCTGTTAATGTGACATGCCTTCCTGTTTTTAGTACATAGTACATCTGTCTATTAAGCATGTCCTTACATAAAACTATTGTTTTTTTGTATCCCGCATAAATCAATATGACAAGACACCTTTAGTATATGCACTGTGATATTAGTTGCATCTTTCATATGATTTATAGCATGCGCTGCTTCTAATTTGTTGAAATGCCATTTATGATGGGACGCTTTTAACTTGGCAGAGTTATATTGGTTGCATCTTTCATGTGGTGTCTAGCTTGCATTGCTTCTTATTTGTTGAAATGGTTTCTGCTTAGTTGACACAAACAGTTGTGAATATGTCATGCTATCCTGTTTTTCGTATTATTCCATCCTGGAATCATGTGTTTGCCTTACATCAAAGTAGTGATTGTCACTATCATGCACGAATGAGTTCTGAAGAGTGAATTTTATTGCTTTTTCTTGTCGGTTTTACTTGACAATTCAAAATCAATAAAGCGGAAGGAAGTTAGCAAGGTAGCGGATGAAGGTGCTCCTTCCAAACGGAGGGCCTCTACAGATTGTACTCCTCCATCCCCCCAAGATGATTTCCAAGACAACACATGCATAGACACTCAACGTAGCTGTGTTGGTGATGAGCACGTCTCCCTGATGTATACTACACAACCTTCTTCTTGTAGACGTTGTTGGGCCTCCAAGTGCAGAGCTTTGTAGAACAATAGCAAATTTACCTCAAGTGGATGACCTAAGGTTTATCAATCCGTGGGAGGCGTAGGATGAAGATGGTCTGTCTCAAGCAACCCTGCAACCAAATAACAAAGAGTCTCTTGTGTCCCCAACACACCCAATACAATGGTAAATTGTATAGGTGCACTAGTTCGGCGAAGAGATGGTGATACAAGTGCAATATGGATGGTAGATATAGGTCTTTGTAAACTGAAAATATAAAAACAGCAAGGTAACAAGTGGTAAAAGTGAGCGTAAACGGTATTGCAATGATAGGAAACAAGGCCTAGGGTTCATACTTTCACTAGTGCAAGTTCCCTCAACAATAATAACATAATATGATCATATAACTATCCCTCAACATGCAACAAAGAGTCACTCCAAAGTCACTAATAGCGGAGAACAAACGAAGAGATTATGGTAGGGTACGAAACCACCTCAAAGTTATTCTTTCCAATCAATCCGGTGGGCTATTCCTATAAGTGTCACAAACAGCCCTAGAGTTCATACTAGAATAACACCTTAAGATACAAATCAACCAAAACCCTAATGTCACCTAGATACTCCAATGTCACCTCAAGTATCCGTGGGTATGATTATACGATATGCATCACACAATCTCAATTCATCTACTCAAACCAACACATAGAACCTCAAAGAGTGCCCAAATTTTCTACCGGAGAATCACGACGAAAACGTGTGCCAACCCCTATGCATAGGTTCATGGGCGGAACCCGCAAGTTGATCACCAAAACATACATCAAGTGGCACGTGATATCCCATTGTCACCACAGATACGCACGGCAAGACATACGTCAAGTGTTCTCAAATCTTTAAAGACTCAATCCGATAAGATAACTTCAAAGGGAAAACTCAATCCATTACAAGAGAGAAGAGGGGGAGAAGAAACATAAGATCCAACTATAATAGCAAAGCTCGCGATACATCAAGATCGTGCCAAATCAAGAACACGAGAGAGAGAGAGAGATCAAACACATAGCTACTGGTACATACCCTCAGCCCCGAGGGTGAACTACTCCCTCCTCATCATGGAGAGCGCCGGGATGATGAAGATGGCCACCGATGAGGGTTCCCCCCTCCGGCAGGGTGCCGGAACGGGGTCCCAAGAGGTTTTTGGTGGCTACAGAGGCTTGCGGCGGCGGAACTCCCGATCTAATCTCTGTTCTGGAAGTTTTACTATACGTAGGTATATATGGGTGAAAAGAGTACGTCGGTGGACCGAAGGGGGGCCACGAGGCAGGGGGCGCCCCCCAGGGGGGTGGGCGCGCCCCCTACCCTCGTGAGCACCTCCTTCATCTTTTGACGTAGGGTCCAAGTCTATCCGGTAGGTTTCCTTCCAAAAATAACTTCTCCAGTTGATTTTGTTCTGTTTCGACTCCGTCTGATATTCCTTTTCTTCGAAACACTGAAATAGGCATAAAATAGCAAATCTGGACTGGGCCTCCGGTTAATAGGTTTGTCCCAAAAGTAATATAAAAGTGGATAATAAAGCCCAATATTGCCTAAAACAGTAGATAATATAGCATGGAGCAATCAAAAATTATAGATACGTTGGAGACGTATCAAGCCTCCCCAAGCTTAATTCCTGCTCGTCCTCGAGTTGGTAAATGATAAAAAAGATAATTTTTGACGTGGAATGCTAGTTGGCATAATTTCATTGTAATTCTTCTCAGTTGTGATATGAATATTCAGATTCGAAAGATTCAAGACAAAAGTTCATATTGACATAAAAATAATAATACTTCAAGCATACTAACAAAGCAATCATGACTTCTCAAAATAACATGGCCAAAGAAAGTTATCCCTACAAAATCATATAGTCTGGCTATGCTCCATCTTCACCACACAAAGTATTTAAATCATGCACAACCCCGATGACAAGCCAAGCAATTGTTTCATACTTTAACATTTTCAAAACTTTTTCAATCTTCACGCAATACATGAGCGTGAGCCATGGATATAGCACTATATGTGGAATAGAATGGTGGTTGTGGAGAAGACAAAAAGAGGGGAAGATAGTCTCACATCAACTAGGCGTATCAACAGGCTATGGAGATGCCCATTAATAGATATCAATGTGAGTGAGTAGGGATTGCCATGCAACGGATGCACTAGAGCTATAAGTATATGAAAGCTCAACAAAAGAAACTAAGTGGGTGTGCATCCAACTCGCTTGCTCACGAAGACCTGGGGCATTTTGAGGAAGCCCATCATTGGAATATACAAGCCAAGTTCTATAATGAAAAATTCCCACTAGTATATGAAAGTGACAACATAGGAGACTCTCTATCATGAAGATCATGGTGCTACTTCGAAGCACAAGTGTGGTAAAAGGATAGTAGCATTGTCCCTTCTCTCTTTTTCTCTCATTTTTTTGGGCCTTCTCTTTTTTTTTGCCTTTCCTTTTTTTGGGCCTTTTCTTTTTTTTATGGCCTTTCTTTCTCTCTTTTTTTATATATTCCTCACTTGGGACAATGCTCTAGAAAATGATGATCATCACACTTCTATTTATTTACAACTCAATGATTACAACTCGATACTAGAACAAAGTATGACTCTATATGAATGCCTCTGGCGGTGTACCGGGATATGCAATGAATCAAAAGTGACATATATGAAAGAATTATGAATGGTGACTTTGCCACAAATACGATGTCAACTACATGATCATGCTAGCAATATGACAATGATGGAGCGTGTCATAATAAACGGAACGGTGGAAAGTTGCATGGCAATATATCTCGGAATGGCTATGGAAATGCCATGATAGGTAGGTATGGTGGCTGTTTTGAGGAAGGTATATGGTGGGTGTATGATACCGGCGAAAAGTGCGCGGTATTAGAGAGGCTAGCAATGGTGGAAGGATGGGAAAAAGTGCGTATAATCCATGGACTCAACATTAGTCATAAAGAACTCATATACTTATTGCAAAAATCTAGAAGTTATCAAAGCAAAGTATTACGCGCATGCTCCTAGGGGGATAGATTGGTAGGAAAAGACCATCGCTCGTCCCCGACCGCCACTCATAAGGAAGACAACCAATAAATAAATCATGCTCCGACTTCGTTACATAATGGTTCACCATACGTGCATGCTACGGAAATCACAAACTTGAACGCAAGTATTCTTTAAATTCACAACTACTCAACTAGCATGACTCTAATATTATCACCTCCATATCTCAAAACAATTATCATGCTTCAAACTTCTCTTAGTATTCAACACACTCATAAGAATTTTTCTTTTATTAGTATTGTATGCCTAGCATATTAGAATTAAGCACATTACCATGCTATTTAAGACTCTCAAAATAATCTAAGTGAAGCATGAGAGTTCATCTATTTCTTCAAAATAAAACCACCACCGTGCTCTAAAAGATATAAGTGAAGCACTAGAGCAAACGACAAACTACTCTGAAAGATATAAGTGAAGATCAATGAGTAGTCGAATAATTATGCAACTATGTGAAGACTCTCCCATTTAATAATTTCAGATCTTGATACTTTATTCAAACAGAAAGCAAATCTAAAGAAAATAAAATGATGCTCCGAGCAAAACACATATCATGTGGTGAATAAAAATATAGCTCCAAGTAAAGTTACCGATGAACGAAGACGAAAGAGGGGATGCCACCCGGGGCATCCCCAAGCTTAGACGCTTGGTTATTATTGAATATTACCTTGGGGTGCCTTGGGCATCCCCAAGCTTAGGCTCGTGCCACTCCTTATTCCATAGTCCATCGAATCTTTACCCAAAACTTGAAAACTTCACAACACAAAACTTAACAGAAAACTCGTGAGCTCCGTTAGCGAAAGAAAACAAAACACCACTTCATGGTACTGTAATTAACTCATTCTTTATTTATATTGGTGTTAAACCTAATGTATTCCAACTTATCTATGGTTTACAAACTATTTTACTAGCCATAGATTCATCAAAATAAGCAAACAACACACGAAAAACAGAATCTGTCAAAGACAGAACAGTCTGTAGTAATCTGTAACTAATGAAAACTTCCGGAACTCCAAAAATTCTAAAATAAATTGGTGGTCCTGAGGAATTTGTCTAGTAATCATCTGCAAAAAGAATCAACTAAATAGCACTCTCCAGTAAAAAGTTTTAGCTAATCTTGTTAGCGCTAAAGTTTCTGTTTTTTACAGCATGATCATAAAGACTTCACCCAAGTCTTCCCAAAGGTTCTACTTGGCACAAACACTAACTAAAACACAAAACCACATCTAAATAGAAGCTAGATGGATTATTTATTCCTAAACAGAACCAAAAAGCAAGAAACTAAAATAAAATTGGGTTGCCTCCCAACAAGCGCTATCGTTTAATGCCCCTAGCTAGGCATGATGATTTCAATGATGCTCACATAAATGATAAGAATTGAAACATAAAGAGAGCATCATGAAGAATATGACTAGCACATTTAAGTCTAACCCACTTCCTATGCATAGGGGTTTTGTGAGCAAACAACTTATGGGAACAACAATCAACTTGCATAGGAAGGTAAAACAAGCATAACCTTAAAATTTTAAGCACATAGAGAGGAAACTTGATATTACTGCAATTCCTACAAGCATATATTCCTCCCTCATAATAATTTTCAGTAGCATCATGAATTAATTCAACAATATAACCAGCACCTAAAACATTCTTTTCATGATCTACTAGCATAGAAATTTTATTACTCTCCACATAAGCAAAATTCTTCTCATGAAAAATAGTGGGAGCAAACTCAACAAAATAACTATCATGTGATTGAAAATTAAGATCAAGATGACAAGTTTCATGGTAATCATTATTCTTTAAAGCATACATGTCATCACAATAATCATCATAGATAGGAGGCATGCTTTCATCATAGTAAATTTGCTCATCAAAGCTTGGGGGACAAAAAATATCATCTTCATCAAACATAGCTTCCCCAAGCTTGTGGCTTTGCATATCATTAGCATCATGGATATTCAAGGAATTCATACTAACAACATTGCAATCATGCTCATCATTCAAATATTTAGTGCCAAAATTTTTAATGCATTCTTCTTCTAACACTTTGGCACAATTTTCCTTTCCATCATACTCACGAAAGATATTAAAAAGGTGAAGCGTATGAGACAAACTCAATTCCATTTTTTTGTATTTTTTATACTAACTAGTGCTAAAACAAGAAACAAAAAGATTCGATTGCAAGATCTAAAGATATACCTTCACTTACCTAGCCTCCCCGGCAACGGCGCCAGAAAAGAGCTTGATGTCTACTACACAACCTTCTTCTTGTAGACGTTGTTGGGCCTCCAAGTGCAGAGGTTTGTAGGACAGTAGCAAATTTCCCTCAAGTGGATGACCTAAGGTTTATCAATCCGTGGGAGGCGTAGGATGAAGATGGTCTCTCTCAAGCAACCCTGCAACCAAATAACAAAGAGTCTCTTGTGTCCCCAACACACCCAATACAATGGTAAATTGTATAGGTGCACTAGTTCGGCGAAGAAATGGTGATACAAGTGCAATATGGATGGTAGATATAGGTTTTTGTAAACTGAAAATATAAAAACAGCAAGGTAACAAGTGGTAAAAGTGAGCGTAAACGGTATTGCAATGATAGGAAACAAGGCATAGGGTTCATACTTTCACTAGTGCAAGTTCTCTCAACAATAATAACATAATAGGATCATATAACTATCCCTCAACATGCAACAAAGAGTCACTCCAAAGTCACTAATAGCAGAGAACAAACGAAGAGATTATGGTAGGGTACGAAACCACCTCAAAGTTATTCTTTCCAATCAATCCGGTGGGCTATTCCTATAAGTGTCACAAACAGCCCTAGAGTTCGTACTAGAATAACACCTTAAGATACAAATCAACCAAAACCCTAATGTCACCTAGATACTCCAATGTCACCTCAAGTATCCGTGGGTATGATTATACGATATGCATCACACAATCTCAATTCATCTACTCAAACCAACACATAGAACCTCAAAGAGTGCCCAAAGTTTCTACCCGAGAATCACGACGAAAACGTGTGCCAACCCCTATGCATAGGTTCATGGGCGGAACCCGCAAGTGGATCACCAAAACATACATCAAGTGGCACGTGATATCCCATTGTCACCACAGATACGCACGACAAGACATACATCAAGTGTTCTCAAATCTTTAAAGACTCAATCCGATAAGATAACTTCAAAGGGAAAACTCAACCATTACAAGAGAGAAGAGGGGGAGAAGAAACATAAGATCCAACTATAATAGCAAAGCTCGCGATACATCAAGATCGTGCCAAATCAAGAACACGAGAGAGAGAGAGAGAGAGAGAGAGAGAGATCAAACACATAGCTACTGGTACATACCCTCAGCCCCGAGGGTGAACTACTCCCTCCTCGTCATGGAGAGCGCCGGGATGATGAAGATGGCCACCGATGAGGGTTCCCCCCTCCGGCAGGGTGCCAGAACAGGGTCCCGAGAGGTTTTTGGTGGCTACAGAGGCTTGCGGCGGCGGAACTCCCGATCTAATCTCTGTTCTGGAAGTTTTACGATACGTAAGTATATATGGGTGAAAGGAGTATGTCGGTGGACCGAAGGGGGGCCACGAGGCAGGGGGGCGCGCCCCCTACCCTCGTGAGCACCTCCTTCATCTTCTGACATATGGTCCAAGTCTATCCGGTAGGTTTCCTTCCAAAAATAACTTCTCCAGTGGATTTTGTTCCGTTTCGACTCCGTCTGATATTCCTTTTCTTCGAAACACTGAAATAGGCATAAAACAACAAATCTGGGTTGGGCCTCCGGTTAATAGGTTAGTCCCAAAAGTAATATAAAAGTGGATAATAAAGCTCAATATTGCCTAAAACAGTAGATAATATAGCATGGAGCAATCAAAAATTATAGATATGTTGGAGACGTATCACTCCCCTAGTGCACCATCACAGGAGCTCCCTCTAACTTGGCACTATTATATGTGGTTGCATGTTATGTCTAATGTCTAGCTTGTATTGCTTCTAATTTTGTTGAATTTCATTTGCTGACTTTACACATTATACTTGTGACTAAGACACGTGTTCCTGTTTCTAGAACATACAATATCTGTCTATCACACCATGTTCTTACATCAAAGTACTACTATTGTGTAACCTGCAACGATCACTTATAATAAGACACGTTTGACTTGGAAGTGTGATATAGGTTACATCTCGCATTCTTTTCTAGCTCGTACTACTTCTAATTTGTTGAAATGGCACTTATGACGAGACAGTTTTAACTTGGTAGAGTGATATTCGTTGCATCTTTCATATGGTGTCTAGCTTTCATTGCTTCTAATTTGTTGAAATGCCTTCTCCTTAGTTTACACATCATAAGCTATGAATATGCAGTGCTATGAATATGCAATGGCACTAATGACGAGAGACCTTTAACTTGGTAGTGTGATGTTGTTTGCGTCTTGCATATGATTTATTTCTTGTACTGCTTCACATTTGTTTAAACGACATTTATGATGAGACACTGTTAACTTGGCAGAGCGATATTTGTAGCATCTTTCATATGGTGTCTACCTTGCATTGCATTGCTTCTAATTTAGTGAAATGTCTTCTGCTTAGTTTACACATCATAGTTCGTACATATTACATCCTCCTATCATGTGGTTGTCTAACATCAAAGTTTAGTTCATCTGTATCATGCATCAATTTATTCTGAAGAACTAAATAGTTATTCGTTTTTCTTGTCGACTTGACTTAACATGGCACAGAGAAAGAGGAAGCAACACAAAACGACAAGGAGAGGGAACCGGAAGAATCCTGCAGATTCTGCTAGTACTGATGGTGCAATAGAAGGTGAAAGTCCAACGGAAAATTGTATCAATAGGGTATCCTGTGCTACACGAGCTGCAGAACAAGCCAAACAGAAAGAAATAGCTACCACCAAACAAGCAGAGACATCCCTAGTTGTTGCAACACCTTCCACAGTACCACCAGCTGCACGATTTACTCGTTGGTCAACTCAGCTAGCAGCACGTTCCCAAGCTCCCTTGCCACCTGACACTACTTCCAAAGCACTCTTGACACAAGATGAGTTGGAAAGATCAGATGAACTTTGTGAGCTTCAACAACAAGAAGGTAGTTGCTGGAGTCAAGTTACAGTTTATGCTTCTTTATATGTAGTCTCACAGTTTGATGTACACTAACACTTCCTATGTTCGTTGTTGGACTAGCACCTAGGCGCAAGAGCTAACAAACATCAGGGATAATGCTTGATAGATTAACTAAATCTAGAGGAGGAAGAATGGAGATCCGTTTTGAGGCATGTTTAAAAAGGCCACGTGATGCTACAGAGTCAGCCAAGTTAGTATCAGAGGCAGCGGTTGCCGTTAGGTGTCATGTACGTATCCTCCCAACATGGATTCAGTACAGGAATGACAAAGACGAAACCCAGTTCAACACCTTCCTCGACCATTTATTTGTAAGTATGGTTATGTATGGAAACTAGTAATATCGTCTTGCTATCTCCAATACTTTCTAGGTTGCTGATAATGAGACTCCCATAATTTTCAACAGATGAGGTTCAAGTTGGATAGCCAAGATGATGCAACCAGACAAGCTTGCACCCATGTTTTCAAGTCTGCTCTGCGATAGTATCGATATAACTTGAGGAAAACTCACTTTGAAGGCAAGGCTAATAGTGAACTTGCCCAAACATCTTTAGTGGAAAATATATCGGATGAAGACTGGAGAGGCCTCGTTAAACACTGGTCTGATCCAAAGTATCAAGTACATTATATATATATATATATATATATATATATATATATATATATATATATATATATATATATATATATATATAGTGATGCTATTCATCACCTAGGGTGCAGAATAAGTTATTCTTCACCCGAGGTAATCTTACGATCACTTCATAATTAAATTACATTTGGAATTCAAATAGTTACATTTCTATTGATTCGCTACATAAATTTTGATATAAGAAAATAAAAATATAGGTCATAAGACAAGAAAATTTGGAGTTTATGTATATTTTACACTATGTTTTTACGTTTGTAATTTTACATAACATAAAATATTTTTTACGGCGATTATATATTTTCTTACGGTCTCTTTTTACGTCAGAAATAAGAAAAAACTTACGGAACATAAAATTACAGTGCGTAGGTGGTAAAATAGAGGGGGGTGAAGAATAACTATTCCTCACCCAGGGTGACGAATAGTCAATCCCTATATATATGTATGTATGTATATATATATATATATATATATATATATATATATATATATATATATATATATATATATATGTGATCAGATCACATGTTGAAGTCCTATTTACACATGTGCCACACAAATCTATCTTCTTGTAGGTGAACTATTCAAAGAACAAGGCCAACCGTACGAAAGTAAAATTCCAATAGACGACATGATCTCGTAACTATATTGCACACTGCGAGGCTCTTTTAATTAGTTGTTGTTTCACTCTTTTCGCTGTACCATATTATCAGATCTATATTGACTTGTTCCAAATGCAGAGGAAAGCCCGCAAGGACCAAAAAGTACCTGAACCAAATGTTGTGGAAATCTTCAAGGACTATCACACCAGCAAGACGAAGGGCATGACTACACCAGTCAAAGCTGCTGTTGTAAGTCCTTAATCCTCATGCCTTTTAACTACTACTTACTCTGACTTGTGCCTTGAACTGCATGGTTTGCAGCCAATGTCTATTACTCTTTTCAATTTTATACACAATTGTCTTAGAGTATCATTGCACCTTACAAGGTTTAAAAGAGAGGAGTGATGTTCCTTTGATCTTGACTTGTAATCTAGTTCCATGCTAGACTTGCCCACACAAAGTTAGAATTGCCTGTTTATCTGTTCTCAGTTGTTTTGTGACATGAATGATGTCATACTATGCTTACCATATTATAAACTTTGTCTCTTTATCCTTAGTTGTTAATACAATGTGAAGAAATAGACAATACATTAGCCATGGTACATGGTCATATGTTTGGAACCTGGTTTTATTATGTACTTTGCAGTAAAATACAACTAATATTTTACATGGGTTCACTAGAATAAGTTCTGTATATAGACCAAAGCTATTTTGTTTGGTTTTTCTGCCTCCTTAATATCTTATGTGCTGGTACTACTAATGTAAAAACTCAACATTTTAGCAAGCTATGGAAAAAATGGTGGAACCGCCACCTTATGAAGGTGGCGAGGCAACTATAAAACCGCAATGTCAGCTCTTGCTGCAGTGGGTCAGTACCTGTCCACTAACAGTGCCAAAAGCATGTTCCTGCGTAATACTGGGTTGGTTGTTAAGGCAATCTCGTCCAAACTGCCTCATGATCAAGATATGCAAGCTCAAAACAATGTTATATCTGCGCTCCAAACACAAGTCCGTTCCCTAACAGAGACCCTTTGAGAAACAAGGACATACATTATTCGATGTCGTCAAGATATGCATGGTTTTGAAACCAGACTATCAGACATTTGCTATGTTGTTCAGGAGCCTAGGAGAAATGAAGGCGAAGGTTATGGTGCTCCATCGGACAATACAGCATGAAAACGTAAGAGTCAGGTCAAATGAACTGAGCTTCTGAACTTCTGGTGGTGCATTTATCTGCCATACTGTTAACTTTTATGCCAATCCTTTTGTTTTATAGTTGTAATTTGTTTTGTTGCGATACAAAATTTGTTCTTAACGTGCAGCCACCGGCTGAAGAAAACAGCAAGACATTTTTGTATAGTGTAGGGTGTTCCCTATATTTGCACTCATGGCGATCTTTGATGCCCAGTGGATGTAATCTCTGCAATTGCCTTAATAGCCTAGCGTTAGTTTCGGGCTTATTTATTTCCTTGTCTTCTTTTCCCCTGGTTTGCTAGTGGCCGCAACAACCATGGGCCATATACGGGCCATGGTAACCTTGACCCTGGTACGGGCCGTAGGATCCATGGGCCTCCTACGGGCCATCTTTAAATGGGCCTCCAACACGGTCGTAGAATCGGTGGGCCTCGGGCCGTCGGATAAATGGGTCTACATGGGCCATAAACGGGCATAATTGGTATCGGCCCAGCACGGTAACGGGCCGTTAATAGGCCGGAGGTCAGCAAAGGTTTAATTCTCACAAGCATAACGGGTCGTTAATAGGCCAGAATATAGGACGGGCTGGAAACAGCGACACGGGTTAACAGGACAGAAACGGGCCGACTCTTGCCACGGGCCGAATTTGGCCCATTAGGGGAACAGGCCAGTAACGGGCCGGAAGTAAACGAGGGCCGGAAAGGAGCCCAAGAACGTATGGGCCGTCAGTAGGCCGAAAGCTAACACTGGGTGAAAACGGCCCATGTGAATCATGGGCCATTAACGGGTACAAAGAAATTTACTGTTCATTATGGGCTAGAATCACCGTGGGCCACTAAAGGGCCCAAAGATACGAAGCACTCATATGGGTCGAAAAACGTCATGGGCCATACATGGGCCGAAAGTGAAACAGGCTGGTGTTATATTCGACGGCCCACATGACGTTGTTGGGCCGATTTCAGGTAGGCCCTAACGGGCCGTGAGTGGGCCATAAAATGGGCTATTTGTGAAGAGACCGTTAACAGGCTTTTCATGTGCCAGCCCGCTAACTTTTGACCAAGTCAAACGGGCCAGCCTTTATATGCTAAATGGGCCGATGGTGGGCTGTCGCACATGTCGACATATCATAGGAGCCTATCTGACCCACTGATGAGCTGACACGTGTTTCCTCCGGCCAATCAAAATTTTACACGTGGAAATTTCCCATTGGTCTGGGCTGTTAACGGGTTATCGGATCCAAAACCGGACCCGATAGCTTAACGGCGACCCGTTATGGTGGATGCCACGTGTCGGTCACCCTTGACGAAAGCACTTCTGTGATGCGCGATTTATCATGATGGAAGTGGACACTTCCGTGATGATAATTTTGGTAATGTCATGGAACATTTCTACGACAACACAAGTATGACTATCTTGATTCTGTCATAAAATTGTCATGGATGTACATGCATGGCAGAAAACGTGACCTACTGTGACAAACACGTATCATCACGGAAGTGTCTTTTTTTATGGTGTTAGATTATTCATGAATATTAATTGAGTCTTCTCTGAATTATTTTATGCATGATTATTATAGCTATGCATCTCTCTCATATCTATCTGTTTGGTTAGGCCAACTAGATTGATTTATCTTGCAATGGGAGAGGTGCTTTGTGATGGGTTCAATCTTGCGGTGCTCAATCCCAGTGACAGAAGGGGACATGCCATGTATTTGTATTGCTGCCATTAAGGGGAAAACGACGGGGTTTATTCATATTGTTTGGGTTTACTTTATCTACATCATGTCATCTTGCTTAAGGCGTTACTCCGTTTTCATTAACTTAATACCCTAGATGCATGCTAGATAGCGTTCGATGGGTGGAGTAATAGTAGTAGATGCAGGAAGGAGTAGGTCTACTTGTCTTGGACATGATGCCTATATACATGATCATTTCCTTGAATATCATCATAACTATGCGTTTTTCTATCAATTGCCCAACAGTAATTTGTTTACCCACCGTATGCTTTTTGTTCGGGAGAGAAGCTTCTAGTGAAAACTATGGCCCCCGGGTCTACTTTTATCATATATAAAATCCAAAAATACCTTGCTGGAATTTATTTACCATTACTTTATTTTGTGTTTTATTTCATCTATCTATCACTATCAGATTTGATCCTTGCAAAAAACAGCCAAGGAGATTGACAACCCCCATGATTGCGTTGGGTGCAAGTATTTGCTCTTTTGTGTGTTGGTGCTACTAACGAGATTTTGCATGGTTCTCCTAATGGATAGATAACCTTGGTTCTTAACTGAGAGAAATACTTATCTCTACTATACGACATCATCCTCTCCTCTTCGAGGAAATCCCAACGCAGCACACAAGTAGCAGCGGGTACCCAGGATCATGGACATCAAGCAACGATGAGGCTCAGTGCAGGGAGAACGTGAAGTGTTATTCTAAACACTAGTGACAGAAGGGTTTAGTATAGTAACACGAATCCAATCCTTGGGGATTCATGATGTGTGGTCATTAAATGCCCAAAGCTCTTGTCTGATTTTATTATCTTAATTATCGAGGTAACTGATACATCCATTTTGCATCATGTTTTCCTACTAATATTTATATTTTTTGATCACTATAACACACTATGATGCAATTCTAATGCCTTTTCTCCCTTAATTTGCAAGATTTACATGAAGAGGGAGATTGCCGACAGCTAGAATTCTGAACCTGGAAAAACTACATGAGAGATACCTATTCTGCAAAGCTCCAAATGACCTGAAATTTCACGGAGAATTTTTATGGACTATATAAAAAATGCTGAAGCAAAGAAGTACCAGAGGGGTGCACCAGTTTCCCACAAGGCAACAGGGCATGGCCAGGGGCTTTGTGATGTAGAACCACTCGCGTTGCCAGATCTTCACGGTCTCGATGAAGGTGCCCTCAAGCCAGTCCGCCTTTTGGACTTTGCTGATCATGGTGCCCCCACACTCGATGAACTCGGCGCCGCTACTCTACGGCTTGACGCAGAAGGTCTTCAGCCACAAGCCAAAGTGCAGTTCCACGCGCAGGAATGCCTCACATACGATGATGAAGGTGTGAAGGAAATATGCCCTAGAGTCAATAATAAAGTTGTTATTTTATATTCCCTTATTCATGATAAACGTTTATTATTCATGCTAGAATTGTATTGATCGGAAACTTAAATACACGTGTGAATACATAAACAAATACCGTGTCCCTAGTAAGCCTCTACTACACTAGCTCCTTCATCAAAGATGGTTAAGGTTTCCTAACCATAGACATGTGTTACCATTTGATAACGGGATCACATCATTAGGATAATGATGGGATGGACAAGACCCATCCATTAGCTTAGCATATTGATCGTTCGGTTTATTGCTATTGCTTTCTTCATGTCAAGTACATATTCCTTCGACTACGAGATTATGCAACTCCCGGATACCGGAGGAATACCTTGTGTGCTAACAAACATCGCAACGTAATTGGGTGATCATAAATATGCTCTACAGGTATCTCCGAAGGTGTTTGTTCAGTTGGCATAGATCGAGATTAGGATTTGTTACTCCGAGTATTGAAGAGGTATCTCTGGGCCCTCTCGGTAATACACATCATAAGCTTTCAAGCAAACGACTAAGGAGTTAGTTACGAGGTGATGTATTACGGAATGAGTAAAGAGACTTGCTGGTAATGAGATTGAAGTAGGTATGAAGACATACCTACGGACAAAGGGAATTACGTATGTTGTCATAACGATTCGATCGATAAAGATCTACGTAGAATATGTAGGAACCAATATGGGCATACAGGTTCCACTATTGGATATTGAACGGAGAGGTGTCTCGGTCATGTCTACATAGTTCTTGTACCCGTAGGGTCCGCACGCTTAACGTTCGTTGACGATATAGTGTTATATGAGTTATATGATTTGGTGACTAATGTTGTTCAGAGTCCTCGATGAGATCGGGGACATAACGAGGAGTCTCGAAATGGTCGAGAGGAAAAGATTGATATATAGGATGATGGTATTCGGACACTGGAAGTGTTTCGGAGTGTGCCGGATAGTCATCGGAGTACCGGAGGGGGTACCGGACACCCCCTGGAGGACAGTGGGCCTATTGGGCCACAAGAGGTGAGCACACCAGCCCACAAGGGGCTGGCGCACCCCCCATGGCAGCCGCCCAAGTGGGGGAAAGGAAAGGGGGGATTCGGCCTCCCCCTTCCTTCCCTCTTCCCCCTTCCCTCCCCCCCCTTCGATAAATATGGTAAGGGGGCACCACTTGGGAAGGGACCCCAAGTAGGATTTGGCCTACTTGGGTCGCCCTCCTGGCTACTCCCTCCTCCTTCCCACCTATATATATGTGGGAGGGGGCGCCTAGCACAACTAGAACATTGTCTTAGCCGTGTGCAACGCCCCCTCCACCGTTTACACCCCCGGTCATATTTTTGTAGTGCTTAGGCGAAGCCCTGTGGAGATAGCTTCAGCATCACCATCACCACGGCGTCATGCTGCCGGAGCTCATCCACTACCTCGCCGTCTTGCTGGATCAAGAAGGCGGAGGACGTCACCGAGCTGAACGTGTGCTGAACGCGGAGGTGTCGTACGTCGGTACTCGATCAGTTGGAGCGCGAAGATGTTCGACTACATCAACCGTGTTAACAAACGCTTCCTCTTACGGTCTACGAGGGTACGTAGACACACTCTCCCTCTCGTTGCTATGCATCTCCATGGATAGATCTTGCGTGTGTGTAGAATTTTTTTTGTTTTCCATGCAACGTTTCCCAACAAGGTGGTGAGGTGCATAATGGAATTTGGGGCTAGATTGTGGAAATCTAGCCCGTGGAAGAAACGGATCCCCCACACGAAAGGGTGCAAGGGGAACTCCAGACCTCAGACGAGGTGGGGGATGAAGTAACCCGCTCCCCAGGCTTGGGAGTGGGGACGCGTTGGCCGGGCTCTGCATCCCTGCAGGCGGTGTCAGCGGGGATGTATCCGCCGCCCGGAGCTCGTTGATGGTGGCGTCGGTGACACTGGAGGCCACCCACCTCCCCTTCAGATCCGCATCAGCCATGGGCATGAGATGCAGAAGCTTGGAGAAGGCTTTAGGCTTGGAAATGGAATTGGGGTGCGGGAGCTTTGGAGATTTGGGCGCTGGAGTAGAAGGAGAGTGTGAGAGAGAAAATTCGTCGATCCTGCTCTTTATAAGTGAGTAAAAAGACGAGGCATCCCTCCGCTGCGCCGGAAAATACCATGTTTTGGCTAATCATGCCGTTATGGCCGCATTGGGTGGAACAGTTGATTGATGATATCCCCTAAAATGCGGGGCACGATCAATGTTTTGATAAGACGTGCCAATAAGAGGGTTACCTCGAACCGAGGTTCGAATAAGCAATAACTGACATATATGATGTCATGAGCGGTGATGCTTAGAAAAAGCTCTCACTAATTGACTGTCGAACACACCTGCGCTTCTAGTCTTCGAGACTAAGCAAACCACACACTTTGGACAAATGAAGATCCGTTTCGGTGGCACATGGTCGGCTAGCCTTATCCCCTATTAGAAGGGCACTATCGACCGGTAGGGGAGCTACAAGCTCCGTGTGGATGCTTAGCTCGGGGCGTTGAGAGGAACTTACCTGCTAAGCCGAAGACATTTATGCGAAGAAGATTGCCATCCTTGGCTTTGAAGACAAGTTCGGGGGCTATTGACGGTGTCCTGGACTAGGGGGTCCCAGCCTAGCCGATCTAGTCCATGGACCGGACTGACAGCCCGCTGATGAGAAAGGACTCCGGAGGCCTCTAACCTGTGGCGTAAGCATATCGGACTTCACCGAGGACTTGGCGTGTACTCCAAGTATATCTATTAGGATCGACATGGAACCCCTAGATGGCAACCGGCCTTGTGTAACCCTAGATACCCCCGGTGTCTATATAAAACCAAAGGGTTTAATCTTTAGAGATATATTGATCACCATTACCCTTAGGGTTTAGTCCATAACTTACGATCTCAAGGTAGATTAACTTTGTACTTTGATACATCCACAATATAAACAAGAGCATGACGTAGGTTTTTACCTCCTCAAGAGGGCCCGAACCTGGGTAAAAACATCGTGTCTCTTGCCTCTTGTTACCCATCGATCCGATCTCACAGCTCGGGCCCCCCTACCCAAGGTATGCCGCTTTTGACATCGACAAGGAGGTACAGAGGTGTGACATGTGTGACACGTGATTTTTGGCGAGAGAATTCCTTATTTGGCCCTTTCTTAAATTTTGCTTCCCTTTTTGGCCCAGAAAACTTGTTTCTTCCCTTTTTGACACACAAACTTTATTTTGTTCCCTATGCGACACTTTCGTCAGTTTTGGCTAGTAACGGTGTTAAGTCTGACTTAAAAAGACCGTTTTACCCCTAGTGTAATATGTGACCCGATTATTTACATGCAAACACAGAGGTCTCATTGTTGAATAAACAAACAAAAATAGTACAATGTGTATAATCATAAAAAAGTATTGCAGGGGAATAATAATAATAATAATAATAATAATAATAATAATAATAATAATAATAATAATAATAATAATAATAATAATAATAATAATAATATGAGTGAAACAAAGATGACAATTTTTTTGCGGGATAAAAAGAACAATGACGCAGATCCAATCGATCGAGAGCTAGCTTCTACTGGTGGCGTGAGGTAATAGACGAGCGTGCACTGTTCCAGGCAAAAATCGATTAAGCTGCTAGCATCCTTGCTTAGGGCATGGCCAACGGTATGCTTCAAACCTGATGCCCCGCTCCCAACTAGGTTCGGATGCCAGCGTGGAACAAGTGCAGTAGCCTCGCAGTGTGTCAGAGTCGCCTGCAGAAGAAGTCGCTGCTCCATGAGAAAGAGAAGAAAAAGAGAGGAGAGAGAAGAAAAGAAGAGGAGAGATGGCACTGGGTGCGTGGTTGGGAGGAGGAAGATGACCACCGTGGGACCCATACTACTGATTGCTGGAGCTGCATGCGCTGGGGGAAAATAAACTAAACAGATGCCCTGTTTCTTTCTATCTAGGTGGATGGGGCTGCCTCCATTGTACATGCCCTTATTGTGCTTGCTTTGCACGTAGTGTGTTAGCTCCTTTAAAGCACCAATACGCACACAAGTAGTACTACACGACAAGCATGCACACACGCATTGACGCATGCAAGCGGCAGCAAGCGCGCAGCCATCACGCACGTAGCACGGTACCAGCAAGGTAGCAAGCACGTGACGGCGGCGGTGGCAGCAATAGCCGGGGGCACGCTCGCGCAGTCGAGCCCAAATACTCGATCCAATATTTTTTTCTGACATATTATCACCAGGGGCAGCATTGTCTTTCTACATCCCATTTAACAACACCGGATGGAAAAATAGATGAAATTGTCTGATAGGGAACAAAATGAAGTTTAAGTGTCAAGAATGGAAGAAAAAAGTTTTTTGGGCCAAAAAAAGAAGCAAAATTTAAAAAAGAGCCAAATAAAGAATTCTCTCATTTTTGGCCAAGGTTTTTTTAGTTATGTGATATACGATTTGACGATTTGTTTTCTAATAAAGTTGCAATTAAGATGCAATGATTCGTAATTAAGTTGTGAAAATTATGACTGGTGTGATGATTTGTTTTCGAATGAAGGTGCAATGATTAAAAATGATTAGTAAATATGGGAATTTGATGTGATGTAACATTGGACAGTCCGGTCCATTGATGAATATGCACTACTCCCTCCGTCCCATAATATAAGAGCGTTTTTAATATGTCAAAAACGCTCTTATATTATGGGACGGATGAAGTAGTTAAGATAGTACAATGTTTTTGTCTGAACTCTTTTATTTAATACTCCCTCTGCAAAAAAATATAAGTGGGTTCACATCACTGTAGTAATGAATATTGAATCACAATCGCAATCGATAATAACAGAGTAGAGTTATGCAATTTTTTTAGTCGGCGGTAACTCACGGACGTTTAGCTAGTGCTTGTAGAGTGCCGGTGCAGTAATCCACTAACGAATATTCAGTATTTTTAATTTCAATTTATAATCTGAAGTTGAACCATAATGATCAGGTATATTCAGTGGTCACATCATCGGTGCCTTTCCCATCTTTATTTTCCGGACGACAAGCCAAGCAAGCCCAACAAATTCCAAACCCCCACGCAAGAAATTCCAAATTGCCACACGCGAATCCTCGCTTTCCCTTCCGAGCACGATCCATCTATCCCATCCCCAAGGAACTGGGAGCTGCTGCTGCTGCATCTTCCGTGGTCCCGGTTCTAGGGACTAAGCAAGTACAAGATCCTCTCGGTGAGCTTATTGCCCCTCCGATCCTTTTGCTTTTTCGTTGGCTTTAGCACCCTAATGCTAGAAAATCCGAGAAATTTGGTGGGGAGTAGTGATGCTTGTGGATCGGCGGAGATGAATCCGTCGAATCTAGAAAGCTGATTCGGCAGAAGAAGGGCTAACCCCCTTTTGGTCTCAAGTTGACTGTGGAGTGTGAAGTCGTTCTTGCTGATGGAGAAGCTGAGCTGGGCTTGGATTCTTTAGCTGTTTAGCACCGGGAGAGCTTTGTTTGTGTAACTACACGAAGAAAAAGAAGAAGATTCTTTGCCTGCTATTTCTAGATGTTGATCTGATTCGATTGCCACACAGGCGATTCTCTTTGCTACAATTGGAGAACCACGGCTCGCAGGGTTTGTACTTTGGTAGATTGCAGCAATGGAAGTATTAATTGTGAAAGATATAAAATTTTAGCTAGTTAGGGGTGGATATTGATACAACCTAATTGATGCAATGCAAGTTGTCGATTTGGGTATCTCTTATCTGGTTGTATTAATACTTCAGGCTTGGATTGCATAATGGAGCAAAGTACTAGTACTAGTAGAATGCTACAGGAGTACCAGGGCTGGTGTAGTATATATCGTAACGCAGTTCCTTCTTTACCAGAATGCAACCATTGTGAGAGCTGCTGCGTCTTCTGCAATTGCTACTGGATACCCTTATTTTTTACAGTTTCAACTTTGGATTGTATATATGTGTAGTTTGTTTCTGTGTTGTTGCTAAAATCCACAATCTGTAACTGCGGTGTCACTCACTTCTTGAAGTGCATCTGGCATCAATGCATGGGTCGCAGATATGTGACGTGTTAATCATTTGATCACTTTTCACTCTCTGCTTCATTTGATTCTTATAAAATAGATCATGGCTACGAAGGATTTGATGACACATAAATGAGTGAATTATTATTTGCAAATACTAATGTCATGTTTAGGCTATAGATGCTTATAGGTTTTGGAAAAGTTAAGTGGTTTGTTGTTTTCATCTTTTGCAGAGCTACTAAAGTACCTCCCTCCGTCCCATAATATTAGAGCCTTTTGACACTACACTAGTGTCAAAAACGCTCTTATATTATGGGATGGAGGGAGTAATTATTAACATTTCTCTGCTTGGTGCTTACAGTATATTTATAGGACTCTTATATCTATATTAAAGCTTGTTCTATTCCTCCGGGAACTAACTAAAATTAGCATTCCTTGTAGATGGCTTGTTCTGATGGTGGGGCTGAGCACCAATGGATACAGAATGTCCAGTCAGGAGGCGCAGTTCCTTGTCTACCGCCCGAAAACTGTCCTAGTGGTTGGGCCACTCCTCCCGGCGACACTTTTATGGTCAGAGGCCCAGAATATTTTGCAACCAAGGCAAAAATACCTGGTGGGGAGTATCTTCTGAAGCCTCTTGGAGTTGATTGGATCAAAGGCCCAGTAAAAATCTGCGAGGTCCTGAAAAACAGGAACCATCGTGTGAGGAAAGCCATCGATGAGCAGGTTTCTCACGGCAATAAACCTTTTGTCTGGGCTTTCAACTTGCAACTGCCCAGCAAGGAGAACTACAGCGCGATATTTTACTTTGTCTCACTGGAACCTGCACCCGAGGGCTCGCTGATGGATCAATTCCTTAAAGGGGACGATGCTCTCCGTAAATCCAGGCTTAAACTGATAGCAAACATAGTTAAGGGGCCTTGGATTGTCCGAAAAGCTGTGGGTGAACAAGCCATCTGCATACTTGGCAGAGCACTTTCGTGCAAGTATGTCGAGGGATCAAACTTCATCGAAGTTGATGTGGATATTGGGTCTTCCATAGTTGCAAATGCAATTGTTCATCTGGCATTTGGTTACGTGGCGACACTGACTATAGATTTAGCATTTGTTATTGAGAGTCAAGCTGAATCAGAGCTCCCCGAGAGACTTCTTGGAGCTATAAGGTTCTCTGAGTTGAGTCCGGGATCAGCTGGTGTGTACGAAGTGCCACCTGAAGAGCAGCAGGAAATTGCTCCAATTCTGCCTTCAAGATTATGGCGGAGTTTTTCCCACCTGCTACAGAACCCAGGCAGCTCAATGCAGCCGTCGCCTTGCTCAGAAAACTCTAACGGAAACTTTCACAAAGAAGATGCTGGTAACAACGATAATTGGTAAGTGCAGCAGACTCGATGTGCTAATTAGCCACTGCTTTTGTTAGAATATTTTTACATTAACAGATAAATAAATAAAATTATAATCCGATCATTCTACTGTAGTCAAATTGCAATCTATGTTACAGTTGTAGGATGTATCTGAAAATGTTTCTGATGTTGAACGAAGCTTTATCACGCGAAAAATACCGACATAATGGTCTTCTCTTGTGCAGATATCCCTGAATCCCATACTAGAGGAGATGTATACACCTCCCATCAAAAGGATGCCTTCATTGGTTGAGGATAATATGCCAGTTCAGGCGATGTGTAAAAGTTGAATTTGTTTTTATGACGATGGACGACGGCCTCAGGTAGTTGTGAATTATCATAGTCCTCGGCCCTGCTGTAAAAATGATACATAGTGGTCAAGAGAAAACAACATCTTTCTGTACATATTAACTAAATTTACCTTTTAGCCCGACAAATTGAGATGTTGTATTGCATTCTCTATCTGGCTGTGACGCTGGTAAGAACTTGCTCCAAATGTCTCGTGGAACCCGGAGTGCGATGAAAAGCTACATCAGAACTGATTACAGTATTATTTCAAGGTCATCTAAACATAAGAGAATTTCTTATTTAACACCGTGTTTAAATTTTATGCCCTATTTGACATCAACAAATAATTTCTTCCCTATCTGACAACGACTCTAAATTTTATGCCTTTTATGACCCTAAATGACACCTGAAAAGACCCTTTTGCCCCTCAGATGGTATTTTGTGCACGCGCATGTGTGCTACTGATGCTGCGTGTGTGTGTGATGCTGCCTGCGTGTGTGTGTGTGATGCTGTGTGTCTTGCTGCGTGCGTGTGTGTACTGCTGCTCCGTGTGTGTGCGCTATTGGCCTGCACTGATGTTGTGTATACTGCCGTTGCGTCTGTGCACTATTGGCATGCATTGATGTTGTGTGTTACTGCCCTGCACACACATACCACATGAGGGATAAAAGGGTCTTTTCAGGTGTCATTTAGACACAAATTGACGAAAATATCATAAAGGGCATAAAATTTAGAATCCTTGTTAGATACTATAGAAGAAAAATGTTTTTCCGTGTCAAATAAGAAAATAAAATTTGAGATAGTGTTAAATGAGGAATTGTTTCTCTAAAATTGTTTGGTCGAAAGTGATGGTTCTAATCCCGAGCTCATGTGATGTGAGCTCGAATGAACAGTAAAAACAAAAAAAGAAGAACAGTTTGTCAATGTTTCACACAAAAAATGTTTTAATAGCTTATATTGACAAATGTTTCACACAAAAAAATATTTTCTATATTTCACACAAAATAAATTCAACACCAGATGACACTCGTGGAAAATCTGGCAAAAGAAATAGCCTCGCGCTCCGACTGCTCAATGGCAAGACGGAGCGCCTTCGCGTTCTTCCACCGTAGGTGGCGAGCGTCCGTCTCTGCAATCATCAACGACCAGAAGTTGACCCAAACAAGGAGTCGCTTGTCTTCATCGAGCTGCGCCGACAGCCCACGGTGGCGCCGCACGGACTGCTCCATCGCTTCCCTCTCCCTGCCCGCAACATTTCACAGTGGGCGCCGCACGCCTCCGATTCCGGAGTGCGCATGTGGAGCGGCGGAGCGGGTAGTAGAACCCACCGCTACCCGCGCGGAGCAGCGGCCAGTCGGGGAAGGGGACGGCGCGGGGGCGGAGCGGACTGCGCTGCCCTGGCGAAGCTGCGCGTGGGTAGCTTCGGTGTCTGCGCTGCACCGGCGCGGGAGCGGTGACGGTGCAGATGCGGAGCTGCCCCTGGTGTCCACGGTCCACCTTCGACCGCTCCAACGCAAAGCGGAGGGCCAACTCCTCCTCTACGTCGAGGTCGGAGCAGGAGCTTGACATGTCACCGGATTTCAATCTCGGGGAGGGAAGAGGAGGGGATAGAGCGAGAAAGGACAGTGAGTGAGCTAGGTTCGAAGAGAGAATGTGTTAGGGTTTTCTGTGGGGTCGCCGTGAGGTCGGTGGTGGCCGGGCTGACGTGGCGGACATGCCCGGGCGTGACCGGGCCGCCTCATATTCACCCTGTATTTGGGATGGATATAAGGGACGGACAGCCCGAACGTTTGAGGCTGGTTTAAGGCGTTCGGCTGAATCGGTTTTTTGTGACCGGTCAGTGCCTGTCCAGGCATTTAAGATGGATTTGAGGCGCTTGGATGTAGATGCCCCAACAATGGTCTCGTATGATCCTACCATCGAGAAACTATACCAATTTTCTTGCACCATAACTGATCACGCGCTGTTTAGGCTCGGTTCTTGTAACTTTGCGCCTTCTTAGCACACTTCTTCTAAGACAAAATGGGTGTTGGAGACAAAAAAATCACTTGGATAAGCTAACCAAACATGATGATCCACCTAAAGTCATGGACGAAATTACAAATATTAAACAAACTACTATAGTCTATGATTTCATGTGTGATAGCTTTGTAATTGGTCAATATGTTTTATTTTTGTGAGAACATTCCTGATCTGTTCATCTTCAATCATCGCAGTAAATGAACGTCAGAAATAATAAAAATTACATCCAGATCTGTAAACCATCTAGCGATGACTACAAGCACTGAACCGAATTGAAGACATGCCGCCTGTTGGGAAACATAGTAGAAAACAAAAAAAATGGCCCTGTGATCACCCAGGAACAATATGAAGATGCATGTAGGGTTTGGATCAATGATTGTTACCAACTCTGGAGTGCAGCTAAAGTAGACGAATCGCTGTTGATCATACTTGGAGTCCCTCGAACCGTTGATGACGATTCCGCGAACTGCCCTTGAATGATCCATCGAACGGAAGACCGAAAGCACGACCTCTGTACTTGGTTGCAAGCGTACGATCTTCATGATCTGGCAGTGCTTCGCCGTCCAGAGCTAATCGTAGCCGGAGAATTAAAGGGAGGAGATTAGAACCACACTGGACTTCTAATTATGGGGATTAGAGGAACTAGTTCTAGCTCTAATTAGTCAACTAGGATCAATTAGAACTAGAACTAGATGAACTGGAGGAGGCTCCAAAACTTGTGCGTCCAAAAGGGCCAATACCTCAAGTATATATAGTTTAGAGGGAGAAGGAGGGTGCACCGTCCAAGGGGAGGAGTCCAACTCCTCCCCTAGTCCAATTCGCCCCCCACACACAAGGAAAGGGGGGCGTCACTTCCTATTGGGCCATGGTGGCCCAATACTCCTCCCACCACTTGGCCTTTTTAAGCCCCATTGATATTAAATTAAATATAAAAAACCTCTAGCAGTTACTAAGCCTTTTATTATTAATTCACATCCGGAAACATTTTCCACTTATATATTATTTATCGGTAATACCCGATATTGCCCTATAAACCCCGAACCCTTCTGGTGACCCCGAAACGCTTCTGGTTCCTCTTGAAACTATTTTGAATATTAATGAAACATCTCCACAAATAAATCCTCGATACTTTTTAGTGCTACTAACACTCAGCAGGTCGTGATTACCTTAAACTTGTGACCCCATAGGTTCGGTAAATCATAGACATGAACGAAACTCATTCGTCAATGACCAATAACAGAACCGTGGACGTCCATATCGATCCCTATGATTACATGAATATATTCGAATGAACCTTTGGTTATCATGTGATCTTTCCCTTTGCTTCATGATACTTTACAAAACCCATGATGCATCGGTATCCTTCTGAGTCATACACATGCTCATTATACCGTTGCCCTCGTTACCTATTTTTGTTCTTCTTTCTCGTTGAAGTGTTCCGGCATCCCCGTGACATAGACACTTGTGCCTGGCCAGGCGATGATGGATGCCATTGTTGGGAAACGTTGGCTGGAAAACAAAAAAAATCTACGCACACGCAAGATCTATGTAGGAGATGCATAGCAACGAGAGGGGAGAGTGTGTCTACGTACCCTCGTAGACCGTAAGCGGAAGCATTTCACAACGCGGTTGATGTAGTCAAACTTTCTTCGCTATCCAACCGATCTAGTACCGAACGTACGCCACCTCCGCGTTCAGCACACGTTTAGCTCGGTGATGTCCTCCGCCTTCTTGATCCAGCAAGACGGCGAGGTAGTAGATAAGTTCTGTCAGCACGACGGCGTGGTGACAGTGATGGTGAAGTAATCCCCGCAGGGCTTCGCCTAAGCACTAGGAAAATACGACCGGGGGTGTAAACGGTGGAGGGGGGCGCCGCACACGGCTAACAATTGATCTGGTGTGTGCTAGGCGCCCCCTCCCACATATATATAGGTGGGAGGGAGGGAGGAGTAGCCATAGGAGGAGCCAAGTAGGAGGAATCCTACTTGGAGTCCCTCCCAAGCCGCGCCCCCCTTGCCATATATAACCGAGGGGGAAGGAAAGAGGGGGGAGAGGGAAGGAAGTGGGAATCCTAATCCACACTTTCCTTTCCCTCCCCCCTTTCCTTCTCCTCCTAGGCCGGCCTGCTATGGGGGGCCGCACCAGCCCCTTGTGGATGGTGCGTCCCCTCTCTTGGCCCATAAGGCCCATATCTTTTGCCCGGGGTGCGCGGAACCCTTTTCGGTACCCCCGAAACACTTCCAATGTCCGAATATTATCGTCCTATATATCAATCTTTACCTCTCGACCATTTCGAGACTCCTCGTCATATCCGTAATCTCATCCGGGACTCCGAACAACATTCGATCACCAAATCACATAACTCGTATAACACTATATCGTCAACGAACGTTAAGCGTGCAGACCCTACGGGTTCAAGAACTATGTAGACATGACCGAGACACCTCTCTAGTCAATAACCAACAGCGGAACCTAGATACCCATATTGGTTCCTACATATTCTACAAAGATCTTTATCGATCGAACTGTTATGACAACATACGTAATTCCCTTTGTACATCGGTATGTTACTTGCCCGAGATTCCATCATCGGTATCTTCAAACCTAGTTCAATCTCGTTACCGACAAGTCTCTTTAGTCGTTTCGTAATACATCACCTTGTGACCAACTCCTTAGTCGTTTGCTTGCAAGCTTATGATGCGTATTACCGAGAGGGCCCAGAGATACCTCTCCGACACTCGGAGTGACAAACCCTAATCTCAATCTATGCCAGCTCAACAAACACCTTCGGAGATACCTGTAGAGCATATTTATGATCACCCAGTTATGTTGTGATGTTTGATAGCACACAAGGTATTCCTCTGGTATTCGGGAGTTGCATAATCTAATAGTCGAAGGAATATGTATTTGACATGAAGAAAGCTATAGCAATAAAACTAAATGATCAATATGCTAAGCTAACGGGTGGGTCTTGTCCATCACATCATTATCCTAATGATGTGATCTCGGTATCAAATGACAACACATGTCTATGGTTAGGATACCTTAACCATCTTTGGTCAACGAGCTAGTCTAGTAGAGGCTTACTAGGGACACGGTATTTGTTTATGTATTCACACATGTATTTTAGTTTCCGATCAATACAATTCTAGCATGAATAATAAACCTTTATCATGATTGAGAAAATATAATAATAACCATTTTATTATTACCTCTAGGCATATTTCCGTCAGTCTCCCACTTGCACTAGAGTCAATAATATAGTTCACATCGTCATGTGATTAATACCCATAGTTCACATCGCCATGTGACTAACACCCAAAGTGTTTACTAGAGTCAATTATCTAGTTCACAACGCCATGTGATTAACTCCCAAAGAGTACTAAGGTGTGATAATGTTTTGCTGGTGAGAGAGGTTTAGTCAACGGGTCTGCCATATTCAGATCCGTATGTATTTTGCAAATTTCTATGTCTACAATGCTCTGCATGGAGCTACTCTAGCTAATTTCTCCCACGTTCAATACATATCCAGATTGAGACTCAGAGTCATCTGGTTTGGTGTTAAAGCTTGCATCGATGTAACCCTTTACGATGAACTCTTTATCACCTCCATAATCGAGAAGCATTTCCTTAGTACTTTTCAGGTACCTAAGGATAATTTTGACCACTGTCCAGTGGTCCACTCCTGGATCACTATTGTACCCCCTTGCCAAACTCATGGCAAGGCACACAACAGGTCTGGTACACAGCTTGGCATACTTTATAGAACCTATGGTTGAGGCATAGGGAATGACTTTCATTCTCTCTCTATCTTCTACCATGGTCGGGCTTTCAGTCTTACTCAACTTCACACCTTGTAACACATGCAAGAAGCCTTTCTTTGACTCATCCATTTTTGAACTTCTTCAAAAAAATTATCATGGTATGTGCTTTTGTGAGAGTCCTATTAAGCGTCTCGATCTATCCCTATAGACCTTGATGCCCAATATATAAGCAGCTTCACCAAGGTCTTTCATTGAAAAATTCTTATTCAAGTATCCTTTCATGCTATCCAGAAATTCTATATCATTTCCGATCAACAATATGCCATCCACATATAATATCAGAAATGCTACAGAGCTCCCTGCTACTTCTTGAGCTTGCGTTGGTTTTTCCCTTGAGGAGGAAAGGGTGATGCAGCAAAGTAGAGATAAGTATTTCCCTCAGTTTGAGAACCAAGGTATCAATCCAGTAGGAGACAACGCACAAATCACCAATACCTGCACAAACAATCAAAGAACTTGCATCCAACGTGATAAAGAGGTTGTCAATCCTTTCACAATTACTTGCAAAAGTGAGATCTGATAGAGATAGATAAATGGTAAAGTAAATATTTTTGGTATTTTTGGTTTATAGATCGGAAAGTAAAAGATTGCAAATAGTAGATCAGAAACTTATATGATGGAAAATAGACATGGGGGCCATAGATTTCACTAGAGGCTTCTCTCAAGATAGCAAATAATACGATGGGTGAACAAATTATTACTGCCGAGCAATTGATAGAAAAGCGCAAAGCTATGACGATATCTAAGGCAATGATCATAAATATAGGCATCACGTCTGTGTCAAGTAGACCAAAACGATTCTGCATCTACTACTATTAATCCACACATCGACCGACTCCTGCCTGCATCTAGAGTATTAAGTTCATGAAGAACAGAGTAACGCATTAAGTAAGATGGCATGATGTAGAGGAATTAACTCAAGCAATATGATGAAAACCCCATCTTTTTATCCTCGATGGCAACAATAATATACGTGCCTTGCTGCCCCTACTATCACTGGGAAAGGACACCGTAAGATTGAACCCAAAGCTAAGCACTTCCCCCATTGCAAGAAAAACCAATCTAGTTGGCCAAACCAAACCTATAGTTCGAAGAGAATTACAAAGATATCAAATCATGCATAAAAGAATTTAGGGAAGATTCAAACAATATTCGTAGATAAGCTGATTATAAATCCACAATTCATCGGATCTCGGCAAACACACCGCAGAAGAGTATTACATCTGATAGATCTCCAAGAACATCGAGGAGAACATGGTATTGAGAATCAAAGAGAGAGAAGCCATCTAGCTACAAGCTATGGACCCGTAGGTCTGAGGTAAACTACTCACACTTCATTGGAAGGGCAATAGAGTTGATGTAGAAGCCCTCCGTGATTGAATCCCCCTCCGGCAGGGTCCCGGAAAAGGTCCCTAGATGGGATCTCATGGGTACAGAAGGTTGTGGCGGTGGATAAGTGTTTTCGTGGTTGCCTGTGGTGGTTTGGGAATATATGTGAATATATAGGCAAAAGAATTAGGTCAGGATGGTCACGGGGGGCCTACAAGGGTGGGGGCGCGCCCTACCCCCCTGGGAACGCCCTTCATCCTTGTGGCCGCCTCGTGGCTCCTCCGACTTTATCTGCAAGTCTCCTGGGTGTCTTCTGGTCCAAGAAAAATCATCGCGACGGTTTCATTCCATTTGGACTCCGTATGGTATTCCTTTTCTACGAAATTCAAAAACAAGGAAAAAACAGAAACTGGCACAGGGCCCTAGGTTAATAGGTTAGTACCAAAAATAATATAAAATAGCACATTAATGCATATAAACATCCAAAACAGATAATATAATAGCATGGAACAATAAAAAATATAGATACATTGGAGACGTATCAAGCATTGTAACATCCTAAATTTTCAATTTGGAATATTATACATAGGTCATTCATGCATATCATACCTTATTGCATTTCTCGTTCCGCAATCCTCGAAATCCTAAGCAACTCAAGGACCCTCGGAGAGAGTTGGGGATTTCCCCGTTTTCATATTTGATTTTTATCAAATGATGAAACGAGGATTTTGATTTTAACTATTTTTCTATCCGAAAAATATTTCATATTAAAAATATATGAGAGGAGATAATATGACTTCTCCACAAATAATTAAAATATTGGAGGAAAAATATTAAAATCATTTATTTGATTTTATTTGGATTTTATTTGCATTAGAAAAATTGCACGTTTTCAAAATTAAATTTTAGGGCCAAGAAAATGTTCATCTCGTTCTAAATATTTCATTTAGACGGTGAAAATTTGTTTTGGCATTTTTTGATCTTTATTTTATTTTCTAGGATTTCTTTTTCTGTTCGGCGAAATTATTAAAAAAAAACTTTCCGCGCCTGACTGGGCCGAAGCCCAGCCGAGCCAGGCCGGCCCAGCCCCGCGCCACCGCCTCCTCGTCCCGTGCCGCCGCCGCCCCGACCCCCTCCCCAAGTCGGAGCCGCCGCCTCCTCCCCCCCATTTAAAACCCACCCCGGGGCCCCCTAGAGCCCCGAGTCGCCGCCGCCGCACCCCGCCCCACCGCCTGCAGCCGCCTGCGCCGCCGCTTGCTGCCGCCCGCACCGCCGAGCCACGCCGCCGCCCCCAAGCCCGCCACCGTCGCCCCGCCGTCCGAGCCCCGCCTTGCCGGAGAGGTAACGCGTCGATCCCAGTCGCCGGTTTTTTAAAAAACCGTTCAGTTTTTTAGAAACCCTAGATCGTTTTTTAGAACGGTTCACCGGTTTTTCTCGGTTCTTCTATTTAGCGGACGTTTGTCCGTACGTTCGCTTAAGCGGACGGTTTTCTCCCATTAATTATAGCTAACGAACGCTCGTTCGTTAGTCTGTTCGTCACTTTTCTTTTTATCGGATTTATCCGCGATTATTCTCGATCGCGATCTCTGATCCGATTTTCGTTTCTGTTTTTCTTTTCGCTCGTTAGTCGGAATCAGGCGATTCAAGCGCCTAGATCTTCGTCTTGAGACCCTCTTTCTTTTTAATCAACTTAAAAAAGATTTTGATACTGTAAAATTTGACCTTAGTTCAGATTAGTAAACGGATCTTGTTGCTCTCGCCGTTTGAGTTTTGTTGCTCCGTTTGATTTGATTCTTTTTGCAAACCGGAGTTCTTAAGTTGAACTTTCTGGTCAACCTCCATTATTTGAGTTTTTCTTGTGCATATTTGCTTGTTGCTTGTGTATGCTATTGTTTGTTTGCGATAGAATTCCCGGAGTGCGAAGCGTGTTACTACGAGTCCCTAGGATTCGCGGATCGTCAGCAAGGCAAGTAACACATTGATCATACTCTTTTCATACCCAGTTTTTATGCATTAGTTTCACACCCCAAACATTGCATGATTAGGATGTCATTAACTTGTGGGTTGGGAAGTAGTTTTGAGGTAGAACCTATTGCCCTGTTACTATCAAACCATTGGGAGTTACTCCTACGCGTTGCTTATATTGCTATGCTATGCTCGTAGATGTGGTTTGGGTTTGAGTGAAATCCATGACAGATGTGAGATTTTTATTTAATGGTTCAACTTAAGGTGGCAACTTAAATTAACATCTGGGTGGATTGATGCACCTGGGGAACCCAGTGTTGTCTGTTTTTTTGGAAATCCCGGGGTACCCGTGTGATCTTCCTATGGACCGCCACCCAGGCTCAAAGGGAACTGAGATGATTCATGCTAGAAACTTCCGTGTGCAGCCACAAGCTATTATGGGCTCTAGCATAGTTGACTAAGTTACGTGAAGCTCTTGAAGAGGTAGATCAGCAGGTAGTGGGTTTTGTAGGTTTGGTATGGTCTACCCGGAGTAGAGAGTCAATGTTTCTAAAAGACTGTGTCTCGGTCATTCGTTTTCTCAAACACCATGTAGTGCGAGAAATCCAACGGAGGCGATCGAGTCTTGCGGGGAAAAGTGTGCAAACCTCTGCAGAGTGTACAATCTAATCATGGTTAGCCGTGTCCCAGGTTATGGACAAATCTTGAGTATCTAGTACTTGGGTTATCACATGTATCTCATCACTCTTAATTAATATTGTTGGGTTGTTAATTACTTTAATTGGGATTGAGTTGGGGGTACCTTCTCAATGTTTCAACCACCATGATAGTTAAATTAAAATCTATTCCTTTATTGTAGGGAAAAATTGGCTTTTCGCAAAAAAACTATAACCATAGAGCTTTCCACCAGCCAAATATGCATGTAGTGATAGCATTATTCTGTTCATGCTCTACTGTGTTATATTGCCAGCATATTCCATGTGCTGACCCGTTCTCGGGCTACAACATATTATGTTGCAGACTTTTCAGACGAGGAGTAAGGTTCGTTAGGTCGTTGACGTGCAGCTCAGCTATGCCGTTGGAGTTGATGGACTCACTTTATCTTCGAAGTCTTCCGCTGTTATCGTATTAGATGGCCTTAAGCCATATTATTGTAATAAGTTCTCTTTTGAGACATTCGATGTAATAAGTGTGTGATTGCTACTCTGTTATAAATCCTTCGAGTACTGTGTGTGTCAGCATTACCGATCCAGGGATGACACTGAAGCACAGAGACTTGACCGCTTGAGGTCGGGTCGCTACAAGATGGTATCAGAGCACACGCTGAGTGTAGGACACGACCACTAAGATAAACCATAGGTCACTCTTCTCTACTCATTTCTGACTCCCCTCCATTTTCTACTCTTTAGGATGGCGGAGATGAAGAACAAGTTTGTACAACCAGATGAAGACACACCTTTTGGACACCACTTGAAGGAAGTCACTAGGCACTTGAACATTGGAATACCAAGCTTCACCGGGACCTACAACGCCACCTTACCAGAAGAGGAGCGCTGGATGATTCAAGTACAAGTTCCAGGAAGGACGTTCTCGCCAACTTCTAAACCCATAGAATTTTCTTTCGAAGCACCCACCTGGAGTCTAGGCAAGAGCATGGCAGCCCACATTACCATGGGACGCATTGGAGAAGTCTACAACAGGGAACCCAAGGACACTATCTACCAGATATGTGGGTGCCGAGACGAGCAATGGGAAGTAATCAGCACCAAGAAGGATAGATCCATTGCAGCGTTCATCCAGGAGTTAAACCAACACATTCGACGTCAGGAGAACCAGATGTGCGCGGACATGATGGACTTGAAGAAGGCAAAGACCAGGATCATCGAGTTGGAAGAAGAACTCAAGTTTACCCGAGATGGATATGAGGAGGAAATTAAGACACTACTGGAGAAGAATGACGACCTAGTTAAGAAGATCGGAGTATTCATGGGAGGTCCAACACCGGGAGTAGAAGACGATGATTCCACTTGGCCGGACAACTACATCATCATCGACGACACCGATTCTGATCCTAGTGATGATGATTTTCAAGACGAAGCTGGAGCAGACATCATGGAGTCTTCCACCGATCAAAATTTCTAGATGACCACCATATATTATTAGAATTCCCCCATGTATTTAGTAGTAGTTGAGCACTTTTGCCATAGTTCTAGACCGCTTGTATGCCCTTGCTTGATTGATTGAGTGAAATGAATGTGTCTGTCTCATGTGCATATGGGTAGTGTTTTCTCATTAGACCCCTTTTCTATTCTGATCTCTTCCATCTAAACCCATCAGATGCCTCCGAGACGTGACACCGATTTTGCTTTCCCACCGGAGCTCACCCAGTTGATCCAGCAACATAATGCCTTGATGCAATTGCTAGTTCAGAACCAGGGCAACAACAACAACAACAACCCGCCGCCAGTGGATAACCTAGCCCGTTTTCTAAGGTTACAGCCGCTGGTGTTTTCCAGTAGCACCGAGCCTATAGTTGCTGATGATTGGCTATGCCGTATTGGAAGGGAGTTGACCACCGCAGGTTGCATAGATGCTGAGAAGGTGCACTTTGCCGCACATCAATTGGATGGACCAGCTACCTCTTGGTGGGAGAATTACACGACCACTTTCCGCATAGCCAATGTCGGGATCAGTTTCAGCAAGCTTTCCGCACAACCCATGTCTCAACTGGAGCTATGCAGATGAAGAAGCGGGAGTTCCACAACCTACTCCAGGGAAACCGTACTGTGGCTCAGTACATGGATGAGTTTAGCAAGTTATCTCGCTATGCCCCTGAAGATGTAGCCACGGATGCCGCGAAGCAGGAGAAGTTTATGGAAGGGCTGAATGATGAGATGAGCATGCAGTTGATGGTAGCAACCTACAACAACTACCAAGAGTTGGTAGATAAGGCTCTTATGATTGAAGGGAAGCAGCAACAGATTGAGAGCCGTAAGAGGAAGTACGGACAAGGGAAGTAAACTCAGGAGCTCAGCAGAAGCCTCGCCTAACCCCGAACTCGGGAGGACTGGTTCATAACCATGGAGGTCACAACCACACCGGAGGAGGATCGCATAACCACAATGGTGCTAAGAATGGAAATGGGAATGGAGCTAACAATAATCAGAACCGCTCCAACCCAGCCACACCCGCCAAAAGATACCTAAGTCAAGTTACTTGCTTTAAGTGCGGGAAGACAGAGCACTATGCCAATGATTGCCCTGAAGGAAGGAATGGAAACGGAAATGGGAGCGCTGGGAAGAAGCCTAATCCATTCAACAAAGGACAAGTGAACCACGTTAACGTGGAGGAGGTTGAAGAGCAGCCAGACGCGGTAATAGGTAAGTTTGTGGTTAAGTCATTTACCGCTCTTGTTCTTTTTGATACTGGTGCATCGCATTCATACATATCAAGGGATTCGTGGATAAGTTTAAACTACCAACCCAAACCCTTAGGACCCCTCTCTTAGTGAGTTCACCTGGAGCAGAGTACATGGCTAGCCGATGGTGCAACCAGATACCCCTAACCATTGGCACACATGTTTTTCCGTCCGACCTAATTATCTTGGAGTCACAAGGATTGGATGTGATATTAGGCATGGACTAGATGTCAAAGTATGGAGGAAGTATTGACTGTGCTAGTAAGTCGATTTATCTCACCACCCCGGAGGGGAAAAGGATTAAGTATGTATCTAGGCATGTGCCTAGGAGGAGCCAAGTGAATACCCTCACGGGAGTTGTTCAGGAGGAAGTGCCTATAGTGAAGGATTACCCGGATGTTTTTCCAGAGGAGTTACCAGGCATGCCACCAGATCGAGACATTGAGTTTTTGATAGAGCTATTGCCAGGTACAGGGCTAATATCCAAGAGACCCTATCAGATGCCCACAAATGATCTGGAGGAAATTAAGAAACAGATCAAGGAGTTATTGGAGAAAGGATAAATTCGAAGGAGTTCATCACCTTGGGGAGCCCCAGTGCTTTTGGTTGAGAAGAAGGATAAATCCCTAAGGATGGTTGTTGATTATCGAGCTTTGAATGAAGTAACGATTACGAACAAGTACCCACAGCCGATGACCAATGATCTGTTGGATCAGTTGCAAGGAGCTAAAGTGTTTTCGAAGATTGATCTACGGTCGGGATACCATCAGTTGAAAATTCGAGAGAAAGATATACCAAAGATAGCATTCACCACTCGTTATGGACTATACGAGTATACGGTCATGTCGTTTGGACTGACTAACGCCCCTGCCTATTTCATGAGCATGATGAACAAGGTGTTCATGGAGTATTTGGACAAGTTTGTTGTGGTGTTTATTGATGATATTATGGTATACTCAAAGAATGAAGAGGAGCACAAGGAGCATTTGCGCTTAGTTCTCGAAAAACTCAGGGAACATCAGTTGTATGATAAGTTCAGCAAATGCGAATTTTTGTTGAAGGAAGTCGGATTCCTTGGACATGTTATATCAGGAGAAGGTATAGCAGTAGACCCTAGCAAGGTTCAGTCAATCACTGAATGGTTGGCACCCACTTCAGTCAGCGAGATCCGCATTTTCCTTGGACTCGCAGGATACTATCGGAGATTCATTGAGAATTTTTCCAAGATTGCGAAGCCAATGACTGAACTATTGAAGAAGGATACTAAGTTTAAATGGACAGAAGATTGCGAGACAAGTTTCCAGGAGTTGAAGAAACATTTGACTACAGCCCCAGTGCTAACACTACCAGATATACATAAGGATTTCCAAGTGTATTGCGATGCCTCTCGCTTAGGACTTGGATGTGTGCTTATGCAGGATGGAAGAGTTATTTCGTATGCCTCATGACAACTAAAACCTCATGAGTTGAACTATGCCACGCATGATTTGGAGTTAGCAGCCGTAGTGCATGCATTGAAGACTTGGAGACATTACCTTATTGGAAACCGTTGTGATGTGTACACGGATCATAAGAGTTTGAAGTACATCTTCACACAGAAGGAGTTGAACCTTAGGCAGAGGAGATGGTTGGAACTTATAAAGGATTACGACATGAAGCTACACTATCATCCAGGAAAGGCCAATGTCGTAGCAGACGCTTTGAGCCGGAAGAGTTATGCCAATATCCTTGAAAGTAAGGGATTGCCGAAGGAGTTAGCAGAGGATGTCGTGGAACTTCGATTAGAGATTGTTCCTACAGGTTTTGTTGCAACAATGGAGGTTCAGTCGACATTGTTGGATAAGATTCGGGAGGCTCGGAAGGATGACAAAGAGATTGCCGAGATAAAGGAGAAGATGAGCAAAGGAAAGGCCAAAGGTTTTCGTGAGGATGAGCACGATACCTTATGGTTTGAGGACCGACTTTATGTGCCCAATAACCCAGAGATCAGGAAGTTAATACTTCAGGAGGCTCATGAATCACCATACTCGATACACCCCGGAAACACCAAGATGTATTTGGATTTGAAGGAACGTTTCTGGTGGACTAGTATGAAGAAGGATATTGCCGAGTATGTAGCCGTATATGATGTATGTCAGAGAGTAAAAGCAGAGCATCAAAAGCCAGCAGGATTGTTACAGTCTATGCCGATACCCGAATGGAAGTGGGATAAACTTGGCATGGACTTTATCATCGGATTGCCCAGGACCAAATCAGGATATGATTCGATATGGGTAGTGGTTGATCGCTTGACCAAAGTGGCTCACTTTATCCCAGTGAAAACCACCTATACAAGTGCGAAGTTGGCCAAGATATACATCTCCAGGATCGTATGTCTGCATGGAGTTCGGAGGACCATTGTATCAGATGGAGGAACACAGTTTACTTCAAAGTTTTGGCATCAGTTACACCAGACTTTGGGAACGAGATTGGAGTTCAGTACAGCGTTTCATCTGCAGACAGATGGACAGACTGAGAGAGTCAATCAGATTTTGGAAGACATGTTGAGAGCCTGTGCGCTAGATTATGGATCTAGTTGGGATGACAATTTGCCTTACGCAGAGTTCTCATACAACAATAGCTACCAAGCCAGTTTGAAGATGGCACCATTCGAAGCCCTGTATGGACGCAGGTGCAGAATGCCGTTGTTGTGGGATGAAGTAGGAGACCGTCAGTTGTTTGGACCATACTTGATCAAGGAGTCCGAGGAGAAGGTTAAACTGATTTGTGATAGACTGAAGATTGCTCAGTCCAGGCAGAAAAGTTATGCAGATTCAAAACGCAAGGAGGTAACCTATGAAATTGGAGACAGAGCATATCTGCGAGTATCACCCTTGCAAGGAGTGAAACATTTCGGAGTTAAAGGAAAGTTAGCTCCGAGATTTGTAGGACCGTATCGTATTTCGGAACGTATGGGAGAAGTTGCCTACAAGTTGGAATTACCGGAGGGACTGTCAGGAGTTCACGATGTGTTCCACGTTTCACAGTTAAAGAAATGTCATGCTGAGATGGCCGATATACCATTAAGAGATACAGTACCCTTGGAGGCGATTTAGTTTGACAGTGATTTGACTTATGAGGAGAAGCCAGTTAAGATTCTTGAGTTTGCCAGCCGAGTCACCCGCGGCAAGGTTATCAAGTTTTGCAAAGTTTAGTGGAGCCACCATACCGAGGATGAAGCCACCTGGGAACAAGAGGATGATCTTCTCAAAGACCATCGACACCTGTTTTCTAGCCAACCGAATCTCGAGGGCGAGATTCATCTTAAGGGGGGTAGGTTTGTAACATCCAAATTTTCAATTTGGAATGTTATACACAGGTCATTCATGCATATCATACTTTATTGCATTTCTCGTTCCGCAATCCTCGAAATCCTAAGCAACTCAAGGACCCTCGGAGAGAGTTGGGGATTTCCTGGTTTTCATATTTGATTTTTATCAAATGATGAAACGAGGATTTTGATTTTAACTATTTTTCTCTTCGAAAAATATTTCATATTAAAAATATATGAGAGGAGATAATATGACTTCTCCAAAAATAATTGAAATATTGGAGGAAAATATTAAAATCATTTATTTGATGTTATTTGGATTTTATTTGCATTAGAAAAATTGCACGTTTTCAAAATTGCATTTTAGGGCCAAGCAAATGTTCATCTCGTTTTAAATATTTCATTTAGACGGTGAAAATTTGTTTTGGCAGTTTTAGATTTTCATTTTATGTTCTAGGATTTTTTTCTGTTCGGCGGAATTATTTAAAAAAAAAACTTTCGCGCCCGACTGGGCCGAAGCCCAGCCGAGCCAGGCCGGCCCAGACCGCGCCACCGCCTCCTCGTCCCGTGCCGCCGCCGGACTCGGAGGAGTCCGAGCCGCCGCCGCCGCCTTGACCCCCTCCCCAAGTCGGAGCCGCCGCCGCCTCCCCCTTTAAAACCCACCCCGGGGCCCCCCTGGAGCCCCGAGTCGCCTCCGCCGCAGCCCGCCCCGCCGCCTGCAGCCGCCCGCGCCGCCGCTTGCCGCCGCCTGCGCCGCGCCGCCGCCCCCCAAGCCCGCCGTCGTCGCCCCGCCGTCCTAGCCCCGCCTCGCCAGAGAGGTAACGTGTCGATCCGAGCCGTCGGTTTTTTTTAAAAACCGTTCGGTTTTTTTAGAAACCCTAGATCGTTTTTTAGAACGGTTCGCCGATTTTTCTCGGTTCTTCTATTTAGCGGACGTTCGTTTGTATGTTCGCTTAAACGAAAGGTTTTCGCCCGTTAGTTATAGCTAACGAACGCTCGTTCATTAGTCTATTCGTCAGTTTTCTTTTATCGGATTTATCCGCGATTATTCTCGATCGCGATCTCTGATCTGATTTTCGTTTCTGTTTTTCTTTTCGCTCGTTAGTCGGAATCAGGCGATTCAAGCGCCTAGATCTTCGTCTCGAGACCCTCTTTCTGTTTAATCAACTTATACAAGATTTTCATACTGTAAAATTTGACCTTAGGTCAGATTAATAAATGGATCTTGTTGCTCTCGTCGTTTGAGTTTCGTTGCTCCATTTGATTTGATTCTTTTTGCAAACCGGAGTTCTTAAGTTGAAATTTCTGGTCAACCTCTCTTATTTGAGTTTTGCTTGTGCATCTTTGCTTGTTGCTTATGTATGCTATTGTTCGTTTGTGATGGAATTCTCGGAGTGCGAAGCGTGTTACTACGAGTCCCTAGGATTCGCGGATCGTCAGCAAGGCAAGTAACACATTGATCATACTCTTTTCATACCCAATTTTTATGCATTAGTTTCACACCCCAAACATTGCATGATTAGGATGTCATTAACTTGTGGGTTGGGAAGTAGTTTTGAGGTAGAACCTATTGCCCTGTTACTATCAAACCCTTGGGAGTTACTCCTACGCGTAGCTTATATTGCTATGCTATGCTCGTAGACGTGGTTTGGGTTTGAGTGAAATCCATGAGAGATGTGAGATTGTTATTTAATGGTTCAATTTAAGGTGGCAACTTAAATTAACATCTGAGTGGATTGAGGTACCTGGGGAACCCAATGTTGTCTATTTTTTTTGGAAATCCTGGGGTACCCGTGTGATCTTCCTATGGACCACCACCCAGGCTCAAAGGGAACTGAGATGATTCATGCTAGAAACTTCCGTGTGCAGCCACAAGCTATTATGGGCTCTAGCATAGTTGACTAAGTTACGTGCAACTCTTGAAGAGGTAGATCAACGGGTAGTGGGTTTTGTAGGTTTGGTATGGTCTACCCGGAGTAGAGAGTTAATGTTTCTGAAAGACTGTGTCTCGGTCATCCGTTTTCTCAAACACCATGTAGTGCGAGAAATCCAACGGAGGCGATCGAGTCTTGTGGGGAAAAGTGCGCAAACCTCTGCAGAGTGTACAATCTAATCATGGTTAGCCGTGTCCCCTGTTATGGACAAATCTTGAGTATCTAGTACTTGGGTTATCACATGTATCTCATCACTCTTAATTAATATTGTTGGGTTGTTAATTACTTTAATTGGGATTGAGTTGGGGGTACCTTCTCAATGTTTCAACCACCATGATAGTTAAATTAAAATCTATTCCTTTGTTGTAGGAAAAAATTGGCTTTTCGCAAAGAAACTATAACCATAGAGCTTTCCACCAGCCAAATATTCATGTAGTGATAGCATTATTCTGTTCATGCTCTACTGTGTTATATTTCCAGCATATTCCATGTGCTGACCCGTTCTCGAGCTGCAACGTATTATGTTGCAGACTTTTCAGACGAGGAGTAAGGTTCGTTAGGTCGTTGCCGTGCAGCTCAGCTATGCCGTTGTAGTTGATGGACTCACTTTATCTTCCAAGCCTTCCACTATTATCGTATTAGATGGCCTTAAGCCATATTATTGTAATAAGTTCTCTTTTGAGACATTCGATGTAATAAGTGTGTGATTGCTACTCTGTTATAAATCCTTCGAGTACTGTGTGTGTCAGCATTACCGATCCAGGGATGACACTGAAGCACAGAGACTTGACCGCTTGAGGTCGGGTCGCTACAAGCATCCCCAAGCTTAATTCCTGCTCGCCCTCGAGTAGATAAATGATAAAAACAGAATTTTTGATGTGGAATGCTACCTAACATATTAATCCATGCAATTGTCTTTGTGGCATGAATGTTCAGATCCATAAGATTCAAGACAAAAGTTTAATATTGACATAAAAACAATAATACTTCAAGCATACTAATAAGGCAATTATGTCTTCTCAAAATAACATGGCCAAAGAAAGCTTATCCCTACAAAATTATATAGTCTGGCTTTGCTCCATCTCCATCACAGAAAATATTCAAATCATGCACAACCCTGATGACAAGCCAAGCAATTGTTTCATTCTTTTGATATTGTCAAACTTTTTCAACTTTCACGCAATACATGACCGTGAGCCATGGACATAGCACTATAGGTGGAATAGAATATGGTGGTTGTGGAGAAGACAAAAAGAATGAGATAGTCTCACATCAAGTAGGCGTATCAACGGGCTATGGAGATGCTCATCAATAGATATCAATGTGAGTGAGTAGGGATTGCCATGCAAGGGATGCACTAGAGCTATAAGTTTATGAAAGCTCAAAGGAAACTAAGTGGGTATGCATCCAAATCGCTTGCTCACGAAGACCTAGGGCAATTTGAGGAAGCCCATCATTGGAATATACGAGCCAAGTTCTACAATGAAAAATTCCCACTAGTATATGAAAGTGACAACATAGGAGACTCTCTATCATGAAGATCAGGGTGCTACTTTGAAGCACAAGTGTGGTAAAAGGATACGAACATTGCCCCTTCTCTCTTTTCTCTCATTTTTTTGTTGGGCCTTCTCTCATTTTTTGGCCTCTTTTTTTCCGTCCGGAGTCTCATCCTGACTTGTGCGGGAATCATAGCCTCCATCATCCTTTCCTCACATGGGACAATGCTCTAATAATGAAGATCATCACACTTTTATTTACTTACGACTCAAGAATTACAACTCGATACTTAGAACAAAATATGACTCTATATGAATGGCTCCGGCGGTGTACCGGGATGTGCAATGAATCAAGAGTGACATGTATGAAAGGTGGTTTTGCCACAAATATGATGTCAACTACATGATCATGCAAAGCAATATGACAATGATGGAACGTGTCATAATAGACGGACAGTGGAAAGTTGCATGGCAATATATCTCGGAATGGCTATGGAAATGCCATAATAGGTAGGCATGGTGTCTGTTTTGAGGAAGGTATATGGTGGGTGTATGGTACCGCCGAAAGTTGTGCGGCACTAGATAGGCTAGCAATGGTGGAAGGGTGAGAGTGCGTATAATCCATGGACTCAACATTAGTCATAAAGAACTCACATACTTATTGCATAAATCTATTAGTTATCAAAACAAAGTACTACGCGCATGCTCATAGGGGGGATATATTGGTAGGAGAAGACCGCCGCTCGTCCCCGACCGCCACTCATAAGGAAGACAATCAATAAATAAATCATGCTTCGACTTCATCACATAACGGTTCACCATACGTGCATGCTACGAGAATCACAAACTCTAACACAAGTATTTATACAATCCACAATTACTCACTAGCATGACTCTAGTATCACCATCTCTATATCTCAAAACAATCATAAGGAATCAAACTTCTCATTGTATTCAATGTAGTTTATATGAATTTTTTTATTATATCCCTCTTGGATGTCTATCATATTAGGACTACATTTATAACCAAAGAAAGTTACCATGCTATTTAGGGAGTCTAAAAATAATATAAGTGAAGCATGAGAGTTCAATAATTTCTATAAAATAAAGCCACCGCCGTGCTCTAAAAGGATATAAGTGAAGCACTAGAGAAAAATTGCCTAGCTCAAAAGATATAAGTGAAGCACATAGAGTATTCTAATAAATCACGATTCATGTGTGTCTCTCTCATAAGGTGTGTACAGCAAGGTTGATTGTGGCAAACTAAAAATCAAAGACTCATATTATACAAGACGCTCCAAGCAAAACTCATAACATGTGGTGAGTAAAAATATAGCCTCAAGTAAAGTTACCGATAGACGAAGACAAAAGAGGGGATGCCTTCCGGGGCATCCCCAAGCTTAGGATTTTGGTTGTCCTTGAATATTACCTTGGGGTGCTTGGGCATCTCCAAGCTTAGGATTTTTCCACTCCTTATTCCATAGTCCATCAAATCCTTACCCAAAACTTGAAAACTTCACAACACAAAACTCAACAAAAAATCTCATAATCTCCGTTAGTATAAGAAAATAAATCACCACTTTTGGTACTGTTGTGAACTCATTCTTTATTTATATTGGTGTAATGTCTATTGTATTCCAACTTTTCCATGGTTCATACCCCCCGATACTACCCATAGAATCATCAAAATAAGCAAACAACGCATAGAAATCTGTCAAAAACAGAATTGTCTGTAATAATCTGTAACTCTCGAATACTTCTGTAACTCCAAAAATTCTAAAAAATTATGACAACCTAAGAAATTTGTTTATTTAATCTTGCACAAACAGAATCAGTATTTTATCACGCTTCTGTTAAAAATAAGAATTGTTTTCCTGAGCGCAAAAGTTTCTGTTTTTCAGCAAGATCAAATCAACTATCACCGTAAGCCATCCTAAAGGTCTTACTTGGCATAAACACTAATTGAAACACAAAACCCACATCTAACCAGAGGCTAGATGAATTATATATTGCAAAACAGAACCTAAAAAGCAAAAACAAAAATAAAATTGGGTTGCCTCCCAACAAGCGCTATTGTTTAACGCCCTTAGCTAGGCATAAAAACATGAATAGATCTAGGTATTGTCATCTTTGGTATGCAATCCATAAGTAACTATCATAATAGATTCATATGGAAATTTAATTTTCTTTCTTGGAAAGTGTTCCATGCCCTTCCTTAACGGAAATTGAAATCTAATGTTTCCTTCTTTAATATCAATAATTGCACCAAATCGTTCTAAGGAAAGGTCGACCAAGAATAATAGGACATGTAGGATTGCAATATGTATCAAGAACAATGAAATCTACAGGCACATAATTCCTATTTGTAACCATAAGAACATCATTAATCCTTCCCATAGGTTTCTTAATAGTGGAATCCGCAAGATGCAAATTTAAAGAACAATCATCAAATTCACGAAAACCTAGCACATCACATAAAGTTTTTGGAATAGTGGAAACGCTAGCACCCAAATCACACAAAGCATGCACTCATAATCTTTAATATTAATCTTAGTAGTAGCTTCCCACTCACCATAAAGTTTTCTAGGGATAGAAACTTCCAATTCAATCTTTTCTTCAAAAGATTTCATCATAACATCAATGATATGTTTAGTAAAAGCTTTGTTTTGATTATAAGCATGAGGAGAATTCAACATAGATTGCAACAAGGAAATACAATCTATCAAAGAGAAATTATCATAATTAAATTCCTTGAAATCCCAAAGAGTGGGTTCATTGCTACTTAAAGTTTTGACCTCTCCAATCCCACTTTTATCAATTTTTGCATCAAGATCTAAAAACTCCGAATCATTGGGACGCCTTTTAACTAAAGTTGACTCATCTCCAGTCCCATCTTTATCAAGATTTGTATTGGAAAACAAAGATTCAATAGGAGTCACATAAATCACTTTAAGATCTTTATCATTATTTTCACGGAAACTAGAAGAACATGTTTTTACAAACCAGTCTCGTTTAACACGCATCTTAGCGGTTCTTTCTTTGCACTCATCAATGGAAATTCTCACAGCCTTGAGAGACTCATTGATATCATGCTTGGGTGGAATAGATCTAAGTTTCAAAGAATCAACATCAGGAGAAAGTCTATCCATGTTCCTAGTCAAATCATCAATCTTGTGCAATTTTTCTTCAACCAAAGCATTAAAATTCTTTTGTGAACTCATAAATTATTTAACACTATTATCAAAATCAGAGGGCATCTTACTATAATTTCCATAAGAATTGTTGTAGGAATTACCATAATTATTATAGGAATTACTAGGAAACGGCCTAGGGTTAAAATTACCTCTATACGCGTTATTACCAAAATTGTTCCTACCAACAAAATTCACATCCATAGATTCATTATTATTTTCAATCAAAGTAGAGAAAGGCATATCATTAGGATCAATAGAATCATTCTTGCTAGAAAATAATTTCATAAGCTCATCCATCTTTCCTCTCAAAACTTAATCTCTTCAATCGCATGCACTTTTTTACTAGTGGAAGATCTTTCGGTATGCCATTGAGAATAATTAACCTTAATATTATTTGGGAGTTTAGTAGCTTCTCCTAAAGTAATTTCCATAAAAGTACCTCCCGCGGCCGAATCTAAAATATTTCTAGAAGCAAAATTCAATCCGGCATAATTTTTATGTATAATCATCCACAAATTCAAACCATGAGTAGGGCAATTTCGTATCATCAATTTCATCCTCTCCCAAGATTGTGCAATTTGTTCTTGATAAAGTTGCTTAAAATTCATAATATCGTTCCTAAGGGAGATGATCTTAGTGGGAGGAAAATACATGGAAATAAAAGCATCTTTACACTTATTCCATGAATCAATACTATTTTTAGGCAAAGATGAAAACCAAGTTTTAGCGTGATCCCGAAGTGAGAACAGAAATAGCTTCAATTTAACAATATCACTATCCAAATCTTTTTTCTTTTGCATCACATAACTCAACGAAATTATTAAGGTGAGAAGCGTCATCTTCACTAGAAAGGCCGGAAAATTGATCTTTCATAACAAGATTCAGCAAAGCAGCATTAATTTCGTATGATTTCACCCTAGCGGCGGGAGCAATTGGAGTACTAATAAAATCATTGTTATTAGTGTTGGGAAAGTCACATAATTTGGTATTCTCTTGAGCCATCATGAAAAAGAAAGCAATCCAACACATGAGCACACAAAAAGAAAACGAAGAAGACGAATGGAAGAGGGGCGAAGAAAATGCAAATCTTTTCGAAAATCGTTTTAGAAGTGGGGGAGAGGAAAACGAGAGGAGAATGGCGAATAATGTAATGCAAGAGATGAGATTTTATGATGGGTACTTGGTATGTCTTGACTTGGCGTAGATCTCCCCGGCAACGGCGCCAGAAATTCTTTCTGCTACTTCTTGAGCTTGCGTTGATTTTTTCCTTGAAGAGGAAAGGGTGATGCAACAAAGTAGAGATAAGTATTTCCCTCAGTTTGAGAACCAAGGTATCAATCCAGTATGATACAATGCACAAATCACCAATACCTACACAAACAATCAAACAACTTGCACCCAACGCGATAAAGGGGTTGTCAATCCCTTCACGGTTACGTGCAAAAGTGAGATCTGATAGAGATAGATAAACTGTAAAGTAAATATTTTTGGTATTTTTGGTTTATAGATAGGAAAGTAAAATATTGCAAAATAGTAGATCGGAAACTTATATGATGGAAAATAGACCCGGGGGCCATAGGTTTCACTAGAGGCTTCTCTCAAGATAGCAAATAATACGGTTGGTGAACAAATTACTGCCGAGCAATTGATAGAAAAGCACAAAGTTATGACGATATCTAAGGCAATGATCATGAATATAGGCATCGCGTCCGTGTCAAGTAGTCCAGAACGATTCTGCATCTATTACTATTACTCCACACATCGACCGACTTCTGCCAGCATCTAGAGTATTAAGTTCATGAAGAACAGACTAACGCGTTAAGTAAGATTGTCGGATCACGGGTTCCGACAGACCCTTAAGGTTCGAACTCTGGGGTGCGCGTGGAGATTATGCCCTCTACCTCTCCGTATCGCAAGGATCAAAACGACAGGACGAACAACACAAGAGACACAGGGTTTATACTAGTTTGGGCCACCATTGTGGTGTAATACCCTACTCTAGTTTGTGGTGGATGGATTGCCTCTTGGGCCGATGAGGATGAACAGTACAAGGAAGAACAGTCTCGCGAGGGCCTGTTCTTGGCTAGGGGATGAACTGCTGGGGGAGTTCCATCGCCCTTCTCTCTCTCTAAGTGTGTTGCTAGCTCTGTTTGTGGATGCTACGTTCTAGCTAGTTTCTTCCCTCTCTCTATCCCGGGGGTGGCTAGTCCTATTTATAGGCAAAGGCCCTGGGCCTCTTCCCAAATATTTGAGCGGGAAGGGCGCCAACAATTGGCCAATTCGAAGGGGAACAACTAGTACACTTATCCTGACTAAAGTTGGTCTTCGCCTGCCAAAGGCCCTGTGGTGACGCCGTTCTGGGCTCCATGGTGACCTCCTCCCCACCGTTGGACTGGTCTTGGTCTTGTTGCACCGAAATGGGTGCCTTTGCTTGATCCTCTCGCCTGCGCTTGCCCCCTTTGCACCAAAGAGGAAAGGGGAACGCTGCGCGGGCTGGCGCCCGCCTGGCACCCTTGGTCGTCATGGCTTGTGTCATGGGCACCTTGCGAGGTACCCTGCCTTGATCTCTCCGCCTCCTCGTGAGCCATCCTGAGGAGGCCGCGCCTGAGGAAGCACCGTGTCGTCTGCCTCGCGAGGCTTAGCCCCTCGCGAGGGTCTTGGGTCTGGTGTTGGTGAAGATGGGCCGCGCTAGGCCCCCATTCGAGCCATGCCGCAGGCCGCAGGCAGGCAATTCTGGGGACCCCCGTTCCCAGAACACCGACAGTAGCCCCCGGGCCCAAGGCGCGCATGGACTCGGCTGTGCCGAGAGGCGAAAGGGCAAGGGCGAAGCGCCGCGGGCCTTAACAGCCTGCGGCCTTGGGCGCCGCGTGGCGGTTGCTTGGACGTGGGTGCTTTTGCAACTACGCGGGTCATTAAAGGCGTGGCATCTGCTCCGGCCTTGCTCTTCTCCTTCTTCGGCCGCTGCTCAGATCCCCTTTCTTGCGCCTCTCCTTCCTTCAAGTTTCCAGATCTGCTCCATCCAGTTGACCTAGGTAGCTATGGCGCCTCGCCAGCCCCCGGCCGAAGCTTGGTTCTCGCCTGCCCTGGACTCGCCCAACGTGTCGGAGGAGAGACTTGCCCGACTGCACCGGATGGCGGCGGTGCAGGGCATCAACGGGGCACAGGTGTTCAAGGTCGGCTCCGCCACCCCTGAGGGCCAAGGGAGCACCTTCTATCCTACGGGCTTGGTGCCTCCTTTCTCTGAGTTCTTCCTCTCTGTCCTCCGCCATTACAACTTGCAAGCTCTGCACCTCCACCCCAACTCCATCCTTCTTCTGGCGATCTTCGCCTACTACTGCGAGGCTCACGTGGGGGTGCAGGCTTTAGTGGCCTTGCTGCGCCACTACTTCTACCTCCGGACTTCTCGTGGTTCCCCTTCTGCGTGCGCGAGCTTCGTCGCGTGCGGCAGTGCCATGGCCATTTCGAATCCGGAGAAGAGGATCGAGGGCTTCCGGAGCAAGTGGGTTTTGGTAGACGCCGGGCGCATCCATCCTCGGCTGATCCTTCCCACGGAGCCGGCCGTGAGTTCTAGCGACTGATGCCGAGCGGAGCTCACGGATCCGCGCGCGAAGTCGATGTTGGCGAAGATGGACGCTGACCTGAAGCCGGCCATCATGGCGGCGGCAAAGCTGACCGGGGCGTCGCTACTGAGGGAGTTCCTGGAGCACCAATTGGCTCCGCTTCGGCGGTATTCTCCCCCAATGTGGAGGCCTCATCCGAGCCCTGCAGCTGTGGGCGAGGAGGATGTGACCGTGGTTCTCCAATCCCTGGTCGGGGGCGAGGTAGCAAGGTTGGAGGGCGCACCCTCGCCCCTGTTCCTTCGCGACGATTGGGAGCAAGTGGTGGAGTCCATGCCCATCTTCAACGGGGTCGGGCCTGTGCCCGTGGTGGCCCCCGAGGGACCTGTGGACGTGTCTTCCGGCGACTCCAGCGGAGAGGGGGGCGAAGAGGAGCGGGAGGAAGGCCTTGACTCCGAGGCGACCGACGGAGAGTCCAGGGCTCCCCCTCCCCAGCGCAAGCCCCGCACTCTCCGCCTCTCGCCGAGCAATGATGATGATGACGACGATGACGTGCTGGGCAGCGGGAGCTCGCCCCCGGTCCCGAAGAAGGGCAGGACCGGGTTGATTCCCCGCGGGTCCGTCTTGACTCCGGGGCGAGCCGCGGACGCGCCTTCTGCTCCCGAGGTCGACCCCTCCATCCGGCTCTCGGGCTTCAAGTATGGCCGGAGGCAGCTAGAGCTTTCTGGCGATGACCCGTAAGTGCTTGATCCTTGATCCTTGGTTTTTCGTTCCGCCGTCGAGGCTTGATGATTGCTTCTCTTGAGTAGGCTGGCACCCATGGCGAAGAAGCCGAAGGGAGCTCGCGAGGCCCCATCTACGGCGGCGCCTCCGCCTGCAGGGGAGGGTGACCGTGACGCGCGAGCCTCTCCTGCCCGCTCGCCCTTGCGGGGCTTGGCTGATCTGGCTGGGGCGACGGCCCCCACGGCTCAAGTGACCCCCGAGGTGCCCTTGTGTGGCGCCGCTGCTACGGCTGGGGAGGCGCAGCGGACTCCGCCTCGGGACACTGCGGCCTCGCCACCGCTATCTTCTCCTCCCGTTCCACCGGCCGCTGCTTCCCCAACTCCTCCTGTTATCTTGGAGCGCACCGATGTTTCTCCCCCTTCTTCTTCCATCCTGGAGCGCGCCGTTGCTGAATTGGACCGGCTGCGGCAGGATCTTCGCGGCGCCGACCCTCGCCTGGTGGCCGGGCGCCTGGAACTGGCTTCGGGGTGGATTTGCTCTGATGCCTCGATACGGGTGGCATTGGTTCAGGCCTCAACGGCCTGTGACGAAGAGAGGGAGGCCACCCTCGAGGCGAAGGCTGCCCGTGACGCGACCCTGGAAGAGGTGGTTGGAGTCCGTGGTCGCTACAAGGAGTTGGAGGATGTGCTTCAAGGCTTGCGATGCCAGCTTGCGGAGGAGGCCCGCCTTGGCCAGGAGCAGGAGAAGGGGGCGAAGGCTCGCGAGGCGGCGCTCGAGGACCGGGAGGCCAAGCTCAAGAAGCGCCGCGGCCACCTAAGCGCGTTGAAGGAGCTGGAGGTGACGAAGGCCGAGCTGGACGCCAAGGCCCGGGTCCTCGCCGAGGATCGCGTGGCCTTCACGGACATGGAGAAAGATGCCCGCGCTTCGCTGAAGACGCTTTACGAGAGCGGCCTGGATAGCCCGCTAGCCAGTGACGGGGACGTCCCTGCCAAGCTGCTTCCCTTCCTGGTTAAAGCCCTTGGGGATGTCGCCCTTGGCCTCGCCCCCACGGCTGAGGCCGAGGCGTGTCCTGTCTTCCGCTGCGCTGACGCGGGTCTTCGCCCACGTCTGCCTTCGCGATCCCAGCGCCGACCTCGACAGCCTGCTGGAGCCGGTGAGCGGCGAGGGTGCTGCCGCTGCTGTCGAAGCCATGAAGGGGCACGCGGAGGCACTGCTGGGGAAGTTCCGGGCCTTCAGCACCAAGCCAAAGCAAGGAACTGCCGGCCCTGATGCTCCACGAGGCGAAGCCACCCCACGCAGCTCCACCGCCGACAAGTGAGTTCGCTATCGTTCCTGTTCTTCTTTTAGTTCCTACACATGCACCACGCCTCGGGGAGGCATTTAAACTTGCGTTTCGTACTGAGACGACAGTATGGATTGTAATATTTTGCTTTTAATTTCTTTGAGTTTTATGTTTTTCTTCCCTACTTGCATGTGTTCTACGCCGGCAGAGCCCGGCCGCGCGCGTACCTCACCCAGCATTAGCCCCGACCGGAAACCAGGACGGGACCAAAGGAGTGAGGGGCTACGTGACAAGTTAGGCTCCTGAGTCGCGATGCTCAGGAGTCCCCCTTGGCGCATGAACAACAAGTAGGGAAGCGTGATGTAGGTGTATCTTCCGTTCTACGTCTGCAAAGCCCGGCTCCGCGCGTACCTCACCCAGCATAGCCTTTCCGAACTAAGGAGTGAGGGGCTACGGAGCCAGTTAGGCTCCTGAGTCGCGATGCTCAGGAGTCCCCCTTGACGCGCGAACAGCGGGTGATGAGGCGAGATGTAAGCGGGGCTACCGTTCTACGTCTGCAGAGCCCGGCCCCACGCGTACCTCACCCAGCATAGCCTTTAGGAACTAAGGAGTGAGGGGCTACGGGACCAGTTAGGCCCCTGAGTCGCGATGCTCAGGGGTCCCCCTTGACGCTCAAACGGCCTTCATACCTTGGCTCCGCTCGGGGAGAGACGCGTGACGAACCAGGCCCGAGGGGCCTGGCTGGGCGGCGTACGTCTGAGCGTGACCTAGTCGTAGCCCCCGTGCCTAGCCCCCTCGCGCGGCGCTCCCGAGGGGAGGCATTGCGATGAGGCCAGCCACTGAGCTCTGGGCTCCCTGAGGTTGACGCGGCCCGGAGGCCACCCTTAGTTGTTTATCACCAGCGCGGAGCATAGCGTTTCCGTATGTGTACGGGCATAGCCGCTCCTCGGCAGTGTCGTCAGCCAGCGCGGAGCATGGTGCTTCCACTGGTACGTGGGAGGGGGCTCCCCTCCGGGAGGAGCCCCCGGGGCGTGTACAGCCCCGCCCTGACACGTGGCCGACACGGTAGGGCTAGGTGAGGTGTATCTGGGCACCCGTGAGCCAGCGCGGGACTCACGAGGCCCTACCTCTAGGCGGGTTGCGCCTGGCACTGGGCCGTATCTTGAGATGTGTTCCTGCAAAATTTGGTTAGATGTCGGCACTCTACGTCCTCGGGTCTCGGCCCTCGAGCTTGTCTTAGCCGTCGCTGGTATGCCAGGTCGCGATGCCATGGACAAGGCCAGAGGGTGAGGGTTGGAGGGCCAGTAAGAGCCCTGAGTCGCGATGCTCAGGCACCCCCCCTTTAACGTGCAAGTGGTCGACATGGAGAAGAAGAGGTGCCGTGGACGGCATCCAGTAATCAAGCATGATAGGCGAATGCATAATTGGAAATAAACGCAGGGGAGATACACGCCGCTAGGCCTAGCCCGAGCAGCTTGGGGATGATGCAGCCCGAGGGGCGCCCCCAGCAAAGCAAGCTAACGACTGAAGGAATAAAAAGGGATACATGCCACAGGGACGGACCCACGTGGTTTGGAAGTGATGCAACCCTGGGGGGGGGGCGCTCCCAGCTGGGAATGAAACTTGAAAGATGTTACCTGAAGATGTCGTCGGCGAAGTGACGTTGGTGCTGCAGACTCGGTGGGCTGCGGAAGCTGATCCTCAAAAGCCCCTAGGCCCTGGGGCCTCGGGAGGCTCCGGAGGCACTGATGGCTCCTCGCGGGCTGCCTCCATCTCCGCCAGAGCCGCAGAACGCCTGTCTTCCTGAGCCTCCAAGATGCCCCTCATGAGGCGCTGGTACGCCGCAGCCATGCTCGGCAGGCCGTAAGGCATGCGAACATAGCTGTGGGGCGGTCCTCCGCAGCACCCCACTCGGGAGGGCCAGAGGCGCTCCGTCATGGCGATCTGATTGAGCCCTGGTACGTCGACGCAGACGCACAACCTACCATCCTCGCCTGGATGTGGAGCCATAGCTTGTAGGATCTAGAAGTGGGTGTGTCTAGAGGGGGGTGATTAGACACTTAGTACTAAAGTTGCAGTTTTTAAGCCCTTTTGGTTTATGTGAAGTTTTAGGCACAATTTCAGCACACACAATACATGTCAAGCAAGCATGCAAAGAGTATATAGGCAGCGGAAAGTGAAGCATGCAACTTGCAAAAATGTAAGGGGAAGGGTTTGGAGAATTCAAACGCTATTGGAGACACGGATGTTTTTCCCGTGGTTCGGATAGGTGGTGCTATCCTAAATCCACGTTAGTGAGACTTCAACCCACGAAGGGTAACGGTTGCGCGAGTCCACGGAGGGCTCCACCCACGAAGGGTCCACGAAGAAGCAACCTTGTCTATCCCACCATGGCCATCGCCCACGAAGGACTTGCCTCACTAGCGGTAGATCTTCACGAAGTAGGCGATCTCCTTGCCCTTACAAACTCCTTGGTTCAACTCCACAATCTTGTTGGAGGCTCCCAAGTGACACCTAGCCAATCTAGGAGACACCACTCTCCAAGAAGTAACAAATGTTGTGTTGATGATGAACTCCTTGCTCTTGTGCTTCAAATGATAGTCTCCCCAACACTCAACTCTCTCTCACAAGATTTGGATTTGGTGGAAAGAAGATTTGAGTGGAAAGCAACTTGGGAAAGGCTAGAGATCAAGATTAATATGGTAGGAATGGAATATCTTGGTCTCAACACATGAGTAGGTGGTTCTCTCTCAGAACATATGAGTTGGAAGTGTAGGTGTGTTCTGATGGCTCTCTCCACGAATGAAGAGGAGGTGGAGGGGTATATATAGCCTCCACTTAAAATCCAACCATTACACACAATCTACCAATCTCGGTGGGACCGAATCAACAAACTCGGTCGGACCGAAACGGTAAACCTAGTGACCGTTAGAGATTTTCGGTGGGACTGACATGCAACTCGGTAGGACCGATATGGTTAGGGTTTGGGCATAACATAATCTCGGTGAGACCGATTACACAAACTCGGTGAGACCGATTTGGTAATTAGCTAACCAGAGAGTTGGTCAGGCAAACTCGGTGGGACCGATTACTAAACTCGGTTGGACCGATTTTGGTAATGAGTTATCCAGAGAGTTTTCATTGTAATCTCGGTAGTACCGATTGCCTAAACTCGGTGAGACCGATTTTGACAATGGACATACACAGTGAGATTTCAATCCCATCTCGGTGAGACCGAGATCCCTATCGGTGAAACCGATTTGCTAGGGTTTGGCAGTGGCTTATGACATATGAAACTCGGTGGCGCCGGATAGAAAGAATCGGTAGGACCGAGTTTGGCTTAGGGTTTAGGTCATATGTGGAAGTGGGAAAGTAGTTGAGGATTTTGGAGCATATCATTAAGCACATAGAGCAAAAGGCTCATTAAGCAACACCTCATCCCTTCTTAATAGTATTGGCTTTTCCTATAGACTCAATGTGATCTTGGATCACTAAAAGTGTAAAATGAAGAGCCTTGAGCTTGAAGCTTTAGCCAATCCTTTGTCCTTATCATCTGAAGGAGTCCCACAACCTTTAGTCCATGCCACTCAATTGTTGAACTTATGTGAAACATGCTAGATAGAAACATTAGTCCAACAAGAGATATGTTGACATTAATTACGAAAACCACCTGAGGAGCACTTGTGCTTTCAATCTCCCCCTTTTTGGTAATTGATGGCAACATACATCAAAGCTTTAGATAAAGATACAAGGAGTAGCAAGTAAAGCTTTGGAAGGACATGTAACAACCATAGGCTCCCCCTACATGTATGCAATCATGTGAGTATAAAATGTAGAAGTATGTGAGAGCATAACCATGACAGAGTAGGCAATGTGTTACATGTATCTTGGCCATATGCATCAGAGTTAAAGATTATTAAGAGGAATACCATCATGTTTATGAGTCCTTCTTGCAAACAGTTTGTACAAAAGCAAGAATTCCTCATACTCATGATTCTGATGCATATACTTACCTTGTGGTCTTGAGTTGACTTAGGATGAAATGAACCTGCACAAACAAGGTTAGATAACACAGATACATCCACTAGCCAGAGCAAACAAAAGAAACCACAAGAGTACCAAGACTGGGATGACATGTAGAGAGTGAGTATAGAGTACCACATTGAATCAGACATGTCCCCAAGAGTAAAGATATGTAATGAATTTGAATGATTTCTTTCCCTTAGGTGTCTTGCTCCCCCTGAATCTGACATGAGATATTGAGAGAAGATAGGGAACAGAAAATCAGAGCTGAAAGATATAAATGAACAGAAGCACTAAAACACATGACTTTCCCCCAAAAAGACATGTGGCATCTCTCCTCTTAATCATCAAGCATCTGGGATCCTTGAGTATTCTCTCCCCCTGGAGATCTCTTTCTCCCCCTTAATACTTTCTCTCTTTCTCCCTGATGATAAGCTTTGATGTGATCTCTCTCTCCCCCTTTGACATCAATTTCCAAGAAGGTCTTACTGGAATCTGTCGAAAAGGTTTGGTCCTTGAGATTCAGCATAAAGCAATGGTAAAACTGTGATGCTTGTAGAGGATAAGATTCATCGAGTGGAGCTGGATCAGAAGAAATATAGAATAAGTGGCAAACTGTTTTCCTGGTGCGAAATCGGTGACACCGAGCGTCAAGTTTCGGTGGTACCAAAAGAATTCGGTTGATCCGAAAAGTTCAGTTCGGTGGAACCGAGTTTACTTCAGAGAAAATACTTGTCACCTCAGCTCACTAGTCAAATAAGATTTCACAAATATTTGCAATGAATTAACTGAAAGATTTGCAAGGAATTTGATGCAGAATATGCAGAACAAAAAGAAATAGAAAAGAATGAAAGTTCTAGATGAAGTTTTTGAAAAAGAGGGAAATAAACATGCAAGGGACAAATGCAATAACAAAGAAAAGAACACAAGAGAACTTCATCTAGAATTGGGCGGTGACATAGTCACCTATGTTAGAGTATATTGACTTAGGAGTCAAGTGAGAACACTTGATCATAGGTCATACTCATCGTTTAAGCTCAAAATGGGGTTACCATTTTTTGTTTAAGCATCTTGATGTATTCTCATCTTGTTGAGTTGCTTTGACTCATGTCATGGAGTAAAGCTTCTCTAAGATGGAATAACATACCTTGGGTGGTGGTGTGGATCTTGCTCATGTAGTGGAACTTGTGTGGGTGCTCGAGGTTGATGTAGCTCATCAAGAGTTGGGAGCACCACTTGGAGTTTGAGTTCATCTACCTACATGGGTTAGTTCTTGCAAGGAAAAACACTTTTATTTCCAACATGACAATCATGAAGCTCAATCATAGAATTAGTCAAGGATATGTTTGAGTGGTTTCGTGCTTCCTTGTCAACCACCGTTGTGTAGAGACTTGGTGATGTAGAGATTGCTCAAAATGTGAGAGAGTTGCAATCTCATAGAAATAGATTCATCCAAATATCTGCATAGGTTAGATAACATGCAAGATGCAAATATATCCAAGACATAAGATAGTCATCATAAGAGATATATCAAGGATTTGACATAAGCTCATGTCTTGCATGTATCCAATGGAGTTTCTACTCCAAGTTTGAAGCATCAATGATGTTCAATTCTCCTCTCAACCTGCAAAACACTTTTTCATCAAGCGGTTTAGTGAATATATCCGCTAATTGCTTATCGGTGCGAACATGTTTAAGATCAATGTCTCCCTTTGCAACATGGTCTCGAATGAAATGATGACGAACTTCAATATGCTCAGTTCGAGAATGTTGCACAGGATTATGACCAATTTTGATAGCACTTTCATTGTCACAAAGCAATGGAACATGTTTCACATAGACCCCATAATCTTTAAGAGTTTGGGTCATCCAAAGTACTTGAGCACAACATGAACCAACGGCAATATATTCCGCTTCGGCGGTGGATAAGGATACCGAGTTTAGTTTCTTGGAGGACCAAGATACAAGAGATCTACCAAGAAATTGACATGTACCCGAAGTGGACTTTCTATCAACCTTGTCTCCGGCATAATCCGAGTCGGAATACCCAACAAGATCGAAAGAGGACCTCTTAGGATACCAAATGCCAAAATCTGGTGTATGGATTAAGTATCTTACTATCCTTTTCACGGCATTAAGATGGCATTCTTTAGGAGCAGCTTGATATCGTGCACACATGCACACACTTAGCATAATGTCGGGGCGAGAGGCACATAGGTATAACAATGAACCAATCATAGAGCGATAAACCTTTTGATCAACCGGTTCACCATCTTTGGTTAAATCATTATGTCCACTAGTAGGCATGGGTGTAGACATACCTTTGCATTCTTGCATATTGAACTTCTTGAATAGGTCTTTGGTATACTTCGTTTGAGAGATAAATGTACCTTCCTTAGTTTGCTTGATTTGCAAACCGAGAAAGAATTTGAGTTCACTCATCATAGACATCTCAAACTTCTTTGACATAAGCTTTACAAACTTTTCACTAAAAAGAGGGTTAGTAGAACCAAATATGATATCATCAACATAAATTTGGCATACAAATAATTCTCCATTAACTCTTTTAGTAAAAAGGGTAGAATCAATTTTTCCAATTTCAAAACCACTTGCAATAAGGAACTTAGTCAAGCATTTATACCATGCTCTAGGAGCTTGTTTAAGATCGTAAAGTGCTTTGTGAAGTTTGTAAACATGATTAGGTTTCTTAGGATTGACAAAGCCGGGAGGTTGTTTGACATAAACTTCCTCCTCTATTTCACCATTTAGAAAAGCACTTTTAATATCCATTTGGTACAAGGTGATATTGTGGTGATTAGCAAAGGCAAGTAAGATGCGAATGGACTCAAGTCTAGCAACGGGAGCATATGTCTCACCATAGTCCATACCTTCGACTTGTGTGTATCCTTGGGCAACGAGACGTGCTTTGTTGCGAACCACTTGTCCATCTTCATCTTGCTTGTTGCGAAACACCCATTTGGTACCGATGATGTTGTGGTTGTTGTCGGGCTTCTCAACCAATGTCCAAACTTGGTTTCTCTCAAAGTTGTGTAGCTCTTCGTGCATAGCATTTATCCAATCCGGATCCTCCAATGCTTCCTCGACCTTCATAGGTTCAATGCTAGAGATGAATGAATAGTTTTCACAAAAGTTAGCTAGACGAGTTTTTGAGCGAGTAATTCTCCCGGTTTGGATATCTTTGTAGATCTGCTCGACGGGATGATCTTTGGCAATTCTTGCTCGAACTCGTGAAAGCTTTTGCTTGGGCCTTCGTTGAACTTCCTCTTCATCTTGTTCTTCTTCTTGTTGGCCTTCTTCATTGTTGGCGTTGTTGTTCTCTTGTCGTGGTGGAGAAGGAGGTTGTTGATGTTCGTCTTGACGTATTTCCTCGTTTTCTTCATCTTGGTGTGTCCCGCTTGTGGATGCTTCCGTGTCGATTCTTGGTTCACCTTGTCGTGAGGTAGAAGCTTCCACTTGGATGGACGAGGTACTCTCCTTCACCTCCGTTGGACGAATTTTGCCAACCGACAAGTCTTGAATTGCTTCCGAAGGGTCTTTATCTCCTACATCAATTGGCAATTGCTCTACTTGCGAGCCATTAGATTCATCAAACTTCACATCTATCGTTTCTTCAACCTTTCGGGTGAAATTGTTGTAGACACGGTAAGTGTGAGAGTTTGAGCCATAACCAAGTAGGAAACCTTCATGAGACTTAGGAGCAAACTTTGAACGACGATGCTTATCTAGAATGTAGCACTTTGAGCCAAATACTCGAAAGTATCCAACTTGGGGTTTATTACCGGTGAGGAGCTCGTATGCCGTCTTGCCGAGTAGCTTGTGAAGATACAAGCGATTTGTTGCATGACAAGCCGTCTCAACCGCTTCTGCCCAGAAGTGCTTCGGCGTCTTGTACTCATCAAGCATCGTTCTCGCCATTTCGATGAGCGTCCGGTTCTTCCTCTCAACAACCCCATTTTGTTGAGGTGTGTACGTAGCCGAGAACTCATGTGAAATCCCTTCTTCATCAAGAAAGGTATCCACATTTGCGTTCTTGAACTCCGTTCCGTTGTCGCTTCGAACCTTCTTGATCTTCACATCAAACTGATTTTGGGCCTTTGTAGCGAAGTTTTTGAAGATCTTTTGGACCTGCGACTTATCATCAAGAAAGAACACCCACGTCAATCTTGAAAAATCATCAACTATGACTAGAACAAAAGAATTTCCACCGAGACTCTTGTAGGCATTGGGACCAAAGAGATCCATATGAAGTAGCTCAAGTGGCCTCCTTGTGGTCATGATGTTCTTCACGGGATGCCTTCCTCCAACCTGTTTACCTGCTTGACAAGCACTGCAAAGTCTATCCTTATCAAATATGACATCGTTAACTCCAAGGATATGATTTCCTTTAATAAGCTTGTCAAGGTTTCTCATGCCAACATGACCTAGTCGTCTATGCCACAACCAACCTTTTGAGGATTTAGCAATAAAGCAAGTTTTAGGTTGTGCCCTTTTTGAGAAATCAACAATATAAAGGTCACCTCTACGTATACCGGTAAAGACCATTTTATGATTATCTCGACGAAACACTTGGCAATCTACCTCAGTAAATGGGACATTCAATCCGAAATCAGCAAGTCTAGATACTGAAAGTAAGTTGTAGCCAAGGGATTCAACAAGCATGACATTTTGAATGGAGCTATCGTGTGAGATGGCCACCTTACCAAGGTCAACCACCTTACCCTTTGAATTATCACCAAAGGTGACATATTTTCGAGGGCCGTCATTTTCAGCAAGCTCACAGAACATCTCTTCGTCTCCGGTCATATGATCGGTACATCCACTATCGAGAACCCATTCCTTTCCTCCTGACACATATCCTCGAAGATTTGCCATAAGACCAAAGTGTCTCATTGCATCATCAAGATCAAAGTCCCTATCATCATTCTCATCGTAGTATCCATGTTCAACATGATCTTGTGACTCATCATTTCCTAGAGAAAGTGATTCATTAGATAAATGATCATCAAAGTTGTCACTTTTATGAATTCTTATAGCTTCGGATATGATATTACTAATGATTCCAACATTTCCTTTAGCGTGCATGAGATTAGTAAGCTCAAGTAGACAATCATCAAAACTAGGATCACTAGAGTTTATCTTACTCATGGCAATATATTTATGGAGAATTTCATCCAAGTTTTTCAATGACTAATCGGGGAATCATTCCTCAAGAAATTTCCATATAGTATAGGCGCATTTAAGAGTGGGTAAACTAGCAATCAAGTATTTGGGCAATCCTCTAATGATGAGCTCAATGGTTCTAAGATTGCGAATCATGTCAACATGTTCATCTAGAGTGGGATGCATAGGATCAACATGAGGAGCACAAGGACTAGCAATATACTTGTTCAAATGATATTGAGTGAAAATCACAAGCATCTCATTTTTCCATTCATGAAAATACTCTCCATCAAGAATAGGCACTTTATGTCTAAGACTCCCTAAAGTAGACACATCCATCTTCCTCCAAAGGTGATTAAACCAAGGCAATGGAGACCAAAGCTCTGATACCACTTGTAGGATCTAGAAGTGGGTGTGTCTAGAGGGGGGGGGGGTGATTAGACACTTAGTACTAAAGTTGTAGTTTTTAAGCCCTTTTGGTTTATGTGAAGTTTTAGGCACAATTTCAGCACACGCAATACATGTCAAGCAAGCATGCAAAGAGTATATAGGCAGCGGAAAGTAAAGCATGCAACTTGCAAGAATGTAAGGGGAAGGGTTTGGAGAATTCAAATGCTATTGGAGACTAGGATGTTTTTCCCATGGTTCGGATAGGTGGCGCTATCCTACATCCACGTTAGTGGAGACTTCAACCCACGAAGGGTAACGGTTGCGCGAGTCCACGGAGGGCTCCACCCACGAAGGGTCCACGAAGAAGCAACCTTGTCTATCCCACCATGGCCATCGCCCACGAAGGACTTGCCTCACTAGCGGTAGATCTTCACGAAGTAGGCGATCTCCTTGCCCTTACAGACTCATTGGTTCAACTCCACAATCTTGTTGGAGGCTCCCAAGTGACACCTAGCCAATCTAGGAGACACCACTCTCCAAGAAGTAACAAATGGTGTGTTGATGATGAACTCCTTGCTCTTGTGCTTCAAATGATAGTCTCCCCAACACTCAACTCTCTCTCACATGATTTGGATTTGGTGGAAAGAAGATTTGAGTGGAAAGAAACTTGGGAAAGGCTAGAGATCAAGATTCATATGGTAGGAATGGAATATCTTGGTCTCAACACATGAGTAGGTGGTTCTCTCTCAGAACATATGAGTTGGAAGTGTAGGTGTGTTCTGATGGATCTCTCCACGAATGAAGAGGAGGTGGAGGGGTATATATAGCCTCCACTTAAAATCCAACCGTTACACACAATCTACCAATCTCGGTGGGACCGAATCAACAAACTCGGTCGGACCAAAATGGTAAACCTAGTGACCGTTAGAGATTTTCGGTGGGACTGACATGCAACTCGGTAGGACCGATATGGTTAGGGTTTGGGCATAACGTAATCTCGGTGAGACCGATTACACAAACTCGGTGAGACCGATTTGGTAATTAGCTAGCCAGAGAGTTGGTCAGGCAAACTCGGTGGGACCGATTACTAAACTCGGTTGGACCGATTTTGGTAATGAGTTATCCAGAGAGTTTGCATTGTAATCTCGGTAGTACCGATTGCCTAAACTCGGTGAGACCGATTTTGACAATGGACATACACAATGAGATTTCAATCCCATCTCGGTGAGACCGAGATCCCTATCGGTGAAACCGATTTGCTAGGGTTTGGCAGTGGCTTATGACATATGAAACTCGGTGGCGCCGGATAGAAAGAATCGGTAGGACCGAGTTTGGCTTAGGGTTTAGGTCATATGTGGAAGTGGGAAATTAGTTGAGGATTTTGGAGCATATCATTAAGCACATAGAGCAAAAGGCTCATTAAGCAATACCTCATCCCTTCTTAATAGTATTGGCTTTTCCTATAGACTCAATGTGATCTTGGATCACTAAAAGTGTAAAATGAAGAGTCTTGAGCTTGAAGCTTTAGCCAATCCTTTGTCCTTATCATCTGAAGGAGTCCCACAACCTTTAGTCCATGCCACTCAATTGTTGAACTTACCTGAAACATGCTAGATAGAAACATTAGTCCAACAAGAGATATGTTGACATTAATTACCAAAACCACCTGAGGAGCACTTGTGCTTTCACAGCTGGTGGACGACGGCGACCTCTCATGATCCCTGACTCCTGTAGTTCTTGAATGGCCTTGTTAACGAACTCCTGCTGGTCTGACCTTCCTCGCCTGGCTTCTTCTCAAGGGAATCGCGCTTCGAAGCACGACTCCACATGGTGCGCAAGCGCCTCCCTCGTGACCCTGGCAAGGTCGGTGGCCCTCCAGGCAAGAGCCCCCGAGCCCTGCCTGAGGAGGGCGCCGGGCGCGCTTTCCTATGCGATGGAAGGAGGGTCCCCCTGGGCAGGCTCGGTCCCTGAGGGGCCTGCCTCCTGAAGGGCAGAGCCTGACGACATCTTCTTCTTCTTGGGTGTGGTCTCGGGAAGCCTCCTGCTCCCGCGATCTGGGTCTTCTAGCGACGCGGCCTGAAAGGCTCGCTCCAGGGAACACACTGCATCCCTCTCTTCACATGGCACCGTGATGACGCCGCAACTCCCTGGCATCTTGAGGACATTGTAGCCGTGGTGAGTTACGGCCATGAACTTGGCCAGCGCTGGGTATCCGAGGATGGCGTTGTACGGCAGGCGGATGTGAGCGACGTCGAAGTCGATGAGCTCGGTGCGGTAGTTGCTGCGGGCTCCGAAGGTGACAGGGAGGCGGACCTGCCCGATCGGGACTGTGGAACCGTCGGTGACTCCGGAGAAAGGCTTGGTTGGCTGAAGCTGGTCATAGGGCACTTGGAGGTTGTTGAATGTTTCCACGGACAAGACGTTGAGCCCTGCTCCACCATCGATGAGGGTCCTGGTGACCAGAACGTTGCTGATGACTGGGGAGCAAAGCATCGGGAGGACTCCGGCTGTGGCCGCGCACTTGAGCTGGTCTGCCGAGCTGAACATGATGGTGCACGCTGACCACCTGAGGGGGCGCGTTGCTTCGAGCCTGGGGAGGACTGCATTCACTTCGCGGGCAAACTGCTTGAAGATACGTTGAGAGGCTGGGGCTTGAGCTCCGCCCAAGATGCAGGCGATTGCGCGCGACTCTTGGAAGCCCCCAGCCCCCTCGTCTTGGTGGCGGTCTTCGTTCCTCCTTGGCTGAGGCGGCAGCGGCGGCAGGCCCGGGTTGCCGTGAGGGCGATCCTCACGAGGCTGATCCCTCTAGTCCCCCTCGTGAGGCTGGTCCCGCCAGCGGTCCTCGCGAGGTTGGTCGCGCCACCCTTGGCGCGGGCCACGATCTTCCCAGCGTCCTGGGTTTCTTCCTCCTCCTCGGTCGTAGCCCCGGTCAGCACGGTCAGGGCAACGGCCGATTCTTCCTTCTCGCACAGCGCGGAGTTCTTGGCATTCGTTGGTGTTGTGGGTGTTGAGGTTGTGGTACACGCAGTACTGGCTGCCTCTGGAGGATTCAGGTAGATCCTTGCCCCGCTTGGTGTCTGGTTCCGCCGCGAGTACGGCAGCCCCCTTGCGCTTCACGTCCTTGGCCTTGGGCTTCTTCTCTTCTGGGTCTGCGGCAGGCAGCTCGAGGAGGGAGAGGCGTCCTTCCTCAGCCCTGGCGCACTTGGTCGCCAAGTTGAACAGCTCCAGGGAGGTGCAGAGGTCTTCATGCATCGCCAGCTCCTCCTTCATCTTGACGTCACGCACGCCATCGGAGAAGGCCGAAATGATGGCCTCCTCGGACACCCTGGGGATCTTGAGGCGCGCGTTGTTGAGGCGTTGGATGTACTTTTGTAGGGTCTCCCCAGGTTGCTGCTTGATGCGGCGCATGTCGCTCACGGCGGGAGGCCGGTCGCGGGTACCTTGGAAGTTGGCGATGAAGTGAGTACGCATCTGGTCCCAGGAGGAGATCGTGCCTGGGGCTAGGTTCAGGAGCCAAGTGCGAGCACCTTCCTTCAGCGCCATGGGGAACCAGTTCTCCATGACCTTTTCGTCCCCGCTGGCAGCTTTGATTCCCAGCTCGTAGAGCTGGAGGAACTCTGCGGGATCAGTTGTGCCGTCGTAGCGAGGGGGCAGGTCCGGCTTGAACTTGCCGGGCCATGTGACACTGCGCAGCTCGGTGGTGTAGGCGCGGCAGCCTGCGGTGGCCACGGGAGGCTTCGGTTGAGGGAGAGCTTGGCCTTGCGGGTCCCCTTGCGCTGCTGCTGGGAGCAGCGCGGGGTCTTGACGCGCCGGGGCCGGAGCGGGGTCTCGGCGAGCCGGAGCTGGGAGCGCCTAGGCAGCCTCTTGCGGTCGAGGGACTTCTTGGCAGCTCCGTTCTTGCTGGGTTGGCGCCTGACGGAGCGGGTTCCGCCCAGGGGCCATGCGCCTTGGAGCCATGGCATCTTCTTGGAGCGGAGGTGGCTGGTACGCCCCCGGAGCTTCATTGCCCGCGCGGGGCGGGGTGCGGCGCAGCGGAGCGGACGGTGCAGGAGAGCCCCCTGCAGCGCGGACGAGCTCGGCGACGCGGTCGAGCCACTCTTCGTAGACGTCGTCGACGGGACGGTAGCGCAGGAGCTCGTTTGCCGCGATGAGCGCAGCTCGAGCCTCCAAGGGTGCGCGGAGCGCGCGGGACGAAGAGCCGGCCGAGGTGAGTGACGGAGTAGCGGTGCGGCCGTCTTTCCACATGGACGGGTGCTGAGACGATGCTTGCTGCTTGTTCCCCGCCGGGCCGGTGGCGGCGTTGACGGCGGGCGACGGAGAACGACGAGGACGCCCACCGACGGGGGCCGTCTGGGCGACGCGGGAAGCGATGGCGGCCCGGCGTTCGGCGCGGGCCCGACGAGCGTCAGACATGGATGCGACGGTCGGAGGAGAGCGGAGCGGTGGAAGGCAGATTCCGGTGCACCCCTACCTGGCGCGCCAAATGTTGGATCACGGGTTCCGGCAGACCCTTAAGGTTCGAACTCTGGGGTGCGCGCGGAGATTATGCCCTCTACCTCTCCGTCTCGCAAGGATCTAAACTACAGGACGAACAACACAAGAGACACAAGGTTTATACTAGTTCGGGCCACCATTGTGGTGTAATACCCTACTCTAGTTTGTGGTGGATGGATTGCCTCTTGGGCTGATGAGGATGAACAGTACAAGGAAGAACAGCCTCGCGAGGGTCTGTTCTTGGCTAGGGGATGAACTGCTGGGGGAGTTCCATCGCCCTTCTCTCTCTCTAAGTGTGTTGCTAGCTCTGTTTGTGGATGCTACGTTCTAGCCGGTTTCTTCCCTCTCTCTACCCTGGGGGTGGCTAGTCCTATTTATAGGCAAAGGCCCTGGGCCTCTTCCCAAATATTTGAGCGAGAAGGGCGCCAACAATTGGCCAATTCGAAGGGGAACATCTAGTACACTTATCCTGACTAAAGTTGGTCTTCGCCTGCCAAAGGCCCTGTGGTGACGCCGTTCTGGGCACCATGGTGACCCCCTCCCCACCGTTGGGCTGGTCTTGGTCTTGTTGCACCGAAATGGGTGCCTTTGCTTGATCCTCTCACCTGCGCTTGCCCCCTTTGCACCAAAGAGGAAAGGGGAACGCTGCGCGGGCTGGCGCCCGCCTGGCACCCTTGGTCGTCATGGCTTGCGTCATGGGCACCTCGCGAGGTACCCTGCCTTGATCTCTCCGCCTCCTCGTGAGCCATCCTGAGGAGGCCGCGCTTGAGGAAGCACCGTGTCGTCCGCCTCGCGAGGCTTGGCCCCTCGCGAGGGTCTTGGGTCTGGTGTTGGTGAAGATGGGCCGCGCTGGGCCCCCATTCGAGCCACGCCGCAGGCCGCAGGCAGGCAAGTTTGGGGACCCCCGTTCCCAGAACGCCGACAAAGATGACATGATGTAGAGGAATTAACTCAAGCAATATGATGAAAACCCCCTATTTTTATCCTCGATGGCAACAATACAATATGTGCCTTGCTGCACCTACTTTCACTGGGAAAGGACACCACAAGATTGAACCCAAAGCTAAGCACTTCTCCCATTGCAAGAAAAACCAATCTAGTTGGCCAAACCAAGCCGATAGTTTGAAGAGAATTACAAAGTTATCAAATCATGCATAAAAGAATTCGGAGAAGATTCAAATAATATTCACAGATAAGATGATCATAAATCCACAATTCATCGGATCTCGGCAAACACACCGCAGAAGAGTATTACATCGGATAGATCTCCAAGAACATCGAGAAGAACATGGTATTGAGAATCAAAGAGAGAGAGAAGAAGCCATCTAGCTACTAGCTAACGACCCATAGGTCTGAGGTAAACTACTCAGACTTCATCGGAAGGGCAATAGAGTTGATGTAGAAGCCCTCTGTGATCGAATCCCCCTCCGGAAGTGTGCCGGAAAAGGTCCCTAGATGGGATCTCACGGGTACAGAAGGTTGCGGCGGTGGAAAAGTGTTTTCGTGGATGCCTCTGGTGGTTTGGGAATATATGTGAATATATAGGCAAAAGAATTAGGTCAGGAGGGTCACATGGGGCCCACAAGGGTGGGGGCGCGCCCTACCCACCTGGGTCGCCCTCCGTCCTTGTGGCTGCCTCGTGGTTCCTCTGACTTCATCTCCAAGTCTCCTGGGTGTCTTCTGGTCCAAGAAAAATCATCGCGAAGGTTTCATTCCATTTGGACTTCGTTTGGTATTCCTTTTCTGCGAAACTCAAAAACAAGGAAAAAACAGAAACTGGCACTGGGCCCTAGGTTAATTGGTTAGTCCCAAAAATAATATGACATAGCATATTAATGCATATAAAACATCCTAAACAGATAATATAATAGCATGGATCAATAAAAAATTATAGATACGTTGGAGACGTATCACTCCCACTCACTTTCTTATAAATATAGGCTTCACCGTAAGTCTGTATAAAACCATATGCTTTGATCACCTCATCAAAGCGTATATGCCAACCCCGAGATGCTTGCACCAGTCCATAGATGGATCGCTGGAGCTTGCACACTTTGTCAACACCTTTAGGATCGATAAAACCTTCTGGTTGCATCATATACAACTCTTCTTTAAGAAATCCATTAAGGAATGTAGTTTTGACGTCCATTTGCCAGATTTCATAATCATAAAATGCGGCAATTGCTAACATGATTTAGACAGACTTAAGCATCACTACGGGTGAGAAAGTCTCATCGTAGTCAACTCCTTGAACTTGTGAAAAACCTTTTGCGACAAGTCGAGCTTTGTAGATACTAACAATACCATCAGCATCAGTCTTGTTCTTGAAGGTCCATTTATTTTCTATGGCTTGCCGATCATCGGGCAAGTCCATCAAAGTCCACACTTTGTTCTCATACATGGATCCTATCTCAGATTTTACAGCCTCAAGCCATTTATCGGAATCTCGGCTCATCACAGCTTCTTCATAGTTCGTAGGTTCGCCTTGGTCTAGTAACATGACTTCCAGAACAGGATTACCGTACCACTCAGGTGCGGATCGTGCTCTGGTTGACCTACGAGGTTCAATAGCAACTTGATCTGAAGTTTCATGATCATCATCATTAGCTTCCTCTCTAGTTGGTGTAGGCATCACGAGAACGGTTTTTTGTTATGAGCTACTTTCCAATTCGGGAGAGGGTACAATTACCTCGTCAAGTTCTACTTTCCTCTCACTCACTTCTTTCGAGAGAAACTCCTTCTCTAGAAAGGTTCCATTCTTGGCAACAAAGATCTTGCCTTCAGATCTGTGGTAGAAGGTGTACCCAATTGTTTCCTTAGGGTATCATATGAAGACGCACTTCTCTTATTTGGGTTCGAGCTTATCAAGCTGAAGCTTTTTAACATAAGTGTCGCAACCCCATACTTTAAGAAACGACAGCTTAGGTTTCTTGCCAAACCATAGTTCTTACGATGTTGGCTCTATTTAACATGAATGCGGTTATCTCTAATGCATAACCCCAAAGTGATAGTGGTAAATTGATAAGAAACATCATAGATCGCACCATATCTAATAAAGTACGGTTATGGCGTTCAGACACACCATTACGCTATGGTGTTCCAGGTAGCGTGAGTTGTGAAACAATTCCACATTGTTTAAATTGAAGGCGAAACTCGTAACTCAAATATTCGCCTCCGTGATCAGATCGTAGAAACTTTATTTTCTTGTTACGATGACTCTCTACTTCACTATGAAATTCTTTGAACTTTTCAAATTCTTCAGACTTGTCTTTTATCAAGTAGATGTACCCATACCTACTCAAATCATCTGTGAAGGTCAGAAAATAACGATACCCGCCGCGCGCTTCAACACTCATCGGACCACATACATCGGTATGTATTATTTCCAATAAGTCATTAGCTCGCTCCATTGTTTCGGAGAACGGAGTTTAAATCATCTTGCTTATGAGGCATGGTTCGCAAGTGTCGAAGGATTCATAATCAAGTGACTCCAAAAGTACATCTGCATGGAGTTTCTTCATACGTGTTACACCAATATGACCTAAACGGCAGTGCCACAAGTATGTTGCACTATCATTATCAAATTTGCATCTTTTCACATCAATATTATGAATATGTGTATCACTAAGATCGAGATTCAATAAACCATTCACATTGGGTGTATGACCATAGAAGGTTTTATTCATGTAAACAGAAGAACAATTATTCTATAACTTAAATGAATAATCGTATTGCAATGAACATGATCTAATCATATTCATGCTCAATGCAAACACCAAATAACATTTATTTAGGTTCAACACTAATCCTGAAGGTAGAGGGAGTGTGCGATGGTGACCATGTCAACCTTGGAATCACTTTCAACACACATTGTCACCTCGTCATTAACTAATCTCTGTTCATTCTGCAACTCCTATTTCGAGTTACTAACCTTAGCAACTAAACCGATATCAAATACCCAGGGGCTACTATGAACACTAGTAAGGTATACATCAATAACATGTATATCAAATATACCTTTGTTCACTTTGCCATCCTTCTTATCCGCCAAGTATTTGGGGCGGTCCCGCTTCCAGTGACCATTCCCTTTGCAGTAGAAGCACTCAGTTTCAGGCTTGAGTCCAGCTTTGGGCTTCCTCACGGGAGCGGCAACTTGCTTTCCATTCTTCTCGAAGTTCCCTTTCTTTACCTTGCCCTTTTCATGAAAATTGACCATCAACACTTGATGCTCTTTCTTGATTTCTACCTTCACCGATTTCAGCATCGCGAAGAGCTCAGGAATCGTTTTCATCATCCCTTGCATATTATAGTTCATCATGAAGTTATGGTAGCCTGGTGATAGTGACTAGAGAACTCTATCAATCACTATTTTATCTGGAAGATTAACTCCCACTTGATTCAAGCGATTGTAGCACCCAGACATTCTGAGCACATGCTCATTGGCTGAGCTATTCTCCTACATCTTGTTGGCAAAGTACTTGTCAGAGGTCTCATACCTCTCGACACGGGCATGAGTCTGAAATACCAATTTTCAGTTCTTGGAACATCTCATATGCTATCTGCCTTTCAAAACATTTTTGAAGTCCCGGTTCTAAGCTGTAAAGCATGACGCACTAAACTATCAAGTAGTCATCACATTGAGCTTGCCAAACGTTCATAACGTCTGCATCTGCTCTTGCAATAGGTTTGTCACCTAGCGGTGCATCAAGGACAAAATTCTTCTGTGCAGCAATGAGGATAATCCTATCACGGACCCAGTCCGCATCATTGCTACTATCATCTTTCAACTTAGTATTCTCTAGGAACATATCAAAAATATATAGGAGCTATATCACGAGCTATTGATCTACAACATAGATATGCAAAACTATCAAGACAAAGTTCATGATAAATTAAGTTCAATTAATCAAATTACTAATGAACTCCCACTTAAATAAACATCCCTCAAGTTATCTAAGTGATACATGATCCAAATCAACTAACCCATGTCCGATCATCACGTGAGATGGGGTAGTCATCAATGGTGAACATCTCTATGTTGATCATATCTTCTATATGACTCGCGCTCGACCTTTCGGTCTCCAGCGTTCCGAGAACATGTCTGTACATGCTAGGCTCGTCAAGTTTAACCCAAGTATTCCGCATGTGCCAAATTGTCTTACACTCGTTGTATGTGAACGTAGAGTCTATCACACCCGATCATCATGTGGTCCTTCGAAACGACGAACTTTGGCAACGGTGCATACTCGGGGAGAACACTTTTATCTTGAAATTTAGTGAAGGATCATCTTATAATGCTACCGTTGGTCTAAACAAATTAAGATGCATAAAGGATAAACATCACATGCGATCAAAATATGTGACATGATATGGCCATCATCATCTTGTGATTTTGATCTCCATCTCCAAAGCATCGTCATGATCTCCATCATCACTGGCTCGACACCTTGATCTCCATCGTAGCGTCACTGCGTCGAGGTCGTCACGCCAACTATTGCTTCTACAACTATCAATAACGCATAGTGATAAAGTAAAGCAATTACATGGCGCTTGCACTTCATACAATAAAGAGACAACCCTAAGGCTCCTGCCGGTTGTCGATATTACAAAACATGATCATCTCATACATCAGCATATATCACATCATATCTTGACCATATCACATCATGACATGCCCTGCAAAAACAAGTTAGACATCCTCTACTTTGTTGTTGCAAGTTTTACGTGGCTGCTACGGGCTTCTAGCAAGAACCTTTCTTAACTACTCAAAAACCACGACGGTGATTCACCAATGCTGTTTTGACCTTCTTCAAGGACCGGCAGTAGTCAAATTCGATTCAATTAAAGTAGGAGAAACAAACACCCGCCAACCACCTTTTATGCAAAACTAGTTGCATGTCAGTCGGTGCAACCGGTCTCATGTGCGTGGACATGTAAGGTTGGTCCAGGCCGCTTCATCCCACAATACCGCTGAATCAAAATAAGACATTGGCGGTAAGCAGTACGACAATCACCGCCCACAACTCTTTGTGTTCTACTCATGTATATCATCTACGCATAGACCTGGATCGAATGCCACTATTGGGAAACGTTGCACGGAAAACAAAAAAGTTTCTACACACATGCAAGATCTATCTAGGAGAAGCATAGCAACAAGAGGGGAGAGAGTGTCTACGTACCCTCGTAGACTGTAAGCGGAAGCGTTTCACAACGCGGTTGATGTGGTCAAACTTTCTTCGTGATCCAACCGATCTAGTACCAAACGTACGACACCTCCACGTTCAGCACACGTTCAGCTCGGTGACGTCCCCCGCCTTCTTGATCTAGCAAGAAGGCGAGGTAGTAGATGAGTTCCGTCAGCTCGTCGGCATGGTGATGGTGATGGTGAAGTGATCTCCGCAGGGCTTCGCCTAAGCACTATGAAAATATGACCGGGGATGTAAACGGTGGAGGGGGGCGCCGCACACGGCTAACAATTGATCTCTTGTGTGCTATGCGCCCCCCTCCCACATATATATAGGTGGGAGGGAGGGAGGAGCAGCCATAGGAGGTGCCCAAGTAGGAGGAATGCCATGCCCCCCTTGCCATATATAATCGACGGGGAAGGAAAGAGGGGGGGGGAGAGGGAAGGAAGTGGGAATCCTAATCCACACTTTCCTTTTGCTCCCCCTTTCCTTCTCCTCCTAGGCCGGCCTGCTATGGGGAGCACACCAGGCCCTTGTGGCTGGTGTGTTCCCTCTCTTCACCCATAAGGCCCATATCCTTTGCCAGGGGTGCCCGGAACCCCTTCCGGTGACCCGATAAGTACCCGGTACCCCTCGAAACACTTCCAGTGTCCAAATACTATCGTCCTATATATCAATCTCTACCTCTCAACCATTTAGAGACTCCTCGTCATGTCCGTGATCTCATCCAGGACTACGAACAACATTCAGTCACCAAATCACATAACTCATATAACACCATATCGTCAACGAACGTTAAGCGTGCGGACCATACAGGTTTGAGAACTATGTAGACATGACCGAGACACCTCGAGAGGTCAATAACCAATAGCGGAACCTGGATGCCCATAATTGCTCCTACATATTCTGTGAAGATCTTTATCGGTCGAACCGTTATGATAACATACGTAGTTCCCTTTGTCCATCGTTATCTTACTTGCCCGAGATTCAATCATCGGTATCTTCATACCTAGTTCAATCTCGTTACCGGTAGTCTCTTTACTCATTCCGTAATACATCACCTTGTGACCAACTCCTTAGTTGTTTACTTGCAAACTTATAATATGAATTACTGAGAGGGCCCAGAGATACCTCTCCGATACTCGGAGTGACAAATCCTAATATCGATCTATGCCAACTCAACAAACACCTTCGGAGATACCTGTAGAGCATATTTATGATCACTCAGTTACGTTGTGACGTTTGATAGCACACAAGGTATTCCTCTAGTATTCGGAAGTTGCATAATCTCATAGTCAAAGGAATATGTATTTGACATGAAGAAAGCTATAGCAATAATACTGAACGATCAATATGCTAAGCTAACGGGTGGGTCTTGTCCATCACATCATTCTCCTAATGATGTGATGCCATTATCAAATGACAACACATGTCTATGGTTAGGAAACCTTAACCATCTTTGATCAATAAGCTAGTCTAGTAGAGGCTTTCTAGGGACACGGTATTTGTTTATGTATTCACACATGTATTTAAGTTTCCGATCAATACAATTCTTGCATGAATAATAAACCTTTATCATGATGAAGGAAATATAGTAATACCATTTTATTATTGCCTCTAGGGCATATTTCCATCAGCCATCATACCAAGAGGCGCTATGAATATATCTCCATCGTCAGAGGAGCAAATACCACTCTCGAGTTCTCTAGTTCCTTGTCAAACTTTCCGATGGACCTGTAAGTTGTTGTTATGATCACCATGCTGCAGATGACGTTGAGCAACCCCAAAGTCCATCGTACGGTACGAAGTGACTATGATACGTTCATGGTCTGGGGAACTTAAAACACATGCTAACACTTCGTGTTATAACAATTAATTTCAAACGATATTATCTCATAGTATACCAAACAAGTTTGGGTCGGTTCAATATGATCGTTCTTCTAACGTCATACTCTTAATATTGTTTTAGGACTATCATTACACTTAATGATATCCCAAGATCCAGAAAACATGATCTCCAACAACACTTGAGTCAGTCTTACAGCAAGATTAGGAACCTATTCTTTATTGTTTATCATTCCACACATGCATATGAGTTTTCCGCTGAATCACATATTCCAGGATCATAACAGTTATAGCATAAAATTTAAACTTTAAATTATAAAAATGGAAATATAATAATACAATATTATTGCCTCTAGGGCATATTTCCAGCATTGTCGTCATCATCCCTCCCTCGCCAGAGCCGGGAAAAATTTATTGTAGTAGATATAATCGGGGAGTCGTCGTGCTAAGACCCCATAAGACCGGCGCCCAGAATAACAACCGCCACTGCTAAAGAATATCATAGATCAGAAGGATCCAATCTGAAAACACACAAACATAAACGAACAACAACCAGATTCAAGCAGATTCACCAGAGACACACCTCCACATGCCGACTGACGATATTGAATGCACCACCAGGACGGGGCAAGATGGGGAGAACCTTATTCCATCTTCAAAGAGCCATCGATGTCCCATTTTTCTGAGCAGGACACAAACTCTAACTAAACTCGAAAAGGCACAAAAATAACGGAGCCGTCCCGCCGGCAAAGGCCGAGATCCACAGCGCCACCTGGCCCTAATACCACCGGAGACGGGGTGAAGGAAGCCTAATCTCTTCTTTTCAGAGGAGACCGTGACTGCGTGTTAATATGCCGCATGCTTCGTAACTGGTCAATCTACATTATACAATGCTTAATGTCGTTCACCACGACCTTACAATAAAAAATAACATGAATACTTTGCAAATTAAGATCATCAGCGAGAGCTAGAACCTCCCGAATAGCCGAGGTTCGAACACGTACGTGAACATGAAAGCCAAATTAGAGCATCTCCAACAGACGCGCTATACAAGCATCGCGCTGAAAAATTAGTGGTTTTTGCCCGCATGCTACCTGAAAGTGCTAGTTATCGACTAGAGGGGGGTGAATATGCGATTTTTATGAAAGTCTTCAAAACACGAGGTCTTTGAAGACAAACTGTTAGAATGGACCTATATAATATGCAGCGGAAGATGAACTACACTAGACAAGCCATAGTCAATTAAGCAATGTAGTGAAAACATGAAGACTAACAACAGCTAGGTAGTATGGATCGGAATGGAAGAAAGTATGAAGCCAAACAGGTAATAGTCTTCACACAGTGAAGTCGAACAAATCAGGCAGGCAGTTGATACGTCCATTTTGCATCATGCTTTTATATCAATATTTATTGCATTATGGGTTGTTATTACACATTATGTCACAATACTTATGCCTTTTCTCTCTTATTTTACAAGCTTTACATGAAGAGGGAGAATGCCGACAGCTAGAAACCTGGGCTGGAAAAGGAGCAAATATTAGAGACCTATTCTGCACAACTCCAAAAGTCCTGAAACTCCATGAAAGTCAGTTTTGGAATATATTAAAAATACTGGGCGAAGAAAGCACCAGAGGGGGCCACCCACTGTCCACGAGGGTGGAGGGTGCGCCCTACCCCGTGGGCGCACCCCCTACCTCGTGGGCCACCTGGAAGCCCCCCGATGCCCATCTTCTTGTATAAGCTGTATTTTGCCCTGGAAAAATTCACAAGGAAGCTTTCGGGACGAAGCACCGCCGTCTCGAGGCGGAACCTGGGCGGAACCAATCTAGGGCTCCGCTGGAGCTGTTCTGCCGGGGAAACATCCCTCCGAGAGGGGGAAATCGTCACCATCGTCATCACCATCGATCCTCTCATCGGGAGGGGGTCAATCTCCATCAACATCTTCACCAGCACCATCTCCTCTCAAACCCTAGTTCATCTCTTGTATCCGATCTTTGTCTCAAAACCTCATATTGGTACCTGTGGGTTGCTAGTAGTGTTGATTACTCCTTGTAGTTGATGCTAGTTGGTTTATTCCGTGAAAGATTATATGTTCAGATCCTTTATGCACATTAGTACCCCTCTGATTATGAACATGAATATGATTTGTGAGTAGTTACATTTGTTCCTGAGGACATGGGAGAAGTCTTGTTCTAAGTAGTCATGTGAATTTGGTATTTGTTCGATATTTTGATGAGATGTATGATGTCTTTCCTCTAGTGGTGTTATGTGAACGTCGACTACATGACACTTCACCATTGTTTGGGCCTAGGGGAAGGCATTGGGAAGTAATAAGTAGACAATGGGTCGCTAGAGTGACAGAAGCTTAAACCCTAGTTTATGTGTTGATTCGTAAGTGGCTAATTTAGATCCATATGTTTCATGCTATGGTTAGGTTTACCTTAATTCTTCTTTTATAGTTGTGGATGCTTGCGAGGGGGGTTAACCATAAGTGGGATGCTTGTCAAAGGAAGGGAAGTACCCAAGCACCGGACCACCCACATATCAAATTATCAAAGTAACAAACGCGAATCATATGAGCATGATGGAAAGTAGCTCGACAATAATTCCCATGTGTCGGTGTCAAAACCGGCGGATCTCGGGTAGGGGGTCCCGAACTGTGCGTCAAGGTCGGATGGTAACAGGAGACAAGGGACACTTTATTTTACCTAGGTTCGGGCCCTCTCGGTGGAGGTAAAACCCTACTCCTGCTAGATTAATATTGATGATATGGGTAGTACAAGAGTAGATCTACCACGAGATCAAGTAGGCTAATCCCTAGAAGCTAGCCTATGGTATGATTGTGTATGATGATGGTTGTCCTACGGACTACAACCCTCCGGTTTATATAGACACCAGATAGGGTTAGGGTTACACAGAGTCGGTTACAATGGTAGGAGATCTCGAATATCCACACGCCTAGCTTGCCTTCCACGCCAAGAAAAGATCCTTCCGGACACAGGACGAAGTCTTCAATCTTGTATTTTCATAGTCCTGGAGTCCGGCTGAAGGTACAGTCCGGCTATCCGAACACCCCCTAATCCAGGACTCCCTCAGTAGCCCCCGAACCAGGCTTCGATGACGACGAGTCCGGCGCGCAAATCGTCTTCGTCATTGCAAGGCGGGTTCCTCCTCCGAATCCTGTGTACCTGTACGAATAATGTCCGCTTTTTGTAATGTAGCACTCCTCGGCTTCAGCGCCCAATAATGGCCGTCTTCCACGTGCTGAACGAATGCGAAGAGCTTGGGGTGTTTTTACATCCACACCCTTAGTCATATAAACAAGCCGCCTATTTAACGGGATGGGGATTTAGATCCAAACCACATCTTCTCCTCTCCGCGAGTTATCATCAGAGCGTCTCTAGCAAAGGTCCATTCCAACATGGCCAGCCGTCGAAGCTCCTCCCCTCGCCCCTCCAGTCCTAAACCCGGAGACTGGGAGAGATGCACCATCCCACACAACGAGTTAGTGTCGCTCCAAGCCAAGGGATTTCTCCCTCAAGCCTATATGGTCTCGGTCCGAGCCGGACTCGCCACTTATCAAGGCAGAAAACAAGCGGAGAACTTACCTAGTCCCTCTAAAGGGGAGCGGGTGTGCCTGGTCCCTTATCTAATAAGGGGACTGGGATTTCCAATTCATCCCTTTCTCCGCGGGCTTTTGGAGTTCTATGGCCTCCAGCTGCACCACCTTACGCCCGGTTCCGTGTTACACATCGCGGGCTTCGTTGCTCTCTGCGAGCTATTTTTAGGCGTCGAGGCTCATTTTGCGCTGTGGAAGAAGATATTCTGCCTGGTGCCCCGTTCTCAAAAGGGGTCTATATATCAAGTGGGCGGAGCCGAAGTATGGCGCATCGCCGGGACCGGATACCCGTCCGGAACCCCGAAGAAGGCGTCCGAGGACTGGCCTTCAGAATGGTTCTACATAGACGACGTTCCCCTGCCGGACCCTGTCCGGGCCGGTCTCCCTGAGTTCAACAATGCTCCCCTGAAGAAACGCCTAAGCTGGCGCCCTCGGAGCTCTCAGAGAGAGAATGACAGAGACGTCCTTACTTAATGGACCGAATTAAGCTATTGGCTCATTCCGGACTAACCATGATTAAAGTCATGGCCATATGCATTATGCGAGGGGTGCAGCCGCTCCAATACAGAAGCCACCCCATGTGGGATTTCAACGGGGAGGATGACGCCACCCGTTACGGCCGTAAGGGGCCGGACTCGTCTGCCGCTCTAATGAAGGTTTTGTCCTCTTTGTACAAGGGAGAAGAAGAGGAATTCCTCCGCGTCAACCCACAGGGCGGATTTTCCATGTATAGTCCTCCGAATTGGGTAAGCGGACAGTCATATTTCCCTGTTCATTTTACATTCCCATGATTAAATAGGCAGTCTAACGACTTTAATGCAGGACCTGCGTCAGGAGGTAAAAAACATAAACAGCCGTCCTCCGCAGCCAGAGGACCCAGAACGGTCCCTCGATCCGGACTCCGAAGAGGATCCGGACTTAGCGGTGGATTTCATCGACGGAGTGTTTCATCGGCTAAGCAAGGACGATACCTTGGTAGCTATCATAGCTGATTACCCAGGGTTGATCCCGGCCTCCTAGGTGACAGATACCGGAGCTTCACCCCCTTAAGAGGGGTTCCGTTTTCATGGGTTTGGTTGTTTTGACGACAACCGCGCTTTGTAGGGGAGATTCCTGAGGGGGGAAGCCGACCCCGCTGCAGCTAACCGGCGGGGGGCCGCAGGGCCCCGTGGGGCAAAAAGGAACGTACTCCGGTCTGAGGTGCCCGAGCAAAGGTATGGTGTATCCTCTCTTTTTCCCTGGTGTTTTACTCCTCCCGGGTATATTAACATTCGGGCTGGACGAAGAGACCTCGCCGGACTATATCCGGAGAAGTTGCCAACCGCGCCTCCACCAGCCAGACTCCAACGCCCGGCCCGGAGGCGGAGGGCAGCACAAGGCATGCACCGGACGCTCCTCCATCAGAGGATGCGGACAGGCTGTCTGCCACCAATTCCGAGGTGGAGAGTGCCATGAACCACAGGCGTCGCCGGACAGTTCTTCGCGACGCTTGTTTCCCCCAGGAGGCTTTAAATGCCTTTAATTCAGGAGACGCGTACCTCCGTGCCACTCAAAATGGTTTAGCCAAAGCCACGGAGCAATATGTAAAAGACTTACGGGTAAGAAAATTTTGGTAAATATAGATATGCCAGTAGCCCCCGAGACTTGAAGCAGTGGAAATAACTGATTCGAGAATCATATAACATGCAGTTTCTTACCGAGAAGAATACCGCGCTGTCCCAGGAGCTGGAAAGGTGCAGGGCCCAACTAGAGGCCGCACGAACGGCAGCAGGAGGGTCTAAAGAGACCCCTGCAGGTAAAAAATACTCTGGAATATTTAGTATTGTACGGATTTAAGTGCCAATCTGACAAATTGTATTGTAGATGGCTCCGGACTCGATCCGGATAGGCAACAGCTTCTACACCGGTTAGAGTCTGGTGAAAGCGTGCTAACAAAGGTGAGGCGGGAGAAGAATGATCTCCAGGATGCCAACACCAGGCTGGATGTTGAACTAAAAGATGTTCGTAGCCAGCTGTCGGACTCCAATAAGGAGAATCAGCGACTTCGACGCGGCATTTTTAGTAAGTGCTTAAGCGAACTCTTGAAAAAGGAGTTCGACGAGGAAGAAGACTAACAGAGTTATGTCTATAGGTATGCTGACAGGTCGTCCTGCAGAGGAGATGCCCAGTTCGACGGGCGATCTTCTTCCCGAACTCTCGCAACTGCACGAACGGGTTCGGCAGGCGATGCGTGGTATTGCCCAAGCCTTGTGGCCTGCCCACTCCATACCCGAGGGCCTTGGAGAACTTGCGGAGAAGTTGAAGGGAGCTCGGCGGCGCTTCCGGTTGTGGAAGATATCGGCCTGCCGGCAGGGCGCTAGGGAGGCCTGGGCCATGGTGAAGACCCGCTTTACTAAGTCTGACCCCAATCACATGGCCGAGGTCGGACCGGTGGGGCCTGACGGGAAGGAGATCCCTGTGAGCTTAGTGTATGGCCAGGTAGAATTGGCCGCAAAGTATTCCCAGCGGGACTGTAAATTAGAAAGCCTGTTAGATGGTATAGAAGAGGAATACAATCAGTCAGGATGACTATGTAATTTATAATTGACATGTGTAATGCCTTCTAGCCGGATTGTAGATCGTTTGTTGTTGCCGACCTTTTCGCTTCGACCTCAGGACCTGATGGTCCGGAGTGTGTCCGAATACCATAACGGTTATATAAGAACCGAGGTATGAGTGGAAACCAGGCGTAGGGGTCATTAGTGCTTTATCAGACAAGTGCCCAACTAGTTATGTTATATTACATGGTTAGTAAGAAACATCTTCCAGAGAGAATAGTTCCGTTAAGTGTTCCTTTTGCTGGGGTGGCGTGCCCTGAAGTGCACGTCCGGACTGCAAGTGCAGGAAAATATCTGGGGGCATGTATAAGTAAAAAAGGTTCATCTTTAGTTCACCGACCGAATATTCCCTTAAGAACGCTAGCTTTCGGCTTCACCCAGTTTGAGGTACACATCCGGCTTATCCGGCAGTAACAATCGCAGAGGTGCTCCCTTTACCGCCTAGCCGAACAATCGGGAACGTAGGGGTAAGCACAGGAGCCAGGCAACCCAGCTTGGCCAAAACTTAAGTCATATCGATGCATATAATGGTGAATAAAAGGTGCATGCAGAAGTCTGACGCATGCGTTGGGCATGAAACCCATATAAACAAGCTTCTGTTAGAGAAGCCCCCAGGTTTAAGGAGCGCGAGTGGCGCGTCACATGATGAGCCTTTAAGGGCTATAAAAGGAAAGAGTGGGGGGAGACAAAAACAGAAAAATATATATAAAAGTGGACAGAGGAAGGAGACAAACCCCGAGTCCGGCGCTAGGCATAGAATCTTCGGAGACGTGCGGCGTTCCATGGGTTCGGCTCGAGTCGGTTATCCGACGCATCTCGCAGGCGGTACGCTCCACCAGTCAGGACTTGGTCAATTATGACGGGACCTTCCCATTTGGGCTTGAGTTTGTCCTTTTTCTTATCCGGCAGGCGTAGGACTAGTTCGCCAACGTTGTAATTTTTGCCTCGTACTTCTCTGCTTTGATATCTTCGAGCCTACTGTTGATAAAATGCAGAACGAGCTTTAGCCACGTCGTGCTCCTCCTCTAAGGCGTCCAGGTTGTCCTGCCGATCAAGCTCGGCTTCTCTTTCTTCGTACATGCGCACCCGAGGTGAGTCATGAATTATATCACAGGGTAGAACTGCCTCTGCGCCGTACACCATAAAGAATGGTGTGAATCCGGTGGTACCATTCGGCGTGGTTCTCAGCCCCCAGAGTACGGAGTCGAGCTCCTCTACCCAGTGTGTATTGGATTCCTTTAGGGACCGCACTAGTCTGGGTCTGATACCGCTCATGATGAGACCATTTTCACGTTCGACCTGACCGTTAGTTTGTGGGTGATAGACAGAAGCAAAATCGAGCTTAATGCCCATGTTTTTGCACCACAGCTTTACTTCGTCAGAGGTGAAGTTTGTGCCGTTATCAGTGATAATGCTGTGGGGGACACCGTAACAGTGTACGACCCCGGATATGAAGTCTATCACGGGTCCGGATTCGGCCGTCTTAACAGGCTTGGCTTCTATCCATTTGGTGAATTTATCCACCATGACCAATAAGTATTTTTTCTTGTGGGTTCCACCCTTAAGGGGTCCCACCATATCAAGCCCCCAGACCGCAAAAGGCCAAGTGATGGGGATGGTTCGGAGGGTGTTGGGCGGCATATGGCTTTGATTTGCAAAGAGCTGGCAACCGACGCATCGTTTGACTAAGTCATGAGCGTCTGCTCGGGCCGTCGGCCAATAAAAGCCCGTACGGAAAGCCTTGCTTACAAGGGACCGAGCTGCAGCGTGGTGGCCACCGAGTCCGACATGAATTTCAGCCAACAGACTCCGCCCTTCCTCCTCAGAGATACATCTTTGAAGGACTCCTGTAGTGCTTTTCTTATATAGCTCTCCCTCGTGGACTTTATAGGATTTAGATCGCCGCACTATGCAGCGTGCCTCGTTTTGGTCCTCTGGGAGTTCCTGCCTAGTAAGGTTGGCTAGGAATGGTTCTGTCCACGGGGCGATGACCGCCATTATTACGTGGGCTGAAGGTGTGATTTCGGTGGCAGGGCCTCCGATTATGTCGGATTGTTCGACGTCGGGTTGTGCGGTTATGTCCGGACTGTTATCCGCGGGTTCCCCCTCCCATGCTACAGATGGCTTGAATAATCTTTCTAAGAAGACGTTGGGGGGGACCGCGTCTCGTTTTGCTCCGATGTGTGCCAGGACGTCTGCTGCCTGATTGTTTTCTCGGGCTATATGGTGAAACTCCAGTCCCTCGAACTGAACTGACATTTTTAGGACGGCATTGCGATAAGCTGCCATTTTTGGGTCTTTGGCGTCGAAGTCGCCATTTATTTGGGATATCGCGAGGTTTGAGTTCCCGCGTACTTCCAGGCGTTGAATGCCCATGGATACTGCCATCCGGAGACCATGTATAAGGGCCTCGTATTCGGCTGCATTGTTGGAGTCCGTGTACATAATTTGGAGTACATATTGGACTGTGTCTCCTGTAGGGGACGTCAAAACGACGCCAGCCCCTAGTCTGGCCAACATTTTGGAGCCGTCAAAATGCATGATCCAGTTTGAATATGTGCCGCACTCTTTAGGGAGTTCGGCCTCTGTCCATTCGGCGACGAAGTCGGCTAGGACTTGCGATTTAATGGCTCGCCGTGATTTGTAGGTTATGTCGAACGGGAAGAGCTCTATGGCCCATTTTGCTATCCGGCCCGTTGCATCACGGTTGTTGATAATATCGTTGAGTGGTACTTCCGAGGCTACTGTTATAGAACACTCTTGAAAGTAGTGTCGTTGCTTCCGGGATGCCATAAACACCGCGTACGCGATCTTTTGGTAGTGCGGGTACCGCGTACGCGATCTTTTGGTAGTAAACCGGCCTTTGAAGGGGGAGTTTGTCTCCGTTCGTTGCCCGCTCGATGACGAGTACTGCGCTAACAACTTGATGGGTTGCGGCAATGTACAATAGCATGGGTTCGCTAGTGTTCGGCGCGGCCAAGACTGGGTTTGTTGCCAAGATGGCCTTTATTTCCTCGAGTCCGGCTGTGGCAGCGTCTGTCCACTCGAAGTGTTCGGTGCGCCTAAGGAGGCGGTAAAGGGGCAATGCCTTTTCTCCTAGGCGGGAGATAAAGCGGCTTAAAGCCGCCACGGATCTGGTGAGTTTCTGTATTTGTTTGAGGTCTTTTGGGACATCCAATTGTGACAGAGATCGGATTTTAGCTGGATTTGCTTCAATTCCTCTACCGGTTACAATGAAGCCCAAGAGCTTTCCGGCTGGAACGCCGAAAACGCATTTTTCCGGATTGAGCTTAATGTCGTATTTTCGGAGGTTGTCAAATGTGAGCCTCAAGTCGTCTACTAGAGATTCGACATGTCTTGATTTAACGACCACATCATCTACATACGCCTCCACTGTTTTGCCGATCTGGTTTGCCAGACATGTTTGAATCATGCGCTGATATGTTGCGCCGGCGATTTTTAGCCCAAAGGGCATTGTGTTGAAGCAGAATGGGCCGTATGGTGTGATGAATGCTGTTGCGGCTTGGTCTGATTCTGCCATCTTGATTTGATGGTAACCGGAGTATGCGTCGAGGAAGCACAACAAATCGTGTCATGCAGTGGCATCGATGATTTGATCTATTCGAGGGAGAGGGAAGGGATCCTTTGGGCAAGCCTTATTAAGGTCTTTGAAATCGACACACAGGCGCCAGGATTTGTCCTTCTTTGGTACCATCACCAGGTTTGCTAGCCAGGATTTGTTTTATGTCTCTAATGAATCCGGCTTCCAATAACTTGGCTAGCTCCTCTCCCATAGCCTGTCTCTTTGGTTCGCAGAAACACCGAAGAGCCTGTTTGACAGGTTTGAATCCTTTCTGGATGTTTAGGCTGTGTTTGGCCAAACTGCATGGGATTCCTGGCATGTCTGAGGGGTGCCAAGCAAAAATGTCCCAGTTCTCTTGTAGGAACTCTCGCAGTGCGGCGTCTACATCAGGGTTCAGTCGTGCCCCGATGGAGGCTGTTTTGTCGGGGTCCGTTGGATGGACCTGGAATTTGACTATTTCGTCTGCTGGTTTGAAGGATGTGGATTTGGATCTCTTATCAAGTATCACGTCATCCCTATTGACCGTGGATCGCAGCGCAGTTAGTTCTTTGGACGCTAAGGTTTCGGATAGTGCCTCGAGGGCCAATGCGGCTGTCTTGTTTTCGGCGCGGAGTGCTATGTCCGGATCACTAGTGAGGGTGATAATTCCGTTTGGCCCAGGCATCTTAAGCTTCATGTACCCGTAATGGGGTATAGCTTGAAAAATTGTGAAAGCCTCCCGTCCTAGTATAGCGTGATATCCGCTTTTGAACGGGGCCACCTGGAACGTGATCTGTTCGGACCTGTAATTATCCAGCGTGCCGAATACCACATCTAGTGTGATCTTTCCGGTGCAGCGCGCTTCCTGACTGGGGATTATTCCTCTAAAGGTTGTGCTGCTTCGCTCAATGCGGTTCCAGTCTATTTCCATTTTTTGGAGGGTTTCCTCGTAAATGAGGTTCAATCCACTGCCTCCGTCCATGAGTACCTTTGCGAGGCGACAGCTGTCCACTATGGGACTGAGGACCAATGCGGCTGGTGCTCTGGCTGCTCGAATTTTAGGCTCGTCACTCGCGTCGAGGGTGATAGCAGTATTACTCCATGGGTTTATTGTCGCTACTTGATAGACTTCAGTGAGGCTGCGGAGTGTTCTTTTTCGCATGTTATTTGATGCGAAAGTTCTCAAAGACTGTGAGAACTGAACTGAAATTCTCGGGCTGGTTTCCTTCGACCTCTGGAATTAGGAGGTCCTCGCCAATTTTGGCCACCTGCCGGAGTATCCAACATGCCCTGAGGCTGTGAGTTGGGGTGGCGTCCTCTGCACTGTGAATCTTGCAGGGTCCGTCTAGCCACTTTTCCAGTACGGTTCCATGCCCCCTAGAGGGTTTTGGTTTTTTAGCGTTTAGTCCGGGCGCCTTACTGCAGTGCGCCCTCTTGATTCAGACGGGATTGCTATTCAGGGCCGGATTATCCCAAAATTCAATTTCGGTTTTCCGAGCACTTTCCATGGCACAGTATTTTTGTACTATGGACGCCAGGTCAGCAAAGCGTGTAATATTACGACGGCTTATGGCGTTGAGTATTCCCTTGTCCGTGCAGTTACTGCAAAAGATTGAAATTGCGTCTCCCTCGCGGCAGTCCTTTATCCTGTTCATAACCAGGAGGAATCTGGCCCAGTAATGATGTACTGTTTCTTCGGGCATTTGCCTGATTTGGGAAAGATCGCTTAAGATCGGGTGGGCGGGTGTCGTTGAATCTGAGACCTCGCCGGTTTGTTGTTCGGAGGCCGAAGAACTTCCGGATTCTGAGATCCGGAGTCTTGGATGCTGTCCGATTTGCTTGATTTAAGGCTCAGGTCTTGGATTATATCCTCCTCTCCGCGGATATCCGGCATGGAGGGTTCGGGGATCCGGACGTAGCTAGTCCTTAAGATAGATGAAGGGTCGCCGTATTGTGTCTCCACCACAACAACATGGTGGGTGACCCGGGGAGAGTTAATTTCTCTCAGATCGGGTTTAAGCCCAACCTGGTCGTAATTTGTGGCGACGCCCAGTGCGGCGATACGATCCAGGAGCTCATTTACAGAAGAGAGCTCCATCAGATCCAATTGCTCAGCGAGTTCCGAGCCAACGTGGAGGTTGCTTTCGATGACCCGGGAGGTCACCGTCGGCGCAACAGCCGAACAGGCGGTTGCGAGAAAACCACCTAGCCAGAGAGTTTGGCCGACAGCCAAGGCTCCTTTCGTAATGGCGCCGTCTTTAAAGACGGGAAGAGGCATCCTTCCTGATCGCGACGGCACAGAGGAACTCTCAATGAAAGCACCAATGTCGGTGTCAAAACCGGCGGATCTCGGGTAGGGGGTCCCGAACTGTGCGTCAAGGTCGGATGGTAACAGGAGACAAGGGACACTTTATTTTACCCAGGTTCGGGCCCTCTCGGTGGAGGTAAAACCCTACTCCTGCTAGATTAATATTGATGATATGGGTAGTACAAGAGTAGATCTACCACGAGATCAAGTATGCTAAACCCTAGAAGCTAGCCTATGGTATGATTGTGTATGATGATGGTTGTCCTACGGACTACAACCCTCCGGTTTATATAGACACCGGATAGGGTTAGGGTTACACAGAGTCGGTTACAATGGTAGGAGATCTCGAATATCCGCACGCCTAGCTTGCCTTCCACGCCAAGAAAAGATCCTTCCGGACACGGGACGAAGTCTTCAATCTTGTATCTTCATAGTCCTGGAGTCCGGCTGAAGGTATAGTCCGGCTATCCGAACACCCCCTAATCCAGGACTCCCTCACCATGTGTCCTAGGGAGCACTTTCCTTTCTATAAGAGTTTGTCCACGCTTGTCCTTTGCTAAAAAAAGGATTGGGCCAGCTTGCTGCACCTTGTTACTTTTGTTACTTGTTACCCATTACAAATTACCTTATCACAAAACTATCTGTTACCGATAATTTCAGTGCTTGCAGAGAATACATTACTTATCGTTGGGTTCGACACTCTTACTTATCGAAAGGACTATGATAGATGCCCTATACTTGTGGGTCATCAAGACTCTTTTCTGGAGCCGTTGCCGGGGAGTGAAGCACCTTTGGTAGGTGGAATTTGGTAAGGAAAAATTTATATAGTGTGCTAAAATTACTGTCAGTTGTTACTATGGAAAATGATCCTTTGAGGGGGTTGTTCGCGGTATCCTCACCCCGACCAGTAGAGCAAAGAGTTGCTCCTCAACCTACTGAACCTACTGAAAATGTTTACTTTGAAATTCATTCGGGTATGATAGAGAAACTGCTAGCTAATCCTTTTACAGGAGATGGAACATTACATCCTGATATGCACCTAATCTATGTGGATGAAGTTTGTGGATTATTTAAGCTTGCAGGTATGCCCGAGGATGTTATCAATAAGAAGGTCTTCCCTTTATCTTTGAAGGGAAATGCATTGACATGGTTTAGGCTATGTGATGATATTGGATCGAGGAACTACAACCGATTGAAATTGGAATTTGATCAGAAGTTTTATCCTATGAATCTGGTTCATCGTGACCGTAATTATATATATAATTTTTGGCCTCGTGAATGAGAAATTATCGCTCAAGCTTGGGGAATGCTTAAGTCTATGTTATATTCATGCCCCAATCATGAGCTCTCAAGAGAAATTATTATTCAAATTTTTTATGCTCGGCTTTCTCTCAATAATCGCTCCATGCTCGATACTTCTTGTACTGGTTCTTTTATGATGAAGACTATTAGATGGGATTTATTGGAAATAATTAAATGTAACTCTGAAGATTGGGAACTCGATGAAGGTAAGGAGTCAGGTCTAACACCTAAGTTCGATTGTGTTAAATCTTTTATGGATACCGATGCTTTTCGTGAATTTAGCACTAAATATGGACTTGACTCTGAGATAGTAGCTTCTTTTTGTGAATCATTTGCTACTCATGTTGATCTCCCTAAGGAGAAGTGGTTTAAATATCATCCTCCCATTGAAGTAAAAGTAGTTGAACCTATTAAAGTTGAAGAAAAGACTATCACTTATAATGTTGATCCTATTGTTCCTACCGCTTATATTGAGAAACCACCTTTCCCTGTTAGAATAAAGGATCATTCTAAAGCTTCAACTATGGTTCGTAAGAGTAATGCTAGAACACCTGCACCCTCTGAGAAAATTAAAGTTGAACCTAGTATTGCTATGGTTAAGGATCTCTTGGTCGATAATATTGATGGGCATGTTATTTACTTCTGTGATGAGCTGCTAGAATTGCTAGACCCGATACTAAAAATAAACATAGACCTGTTGTTGGCATGTCTGTTGTTTCTGTTAAAATAGGAGATCACTGTTATCATGGCTTATGTGATATGGGTGCTAGTGTCAGTGCAATACCTTATACTTTATATAAAAAAATTATGCATGATATTGCACCTGCTGAGATAGAAGATATTAATGTTACTATTAAGCTTGCCAATAGAGATACTATTTCACCAGTTGGGATTGTTAGAGATGTTGAAGTCTTGCATGGGGAAATTAAATATCCTACTAATTTTCTTGTTCTTGCTTCCCCACAAGATGACTTTTGTCCCATTATATTTGGTAGACCCTTCTTGAATACTGTTAATGCTAAGATAGACTACGAAAAGGATATTGTTATTGTTGGTTTAGGGGATATGTCTCATGATTTTAATTTTGCTAAATTTCGTAGACAACCCCATGATAAAGAATTGCCTAGTAAAGCTGAAATTATTGGTCTTGCTTCTATTGTCGTGCCTCCTAATGATCCTTTAGAACAATAATTGCTAGACCATGAAAATGATATGTTTATGAATGAAAGAAGGGAAATAGATGAAGTATTCTTTAAACTGAGACCTATTTTGAAACACAACTTGCCTGTTGAAATTCTAGGGGGTCCTCCTCCACCCAAGGGTGATCCTATGTTTGAGTTTAAACCATTACCTGATACTCTTAAATATGCTTATCTTGATGAAAAGAAGATATATCATGTTATTATTAGTGCTAACCTTTCAGAGCGGGAAGAAGAGAAATTATTGAAAACTCTGAAGACGCACCGTGCTGCTATTGGATATACTCTTGATGATCTTAAGGGCATTAGTCCCACTCTATGCCAGCACAAAATAAAATTGGAGAAAGACGCTAAAACGATTGTTGATCACCAATGACAGTTAAATCCTAAGATGGAAGAAGTGGTAAGAAATGAAATACTAAAGCTTCTGGAGGCAGGTATAATTTATCATGTTGCTGATAATGAGTGGGTAAGTCATGTCCATTGTGTCCCTAAGAAGGGAGGTATTACTGTTGTTCCTAATGGTAAAGACGAATTGATCCCACGAAGAATTGTTACAGGTTATAGAATGGTAATTGATTTCCGCAAATTAAATAAAGCTACTAGAAAGGAGCATTACCCTTTACCTTTTATTGTTCAAATGCTAGAAAGATTATCCAAACATACACATTTTTGCTTTCTAGACGGTTATTCTGGTTTCTCTCAAATACCTGTGTCGAAAGAGGATCAGGAAAAGACCAGTTTTACTTGCCCTTCCGGTACCTTTGCTTACAGACGTATGCCTTTTGGTTTATGTAGTGCACCTGCTACCTTTCAAAGATGTATGACTGCTATATTCTCTGACTTTTGTGAAAAGATTGTTGAGGTTTTCATGGATGATTTCTCCGTGTATGGAACTTCTTTTGATGATTGCTTAAGCAACCTTGATCAAGTTTTGCAGAGATGTGAAGAAACTAATCTTTTCTTGAATTGGGAGAAGTGCCACTTTATGGTTAATGAAGGTATTGTCTTGGGGCATAAAATTTCTTAAAGAGGTATTGAATTTGATAAATCTAAAGTTGATGCTATTGAAAAGATGTTGTGTCCCAAGGACATTAAAGGTACAAGAAGTTTCCTTGGTCATGCTGGTTTTTATAGGAGGTTCAATAAAGACTTCTCAAAAATTTCTAGGCCTCTGACTAATCTCTTACTAAAAGATTTTCCTTTTATCTTTGATGATGATTGTGTAGAAGCATTTGAAATACTTAAGAAAGCCTTGAATTCTGCACCTATTGTTCATCCACCTTATTGAATTTACCCTTTGAAATTATGTGTGATGCTAGTGATTATGCTGTAGGTGATGTTCTAGGACAAAGAGTTGATAAGAAATTAAATGTTATCCAATATGCTAGTAAAACTCTAGACATTGGCTAGAGAAATTATGCTACTACTGAAAAGGAATTTTTAGCAGTTGTATTTGCTTGTGATAAGTTTAGACCTTATATTGTTGATTCTAAAGTAACTGTTCACACTGATCATGCTGCTACCTTATGGAAAAGAAAGATGCTAAACCTAGACTTATTAGATGGGTTCTCTTGCTACAAGAATTTGATTTGCATATTATTGATAGGAAGGGAGTTGAGAACCCCGTTGCAGACAACTTGTCTAGGTGAGAAAATGTTCTTGATGACCCACTCCCTATTGATGATAGTTTTCCTGATGAACAATTAGATGTCATAAATGCTTCTCGTACTGCTCCATGGTATGCTGATTATGCTAATTACGTTGTTGCTAAATTTATACCACCTAGTTTCACATACCAGCAAAAGAAAAGGTTTTTCTATGATTTTGAGACATTACTTCTGGGATAACCCACACCTTTATAAAGGAGTAGATGGTGTTATTAGACATTGTGTACCTGAGCATGAACAGGAACAAATCCTACGCAAGTGTCACTCCGAGGCTTATGGAGGACACCACGCTGGAGATAGAACTGCACATAAGGTATTGCAATCCGGTTTTTATTGGCCTACTCTTTTCAAAGATGCCCGTAAGTTTGTCTTGTCTTGTGATGAATGTCAAAGAATTGGTAATATTAGTAGACGTCAAGAAATGCCTATGAAATATTCACTTGTTATTGAACCATTTGATGTTTGGGGCTTTGATTATATGGGACTGTTTCCTTCCTCTAATGGGTATACACATATTTTAGTTGTTGTTGATTACGTTACTAAGTGGGTAGAAGCTATTCCAACTAGTAGTGCTGATCATAACACCTCTATTAAGATGCTTAAAGAAGTTATTTTTCCGAGGTTTGGAGTCCCAAGATACTTAATGACTGATGGTGGTTCAGATTTTATTCATGGTGCTTTTCGTAAAATGCTGGCTAAGTATGATGTTAATCATAGAATTGCATCTCCATACCACCCATAGTCTATTGGTCAAGTAGGATTGAGTAATAGAGAGATTAAATTAATTTTGCAAAAGACTGTTAATAGATCTAGAAAGAATTGGTCCAAGAAACTTGATGATGCATTATGGGCCTATAGAACTGCATATAAAAATCCTATGATTATGTCTCTGTATAAAATGGTTTATGAAAAAGCATGTCACTTACCTCTCGAACTAGAACATAAGGCATATTAGGCCATTAAAGAGCTCAATTATGATTTCAAACTTGCCAGTGAGAAGAGACTATTTGACATTAGCTCACTTGATGAGTGGAGAACCCATGCCTATGAGAATGCCAAACTGTTTAAAGAAAAAATTAGAAGATGGCATGACAAAAGGATACAAAGGCATGAGTTTAATGTAGGTGATTATGTTCTGTTATACAACTCTTGTTTAAGATTTTTTGCAGGAAAACTCCTCTCTAAATGGGAAGGTCCTTACGTTATCGAGGAGGTCTATCATTCTGGTGCCATAAAAATCAACAACTTCGAAGGGACAAATCCGAAGGTGGTGAACAGTCAAAGAATCAAACATTATATCTCAGGTAATCCCATAAATGTTGAAACCAATGTTATTGACACTGTGACCCCGGAGGAGTACATAAGGGACACTTTCCAGAACGTTTCAGACTCTAAAAAGGAATAGGTATGTGGTACGGTAAGTAAACCGACTCCAAAACAGTTCTAATAGCATTTTTTTCTCCGTTTTGGAATATTCAAAAAATAGGAAAATAAGAAGTAGTCCGAAAGGGACACGAGGCATCCACGAGGGTGGAGGGGGCGCCCCCTGCCTCGTGGGCACCTCGTGTACCCTCCGGACTCTGTTTTCTTGCACGATACTTCTTTTGGTCGGTAAAAATTCGTTATATAATCTCCCGAAGGTTTTGACCATAGTACCATGACAAAATCCTCTACTTTTGTTTCGAGCTGTTTTTCTGACAGATCTAGATCACCATTACGTCTTCAAGCGCCCCCAAGGAAAAAAATTCGAGAAGGTCATCAACCCCTACCTCGCAAAGGTGCTGCAACACCCTCAGGCCATTGAGATGCGTGAGGGGGTGTTGCACATCCACGACGTTGAGGGACCAAGGAGGACCGCAAGCGTGGAGACAAGACTCGAAGCAATGGAGCAACAAGTTTTCAAGTGCCTGGGGATGGTGGAACGTAGACTCAACGCCAACCACATGATGATCGCGGAGTTCACCAATAACCACAAGCTGGATGCCAAGAACATTTGGGAGACCATATTCAAGCTTCACGAGAAAATCGAGCACCTCCAAGCCCAAATCTATGACCTGCAAAACCAAAACTGTGAGTATGAATATAGATTCAAGAGGATGAGTTTGGCTGCAGATTTGAGGATCCCAGAGACTCGATCATCCTTCTATGATGGTGAGCCTATGCCTTGGAAGATGGACGACAAGCCTACATCATCAACAACTCCATCATCACCACCTCCGAAGAAAGAGAAATAAATACATGGGTATGGGCACTCCCCTTGGCAACTTCCAAGCTTGGGGGAGGTGCCCCGGTATCGTATCACCATCACACTTCTATATTTACCTTTTTCTTAGTTCGATCCTTTTGGTTATGTCTTGATCTAGTAGAATAAAGTTTAGTATGATCTAGCTTTGAGTTTTTGTGTTGATCCTTATCTATGTAATCGAGTCCGTGAGCTATATATAATACAGATTAGTCTTGAGTCGAGGTCTTGGTTATCTTGCTATGATCTTGAGGGAATAAAAAAAGAATAAAAAGAAATAAAGAGATCATATTGATCTTCTGGAGAGTAATGACTTCACATATAAAGAGTAAGAAGAATAAAAGTTGCTGAGAGTTGACAAACATAGTTTTGGTCATCGTTGCAATTAATAGGAAGTAATAAAGAAAGAGAGGTTTTCACATATAAATATACTATCTTGGACATCTTTTATGATTGTGAGCACTCATTAAAATATGACATGCTAAAAATTTGATGTTGGACAAGGAAGACATCGTAATGGGTTATGTTTTCTTATATCCGAAATAAATTATATTGTCATGGATCATCCAAGATGTTGAGCTTGCCTTTCCCCCTCATGCTAGCCAAATTCTTTGCACCAAGTAGAGATACTACTTGTGCTTCCAAATATCCTTAAACCCAGTTTTGCCATGAGAGTCCACCATATCTACCTATGGATTGAATAAGATCCTTCAAGTAAGTTGTCATTGTTGCAAGCAATAAAAAATGCTCTATAAATATGTATGATCTATTAGTTTGGAGAAAATAATATTTATACGAGCTTGTGATATGGAAGAAATAAAAGCGATGTACTACATAATGAAGGTCCCTGTCACAAGTGGCAATATAAAGTGACGTTCTTTTGCATTAATATTTTGTGCATCCAACCATAAAAGCACATGACAACGTCTGCTTCCCTCTACGAAGGGCCTATCTTTTATTTTTGTCTTATACCTTATACAAGAGTCATGGTGATCTTCACCTTTCCTTTTTACACTTTATCCTTTGGCAAGCACTATGTGTTGGAAAGATCCTGATATATATATCCAATTGGATGTGGGTTTTCATAAAGCATTATTGTTGACGTTACCCTTGAGGTAAAAGGTTGGGAGGCAAAACTATAAGCCCCTATCTTTCTCTGTGTACGATTAAAACTTCATACCCATAAGTATTGCGTGAGTGTTAGCAATTATGAAAGACTAAATGATAGTTGAGTATGTGGACTTGCTGAAAAGCTCTTATATTGACTCTTTCCGATGTTATGATAAATTGCAATTGCTTCAATGACTGAGATTATAGTTTGCTAGTTTTTCAATGAAGTTTCTGATTCATACTTTACATCGTGAATAGATTGTTACTTCAGCATAAGAAATCATATCACAATATATATATGTTGTTATTCTAAGAATGATCATGATACCCTCATGTCCGTATTTTATTTTATCGACACCTTTATCTCTAAACATGTGGACATATTTTTCGATATCGGCTTCCGCCTGAGGACAAGCGAGGTCTAAGCTTGGGGGAGTTGATACGTCCATTTTGCATCATGCTTTTATATTGGTATTTATTGCATTATGGGCAGTTATTACACATTATGTCGCAATACTTATGCCTTTCTCTCTTATTTTACAAGGTTTACATGAAGATTGAGAATGCCCGCAGCTGGAATCCTGGGCTGGAAAAGGAGAAAATATTAGAGATCTATTCTGCACAACTCCAAAAGTCCTGAAACTCCATGAAAATCAGTTTTGGAATATATTAAAAATATTGGGCGAAGAAAGCACCAGAGGGGGGCACCCACTGTACACGAGGGTGGAGGGCGCGCCCTACCCCCTGGGTGCGCGCCCCTGCCTCGTGGGCAACCTAGAAGCCCCCTGATGCCCATCTTCTGGTATAAGGTGTATTTTGCCCTGGAAAAATTCACGAGGAAGCTTTTGGGACAAAGCGTCGCTGTCTCGAGGCGGAACCTGGGTGGAACCAATCTAGGGCTCCAGCGGAGCTGTTCTGCCGAGGAAACATCCCTCCGGGAGGGGGAAATCGTCACCATCGATCCTGTCATCGGGAGGGGGTCAATCTCCATCAACATCTTCACCAGCGCCATCTCCTCTCAAACCCTATTTCATCTCTTGTATCCGATCTTTGTCTCAAAACCTCAGATTGGTACCTGTGGGTTGCTAGTAGTGTGGTTTACTCCTTGTAGCTGATGCTAGTTGGTTTATTCGGTGGAAGATTATATGTTCATATCCTTTATGCACATTAATACCCCTCTAATTATGAACATGAATATGATTTGTGAGTAGTTATGTTTGTTCCTGAGGACATGGGAGAAGTCTTGTTATAAGTACTCATGTGAATTTGGTATTCGTTCGATATTTTGATGAGATGTATGTTGTCTTTCCTCTAGTGGTGTTATGTGAACGTCGACTACATGACACTTCACCATTGTTTCGGCCTAGGGTAAGGCATTGGGAAGTAATAAGTAGATGATGGGTTGCTAGAGTGATAGAAGCTTAAACCCTAGTTTATGTGTTGCTTCGTAAGGGGCTGATTTGGATCCATATGTTTCATGCTATGGTTAGGTTTACCTTAATTCTTCTTTCGTAGTTGCGGATGCTTGTGAGGGGGGTTAATCACAAGTGGGATGCTTGTCCAAGGAAGGGCAGTACCCAAGCACCGGTCCACCCACATATCAAATTATCAAAGTAATGAACGCGAATCATATGAGCATGATGAAAACTAGCTTGACGATAATTCCGATGTGTCCTCGGGAGCGCTTTCCTCTTTATAAGAGTTTGTCCAGGCTTGTCCTTTGCTAAAAAAAGGATTGGGCCACCTTGCTGCACCTTGTTTACTTTTGTTACTTGTTACCCGTTACGAATTACCTTATCACAAAACTATCTGTTACCGATAATTTCAGTGCTTGCAGATAATACCTTACCGAAAACTGCTTGTCATTTCCTTCTGCTCCTCGTTGGGTTCGACGCTCTTAGTTATCAAAATGACTACGATAGATCCCCTATACTTGTGGGTCATCTGCAGGCAATGACTTCACGAAGACAAACTAACAAGTAAAGGAAGTAGGGGATAGGACCAGTTGCTTGGTGAAGACAAGGATTTGGTAGACCAGTTCTAGTTGTTGTGACAACTATACGTCTGGTCAGGGAGGGTGAGATTGAACTAACAAGACTGTGTCTTCACCTTATTCCCCTTGAGCTAAGGACGCTCAGTCCTCGCCCAATCACTCTGGTAAGTCTTCAAGGTAGACTTCCAAACCTTCATAGACTCCGTTCACCGGCGATCCACAATGACTCTTGGATCCTCAGAACGTGACGCCTAACCGGCTGGAGGATACACAGTCCTCAAGTGTAACGAGTCTTCAGGTCACGCGGACAGAAAGACTTCAGTGATGCCTAACACTCTTTGGCTCTAGGTGTTTTTGGTCTTTGTCCTTGCAAGGATCTCTCTCTCTTAAAGGCCTCGGAGGTGGGTTGCTCTCAAACGACAAAAGCCATGCACTTACTCTAAGCAGCCACCAATTTATGGTGTAGGGGGTGGGCTATTAATAGCCAGGAGGCAACCCGACATGATATGTCCGAAATGACCCTAGGTCACTAAGGAATCGACGCGTGTCCAACGGTCGGATTTCAAACACACGCGACAGCTTGGCTTGGACTTCAAGCAAAGCTGACTTATCCAGCTCTGGATAAGATTTGCTCTCATTGTCTTTGCTCAAAGACATAGGATTTTGGTTGAGTATCGCTTCAGTCATATGACTTTGTTCATTTGGACACCACTTAACAGTACGGTGGTTCCTATGACTCAATAAAGAAGAAAAGGAAACTGTGAAATGAACTATGTCTTCGCACTCCATAGTCTTCAAGTGAATGTCTTCACAAGTCATTATCTTCAACATGAATGTCTTCACGAACCACCATTGTCTTCAATGTCTTCATACATTTTTAGGGGTCATCTCTGGTAGGTAAACCAAATTAATGAGGGACTACTACCTGTGTTATCCTGCAATTCTCACAAACACATTAGTCCCTCAACCATGTTTGTTGTCAATGCTCCAAAACCAACTAGGGGTGGCACTAGATGCACTTATAATCTCCCCCTTTTTGGTGATTGATGACAAACTTATTGAAGTTTTCAACGGGGATAAAAGTATGTGAAAGTTAAAGTACATGGGCATTGTCTTCATAGGTTGAAAAAGGCTCCCCCTGAAGATGTGCATATAAATGTTTTGCTTTTGAATGCAACTGCACATGGAAAGTTTTAGTTTGTGGAGATCCTCTTCAACACATGAAGACAATTCATCATGCATACACAAGAATAATGAAGATAATGAAATGCATAATGAGAAATGGACGTCTGCAGAATGACTACATGCGGAATTTATCATCGCCTCACAAGGTAGCGGCAAAAGTGGCAGACGACCATCAAGTTTAAGTGTTACAACTAAAAAACCAACAGTTTCAAGAACGGGAGTTGTAAGAACTTGGCAAAAAATAAGCACCCGACCCATATGGACCCGCTTGAAGACTATCAACTCATATGCTTCTCCCCCTTTTGTCAGTAAGGACCAAAAAGGTTTGAAGACATAAAGTGTACTCGTTCACAGGCGGTGAAGATGTCGGAGCAGCAGGGTCGATGTTGGAGTTGGGCAGCGCAGAGGGACCTGGCACAGAATCGTGATGCAGTGAAGCCATTGCTGGTGAAGTGGCGTCGTCCTCTTCATCTATGACTCGAGCAACCACAGTGGGAGCCTAAGATGAATAGTCTAAATCTTCAAGTGATGGAGTTGGACGCCAACTTGCAGATTGTGGAGGCCTGGAGTCAAACTTGAATCGTTCAGTGAAGTCATCTTCACGAAGATCGTCTTCAGAACACAACATTGTGAGGCTCTTCCAGGACCACCGACAGGCTTCATGTGCAACAAAGGAATTCTTGGTGGCCAGGTTGCGAATTCAATTGACGTCAATGAGCAAACTTCACATCTAACGCTTTAGCCAGTCATGATGCTTATCCTGCTTCTGATGAAGTGATACAAGAAGCTCTCTGTAGTTGAGGACACGAGCACGCTTCTGTGGCCTTTGAGCTACAGTGTTGGCTGCTGCATTAGTGTTTGCACGATGCGGCAGTCGTAATTGACCAGCAAGAGGACCAGCAGGAGCAGGAGGATTAGGCACATGAACTCCTTCAATGGGCTAAGTGAAGCTTTGAAATGCGACATTGTATTCATGGAGTGGCTTCTTGGCAGGCTTAGGGTATATGGCTTCATGAGACATGTTTACTTCAGGAAAGAATACAACATGGTTGCGCGCTGAAGCTTGATAGTTGACGGTTGAGTGAAGCTTGATCGGCCGCATGACCCATGGAGCATTGAACTTGAGGCCAAATAGATCAATGCCTGAAGCAGCCAACTGTCTAATGAAGAAATCTTGTGTGTTGAACTTGATGCCATTGATGATGTAGAATACCAATGTCTTCATGGCGCCTTCAAGCTTGGCATCAGGAGAATGTCCCTTGATAGGCCAGAGAGTACGCCTCAGAATATGATAGATGGTGCGGGGTAGGTACTCGATCGATGTCATTGACATAGAACTCTTTGGGATATTTAGCATCAATGGGCAATGGCTTCATCATACTGAGCATCTGACTCATATTGGGCTCAGGCTTCTAGAAAATGCTATGCAGTTCACGTTCATATAGCTGACAACCTGGCTCATACAGATCACTAGGCGTGGGCAGGGAAGTTAGCTCAATGATGTCCTGAGCTTTGGCTTCATGATGCACATCTCGTGTCGTCCACTCAAGGACCCATGTCTTCGGATCCCTATTGTAGCCTCTTATCGGTAGAGTAGCATAGAACTGCAGAAGAAGCTCTTCATTCCAATGCTCCTTGTCAGTGACAAACAAGACCAGCCCAACTTCACAGAAGCAATCCAAAGCCTCTTCCAGGCATGGCAGCCTAGCAATGGCATCACAATCAAGACGCTTGTGAGGAAAAATCATGTCTTGATTGTATAACATGCATGACTAGTAGTTGCGTTGCTAATAGCTCCAGAACCTATCTAAGGAAATCTTTGTCTACTTGTATGGATTCTTGGCAGAGTAGAAGAAGGTGTTGTGCTCTCTGAAGGATCACTGGTAGGGGGAATAACTTCATGTCTTCTTCTCTTCCTTCATTGGTTGATGCAGCTGGAATGTCTTCAGCCTCTTTGGCTTCAGATTCATGAGCAGCCGCTGAAGAATTGGCTTCAGGAAACACTTGACGAGTGATACATCTCCAACGTATCTATAATCTTTTATTGTTCCATGATGTTATATTATCAATCTTGGATGCTTCATAATCATTTTATAGTCATTTCTTATCACTTTTGGAACTAACCTATTGACATAGTGCCAAGTGCAAGTTCTTGTTTTCTGCAAGTTTTTGGAACTAACCTATCATTTTTGGAGTACATCACAGGAAATCAATAACAAACGGATTCCAAATGCAACGAAACTTTACGGAGATATTTTTGGACCAGAAGACACCCGATGGGCCAAGGCTGCGCTTGGGGGGTGCTCCGAGGGGAGGACAACCCACCAGGGCATGCCAGGAGGCCCAGGTGCGCCCTAGTGGGTCGTGCCCACTTCGGGTGCCCCCCAGACCGCCTCTTTGCTCTATAAATAACCCAACATTCCAAAAGCCCTAGGGGGGCGACAAAAATCAATTCCAACCGCTTCAGAGTCCAGAACCACCAGATCCAATCTAGACACAATCACGGAGGGGTTTACCACCTCCATTGGTGCCTCTCCGATGATGCGTGAGTACTTATTTGTAGACCTTCGGGTTTGTAGTTAGTAGCTAGATGCCTTCCTCTCTCTCGCTGAATTCTCAATACAATGGTCTCTTGGGAATCCATATGATGTAACTCTTTTTGCGTGTGTTTGTTGGGATCAGATGAACTTTGAGTTTATGATCAGATCTATGTTTTTATATCCATGAAAGTTATTTGAGTTTCTTTGATATCTTTTATGCGTGATTGCTTATAGCCTCGTATTTCTTCTCCGGTATTTGGGTTTTGTTTGGCCAACTTGATCTATTTATCTTGCAATGGGAAGAGGTGCTTTGTAGTGGGTTCGATCTTACGGTGCTTGATCCCAGTGATAGAAGGGGAACCAACGCATATGTATCGTTGCTACTAAGGATAAAACGATGGGGTCTATCTCTACATAGATAGATCTTGTCTACATCATGTCATCGTTCTTATTGCATTACTCCGTTTCTCCATGAACTTAATACACTAGATGCATGCTGGATAGCGGTCGATGTGTGGAGTAATAGTAGTAGATGCAGACAGGAGTCGGTCTACTAATCTTGGACATGATACCTATGTAATGATCATTTCCTGGATATCATCATGAGTATTTTAAGTCTATCAATTGCCCAACAGTAATTTGTTCACCCTGTTGGGGAACGTAGCAGAAATTCAAAATTGTCCTACGTGTCACAAAGATCTATCTATGGAGAAACCAACAAAGAGGGGAAGGAGAGTGCATCTACATACCCTTGTAGATCGCTAAGCGGAAGCGTTCAAGTAAACGGGGTTGATGGAGTCGTACTCGCCGTGATCCAAATCACCGATGATCCTAGTGCCGAACGGACGGCACCTCCGCGTTCAACACACATGCAGCCCGGTGGCGTCTCCCATGTCTTGATCCAGCAAGGGGAGAAGGAGAGGTTGGGGAAGACTCCGTCCAGCAGCAGCACGACGGCATGGTTGTGGTGGAGGAGCGCGGAATTCTAGCAGGGCTTCGCCAAGCACTACGAGAGACGAGGAGGGAGAGAGGTAGGGCTGCGCCTTGGGAGAGTTCATCTCGTGTGTTGGGCAGCCCCAAAACCTCCACTATATATACGGGCAAGGGGGAGGGGGAGGCGCCCTAGGGTTTCCCCTAGGGGGGGCGGCGGCCAGGGCAGATGGGATCTCCCCCTTGGGTGACTTAGCCCCCAAGCCAGGAGGTGGGAACCCTAGATGGGGCGCCCCAAACCCCCTGGTCACATGGGAATAGGTGAGGGGGGCGCACAGCCCCTTAGTGGGCTGGTTTTCCCCCTTCCCTTGGCCCATGAAGCCCCCCAACACTTGCCGGGGCTCCCGAAACACCTTTCGGTCATGCTGGTCATCACTCGGTACCTCCTGAACACTCCTGGACTCCAAAACCCTTCGTCCAATATATCAATCTTTACCTCCAGACCATTCCGGAACTCCTCGTAACGTCCGGGATCTCATCCGGGACTCCGAACAACATTCGGTAACCGCGTACATACTTTCCCTATAACCCTAGCGTCATCGAACCTTTAGTGTGTAGACCCTACGGGTTCGGGAATCATGCAGACATGACCGAGACACCTCTCTGGCCAATAACCAACAGCGGGATCTGGATACCCATGTTGGCTCCCACATGTTCCACGATGATCTCATCGGATGAACCATGATGTCAAGGATTCAGTCAATCCCGTATACAATTCCCTTTGTCTAGTGGTATTGTACTTGCCCGAGATTCGATCGTCGGTATCGCGATACCTTGTTCAATCTCGTTACCGGCAAGTCTCTTTACTCATTCCATAACACATCATCCCGTGATCAACTCCTTGATCACATTGTGCACATTATGATGATGTCCTACCGAGTGGGCCCAGAGATACCTCTCCGTCGCACGAAGTGACAAATCCCAGTCTCGATTCGTGCCAACCCAACAGACACTTTCGGAGATACCCGTAGTGCACCTTTATAGCCACCCAGTTACGTTGTGACGTTTGGCACACCCAAAGTATTCCTACGGTATCCGGGAGTTGCACAATCTCATGGTCTAAGGAAATGATACTTGACATTAGAAAAGCTTTAGCATACGAACTACACGATCTTGTGCTATGCTTAGGATTGGGTCTTGTCCAGCACATCATTCTTCTAATGATGTGATCCCGTTATCAATGATATCCAATGTCCATGGTCAGGAAACCGTAACCATCTATTGATCAACGAGCTAGTCAACTAGAGGCTTACTAGGGACATGGTGTTCTCTATGTATCCACACATGTATCTGAGTTTCCTATCAATACAATTCTAGCATGGATAATAAACTATTATCATGAACAAGGAAATATAATAATAACTAATTTATTAGTGCCTCTAGGGCATATTTCCAACAATCTCCCACTTGCACTAGAGTCAATAATCCAGTTCACATCGCTATGTCATTAACACTCAAGGTCACATCCCCATGTGACTAACACCCAAAGAGTTTACTAGAGTCAATAATCTAGTTCACATTACCATGTGATTAACACTCAGTGAGTTCTGTGTTTGATCATGTTATGCTTGTGAGAGATGTTATAGTCAATGGGTCTGGACCTTTCATATCCGTGTGTGCTTTACAAATCTCCATGTCATCTCCTAGATGCAGTTACCATGCTCTATTTGGAGCTATTCCAAATAACTGTTCTACTATACGAATCCAGTTTACTACTCAGAATAATCTGGATTAGTGTCAAAGTTTGCATCGGCGTAACCCTTTATGACGAACTCTTTTACCACCTCCATAATCGAGAAAATTCCTTAGTCCACTAGTTACTAAGGATAACCTTGACCGTTGTCCTGTGATCCATTTCTAGATCACACTTGTACCCCTTGACTGACTCATGGTTTGGCACACTTCAGGTGCGGTACACAACATAGCATACTTTAGAGCCTACGACTAAATCATAGGGGATGACCTTCGTCCTTTCTCTCTATTCTGCCGTGGTCATGTCTTGAGTCTTGCTCAATACTCACACCTTGTAACACAGCCGAGAACTCCTTCTTTGCTAATCATTTTGAACTCTTTCAAAATCTTGTCATGGTATGTGTTCGTTTGAAAGTACTATTAAGCGATTTTGATCTATCCTTATAGATCTTGATGCTCAATGTTCAAGTATCTTAATCCAGGTTTTCCATTGAAAAACACTTTTCAAACAACCCTATATGCTTTCCAGAAATTCTACATCATTTCCGATAAACAATATATCAACAACATATACTCATCAGAAATTCTATAGTGCTCCCACTCACTTCTTTGGAAATACAAGTTTCTCATAAAATTTGTATAAACCTAAAATCTTTGATCATCTCATCAAAGCGTACATTCCAATTCCGAGATGCTTACTCCAGTCCTTAAAAGGATTGCTGGAGCTTTGCATACTTGTTAGCATCTTTTAGGATTGACAAACCCTTCTGGTTGTATCACATACAACCTTTCCTCAAGAACAAGGAAACAATATTTTTGACATCCTATCTGCAAGATTTCATAAATAATGCAGTACCTGCTAATTCCAACAGACTCTTAGCATCATTACGAGTGAGAAAGTCTCATCATAGTCAACTCCTTGAACTTGTCGGAAAACATCTTAACGACAAGTCGAGCTTTCTTAATGGTGATACTTACCATCATTGTCTGTCTTCCTTTAAAAAAATCCATCTGCACCCAACAGCCTTACGACTATCAAGTAGTTCTTCCAAAGTCTACACTTTGTTTTCATACATGGATCCTCTCTCGGATTTTATGGCCTCGAGCCAATTTTTGGAATCCAGGCCCACCATCACTTCTTCATAGCTCATAGGTTCATCGTTGTCCAACATTGTGACCTTTAAGACAGGGTTACCACTTAGAAGTTGTACACACCCTTGTCAACCTATGAGGTTCGATAGTAACTCAATTTGAAGCTCCATGATCATCATCATTAGCTTTCTCTTCAACTGAGGCAGGTGCCACAGAAACATTTTTCCTGTGCTGCGCTACTCTCTGGTTGAAGTAAAGGTTCAACAACGTTATCAAGTTCTATCTTCCTCCCATTCAATTCTTTCAAGAGAAACTTTTCCTCGAGAAAGGACCCGATTCGAGAAACAATCTCTATTGCTTTCGGATCTGAGACAGGAGGTATACCCAACTGTTTTGGGTGTCCTATGAAGATGCATTTATCCGCTTTGGGTTTGAGCTTATCAACCTGAAACTTTTTCACATAAGCGTCGTGGCCCCAAACTTTTAAGAAACAACATCTTAGGTTTCTCTAAACCATAGTTCATACGGTGTCGTCTCGACGGATTTGTGTGGTGCCCTATTTAAAGTGAATGCGGTTGTCTCTAATGCCTAACCCATAAACTATCGTGGTAATTCGATAAGAGACATCATGGTATGCGCCATATCCAATAGGGTGCAACTATGATGTTCGGACACACCATCACACTATGGTGTTCCAGGCGGTATTAGTTGTGAAACAATTTTCACAGTGTCTTAATTGTGTGCCAAACTCGTAACTCAGATATTCACTTCTATGATCATATCATAGACATTTTATCCTCTTGTCACGAAGATCTTCAACTTCACTCTGAAATTACTTGAACCATTCAATAATTCAGGCTTGTGTTTCATCAAGTAAATATACTCAGTATCTACTTAAATCATCTGTGAAGTAAAAATATAACGATATCCACTGCGTGCCTCAGCACTATTGGACTGCACACATCAAAATGTGTTAATTCCAACAAGTTGCTTTCTTGTTCCATTTTACTGAAACCGAAGCTTTCAGTCATCTTGCCCATGTGGTATGATTTGCATGTCTCAAGCGATTCAAAATCAAGTGCGTCCAAACGGTCCATCTGCATGGAGTTTCTTCATGCATATATACCAATAGGCATGGTTCGCATGTCTCAAGTGATTCAAAATCAAGTGAGTCCAAATATCCATCAACATGGAGATTCTTCATGCGTTTTATACCAATATGACTCAAATTGCAGTGCCACAAGCATGTGGTAATATCATTATTATCTTATATCTTTTGGCATGAACATGTGTATCACTACGATCGAGATTTCAATAAACCATCCATTTTAGGTGCAAGACCATTGAAGGTATTATTCAAATAAACAGAGTAACTATTATTCTCTTTAAATGAATAACCGTATTGCGATAGACATAATCCAATCATGTCTATGCTCAACGCAAACACCAAATAAAAATTATTTAGGTTTAACACCAATCTCGATGGTAGAGGGAGCGTGCGATGCTTGATCATATCAACCTTGGAAACACTTCCAACACATCTCGTCAGCTCACCTTTAGCTAGTCTCCGTTTATTCCGTAGCTTTTATTTTGAGTTACTAACACTTAGCAACCGAACCGGTATCTAATACCCTGGTGCTACTAGGAGTACTAGTAAAGTACACATTTACATAATGTATATCCAATATACTTCTATCGACAGCCTTCTCATCTACCAAGTATCTAGGGTAATTCTGCTCCAGTGGTTGTTCCCCTTATTACAGAAGCACTCAGTCTCGGGTTTGGGTTCAACCTTGGGTTTCTCCACTAGAGCAGTAGCTGATTTGCCATTTCATGAAGTATCCCTTCTTGCCCTTGCCCTTCTTGAAACTAGTGGTTTCACTAACCATCAACAATTGATGCTCCTTCTTGATTTCTACTTTCGCGGTGTCAAACATCGTGAATATTTCAAGGATCATCATATCTATCCCTGATATGTTATAGTTCATCACGAAGCTCTAGCATCTTGGTGGCAATGACTTTGGAAAAACATCACTATCTTATCTGGAAGATCAACTCCCACTCGATTCAAGTGATTGTTGTACTCAGACAATCTGAGCACAAGCTCAACGATTAAGCTTTTCTCCCTTAGTTTGCAGGCTAAGAAAATCGACGGAGGTCTTATACCTCTTGATGTGGGCACGAGCCTGAAATCCCAATTTCAGCCCTCGAAACATTTCATGTGTTCCGCGACATTTCGAAAACGTCTTTGGTGCCTCAACTCTAAACCGTTTAACTGAACTGTCATGTAGTTATCTAAACGTGTATGTCCGGTGTTCGCAACATCCATAAACGACGTTTGGGGTTCAGCACACTGAGCGGTGCATTAAGGACATAAGCTTTCTACTGTCCGCATAATCGCTATTGTCAACTTTCAACTATATTTTCTCTAGGAACACATCTAAACAATGGAACTAAAGCGCGAGCTTACGACATAATTTGCAAAGATCTTTTTGACTATGTTCAGGATAATTAAGTTCATCTTATGAACTCCCTAGTCATCTAAGTGATTACATGATCCGAGTCAACTAGGCCGTGTCCGATCATCACGTGAGACGGACTAGTCATCATCGGTGAACATCTTCATGTTGATCGTATCTACCATACGACTCATGCTCGACCTTTCGGTCTCTTGTGTTCCGAGGCCATGTCTGTGCATGCTAGGCTCGTCAAGTCAACCTAAGTGTTTCGCGTGTGTAAATCTGTCTTACACCCGTTGTATGTGAACGTTAGAATCTATCACACCCGATCATCACGTGGTGCTTCGAAACGATGAACTTTTGCAACGGTGCACAGTTAGGGGGAACACTTTCTTGAAATTTTAATGAGGGATCATCTTATTTACTACCGTCGTTCTAAGAAAATAAGATGTATAAACATGATAAACATCACATGCAATCAAATAGTGACATGATATGGCCAATATTATTATTGCTCCTTTTGATCTCCATCTTCCGGGCTCCATGATCATCATCATCACCGGCATGACACCATGATCTCCATCACCATGATCTCCATCATCGTGTCTTCATGAAGTTGTCTCGCCAACAATTACTTCTACTACTACAGCTAACGGTTAGCAATAAAGTAAAGTAATTACATGGCGTTGTTCAATGACACGCAGGTCATACAATAAATAAAGACAACTCCTATGGCTCCTGCCGGTTGTCATACTCATCGACATGCAAGTCGTGATTCCTATTACAAGAACATGATCAATCTCATACATCACATATCATTCATCACATTCTTCTTGGCCATATCACATCACATAGCATACCCTGCAAAAACAAGTTAGACGTCCTCTACTTGTTGTTTGCATGTTTTACGTGGCTGCTATGGGTTTCTAGCAAGAACATTTCTTACCTACGCAAAAACCACAACGTGATATGCCAATTGCTATTTACCCTTCATAAGGACCCTTTTCATCGAATCCGATCCGACTAAAGTGGGAGAGACTGGCACCCGCTAGCCACCTTATGCAACATGTGCATGTCAGTCAGTGGAACCTGTCTCATGTAAGTGTACGTGTAAGGTCGGTCCGGGCCGCTTCATCCCACAATGTCGCAGAATCAAGATTGGACTAGTAACGGTAAGCATATTGAACAAAATCAACGCCCACAACTACTTTGTGTTCTACTCGTGCATGGAATCTACGCAATAGACCTAGCTCATGATGCCACTGTTGGGGAACGTAGCAGAAATTCAAAATTTTCCTACGTGTCACCAAGATCTATCTATGGAGAAACCAACAACGAGGGGAAGGAGAGTGCATCTACATACCCTTGTAGATCGCTAAGCGGAAGCGTTCAAGTGAACGGGGTTGATGGAGTCGTACTCGCCGTGATCCAAATCACTGATGATCCTAGTGCCGAACGGACGACACCTCCGCGTTCAACACACATGCAGCCCGGTGGCGTCTCCCATGCCTTGATCCAGCAAGGGGAGAAGGAGAGGTTGGGGAAGACTCCGTCCAGCAGCAGCACGACGGCGTGGTGGTGGTGGAGGAGAGCGGAATTCTAGCAGGGCTTCGCCAAGCACTACGAGAGACGAGGAGGGAGAGAGGTAGGGCTGCGCCTTGGGAGAGTTCATCTCGTGTGTTGGGCAGCCCCAAAACCTCCACTATATATAGGGGCAAGGGGGAGGGGGAGGCGCCCTAGGGTTTCCCCTAGGGGGGGCGGCGACCAGGGCAGATGGGATCTCCCCCTTGGGTGACTTGGCCCCCAAGATAGGAGGTGGGAACCCTAGATGGGGCGCCCCAAACCCCCTGGTCACGTGGGAATAGGTGAGGGGGGCGCACAGCCCCTTAGTGGGCTGGTTTGCCCCCTTCCCTTGGCCCATGAAGCCCCCCAACACTTGCCGGGGCTCCCGAAACACCTTTCGGTCATGCTGGTCATCACCCGGTACCTCCTGAGCACTCCTGGACTCCAAAACCCTTCGTCCAATATATCAATCTTTACCTCAGGACCATTCCGGAACTCCTCGTAACGTCCGGGATCTCATCCGGGACTCCGAACAACATTCGGTAACCGCGTACATACTTTCCCTATAACCCTAGCGTCATCGAACCTTAAGTGTGTAGACCCTACGGGTTCGGGTATCATGCAGACATGACCGAGACACCTCTCCGGCCAATAACCAACAGCGGGATCTGGATACCCATGTTGGCTCCCACATGTTCCACGATGATCTCATCGGATGATCCACGATGTCAAGGATTCAGTCAATCCCGTATACAATTCCCTTTGTCTAGCGGTATTGTACTTGCCCGAGATTCGATTGTCGGTAAAGCGATACCTTGTTCAATCTCGTTACCGGCAAGTCTCTTTACTCTTTCCGTAACACATCATCCCGTGATCAACTTCTTGATCACATTGTGCACATTATGATGATGTCCTACCGAGTGGGCCCAGAGATACCTCTCCGTCGCACGAAGTGACAAATCCCAGTCTCGATTCGTGCCAACCCAACAGACACTTTCGGAGATACCCGTAGTGCACCTTTATAGCCACCCAGTTACGTTGTGACGTTTGGCACACCCAAAGTATTCCTACGGTATCCGGGAGTTGCACAATCTCATGGTCTAAGGAAATGATACTTGACATTAGAAAAGCTTTAGCATACGAACTACACGATCTTGTGCTATGCTTAGGATTGGGTCTTGTCCATCACATCATTCTTCTAATGATGTGATCCCGTTATCAATGATATCCAATGTCCATGGTCAGGAAACCGTAACCATCTATTGATCAACGAGCTAGTCAACTAGAGGCTTACTAGGGACATGGTGTTCTCTATGTATCCACACATGTATCTGAGTTTCCTATCAATACAATTCTAGCATGGATAATAAAATATTATCATGAACAAGGAAATATAATAATAACTAATTTATTATTGCCTCTAGGGCATATTTCCAACACACCCACCGTTTGCTATTTTTCTCGAGAGAAGCCACTAGTGAAACCTACGGCCCCCGGGTCTCTTTCTCATATTATTTGCCTTTGCGATCTTCTTTTCCTTTGCTTTTATTTTCAGATCTATTAAACTAAAAATACAAAAATACCTTGCTGCATTTTATTCTTATTTATTTTATTTGGTGTTCGATCTATCAATCTACTACAATTTTATCTCACGTCCATTTGCCTATCTTGGGCGCCGCTACCTGAAAGGGATTGACAACCCCTTTTACACGTTGGGTTGCGAGTAGTTGTTATTTGTGTGCAGGTGATGTTTATGTTGTGTTGCTTGGTTCTCCTACTGGTTCAATAACCTTGGTCTCATAACTGAGGGAAATACCTACCACCGATGTGTTGCATCATCCCTTCCTCCTTGGGGAAATACCGACGTAGCTTCAAGCCGCATCAAAAGGAATTTCTGGCGCCGTTGCTGGGGAGGATCTTCAACATATAGCAGGTTCCTAATCACAAACCTCATCTCCTTGCAATTTACATTATTTGCCATTTGCCTCTCGTTTTCCTCTCCCCCACTTCACAAAGATTTGCCGTTTTATTCGCCCTCTTTTTTGTTCGCCGTTTTCTTGCCGGATATGTTTTTGAGTGCAATCTTGTTGCGTAGTCATCATGACTCAAGAGAACACCAAGTTGTGGGAATTCTCAAATACCAACAACAATGATTTTATCGGCACTCCGATTGCTCCTCCCGCCACTAGTGCCGAGTCTTGTGAGATTAATACTGCTTTGCTGAATCTTGTTATGAAGGATTAGTTTTCCGGTACTCCTAATGAGGATGTCGTGTCCCATCTTAATACCTTCGTGGAATTATGCGACATGCAAAAGAAAAAAGATGTGGACAATGATATTGTGAAGATGAAATTATTTCCGTTTTCTTTGCGTGTTTCTGCAAAAAAAATGTTCTCTTCTTTGCCTTGCAATAGTATCGATTCTTGGAATAAGTGCAAAGATGCTTTTCTCACTAAGTATTTTCCGCTCGCAAAAATTATTTCCCTTAGAACCCAGATCATGAATTTCAAGCGACATGAACATGAGCATGTTGCACAATCTAGGGAAAGGATGAAAATGATGCTAAGGAATTGGCCAACTCATGGGTTAAATCTTTGGATGATCATACAAAAAAATTATGCAGGGTTGAATTTTGTTTCTTGTAATCCACCGCGGGTGGTACTTTTATGGAAATTACTTTAGGTGAAGCCAGCAAATTTCTTGATAATATTATGGCAAACTATTCGCAATGGCATACCGAAAGAGCTCCTACTAGTAAAAAAGTTAATTCAGTTGAAGAAATTTCTTCTTTGAGTGAAAAAGTTGATGCTCTTATTAAATTGGTTGCTAGTAAAAGTGCCCCTATTGATTTTAATGATATGTCTTTGTCTACTTTGATTGAGCAAAATAGTGATGCCGTAGATGTGAATTTTATCTCTCGAAATAATTTCAACAACAATCCTTATAGAGGTAATTTCAGTCCTAGGCCTTTTCCTAGTAATTCCTCTAATAACTATGGTAATTCCTAAGGAAATCCTTCTTATAATAATAATAGGAACACCTCTGATCTTGAGAATAATATTAAAGAATTTATCAACACGCAAAAAGTTTTCAACACTTCCATAGAAGAAAAGCTGAATAATATTGATGATTTGTCTAGAAGTGTAGATAGAATTTCTCATGATGAGGAAAATCTCAAGATGAAAATTTTTGTGCGTGAGGTTGATGAATCAATTAAAGCTCTTTATGTTTCTATGGATGAAAGTAAGAAAAGAACCGCTATGCTTAGAGCTAAAAGAGAATTTTTAGAAAAAGCGTTTTCTAGCGATTACTTTCATAAAAGTGCTGAAGATCTTACAATGATTGGTGTTTCTTCTATTGATTCCTTGTTTAGTAAAATTAAGATTGATTAAAAATGGATCATAGAAGAGTTAACTTTATCTAGAAGGCGTCCCGATAATTCAGAGGGTGAAAATCTTGTTGAGAAAATTGATGAAAGTGGGTTTGAAGAGGTCAAAACTTTAACTAGTGATGTGCCCACTCTTTTGGATTACAAAGACTTTAATTATGATAGTTTCTCTTTGATTGATTGTATTTCTTTGTTGCAATCCATGATAAATTCACCCCATGCTTATGAACAAAATAAATCTTTTACTAAACATACTGTTGATGCTATGATGAAAGATTTTGAAGAAAAAATGGAATTAGAAGTTTCAATTCCTAGAAAATTGCATGATGAATGGGAACATACTATCAAATTCAAGATTAAAAATTATGAGTGTCTTGCTTTGTGTTACTTGGGTGCTAGTGTTTCTACAATTCTGAAATCTTTATGTGATGTGCTTGGTCTTACCGATATTGAATCATGTTCTTTGAATTTTCACTTGGCGGATTCTACTTTTAAAAAGCCTATGGGAAGAATTAATGATGTTCTTATTCTTGAAAATAGGAATTATGTGCCCATAGATTTTATTGTTCTTGATATCGATTGCAATCCGTCTTGTCCAATTATTCTTGGTAGACCGTTTTTACGCACTATCTGTGCCGTGATCGATATGAAAGAAGGAAATATTAAGTTCCAATTTCCTTTGAGGAAGGGTATGGAACACTTCCCTACAACAAGAATTAGGCCACCATATCAATTTATCATGAGGGCATCTTATGGATCTCGAAACAAAGATGACAAAACTTAGATCCTTGCTTTATGCCTAGCTAAGTGCGTAAAACTATAGCGCTTGTTGGGAGGCAACCCAATGAATAAAAATTATTTTTGCTTTTTTGCTTTCTGTTCTTGAGTGTTTGAACAATTATGCTACTATTATGATTGTGTTTTTTGTTTCAATTAGTGTTTGTGCCAAGTAAAGCCTTTAGGATCTTCTTGTGTGATAGTTGTTTGATCCTGCTGAAAAATAGGAACTTTTGTGCTCACAAAAACAATTCTCATTTTTTACCAAAGCTTGATAAAATGCCAATTCTTTTTGCAGAAGATTAATATACAAATTTCTCAGGTTGTCCTAAATTTTCAGATTTTTTCAGTTTCAGAAGTATTCGGAATAGTCAGATTGCTACAGACTGTTCTGTTTTTGATAGATTCTGTTTTCTTTGTGTTGTGTGCTTGTTTTGATGGCTCTATGGTTTTATTTGATGAGGTTTTGTCATAGAAAAGTTGGAATACAGTAGATATAATGCAAGAACAAAAATATGAATTGCTTTCATACAGTACTTAAAGTAGTGATGTGCTTTCTTTTACTAACGGATCTCACGAAGGTTTTGTTGAGTTTTGTGTGATTGAAGTTTTCAAGTTTTGGGTTATATTACAATGGATGAAGGAATAAGGAGTGATAAGATCCTAAGCTTGGGGATGCCCCGGCATCCCAAGCTATTATCCAAAAGAGAGCAAGCAACTAAGCTTGGGAATGCCCCGAGTGGCATCCCCTCTTTCTTCTAACGACCATTGGTATTTTACTTGAACCTATATTTTTATTCGTCACATACTATGTGTTTTGCTTGGAGCATCTTGTATGATGTGAGTCTTTGCTTTTTTTATTTTGTGTTTTAAGTCTTGATTCCTTGCTGGACACACCTATTTTAGAGAGCCAAAATTATGTCATGACTTGTTAGAATTGCTCTCTTTGCCTCACTTAAATTTTTATGAGATATGGACTTGCTCTAGTGCTTCACTTATATCTTTTTGAGCACGGTGTGCTTTAGTATTTTTGAAGAAATTCTCTCTTGCTTCACTTAGATTTATTTTAGAGTTAGTAAAATTTTCAAGAAATTCTCTCTTGCTTCACTTAAATTAATTTGAGAGAAAGAAATAATTATGCTCATGATCTTCACTTATATTTGTTTGAGCTTGTCAAAAGCAACATATGAAAATTAGTTCCAAAGTGATAGATATCCAAGAGGGATATAATAAAAACTTTCATGAAGATCATTGGACAAAATAAACTTGATTCTTAGTAATAGTTTTGAGATATGATGATGTGATATGTGAGTCATCTTGATGAGTAATTATGCTTTAGTAAGAATATTGGTGTTAAGGTTTGTGATTCCCTATGCAAGCACGAAAGTCAATAATTATGTAATGAAATTATATCCTACTTGTGGTGCATTATTCGGTGTTAATTATGCGTAATGCTCGCTTATGAGATTATTTGTTTCTTGGTTGGTCGCTTCTCAATCTTTTGCTAGCCTTCATTTTGCACTAAGTATGATCACTACTTGTGCATCCAAAAACCGTTAAACCAGTTTTGCCACATGAGTCCACTACATCTACCTATATGCAATATTGTTTTGCCATTCTAAGCAAATTTGTATGTGCCATCTCTAATTTTCAAAATAAACTTCTCATTTGTGTGTTCATACCGGTCACGGAGCGGTGAGGGGTGGCTAATATTTTCCATGCTAGATGTGTTATTCTCATGATGAGTGTTTATTCACTTATCATTGCACGAGAGTAAGGCAAAGGTATTAGGGATGCCCAGTCCCAAAATGAAAAATGAATTTACTTTATGTTGTCAAATAATAAATTCCTTCGAAAGTGTTGGTATGGAGGGCAACCGTGGATACGACTAGACATGGAAAGTGAGAGTATGGTTGAAAAAGGAATAAACTTTATTTTCTGTTTGGGAAACGCCTATGATATATCTAGCATGGAAAGTGTTGGGAACTCTAAGTCGATTTCGTTGGTGGGAAGGATACACCTCCCAAAATGTTTTTATCTCTAAGTTTTTCGCTTTGAGCTCTGGCACCTCTACAAATCCCTACTTCCCTCTGCAAAGGGACTTTCTTTTACTTTATGCAACTTTTATTTTTGAATTTGAGTCTCCATCTTCTCTTATAAAAGCACCAACTAGGAGGCACTATGATCGTACTTGAGCATTGGGTGTAGCTAATATGCGAGTGTGTTTCATGAATGGATCAATGATTGAGCATGATGGGCTAGGGATATCTTATTTTAGCTTTGATATTTTGAAAGACATGGTTGCTTGTTGATATGCTTGAGTATTTAAGTTGCCATGTCAAAACTAGACTATTGCTTTGAACAATATAAAATTCCAAATGTCCATGCTATAAAGAAAATAATATGATATGACATGTTAGGAAGCATTCCACATCAAAAATTCTGTTTTTATCACTTACCTACTCAAGGACGACTAGCAGTTAAGCTTAGGGATGCTGATACATCTCCAATGTATCTATAATTTTTTATTGTTCCATGATGTTATATTATCAATTTGGGATGTTTTATAATCATTTTATAGTCATTTTATATCATTTTTTGGTACTAACCTATTGACATAGTGCCAAGTGTGAGTTGATGTTTTCTGCATGTTTATTACATCGCAGGAAATCAATACCAAACAGAGTCCAAATGCAACGAAACTTTACGGAGATTTTTTTGGACCAGAAGACACCCAATGGGCCAAGGCTGTGCCTAGGGGGTGCTTTGAGGGGAGCACAACCCACCAGGGTGCGCCAGGAGGTGAAAGGATCGATATAGTTGACTAGAGGGGGGTGAATAGGCAACTAACAATTTTTAGCTTTTCTTTACCAAATTAAACTTTGCATCAAAGTAGGTTGTCTAGATATGCAACTAGGTGGGCAACCTATATGATGCAACAACGACAAGCACACAAGCAAGCAAGGTATATAACACAAGTAAGCTTGCACAAGCAAAGGGATGAAATAACCAAGAGTGGAGCCGGTGAAGACGAGGATGTGTTCCCGAAGTTCCTTCCTTTTGAGGGGAAGTACGTCTCCGTTGGAGCGGTGTGGATGCACAATGCTCCCCAAGAAGCCACTAGGGCCACCGTATTCTCCTCACGCCCTCGCACAATGCGAGATGCCGTGATTCCACTATTGGTGCCCTTGGAGGCGGCAACCGGACCTTTACAAACAAGATTGGGGATCTCTCCACAACTTAATTGGAGGCTCCCAACGAAACCGCGGAGCTTCACCACAATGGAATGTGGCTCCGAGATGACCTCAACCGTATAGGGTGCTCAAACACCCAAGTGTAACAAAATCCACACAAGAAAGTATGGGGGAAGCAAATATCCTTTGGTGGAAGTGTAGATCTAGGTCTCCTCCTTCAATCCCTAGCAAATTAACAAGTTTGAGTGGCTAGAGAGAGAGAGAGATCAGGCAAGAGAGCTTGAGTAGCATTAATGGTGGAGTGAGAGAGGTAAGAGGTGAGTGTGGTAGGTGGAAGAACCACCCTTATATAGCAACCCTAAAAATCCAACCGTTACTGTGTTTTCTGCACTGCAGCGGTACAACCACTCCTAGTCCCGGTACAATCGGGACTCACGATATACATGTAGAACCCTACCAGGCGGTACAACCGGGCGACCAGGCGGTAGTACCGGTTCATGAGAACAACCGGACCAACCGCCCAGCCACCGCTCAACCACCGCAATGAAATAGTAGGGAGTCACCCCCGAGTGCGGTAGTCGAGTGGTGCAGGACCGATGCAACCGCTTGGCCTTGAGCGCTTGGGCGGCTAAGTCCTGAGCGGTAGAACCGCTCAGGCCACCGGTAGTACTGGTCTATGAGGAACAACCGGACCAACCGAGCTACCACCGCCTGAGTACCGCATCAAAACAGAAGTTTGACCGGTACTTGGGCGGTGCATGGCGGAACTATTGCCGCCGTCTTTGCTGAGCATTGTGGCAGTACCACCACCCGGAAGCAGCGGTACAACCGCTCGATCAAGACTGGTACGTGCCAAGAGCCAACAGTACAACCGCTGGGAAACCACATCAAGTAGTAGGACAAGAAGGAGAGTGCTTTCTCACAAGACTAAGGAAGGCAAGAGAGGGGTGAGGCAAGTGTACGTGAACAGATTCCCCCAACACTTTCCAATGTGGATTCCATCTTGATAGTACGGGTTCCCTATGACCAAAGAGATAAAAAGCGTAGATAACTCCATTTTGATATTTTCCTTTCAGAGAGAATAGCTAACCGATGTAGGCCTAAATACGAACACCTGAAACACTTGGCACAAGATTAGACCAACAAAGGGTTGTCATCATCATCCAAAACACGAAGTAGGGAAATGACCTTACAATCTCCCCCTTTTTGGTGGATGATGACAACAACACGATTTGCACTAGGGAAGTCTAGAAAATGTAGACGGGACTCCCCCTAGATGTGTGCCCCAATTTAGGCACCCATTAAGGGCGAGGCTCCCCCTAGATTTTATAGACTCACCACTCCTACTAGACAAAGAGGATATGTGAAGATGAGCAATAAGCACATAATATGAAGGTAAAGATAATAACGGAATAAAACAACAATATCACCAATAATAGAGATAGATAGCTAGATAAGTGCATGTCTTACACCATCCAAGAGGAGATAAGCACCAAGGTTCACACACTAAGGTTCCACACGATAAAACACAAACCCAAACATAGCAAAGCAAGTAAAAACCCATGCAAATCCCGAGACCTAATAGAACTCACTCTCTCCCCTTTTGGCATCAATACACCAAAAAGGTAAAGAGCGAGCCTAGCGCCCCAGAGCTCAGTTGTCCTCCTCTGACTCCTCGGTAGCATCGGGATCCTCATCATCATCAGACTCGTCACCATTGTCCCGATCAGAGTCCTCCATGATGTCATCAGCTGCAAGAAAGGAGGTGGAGGGCTGGAGAGGAGCCTCATCATTAGTCCAGGTGCTGTGGGCAGAGATCCAACGCTCCTCCGGTGTGATGCTTTTCTCAGAGCCACTCTGGATGGGCATGTTGAGATGCTTCATCATCGCAATCTGACGACGTCGGGCATGCTTCTCATTGACATGGGCCTCATACATCTTCTTCTGGATGTCAGACTGGAGGCAGAAAGTCTTCTTCACCTTGGCAGTAAGCTTATCCACCCAAGAGGGCTTGGCCCCTGGCTCCATCTCAAAGTCCTCATTGTCCGAGGTGGCATAGACATCCTCAGGAGCATTAGCAGGGAAGCAAGGCTCGGCGTGCTTCTTCTTGTTGAGTAGCTTGACCTCATGAACAGTGAGATTATCGGGACAAGTTAGAGCCTCTCCAGGACGGCGAACCTCCCAAACTGAGTTCAGAAAGCACATGACAAACGGAGCATAAATGGGGACCTTCATGTAGATGACCATGTTGAACATCTCGTGCCACATCCAGTTGGACACATCAAACGTTTCCCCAGAGCCCACCTTGGTCTACATTGCAACCATCAAGTCAACAAGATATCCATGGATTTCATCTTGATTCCCCACCTTGGGCAGAAGCATATAGCGAAACACGCGATGCATGATGTCATAGACCTTCACCAAATCCTTAGATTCTCCAATAATAACACGACCCCGAATGTACAGAGGGGCAAGCTTCTCCTTAGGCATGGACTCAGGATGGTCATGAGGACGAATGCCACCCCTTCCTTCCAGACCGATATCATCATACCCAATAGCATTGCAAAAATCCCTCCAGGGAACTTGAAAGAGCTCATCACGACACATGAAAGTGAGAGTGCGCGCGTCATCTTGTTCAAAGTGAACAGTGGCATAGAACTGATGGACAAGTTGAACATCAAAGTCACAGTTGACTGACATGAGCTTGACAAGATCAAACTCCTCACAAAGAGCCATGGCCTCACCAAAATACTCCAAGTTGTTCCTCCAATGGTCAAGATCGATGGTCCACTGCTTGGCATACCTGTTCTTGTTGTGCTGAAAGAGTTCATGAACAATCTGCACTTGCATCTCATTCCAGAACTGAACGGTGGTCCAACGAGGAGCAATGGGAACCACATAAAGATTCTTCGAGCGGAAGGCTTGCGAATCCTTGGCTTTCCAATGGTGCAAAGGCAAAACCACACGTTGCTTGGCAGCGGCAGACTTTTCACGGCGAGTGGGCTTGGTGGGAATCACAACCTCTTCTTCGTCATCAAACGCAGCCGGGAGCAAGGTCCTTCGTGCCCTGTTCTTGGTCTTGCAAGGAGCAGAGCGAGAACTAGAGCCACCTGTACACACGCACGAGGAGAACACAAGAAACCCAGCAAAGATGAGAGGATTGCACACACAAACAGAGGAATAGATTGATTGCACAAACATAGAAAACATAACAGGGCTATGTGGTGCAGATATCCCGGTTGTACCGGTTCTCCTACCGGTACTACCGCTCCAACGGTTGTACCGCCCGTAGAAGTGGTAGAACCACTGAACAGTGGTACTACCAGTAGTGAATAGATCTAACTGCGAAATATGAATCACACTAGCCATATTCTGATTTCTAAGGAGTGCAATCTAAGCAGGAGGCAAATATAGATCTCTTCCACCCAATAGTTTAAACAATAAATGCGGAATGTTAAGTAATGCCCTAGAAGTAGGGAACAAACCCTAGAACGAAGAACGAAGGACATGGGGCATTACCGGCATCCATGGGAAGAGATCTCGGGGAGGAGGCCTCCTCGGAGAGGATCCACGGAGACCCCACGGATCCGAAGCGCGAGAAGCACTCTGGGGCAGAAGCAATGGTGACCGGCGGCTAGGGCACGAGATGGAAGGGCCGGGGATGAGGGGGAAAAAGAAACTCCCTTCAGCCCCGACGGATATATATAGGCCCAAATTCGCGCGGCGGTTGTAGCGCTCAGGGGAGCGGTTGTACCGCTGCCTGGTACGAGCCTGTGGTTGCGGGCGGTACTTCCATCGCCAAGAGGCAGCGGTAGTACCGCCGTAACGAACCGGTAGTACCGGCCAGACGGGCACCCTAGTGGTTGAGCAGTGGAACCGCTCAAGCACCGCTGGGAGACCGCCTGGGGCGGGACAGCCCGAGTGCACCAGCGGTAGAACCGCCCGTGACACCGGTTGTACCGCCCGGTCACCATCACTTAAGCCAAGATCAAGTGTGTGCAATTGGACTAGATGGTTCAAGGAAAGGGAAGGCTTGGGATAGATAAGACACTGGAATAAAGTGCGAGGGTCTCCAAGAGCCTAAAAGGAAACCACGAAAGAAAACCACACTTGGAGACCCCAACACCTAGAGCCTAAGAAAACAAACTAAGGCAAGGACAAGAAGGACAAACACAAAGCACAAACTCTTCCAAGGGGGTCGGTGGCCGTAGTGTAACGCCCCGAGACTGATGTGCCAGTTGTCCTCCCATTATTCGCTGTTGTTGCTTTGTCATTTGCTTGCGTGTCGCATCTTTCTATGTCATCATCCGCATTGCATCGTCATGTTTTCAAAACTTGCATCCGTCCGGGTTCTCCGAGTTCTCTCCCTTGTCCGTTCTGAGACCAACCACACTTGCACGCACCCGCGGCATGTCCGAAATAGTATTTTATAAGTGGCCGGAAAATGTTCTCGGAATGGGATGAAAGTTGGCGTGCGGTGTTGTTTTGGTGTCAGTAGACCGCCTGCCAAGTTTCATCGCATTTGAAGTCCGTTTGACGCCCCAACGAATAAATATAGCGGCATTATAGCCGGTCTAACGTCGGACGTTTTCGGTCTCCGGAAACCGTGTCGGGCTGCATCTCTCCCCTCTTCTCTCAGACCAACCCGCTCTTCACAATCCGCCAGACCCAACCTAAAATCTCTCGTCAGCCCGCGGACTCTCCTTGCGCGCGCGTCCGAAAGTTGTCCCGGACCCGAACCGGACTGCCGCTACCGTTGTGTCCGGATCATCCCCTAACGTCTACAAAATATCTCCGTTTTATTAAATGGACTCTCTAAGCTACTCTTTTACGACCGCACGATTATAATCGGACGGACCGGATTTGGCCCTACCTAGTCCCCTACCTATATAATCAGACCAAATCCCTAATTTCTAGGGATCCTCCTCCCCGCCGCCAGTTTCTGGTTCTCCTCGGGATCCATCCCGAGCCAACCCGCAGCTGCCACTCCTCTCCTGGATCTCCTCTCTCCTTCGTGCAGCCAGCCAGAGCTCGGTCCCGATTGGATCGAGGCCCTTCCTCCTCCCTCGTCTCAGCAGGAGCCCGAGTCTTCGCCTTGTGCCACGTCATCGCCGGCAAGCTTCACCGGAGATGAGCACCGACGCCCCCTTCTTCTTCTTCCCATGCTCCTCTCGTTTCCCTCTCTGACCCCTTTGCTTTCTGCCCATCTACTGCAGGAGCAGCTACGCCCTGGGAAGGAGCACGCCAGGCGCCATGGCCACCGAAGGGACTTCGCTGTGCTCCTCCCCTGCCCCGAGCCTCTGCCGCGCCAGCCCTCCTCTGTTTCGCCATCGCCGTGGGCCGTTCCTCTGCTTCGTCGCCGTCCAGGACCACCGCGAGCCGCCGCTGGGTCCCTCCCTCCTCGACTCCAGCAAGCCTCGTCGGAGTCCAAGCCCTCGCCGTCCTGAGCCTGGAGCGGCGCTCCTCCGCCCCTGCACCTGCATCGCGCCACTGCCTGGAGCCCCAAGTCCGTCGGCCCTCTTCCAATTCGCCGGCCTCCCTGTTGCCGCGAGTGGAGACGCCGGTGAATCCCGCAGGTCGCCGCCTCGACAAGTCCCTCGCCTCGCCGTCTTGTGCCTGGAGCCGCACCCCCCTCCGTCTTCTCTTCCTTGAGCCATCGCAGCAGGCGGACCTCTGCATACGGCCACGCCGCCGGCAAGCCTGCCTCCTCCGCTTCGCCATGTCCCTGCTGCCTCTGTCGCGAGCGCCGCGCCTGCACCCGTTGACCGCATCGCTCGCACGGGCCGGTTTCGCTCCGTGCCTCATCCGCCCCGCCCGCGGCCCAGCAAGAGGCTGCGGCCCAGTCTCCCCAACCGCAGGCCTCAAGGGGCCCCCAATGTGAGCAGCCCCTCCAGTCCCTCTCATGTACGCTATCGGGCCAGCAAGTTTTAGCCCAGTGCATGTTTTTTTTCCTGCCTGCGATTTTATCATTTATCCAGAGATTGCAGTTTAAAAGAAAACCCCTCCATGTTCATGCATTAATAATTCACAAACCATGCATTAGAATTAAATAAACTATATATGTAACTTGCTTAGAATTTCATCTAGTTTCCTAATATGCAACTTTCATCCATGTTAAAAATGTTTAACTTGCTGTTTGCATTAATTTGTTAAAATGTCATGTTAAAATGGTTTAATTCATAACTAAATAACCGTAGCTCCATTTTAAATCAACTTTATATGGAAATGGGGTAGAAAAATGCCTAGTTTAACATGGTGCACTTTATTTTCCTGTTTAACAACATTAAATTATGTTTATGGCAGAACGGTACCAAATTCGAAATATGTACATGAGGATTTTCCGAAATTGTTGTTTGTTGTTCCGGCCTCATTTAAACTTGCCTAAATAGGTAGTTTTATTTTGCTTCACATCTTGCCATGTTAACGAACATTTAATCTTGTCTTGTTCATAGCCGAGAGAGAACTAAATAATTGATGTGGTGTTTCTCCAATATGCAACCCGTTGCATATTGAGCTCCACTTAATTTGTGGTTTTGTTTGTGCACTTTGCCATGCCATGCATATTTAAACCGGACATGCATCATACTTGTTTGTGCATCATGCCATGGTTATGCTTGTGTGTTTACTATGTTGTTTGTTTCTTTCCGGGTTGCTTCTCTTGTTAGCTTCGGTTTCGTTCCGGAGTTGTGAGCATTCGTTCGACTACATCCTTTTGTCTTCTTCATGGACTCGTTCTTCTTCCTTGCGGGATCTCAGGCAAGATGACCATACCCTCGAAATCACTTCTATCTTTGCTTGCTATATTGCTCGCTCTTTTGCTATGCCTTTGCTGCGATACCTACCACTTGCTTTTCATGCCTCCCATATTGTCAAACCAAGCCTCTAACCCACCTTGTCCTAGCAAACCGTTGTTTGGCTATGTTACCGCTTTGCTCAGCCCCTCTTATAGCGTGGTTAGTTGCAGGTGAAGATGAAGTTTGTTCCTTGTTGGAACATGAAGATGTTGTTCCTTGTTGGAACATGTTTACTTGTTGGGATATCACAATATATATTATTTAATTAATGCATCTATATACTTGGTAAAGGGTGGAAGGCTCGGCCTTATGCCTGGTGTTTTGTTCCACTCTTGCCGCCCTAATTTCCGTCATATCGGTGTTATGTTCCCGGATTTTGCGTCCCTAAAGCGGTCGGGTGATTTATGGGACCCCCTTGACAGTTCGCTTTGAATAAGACTTTTCCAGCGAGGCCCAACATTGGTTTACCATTTGCCTACCACCTATCCCTTTCCCTTGGGTCGGCCAGCCCGAGGGTCATCTTTATTCAGCCCCCCCCCCCCGGGGCCAATGCTTGTCTAAGTGTTGGCCCGAACTAGAGCCCTTTGCAGCGCCACCTCAGGGAAACTTGAGGTCTGGTTTTAGTTGTACGGAGTGTTCATCCGGTGTTGCCCTGAGAACGAGATATGTGCAGCTCCTATCAGGATGTCGGCGCATCGGGCGGCTTTGCTGGACTTGTTTTATTGCTGTCGAAATGTCTTGTAGTCGGGATTCCGAGACTGATCGGGTCTTCCCGAGGAGAAGGAATATCCTTCGTTGATCGCGAGAGCTTATCATGGGCTAAGTTGGGACACCCCTGCAGGGTTTGAACTTTCGAAAGCCGTGCTCACGGTTATGTGGCAGATGGGAATTTGTTAATGTCCGGTTGTAGAAAACCCGAAGTTGATCTTAATTAAAATACACCAACCGCGTGTGTAACCGTGATGGTCTCTTCTCGGCGGAGTCCGGGAAGTGAACACGGTGTTGGAGTTATGCTTGACGTAGGTTGTTCTAGGATCACTTCTTGATCATAGTTCATCGACCATGCTTTGCCTTCTCTTCTCGCTCTCATTTGCGTATGTTAGCCACCAGATATGCTAGTCGCTTGCTGCAGATCCACCTCACTACCTTTTAACCTACCTATAAGCTTAAATAGTCTTGATCTCGCGGGTGTGAGATTGCTGAGTCCCCGTGACTCACAGATACTTCCAAAACCAGTTTGCAGGTGCCGATGAAATCGTGCAGGTGATGCACCCGAGCTCAAGGAGAAGCTCGATGAAGATCTTGTTCATTGTGGTGTTTCATTTCAGTTGATCAGTAGTGGAGCCCAGTTGGGGTCGATCGGGGATCTGTGTAGCATTTGGGGTAGTCTTATTTTATTTTGGTTCCGTAGTAGGACCGTGATTGTATCTGTATGATGTATTGCTTTAATTATGTATTGTGTGAAGTGGCGACTGTAAGCCAACTATGTATCTGTTTCCCTTATGTATTACATGGGTTGTGTGAAGATTACCTCACTTGCGACATTGCTTTCAATGCGGTTATGCCTCTAAGTCGTGCTTCGACACGTAGGAGATATAGCCGCGTCGAGGGCGTTACAAGTTGGTATCAGAGCCTTCCCCGACCTTAGGAGCCCCCACTGATTGATCGTTTTTAGCGGCCGAGTTGTGTCTAGAAAAATGTTTTGAGTCATTTAGGAATTATATATCGGAGAGTTTAGGAATTATTTTTACTTCCCAGTCTCCTCATCGCTCTGGTAAGGCATCCTGACGTAGAGTTTTGACTCTTCTCTTCTCAAATTTCACTAAAAAAAATTTAGGATCACGCGGGTATCTTACAATCGTTCCGATGGTTTTGTGATGACAACATTGTCTTGGTGCCTCCTGTTAGCAGGGGTTTAGTGGAGGTGTCCCGGGGAGTTGAGCTCCGAGGTGTTGTCGTCATAATTTTATCGTTACAGTTCTGGAATACCTGAGTTTAGTACGCCGACATCGAAAATCTCTTTTGTACAGTTGTTGGTGAGATAACCCTGATAGCCCAGTACTGAGGCGAGTGCGGGAGTATTGCCATAACTCGTATAATGGATGCTTTTTGAAGGTTGAGGTAGAGGATTTCCGGAGTTTTCTCGGTTATGTGTTGAAGGATGGATACAGCTGGATCTAGGTATTGTTAGTTTGGGTGATATATTTTGTGTCCCCTGTATCCCCAACACCTGATTGCATAACCAGAAAGTTTCGGGAGTTTATAGGTGGGAATTCAAGTAGCTCCTAGAATATCTTTCTAACGGACACATGATACGATATGGGATCTATCATATGTTTGTTTCCGGCTTATTTCCAAGCCAATCCTTTATTTTGTTTTGGTTTGTGGTATTCGAGTTGCTTCGAAGTCAAATGTTGAATCCATACCTTTTCTAACCGGTGTTCTCATATTTCTATGTGAATACTAATCCTTCTTGATCAATGAGGTTGCCATGTCAATCCTTTTTCAACCGGGGCGCTTCCCTTAAAGTTCATCATATTCGTTCAATTTCTACCAGATCATTTATCAGTTCTTTGCATCGGTGTTTGCTTCATCCGTTCCAAGTTGTCTTTGTTTTCCCGCCCTCCCACCCTTATTTCTTCAAGGACGCAGATTTCTTAATCAAGTATCCATTTTATTCATGAGAAGTCTCTTCATTCCTTTCCTTCAATGTTCTTATCCGGTGATTTTCTATGAAGATGCGCAACAACTTCAAGTTCATCATTCTTTGTTATTTTTCTTCTCCGGTGGACTCAATTCAAGCTTTGTCGATTATATCTTTCCTTGTTTCAAATGTTTTATCATGGCGGTGTATCTCTTAATCATCCACTTCTCGCTATTCAATTGTTCCGGAGTGATGAAGATATCTCAGAAGATTCAAGTTTCCATTCTCAATTCACTCAAGTTCTTTTGAGGATGCTATCTCATTAAAGCCATGTAATTCAACCGGTGTAATCTCTCTTCCTAAGCAATTTTTTCAACGGTGTTTCTTTTGAGTGGGCCCTAACCCACAGGTCTTTTCCCAGGTTCTTAGCTGAATCTTCTAATTTTCCCGGAGCTATTCTCAAACTCTTTTCGAAGATTGACGTAAGAATGAATTTTCATCAGTCATATGTCTTTCTCCAAAATCTTTCAAATTCTTTTCATCGTTGGTTCAACCTTTCTATTCTTCATTCCGGAGTGCCTCAACAATTCATGGTGGTGTTTCTCATCGTCATTCTCGGATTTTGAAGACCGAAGAAGAGTTTCCCTTAAATCTTGTCCATTCTCTTGAAGATGCGTGGTTCTAGATTGATGCCATTCTCTCATAATTGTTTCGATTGTGAGAATTCTTTTCATACCCATCCGGAGCATTTCATGAGTTGTTTCCATTTCTTTTCCCCGAAGGCCATCATTTCATAATTCCTCATTCTCAGCTTTCAGCTCTTGTTTTCCAAATCTTACCGGTGCATCATTCAATATTCTCTAATCAGTTCATGATCTCTTCGTTCTCATGTATCTAAATTCTCTCAAGTATCTTCCTTCATTTTGTAATTCTTCTCGGTGTTTCTTATCTTTTCTTCGTTCATTTTCAATTCTTACGGTGGTTCATTCAAGAGTTCTCTTCCTTCGTTATCACATAGATTCGTTCATTCGTTCCAATCCTACCGGTGGTTCGTTGAAGACCTTCTCAAGTTTGCGCTATATCTCTCTTTATCTTTTCTACGAGAATAAGTAGTATGCCAAATCCATTGCTTGTCATCAATTTAAATTGGTGAAGGATATGCATAACGTAATTCTTATTATGGTTTCATCCAAGTGATCTAGTTTCTTCTTTCCAGAGTTGTTCATCATGTCACATGTCTCGGTTTGAGAGGCTTCATCTTTTTCATTTCCGGAGTTCCAAGTTTTCCGCATTATCTCGTTGCGAAGCTCCATCTAAATCATCGCAAGGCTTCACCTTGTGTTTTCAACTTCTCTTTATTTTTATCAAACTTTCATTACCGGAGTTCTTCATGGAGGCTCTACATGGTGGTTTATCAAGGACCCTTTTCATTATTCAATTGTTCTTCAAGATTTTCTCGGAGTTAAGATCCGCCAAGCTATACTCTAAAATAAACATGGTGTTCAACACATGTCTTGTTTTGAGGATTCAATCGTTCATCATCTTGTATTTCAAAGTGCTATTCACTCTACCTTATCATTTGAGGTGGTGTTATGTCATTCTTGACAATTTCACTTCGTGGTTCATGATTCACAAGTTGTTAAGAATGAGATATTTAAACCCATCATTTTTCTCTATGTTCAGGAGATCCTTTGCAACCCATCAACCTCTTCATTAGAGTTATCTTGGGGTTATATTTCACCTAAAGTCTTCCATTGGGAATGTTGCTATTTGTGGTGATTATGCATGACCCAAGCTTGCTCTTTATCCTCTTGGTGGAAGAAGTTTTCATCTCTTCATTGATCTCAAGCAAGCAATTGTTTTCGTTAGTGGCAGAAGTTCACCTCAAGTTTTGAGATGTCTCCATAAGTCCACGAGGATCATATCCTTTTCGTTGTTGATTCTCCAACAACTCCGTTCAATTCTTCTTTGCAAGGAGGCTTTCCTAGCTCATTTGTGGCAGAAGTTGGCATTTTCTTCTCCATCCTTTTATTTCAATTATCTATCTTCTATTTCTTCCTTTCGGAGGCATTGTGATGTTGCTCTCTTCACCCATCATCTCGTTCTTGCCAAGATCATGTTCTTTTCCTTGCTTATCCATTTAATCCGAAGTGTTGTGCTCTCATTCAAGTTCTTTCATCTTATCAAGTTTTGCCTTCCTTCTCTACCGGAGTGTTGTCTGAAATCTTTCCTACCCCTTGTGCCATTCTTTCAATAGTTCGGGAGGCAGTGTTTGTTGATTTCATCAAGTATCCTCTCATCTTGTAAAGATCATGCTCAATTCCTCCATTTATAGTCGGAATGCTGCCCAAATTATATCATTGGTATTCCTTCGCTATCTTGTTTCAATCGGAGTGCTTTCAATATCTATCTTATCACTAAACCTCTTGGTTCTTGTCGTATCCCATGTTCCTCTTATCTAACGGAGTGTTTTCAAGTTCGTTCAACTCCGTTGTCTTCTTTCTTTCAACTTTTCAACCTCTCAAGGTTCTTTGGTTTCACTCTTTTGTCAAAGAAGCAACTTAGTTTTACCTTTCTCTTCCTCTTCCGTTTTCTCTCCGGTGTCATCCTAGATCTCGGGACGAGATCCTCTCATAGTGGTGGAGTGTTGTAACGCCCCGAGACTGATGTGCCAGTTGTCCTCCCGTTATTCGCTGTTGTTGCTTTGTCATTTGCTTGCGTGTCGCATCTTGCTATGTCATCATCCGCATTGCATCGTCATGTTTTCGAAACTTGCATCCGTCCGGGTTCTCCGAGTTCTCTCCCTTGTCCGTTCTGAGACCAACCACACTTGCACGCACCCGCGGCATGTCCGAAATAGTATTTTATAAGTGGCTGGAAAATGTTCTCGGAATGGGATGAAAGTTGGCGTGCGGTGTTGTTTTGGTGTCAGTAGACCGCCTGCCAAGTTTCATCGCATTCGGAGTCCGTTTGACGCCCCAACGAATAAATATAGCGGCATTATAGCCGGTCTAACGTCGGACGTTTTCGGTCTCCGGAAACCGTGTCGGGCTGCATCTCTTCCCACTTCTCTCAGACCAACCCGCTCTTCACAATCCGCCAGACCCAACCTAACCTCTCTCGTCAGCCCGCGGACTCTCCTTGCGCGCGCGTCCGAAAGTTGTCCCGGACCCGAACCGGACTGCCGCTACCGTTGTATCCGGATCATCCCCTAACGTCTACAAAATATCTCCGTTTTATTAAATGGACTCTCTAAGCTACTCTTTTACGACCGCCCGATTATAATTGGACGGACCGGATTTGGTCCTACCTAGTCCCCTACCTATATAATCAGACCAAATCCCTAATTTCTAGGGATCCTCCTCCCCGCCGCCAGTTTCTAGTTCTCCTCGGGATCCATCCCGAGCCAACCCGCAGCTGCCACTCCTCTCCTGGATGTCCTCTCTCCTTCGTGCAGCCAGCCAGAGCTCGATCCCGATTGGATCGAGGCCCTTCCTCCTCCCTCGTCTCAGCAGGAGCCCGAGTCTTCGCCTTGTGCCACGTCACCGCCGGCAAGCTTCGCCGGAGATGAGCACCGACGCCCCCTTCTTCTCCTTCCCATGCTCCTCTCGTTTCCCTCTCTAACCCCTTTGCTTTCTGCCCATCTGCTGCAGGAGCAGCTACGCCCTGGGAAGGAGCACACCAGGCGCCATGGCCACCGAAGGGACTTCGCCGTGCTCCTCCCCTGCCCCGAGCCTCTGTCGCGCCAGCCCTCCTCTGTTTCGCCATCGCCGTGGGCCGTTCCTCTGCTTCGTCGCCGTCCAGGACCACCGCGAGCCGCCGCTGGGTCCCTCCCTCCTCGACTCCAGCAAGCCTCGTCGGAGTCCAAGCCCTCGCCGTCCTGAGCCTGGAGCGGCGCTCCTCCGCCCCTGCACCTGCATCGCGCCACCGCCTGGAGCCCCAAGTCCGTCGGCCCTCCTCCAATTCGCCAGCCTCCCTGTTGCCGCGCCTGCGTCGCCCTGTTGCCGCGAGTGAAGACGCCGGTGAATCCCGCAGGTCGCCGCCTCGACAAGTCCCTCGCCTCGCCGTCCTGTGCCTGGAGCCGCACCCCCCTTCGTCTTCTCTTCCTTGAGCCATCGCAGCAGGCGGACCTTCGCATCCGGCCACGCCGTCGGCAAGCCTGCCTCCTCCGCTTCGACATGTCCCTGCTGCCTCTATCGCGAGCGTCGCGCCTGCACCCGTTGACCGCATCGCTCGCACGGGCCGGTTTCGCTCCGTGCCTCATCCGCCCCGCCCGCGGCCTAGCAAGAGGCTGCGGCCCAGTCTCCCCAACCGCAGGCCTCAAGGGGCCCCCAATGTGAGCAGCCCCTCCAGTCCCTCTCCTGTACGCTATCGGGCCAGCCAGTTTCAGCCCAGTGCATGTTTTTTTTCCTGCCTGCGATTTTATCATTTATCCAGAGATTGCAGTTTAAAAGAAAACCCCTCCATGTTCATGCATTAATAATTCACAAACCATGCATTAGAATTAAATAAACTATATATGTAACTTGCTTAGAATTTCATCTAGTTTCCTAATATGCAACTTTCATCCATGTTAAAAATGTTTAACTTGCTGTTTGCATTAATTTGTTAAAATGTCATGTTAAAATGGTTTAATTCATAACTAAATAACCGTAGCTCCATTTTAAATCAACTTTATATGGAAATGGGGTAGAAAAATGCCTAGTTTAACATGGTGCACTTTATTTTCCTGATTAACAACATTAAGTTATGTTTATGGCAGAACGGTACCAAATTCGAAATATGTACATGAGGATTTTCCGGAATTGTTGTTTGTTGTTCCGGCCTCATTTAAACTTGCCTAAATAGGTAGTTTCATTTTGCTTCACATCTTGCCATGTTAACCAACATTTAATCTTGTCTTGTTCATAGCCGAGAGAGAACTAAATAATTGATGTGGTGTTTCTCCAATATGCAACCCGTTGCATATTGAGCTCCACTTAATTTGTGGTTTTGTTTGTGCACTTTGCCATGCCATGCATATTTAAACCGGACATGCATCATACTTGTTTGTGCATCATGCCATGGTTATGCTTGTGTGTTTACTATGTTGTTTGTTTCTTTCCGGGTTGCTTCTCTCGTTAGCTTCGGTTTCGTTCCGGAGTTGTGAGGATTCGTTCGACTACATCCTTTTGTCTTCTTCATGGACTCGTTCTTCTTCCTTGCGGGATCTCAGGCAAGATGACCATACCCTCGAAATCACTTCTATCTTTGCTTGCTAGATTGCTCGCTCTTTTGCTATGCCTTTGCTGCGATACCTACCACTTGCTTTTCATGCCTCCCATATTGTCAAACCAAGCCTCTAACCCACCTTGTCCTAGCAAACCATTGTTTGGCTATGTTACCGCTTTGCTCAGCCCCTCTTATAGCGTGGTTAGTTGCAGGTGAAGATGAAGTTTGTTCCTTGTTGGAACATGAAGATGTTGTTCCTTGTTGGAACATGTTTACTTGTTGGGATATCACAATATATCTTATTTAATTAATGCATCTATATACTTGGTAAAGGGTGGAAGGCTCGGCCTTATGCCTGGTGTTTTGTTCCACTCTTGCCGCCCTAGTTTCCGTCATATCGGTGTTATGTTCCCGGATTCTGCGTCCCTAAAGCGGTCGGGTGATTTATGGGACCCCCTTGACAGTTCGCTTTGAATAAGACTTTTCCAGCGAGGCCCAACATTGGTTTACCATTTGCCTACCACCTATCCCTTTCCCTTGGGTCAGCCAGCCCGAGGGTCATCTTTATTCAGCCCCCCCCCCCCCCGGGCCAATGCTTGTCTAAGTGTTGGCCCGAACTAGAGCCCTTTGCAGCGCCACCTCAGGGAAACTTGAGGTCTGGTTTTAGTTGTACGGAGTGTTCATCCGGTGTTGCCCTGAGAACGAGATATGTGCAGATCCTATCAGGATGTCGGCGCATCGGGCGGCTTTGCTGGACTTGTTTTATTGCTGTTGAAATGTCTTGTAGCCGGGATTCCGAGACTGATCGGGTCTTCCCGGGGAGAAGGAATATCCTTCGTTGATTGCGAGAGCTTATCATGGGCTAAGTTGGGACACCCCTGCAGGGTTTGAACTTTCGAAAGCCGTGCCCGCGGTTATGTGGCAGATGGGAATTTGTTAATGTCCGGTTGTAGAAAACCCGAAGTTGATCTTAACTAAAATACACCAACCGCGTGTGTAACCGTGATGGTCTCTTCTCGGCGGAGTCCGGGAAGTGAACACGGTGTTGGAGTTATGCTTGACGTAGGTTGTTCTAGGATCACTTCTTGATCATAGTTCATCGACCGTGCTTTGCCTTCTCTTCTCACTCTCATTTGCGTATGTTAGCCACCAGATATGCTAGTCGCTTGCTGCAGATCCACCTCACTACCTTTTAACCTACCTATAAGCTTAAATAGTCTTGATCTCGCGGGTGTGAGATTGCTGAGTCCCCGTGACTCACAGATACTTCCAAAACCAGTTTGCAGGTGCCGATGAAACCGTGCAGGTGACGCACCCGAGCTCAAGGAGATGCTCGATGAAGATCTTGTTCATTGTGGTGTTTCATTTCAGTTGATCAGTAGTGGAGCCCAGTTGGGGTCGATTGGGGATCTGTGTAGCATTTGGGGTAGTCTTCTTTTATTTCGGTTCCGTAGTCGGACCGTGATTGTATCTGTATGATGTATTGCTTTATTTATGTATTGTGTGAAGTGACGACTGTAAGCCAACTATGTATCTCTTTCCCTTATGTATTACATGGGTTGTGTGAAGATTACCTCACTTGCGACATTGCTTTCAATGCGGTTATGCCTCTAAGTCGTGCTTCGACACGTAGGAGATATAGCCGCATTGAGGGCGTTACACGTAGCCGCCTATGTATGAGTCAATTGGTATGGCACCGCGAAGAATTATCCTTGGGCCCATGACCAAAACTCGTCTTTAAAGCACAAGTACCATCAACAATGGCTAATGTGAAAGAGTTGATCAATTTATGCATAATGGGGGGAGGGAGAGTTCATTGAGAGAACAACACTCCCCCTATTTCCATGCCTACATCTAAACAAGATAACAAGTTGAGTATGGTGGGGTGTGCAAGGGTTCAAGCAACATTGCTCGAATCAATGATATTTAGCTCTTGCCTTCACTCATGAAATCTTGCTTCATCCAAGGGCTTCGTGAAAATATCTGCAAGGTTATCATGAGTGTTGACGTAGTTGAGCTTGATCTCCCCTCGCCTAATGTGATCCCGGATGAAGTGATACCGAATCTAAATATGCTTCGCCTTGAAGAGTTGCACTGGGTTGAGAGAAATCTTGATGGCACTTTCATTGTCACACCAAAGGGGCACTTTGTCGCAAATGATACCGTAATCCTTTAAAGTTTGCATCATCCATAGAAGTTGTGCACAACAAATACCGGCCGCCACATACACCGCTTCGGTTGACGAGAGAGACACACAACTTTGCTTCTTAGAATACCAACTTACCAAAGAGCAACCAAGGAATTGGCACCCTCCGGAAGTGGACTTCCTATCCACTTTATCTCCCGCCCAATCCGAGTCCGAATAACCCACAAGCTTGAAATTTGCTCCTCTTGGGTACCATAAGCCAAAGTTTGGGGTATGAGCCAAATATCGAAAGATTCGTTTGACCGCCACAAAGTGACTTTCCTTAGGTGCGGCTTGAAACCGTACACAAATTCCCACACTCAACATGATATCCGGTCTAGATGCACAAAGGTAAAGCAAGGAGCCAATCATGGAGAGATATACCTTTTGATCCACCGCTTTACCATTGGGATCAATGTCAAGTTGGCACTTGGTGGGCATTGGAGTGGAAGCCGGCTTGACATCACTTAGCTTGAATCTCTTTAGCATGTCTTGATTGTGTATTTGGCTTGGTTGATGAAGGTTCCTTCTCTTCTTTGTTTGACTTCGAATCCAAGGAAGAACTTCAACTCTCCCATCAAAGACATCTTGAACTTAGAGGTCATGAGAGCGGCAAATTCCTCATTGAAAGCTTTGTTAGGGGAACCAAAGATAATGTCATCAACATATAGTTGGAACACAAACAACTCCCCTTTGACCTTCTTAGTAAAAAGAGTGGGATCGATTTTCCCAACTTCAAATCCACGATCTTGCAACAACTCGGTAAGGTGATCATACCACGCATGTGGGGCTTGCTTAAGGCCATAGAGTGCCTTATCGAGTTGATACACATGATCGGGGAAGCAGGGATCCACGAACCCGGGGGGTTGCTTGACATAGACCAACTCATTAATAGGACCATTAAGAAAAGCACTCTTCACATCCATTTGTTGTAACTTAAAGTTATGATGGGAAGCATAACAAATCAACAAACGAATGGATTCAAGGCGAGCAACGGGAGCAAAGGTTTCACCGTAGTTGATAACCTCGACTTGGAAGTAGCCCTGTGCTACCAATCGTGCCTTATTGCGAACTATGGTCCCATGAGCATCTTGCTTGTTCTTGAATATCCACTTGGTTCCAATGACATTGTGGTTCCCCGTTGGCCTTGGCACCAATCGCCACACCTTGTTGTACTCGAAGTTGTTGAGTTCTTCATGCATCGCATTGAGCCAATCCGGATCTTCAACCGCCTCATAGACCTTTTGGGGTTCAACACAAGAGACAAACGCGTGATGTTCACAATAGTTTGCCAATTGTCTACGAGTGCTCACCCCCTTTTGAATGCTTCCAAGCACATTCTTCATGAGATGACCCTTGGTAGAGAGCTTGGATGCAATCTTGGCGGCACGACGCTCCAATTCCTCCTCGGGGGTGAGATGAGGAGCGGTCACTTCTTCATCTTGAGCGTCGTCTTGAGCTCGTTCTTGATCTTGAGCTTGCTCTTGACCTTGAACATGCTCGGAGGAGAGAACTTGACCTTGGGCATCACTTGGTGATTCAACACCGTCTTGAGATTGATTTTGCCCTTTGTCTTGTTCATGATGTTGAGGGCCTTCACTTTGTTCTTCAGAAGCGTGTGGGCCTTGGGTTGGTGATGGCTCCACTTGAGTGGAGCACTGTCCTTCTCCTTTGGCCACTAGGGGTTCCTCAGTGGGTAGGATAAAACCAACTCCCATTCTTCTTATGGCTTGAGGAGGAATTTAATCACCTACATCACAAGTGCCACTTTGCTCCACTTGGGAGCCGTTATTCTCATCAAACTCCACGTTACACGTCTCCTCAATAAGTCTCGTGGACTTATTGAGGACACGGTAAGCATGAGAGTTTGTAGCATAACCAACAAATATGCCCTCATAAGCTCTAGCCTCAGATTTAGACAAACGAACACATTTCTTGAGAATGAAACACTTACACCCGAACACCCGAAAGTACTTGAGGTTGGGCTTGTTACCAGTGAGGATCTCATATGGAGTCTTGTTCAAGCCCTTGCGGAGGTAGAGCCGATTGGATGCATGACACGCGGTGTTGATGGCTTCGGCCCAAAAGTTGTATGGAGACTTGAACTCCGCCATCATGGTCCTTGCCGCATCCATCAACGTCCGGTTCTTCCTTTCCGCTACACCATTTTGTTGAGGGGTGTATGGTGTGGAATATTGATGCTTGATCCCCTCATCACTAAGAAACTCATCCAAGGTGTATGAGGGAGTCCTGGATTTGGGGGTGTCCGGATGGCCGGACTCCTGGACTATGAAGATACAAGATTGAAGACTTCTTCCCGTGTCTGGATGGGACTTTCCTTGGCGTGGAAGGCAAGCTTGGCGATGCGGATATTTAGATCTCCTACCATTGTAACCGACTTTGTGTAACCCTAACCCTCTCCGGTGTCTATATAAACCGGAGGGTTTTAGTCCGTAGGACAACATACAACAATCATACCATAGGCTAGCTTCTAGGGTTTAGCCTCCTTGATCTCGTGGTAGATCTACTCTTGTACTACCCATATCGTCAATATTAATCAAGCAGGACGTAGGGTTTTACCTCCATCAAGAGGTCCCGAACCTGGGTAAAACATTGTGTCCCTTGTCTCTTGTTACCATCCGCCTAGACGCACAGTTCGGGACCCCCTACCCGAGATCCGCCGGTTTTGACACTGACATTGGTGCTTTCATTGAGAGTTCCTCTGTGTCGTCGCTTTTAGGCCCGATGGCTCCTCCGATCATCAATAACGATGTAGTCCAGGGTGAGACTTTTTCTCCCCGGACAGATCTTCATCTTCGGCGGCTTCGCACTGCGGGCCAATTCGCTTGGCCATCTGGAGCAGATCGAAAGCTACGCCCCTGGCCATCAGGTCAAGTTTGGAAGTTTAAACTACACTGCTGACGTCCGCGGAGACTTTATCTTTGACGGATTCGAGCCACAGCCGAGCGCGCCGCACTGTCATGATGGGCATGATCTAGCTCTGCCGCCGAACAGTGCCCTGGAGGCCGCACACGCATCGGTTCCGACCCTCGATTCGGAACCAACTGCGCCAATCGAGGATGAGTGGTTGGATGCCGCCTCGGGGGTTGCGATCCCAACGGCGATCGAGCCGGACACCACCCCGCACTCCGCAAGGCTCGTGACTCCGAGGGGCCGGACTCCTATCCGGACTCCGAGCCCTCCACGCCCCTACCAATCGAATCCGATTGGGCGCCGATCATGGAGTTTACCACCGCGGACATCTTTCAGCACTCGCTATTTAGCGATATTCTGAAGTCATTAAAGTCTCTCTCTTTATCAGGAGAGCCCTGGCCATACTGCGGTCACCAGGGTTGGGATACGGACGATGAAGAAATTCAAAGCCCACCCACCACCCACTTGGTAGCCATTGTCAATAATTTAAACGACGTGCTCAATTTTGACTCCGAAGACATCGACGGTATAGACGACGATGCAGGAGACCCACATGAACCAACGCCTATAGGGCATTGGGCAGCAACCTCGTCTCATGATGTGTACATGGTGGATACACCTAAAGGAAGCGACAATGAGGAACACGGGGATGCAACGAGGGATCGATCTCTCGAAAAGCAATCAAAGCGGCGGCGTAAACGCCGCTCCAAGCCCCGCCTCGATAAAGACCCAGCCATAGAGCAGGATGAGCCGGCGGACGACGAGCATGCCTTAGAGCAACCGTCCGAACAGGGCAACTCGGATAAAGAAACCGAACAACCCGCCCCCGGCATAAACGGCATTTCGGACGACCTTACACCGGATAAGCTCATGGAGCAGTAGAACCTCCACAAAAGGCTCGTTGCTACTGCACGTAGCCTGCAAAAACAGAAGCGGAAGCTCAAAAGCACGGAAGACGCACTCAGAATCAAATGGAGCAAAATACTCAACACCACAGACAAATATGACGGCAGTCGCCGCACAAAAAGTTATCCGAAGCGAAAGCTACTACCGGAATTCGACGAGGAGGCCCTAGAGCTCCCGCAGTCAAAAAGTAAGAAAGTCACCCGGTCGGATAGACGACCCCACGGCCAGCATGGAGCGGCAAGCGGCGCCGCACACAAGCCGGCACGCAATCCACTCAAGGATTCGCATCAAAAAGATGGCCCAGCCAAATCTATTTATGGGCCAAGAAAGCAAGCTCTCATAAGCAATGCAACAAAACTAGTATCTGAACATTACGGCACACCCAAATACAGGGGTGCTGCACACCCCCTATGTTTCACCGATGAGGTCCTGGATTATGAATTTCCAGCGGGATTCAAACCCGTAAACATAGAGGCGTACGACGGAACAACAGACCCTGGAGTCTGGATCGAGGATTATATCCTCCACATACATATGGCCAGAGGAGATGACCTCCACGCCATAAAATACTTACCCCTCAAGCTTAAAGGGCCAGCCCGGCATTGGCTCAAAAGCCTTCCTGGAAACACAACTGGAAGTTGGGAAGAGCTCGAGGACGCTTTCCGAGCAAATTTTCAAGGGACCTATGTCCACCCTCCGGATGCAGACGATCTCAGTCACATAACACAACAGCCCGGAGAGTCAGCTCAGCAATTCTGGAATAGATTTCTTACTAAAAAGAATCAGGTAGTCGACTGTACGGACGCCGAAGCCTTAGCAGCTTTTAAGCATAGCCTCCGAGACGAATGGCTCGCCAGACACCTCGGCCAAGAAAAGCCAAGAACAATGGCCGCATTGACAAGCCTCATGACCCGCTTTTGCGCAAGAGAGGACAGCTGGTTGGCAAGATGTAGCACCAGCGACCCAAGTACATCTAAAACTAGGGATGGAAATGGAAAACCGCGACGCAACAAGGATCAGAGCCGGACTAAGGAAAACAGTCTGAAGAGCACGACAGTCAATGTCGGATTCAAAAGCTCGCGGCAGAATCAGAAAAATCCGCCCCTCAAAGATAATAGGGACGAGCTGTCCAACTTAAACAAAATCTTGGACAAGATATGCCAGCTACACAGTACTCCTGGGAAGCCTGCAAACCATACCCACAGAGATTGCTGGGTCTTTAAGCAATCTGGCAGACTCAACGTCGAACACAAGGGGCTTGACACACCAAGCGAAGATGATGATGAACCGCAAAAGCAGAGCACCAGGAAACAAAAGAATTTTCCACAAGAAGTAAAAACAGTAAACTTACTTCACATAACAAAACGCGCGGTGCCCATAAAGGTACGCGCCATACGGCCTATCCCAAAGGAGCCTCGCCACTGGTTGTCAAAACCAATCATCTCCGATCATCTGGATTACTCTAGAAGTATCAGGAACGCAGGCTGGACTGCCTTGGTACTCAATCCAATAATTGGCGGACTCCAGTTTACAAATGTCCTGATGGACGGCGGCAGCGGTCTAAACATGATATATCAGGACACAATCCGCCACATGGGGATAGACCCAACAAAAATTCGCCACAGCAAAACCTCCTTTCAAGGGGTAACGCCAGGTCCGGATACCCATTGCATGGGTTTTCTCCATCTTGAAGTTATGTTCGGCTCCCCCGATAACTTCCGCCGCAAAAAGCTAACTTTTCACATCGTCCCATTCTCAAGTCGCTATTAAGCACTACTGGGACGCGAAGCTTTCGCCCTCTTTAACGCAATACCGCATTACGCATCCCTTACGCTCAAGATGCCCGGTCCACGAGGCATCATCTCACTAAAGGGAAACATCGAATGCGCCCCCCACGTAGAGGATCGTGCGGCTGCCTTAACAGCCCCACAATAAAACGGCTTCACAAGCCAAAAACATCCAAACATGTCGTTAACACCACGGACACGGCTAGACGAGTCCGGCATTAACATATAATTAATAAAGGCTTAATAGCCGTATACCCCTGCACTAGGGGCTCCGCACATATAAATTATGAGACAATCAAGCTCAATTTTACCCATTTCAATTTATACTTTGTTTATTTAGTATAACTTTTGTTCGGCACGACATTTTTTCAACTAAGTTCCTCTCTTTTACAGATGAACATCGTGCTGCGCCCGTCCAGGATATGGCACAACAGAGACACAGGCGCAGACGTGCAGCAGGGACCCGTTCCAAGGATTCTTTTCAGATTAAGACCCTGCGTAAACCTTTTTTACTGTCTCTTGTTGATACACATCCTCCGGTTTTTCGGTATAATCAAGGAGGAGACTGGCGTCTTGGCATGTGGCCACATCAGGAATTTTGCGCGTACCTGGACACTAGGGGCTTATAACTAAGGGCGTGATCCCACCCGCACTCATAAAGACCGAATACCTTAGGGAGTGTTCGGCGTCGCGAGTTTGGCCTTATATGCATCAGCTCCGAATCATGTCTTTGGTCAAATGTTGGTTTGCCCGGCTCCTGTGTTCGGCTGCCTTACGTTCCGCTCTATCGGCTAAGGCGGCACCAGGAGAACTAATGCGATTATGCCCCGGTTCGGCCAGGCGAGCACCTCAGTAGAGAAAGCCGAAAACTGACTGTCATGATATAGCGTGAGACTGGTCAACCACTCGATGACTCACCGGAATCTATAGGATTCCTCCGCATTAACGAAGGGCCGTTTCCCGGCCAGGCACATATGCGCCCCGAATTCGGGCGGGCGCAGGCGCCACCAGGGGCTATCTAAGTAGACTCACTGTCAAGATCCTATGGCTAAGTGAAAGTGATAAAGCATTATAGTCCGATTGCCTAGCTCGCTGCGCTATCACCTCCTTTGTAGGACCAAGACGTTGGATCAAGAGCGAAAATGCGCCTTCTGTGTGCACCCCCGCATTATTTGCGTGGGGGCTAAAGCCGACGACTGCCATCTTTCAGATTATATATATTTTTTAAAACGGCCGCACAGGAGGTGTTGCAAATACTTGAAGGCACAAGTATAAAAGGCTTCTACAATTTATCAAAATATTGTTTTACAATAAAATATGCTATTAGAACATAGCATCCTTCGAGCACTGTGTCTCTATTACACGAGCGCCTCGAAGGACTTCCTGAAAATAGTGCTCGGCAGGTACTCGGCTTTTGTCCGAATCTCGGGACGGAACAACGGTGGTCTCCATCTCCGCCCAGTATGTCTTGACACGGGCAAGAGCCATCCGTGCACCCTCCATGCATGCTGACCTCTTCATTGCATTGATACGTGGCACCGCACCAAGGAATTGTTGCACTAAGCAGAAATAACTCTTCGGCTCTGATATCTCCGGCCACAGATGACTCATGATGCACCTCATGGCGAGTTCGGACAACCTATTCAGCTCGGCCCATTCGGCCAGACGATCGGCCACTGACAGTGGACGCTCTGGATTGTGGAACTACGACCAGAAGAGTTTCTCCACTTCACGATCTTCTTGATCTCGAAAGTTTTCGGTCGCATCAGCAGCACTTGCCGCCAAATCCAGATAGGTGTCCACCGTACTCCACAACCGGTCCAACGGAGCATGCTTAGGATCACAAAACTTCCTCCCCAACATAAAGGGCTTTCCAGCCGCGATTTCTCCGGCCTGACATAGTTCCTCCTTCGCAGCTCTGATCGCAGAGCGAGCGTCCTTGGCATCGGCAATGGCCTTCTCCAAGTTTGTCTGTCCTGCCCAGTCTTCTTTTTCCAGAAGCTTGCAACGGACAACAACTTTTTCAGCTTCACGGCCATCTCGGCCATCTCTTTCTTGCTTTGGCAGTGAGCAGCCTGTTCGGCTCTCACCTCTTCAAGGGCCTTCTCGGCAGCCGCATCACTTTTTCTGGCTTGTCCCTTGGCTCGGGCAAGTTCTGCCCGAAGACTCTCCATGGCAGTCGCACCATCTGCATCAAGCACACACATAGTAAGATACTGGCATAGGCTCATCTTACCAGGTGCCAATGGAGGGGTTACATACCTTGCGCCTCATTAAGCCGCTTGTTAACAAGCACGATGTCGTCCTCTGCCACGTCAAGTTGTCGCTTTAGCTCGGCAAAATCATCAGTCCGGCTGGACGCCGGACACTTCGTCACCTACATATGAAGATAGGATTTTAGATCTGGGGTTATGATCCTCTACGCGCCATCAATTTTGACAACGCACAGAGTCTCAGGGGCTACTATGTGCACATGGCGCATCTCGTTTATGCGCCACTGTTAAAAAAGGGTGCGTTATTCCGCGTACCTCAAAACCCGTCAGTAAACTTCTGATGGCCTCGTGCAATCCGCTTTCCGCGGACGAAACCTTCTCAATCACCGTGCCCATCAATGCACGATGCTCCTCTAAGATAGAGGCTCGCCCTAGCAGATCCTTCAGCTCCTCAGACCGGGCACCGGACGGTACCAGACTCGTCCTATGGCCTTTCTCAAAGGACGGACGCGGAGAAACTTGGGGGGCCACATGGCTACCTTCCGGCCTTGCCGGATTCGGAGAAACCCTCCGCGACGATACCTCAGGGTCGCCCGCCTCTCTAGGCGGTTCGGCAGGGGGAGGCGTTCCGCTCTCCATCATCTCCGGAAGAAGATTCCCAGAGGACGAGCTCTGTTGAGAAGGGCTGAGGTCCGAACTACAAGGTAAAGTTTCGGTTACTCTTCTCAGATATAAAACAAGGATTCTTCTCAAAGAAAAAACCTCTATCTACTTACGGCTCGGTGGACGGCTGACCCCCTTGAGGGTATAATTCGGCCGAGGTATCCCCCGACGCAGGACCCTCTGACGAGGATTTCTTTCCCCGCTTTGAGGCCATGGTCTCCGGGTCTTTAGAGGCGGTCCTCTTCTTCCCCTGAGGAGAGGAATTTTCGATTCCTTCCCTCCGAATAGCCTCCTTCGAGGAGGCCGTAGTTTCCTTGTCCCCTCCCTTGCCTTCCTCCAAAGGGACAATCTTCAACATCCTAACCAGCACGGGATCCGGCGTGGTCTCGGGGAGGGGAGCCGGACACCTGATAAGTTTTGCATTCGCTATCCACTCCTATTTAAAGAACAACTCTTTAGAGGCAAATTTTATGACAAATATACGGATAGCGAGTCCGGGCACAAGGCTACTTACTTGAGTATCCGTGCGATTGCAGCTCAGACCTGCGTCCTCGGTCAAGTCCGGACACGTTGCTTGTGATCCGAAGAACAATTTATACATCTCCGTGGGCGTCGCGCCCATGAAATGCTGGAGAGCTCGCGGTCCCTCCGAATTAAACTCCCACATGCGAAGGGAGCGACGTTTGCCGGGCAGGGTTCAGCGGATCAGCATGACCTGCGTCACCATGACCAGGCTGAGGTCTCTTTCTAAGAGATCCCTGATGCGGCCCTGCAACAAGGGCACGTCCTTGGATGACCCCCAGTCTAGTCCTTTGTTGACCCATGACGCTAGCTATGGTGGGGGACCCGAGCGGAAAATAGGTGGCACCACCCACTTGGTGCCCCTGGGAGCGGTGATATAGAACCACTCTCGTTGCCATAAGTCGAGCTCCTCTTGAAAAGATCCCTCGGGCCATGGAACATAGGCATTCTTGCTTATAACAGCGCCTCCGCACTCTGCATGCCGCCCCTCGATCATCTTCGGCACTACTTCGAAGGTCTTGAGCCATAGTCCGAAGTGAGGAGCAACATGGAGGAAGGCTTCACACACGATGATGAAAGAGAAGATGTGGAGGATGGACTCCGGGGCTAAGTCGTGAAATTCCAGCCCATAATAAAACATGAGCCCCCTCATGAAGGGATCCATCAGGAAGCCTAGCCCCCGAAAGAAGTGAGACATGAACACCACACTCTCACCAGGCCTGGGAGTGGGAATGACCTGCCCTTGAGCAGGCAACATATGCAAGATCTCGCCAGTCAAGAACCCGGCCTCTCTCAGCTTTAGCGCGTCCTCCTCCATAACGGAAGAGGGCACCCATCGGCCTCGAAGGTCAGAACTGGACATTGTCGAAGAACCAGAGCGCCCGAAATCTGGAGCCTGGGGTGTTGGGACTCGAGGCAAAGGGCAAAATCGTTTGAGATTGAAACAAAGGAGTAAGGCCTTGGTCTCTTTATAAGAGGTTGAATACCAAAGGCCCTCCCCGTAACCGTTTGGGACTCGCCTTTAATCGAGAAAACATGCCAACGGGCACGATCGGGTTACCCACGTCTGTATTGATGAGAATCCCATAAATAAAGGGGCACGATCTCTGCTTTGACAAGACGTGCCAAGGAAACCGCCTCGCAAAATGCGCTGAGGTGGGGGAGTAAAAACGATTCGAACAAAGGCTTGGCCATAGTGTAATGTCACACTACGGAATACGTCAGCAGATTAGATTTGTGTAAATATTATTTTCTCTACGGCGATATGTGGAAACTTATTTTGCAGAGTCGGACACTGCCTTTTGTGTTCAAAATCTTCTATGAAGTACTTGGAGGAGGAACCCGCCTTGCAATGCCGAAGACAATCTGCGCGCCGGACTCATCGTCATTGAAGCCTTGTTCAGGGGCTACTGAGGGAGTCCTGGATTAGGGGGTGTCCTGATGGCCGGACTATACCTTCAGCCGGACTCCTGGACTATGAAGATACAAGATTGAAGACTTCGTCCCGTGTCCGGATGGGACTTTCCTTGGCGTGGAAGGCAAGCTTGGCGATGCGGATATTTAGATCTCCTACCATTGTAACCGACTTTGTGTAACCCTAACCCTCTCCGGTGTCTATATAAACCGGAGGGTTTTAGTCCGTAGGACAACTCCAATATACAACAATCATACCATAGGCTAGCTTCTAGGGTTTGGCCTCCGTGATTTCGTGGTAGATCTACTCTTGTACTACCCATATCATCAATATTAATCAAGAAGGACGTAGGGTTTTACCTCCATCAAGAGGGCCCGAACCTGGGTAAAACTTCTTGTCCCTTGTCTCCTTTTACCATCCGCCTAGACGCACAGTTCGGGACCCCCTACCCGAGATCCGCCGGTTTTGACACCGACACTCGCGAATCAGACCTGCTGCCTCCAGCTTGCGGGTTTCTTGGACGATGAAGGACTGCCTCTCTGTGGACTGTCGTCGTGCCTTATGCTTCACAGGGTGCACATTGGGGCACACCCTCAAGTGATGCTCGATCACCCCTCTTGGGACCCCTACTAGTTGCTTGGGTTCCCAGGTGAATACATCCTTGTTCGCACGCAGGACCCTCACCAATGCCTCCTCTTGGTCCGGGTCGAGGTTGGAGCCTATGGTGAAGGTGGCTCCTGAGGACCCATCTTCCTCGACCGGCACCTTCTTGGTTTCGGCCCGATCTTGAGCGAACAACTGCTTCTTCCTTGCTGGCATGGCCTCCTTAACCCCAGGGGCTGCCTCATTGGCCGGTCGCGCTGCTGCGGCGGTTTTGAGGACAAACTTGAGCACTGCCAGAGCCTCCTTGGTGTCTCCAACTACGGTGAGGATGTCCTTGCTCCCGGACTTTGTGTAACCCTGTAGGATCTAGAAGTAGGTATGTCTAGAGGGGGGGTGATTAGACACTTAATGCTAAAGTTGCAATTTTTAATCTTTTTCGGTTTGAGTGGAGTTTTAGGCACAACTTCAACATACACAATACATATCAAGAAAGCATGCAAAGAGTATATGAGCAGCGGAAAGTAAAGCATGCAAATTGCAAGAATGTAAAGGGAAGGGTTTGGAGAATTCAAACGCAATTGGAGACACGGATGTTTTTCCCGTGGTTCGGATAGGTGGTGCTATCCTACATCCACGTTGATGGAGACTTCAACCCATGAAGGGTAACGGTTGCGCGAGTCCACGGAGGGCTCCACCCACAAAGGGTCCACGAAGAAGCAACCTTGTCTATCCCATCATGGCCATCGCCCACGAAGGACTTGCCTCACTAGCGGTAGATCTTCACGAAGTAGGCGATCTCCTTGCCCTTACAAACTCCTTGGTTCAACTCCACAATCTTGTCGGAGGCTCCCAAGTGACACCTAGCCAATCTAGGAGACACCACTCTCCAAGAAGTAACAAATGGTGTGTTGATGATGAAGTCCTTGCTCTTGTGCTTCAAATGATAGTCTCCCCAACTCTCAACTCTCTCTCACAGGATTTGGATTTGGTGGAAAGAAGATTTGAGTGGAAAGCAACTTGGGGAAGGCTAGAGATCAAGATTCATATGGTAGGAATGGAATATCTTGGTCTCAACACAAGGGTAGGTGGTTCTTTCTCAGAACATATGAGTTGGAAGTGTAGATGTGTTCTGATGGCTCTCTCTCCGAGTGAAGAGGAGGTGGAGGGGTATATATAGCCTCCACACAAAATCCAACCGTTACACACAATTTACCAATCTCGGTGGGACCGAATCAACAAACTCGATCGGACCGAAATAGTAAACCTAGTGACCGTTAGAGATTTTCGGTGGGACTGACATGTAACTCGATGGGACCGATATGGTTAGGGTTAGGGCATAACGTAAGATGATGTTGAACATGGATACTATGATGAAGATGATGATAGTGACTTCGATCTTGATGATGCGATGAGACATTTTGGTCTTATGGCAAATCTTCGGGGATATGTGTCAGGAGGAAAGGAATGGGTTCTCGACAGTGGATGTACTGATCATATGACCGGAGATGAAGAGATGTTCCGTGAGCTTGCTGAAAATGACGGCCCTCGAAAATATGTCACCTTTGGTGATAATTATAAGGGTAAGGTGGTTGGCCTTGGTAAGGTGGCCATCTCACACGATAGCTCCATTCAAAATGTCATGCTCGTTGAATCTCTTGGCTACAACTTACTTTCAGTATCTAGACTTGCTGATTTCGGTTTGAATGTCCTCTTTACTTAGGTATATTGCCAAGTGTTTCGTCGAGACAATCATAAAATGGTTTTTACCGGTATACGTAGAGGTGACCTTTACATTGTCGATTTCTCTAAAAAGGCACAACCTAAAACTTGCTTTATTGCTAAATCCTCAAAAGGTTGGTTGTGGCATAGACGACTAGGTCACGTTGGCATGAGAAACCTTGACAAGCTTATTAAAGGAAATCATATCCTTGGAGTTAACGATGTCATATTTGATAAGGATAGACTTTGTAGTGCTTGTCAAGCAGGTAAACAGGTTGGAGGAAGGCATCCCGTGAAGAACATCATGACCACAAGGAGACCACTCGAGCTACTTCATATGGATCTTCTTGGTCCCAATGCCTACAAGAGTCTTGGTGGAAATTCTTTTGGTCTAGTTATAGTTGATTATTTTTCAAGATTTACGTGGGTGTTCTTTCTTGATGATAAATCGCAGGTCCAAAAGATCTTCAAAAACTTCGCTAGGAAGGCCCAAAATCAGTTTGATGTGAAGATCAAGAAGGTTCGGAGTGACAACGGAACGGAGTTCAAGAACGCAAATGTGGACACCTTTCTTGACGAAGAAGGGATTTCACACGAGTTCTCAGCTACGTACACACCTCAACAAAATGGAGTTGTTTAGAGGAAGAACCGGACGCTCATCGAAATGGTGAGAACGATGCTTGATGAGTACAAGACGCCAAAGCACCTTTGGGCAGAAGCGGTTCAGACGGCTTGTCATGCAACAAATCGCTTGTATCTTCACAAGCTACTCGGCAAGACGGCATACGAGCTCCTCACCGGTAACAAACCCCAAGTTGGATACTTTCGAGTATTCGGCTCAAAGTGCTACATTCTTGATAAGCATCGTCGTTCAAAGTTTGCTCCTAAATCTCATGAAGGTTTCCTACTTGGTTATGGCTCAAACTCTCACACTTACCGTGTCTACAACAATTTCACCCGAAAGGTTGAAGAAATGGTAGATGTGAAGTTTGATGAATCTAATGGCTCGCAAGTAGAGCAATTGCCAATTTATGTAGGAGACAAAGACCCTTCAGAAGCAATCCAAGACTTGTCTATTGGCAAAATTCGTCCACCGGAGGTGAAGGAGAATACCTCGTCCGTCCAAGCGGAAGCTTCTACTTCACGACAAGGTGAACCAAGAATTGACACGGAAGCATCCACAAGTGGAACACGCCAAGATGAAGAAAACGAGGAAATGCATCAAGACGAACATCAACAACCTCCTTCTCCACCACGACAAGAGAACAACAACGTCAACAATGAAGAAGACCAAGAAGAAGGACAAGAAGAAGAACAAGATGAAGAAGATGTTCAACGAAGACCCAAGCAAAAGCTTTCACGAGTTCGAGCAAGAATTGCCAAAGATCATCCCGTCGAGCAAATCTACAATGATATCCAAACCGGGAGAATTACTCGCTCAAAAACTCGTTTAGCTAACTTTTGTGAAAACTATTCATTCATCTCTATCATTGAACCTATGAAGGTTGAAGAAGCATTGGAAGATCCGGATTGGATAAACGCAATGCATGAAGAGCTACACAACTTTGAGAGAAACCAAGTTTGGACATTGGTTGAGAAGCCCGACAACAACCACAACATCATTGGTACCAAATGGGTGTTTCGCAACAAGCAAGATGAAGATGGACAAGTGGTTCGCAACAAAGCATGTCTCGTCGCCCAAGGGTACACACAAGTCGAAGGTATGGACTATGGTGAGACATATGCTCCCATTGCTAGACTCGAGTCCATTCGCATCTTACTTGCCTATGCTAATCACCATAATATCACCTTGTACCAAATGGACATTAAAAGTGCTTTTCTAAATGGTGAAATAGAGGAGGAAGTTTATGTCAAACAACCTCCCGGCTTTGTCAATCCTAAGAAACCTAATCATGTTTACAAACTTCACAAAGCTCTTTATGGTCTTAAACAAGCTCCTAGAGCATGGTATAAATGCTTGACCAAGTTCCTTATTGCAAGTGGTTTTGAAATTGGAAAAATTGATTCCACACTTTTTACTAAAAGGGTTAATGGAGAACTATTTGTATGCCAAATTTATGTTGATGATATTATATTTGGTTCAACTAACCCTCTTTTTATTGAAAGTTTGGAAAGCTTATGTCGGAGAAGTTTGAGATGTCTATGATGAGTGAACTCAAATTCTTTCTCGGTTTGCAAATCAAGCAAACTAAGGAAGGTACATTTGTCTCTCAAACGAACTACACCAAAGACTTATTCAAGAAGTTCAATATGCAAGAATGCAAAGGTATGTCTACAACCATGCCTACTAGTGGACATAATGACTTGACCAAAGATGGTGAACCGGTTGATCAAAAGGTTTATCGCTCTATGATTGGTTCATTGTTATACCTATGTGCCTCATGTCCCGATATAATGCTAAGTGTGTGCATGTGTGCACGATATCAAGCTGCTCCTAAAGAATGTCATCTTAAGGCCATGGAAAGGATAGTGAGATACTTAATTCATACACCAAATTTTGGCATTTGGTATCCTAAGAGGTCCTCTTTCGATCTTGTTGACTATTCTGACTCGGATTATGCCGGAGACAAGGTTGATAGAAAGTCCACTTTGGGTACTTGTCAATTTCTTGGTAGATCTCTTGTGTCTTGGTCCTCCAAGAAACAAAACTCGGTATCCTTATCTACCGCTGAAGCGGAATACATTGCCGCTGGTTCATGTTGTGCTCAATTACTTTGGATGACCCAAACTCTTAAAGATTATGGGGTCTATGTGAAACATGTTCCATTTCTTTGTGACAATGAAAGTGCTATCACAATTGGTCATAATCCTGTGCAACATTCTCGAACTAAGCATATTGAAGTTCGTCATCATTTCATTCGAGATCATGTTGCTAAGGGTGACATTGATCTTAAGCATGTTCGCACCAATAAGCAGCTAGCTGATATATTCACTAAACCACTTGATGAGAAAGTGTTTTGCAGGTTGAGAGGAGAATTGAACATCATTGATGCTTCGAACTTGGAATAGAAACTCCATTGGATACATGCAAGACATGAGCTTATGGCTAATCCTTGATATTTCTCTTATGATGCTATTCATATGACTTGGATATATTTGCATCTTGCATGTTATCTAACCCGTGTAGGTACTTGGTTGAATCCAATTCTATGAGCTTGCAACTCACTTACACCTTGAGCAATCTCTACATCACCAAGTCTTTACACAATGGTGGTTGAAGACGAGGAAACACAAAACCATTCGAACATATCCTTTGACAAATTCTATGTTGAGCTTCATGATTGTTATTTTTGGATATACAAGTGCTCTTCCTTGCAAGAACTAACCCATGTAGGTAGATGAACTCAAATTCCAAGGGGTGCACCCAACTCATGATGAGCTACATCAACTTCGAGCACCCACACAAGTTCAACTACATGAGCAAGATCCACACCACCACCCAAGATATGTTGTTCCATCTTAGAGAAGCTTTACTCCAAGTCATGAGTTAAAGCAACTCCACAAGATGTGAATACATCAAGATGCTTAAACGAAAAATGGTAACCCCATTTTGAGCTTAAACGATGAGTATGACCTATGATCAAGTGTTCTCACTTGACTCCTAAGTCAATATACTCTAACATAGGTGACTATGTCACCGCCCAATTCTAGATGAAGATCTCTTGTGTTCTTTTGTTATTGCATTTGTCCCTTGCATATTTGTTTCCCTCTTTTACAACCAAAAAAAACTTCATCTAGAAACTTTCATTCTTTTCTTTTTGATTCTTGTTCTGCATATTTCTGCATCAAATTCTTTGTAAATCTTTCAGCTAATTCATTGCAAATCTTTGTGAGATCTTATTTGACTAGTGAGTTGAGGTGACAAGTGTTTTCTCTGTGATGAACTCGGTTTCACCGAATTGTAATTTTTGGTCCAACCGAATCCCTTCGGTACCACCAAAACATGCCACTCGGTGCCACCGATTTCGTAAAAGGAAAAACAGTTTGCCACATATTCTATATTTCTTCTGATCTAGCTCCACTCAATGAATCTTGTCCTCTACAAGCATCACAGTTTTATCCATTGCTTTGTGCTAAATCTCAAGGACCAAACCTATTCGACAGATTCCAGAAAAACCTTCTTGGAAATTGATGTCAAAGGGGGAGAGAGAGATCACATCAAAGCTTATCACCTACAAAGGAGAAAGTACTAAGGGGGAGAGAATACTCAAGGATCCCAAGTACTAAGGGGGAGTAAGAAATCTCCAGGGGGAGAGAATACTCAAGGATCCCAGATGCTTGGTGTTCAAGTGGAGAGATGCCACATGTCTTTTTGGGGGAAAGACATGTTCATATGTGCTCATTTACATTAAGTTCTATTCATTTATATCTTTCAGCTCAGATTTTCTGTTCCCTATCTTCTCCCAATATCCCATGTCAGATTCAGGGGGAGCAAGACATCTAAGGTGTCGGTGTACTAAAGTAGGGGTACCTTAGTACCCCAGACTTGTGCACGGGCAGTTGTAGCACCCTGCGGCAAGGCCCGCCCAGGAAGCGCCAAGAGAAGACCAAGCATTCAAGACAAGGCCCCCGGCAAGAGGAGCTTGCCGGGCCAAGAAGACAAGACCCCGGCAAGAGGAGCTTGCCGGGACGACTGAGCCCATGTAATGCCATCCAAGAACAAAGTATACGAGACAGAAGATCGAGACCCCGGCAAGAGGAGCTTGTCGGGAAGGCCGAACCCAGGCACCACAAGAGAAGCCCGCCACGGCGCGCTATGCGCCCCGGCAAGGCCTGATAGCCGGCAAGCTTTCAGGCACAGGAAGACGACCCCCGCGGCAAGCCACTTGCCGCGGCAAATCGCCACCTCAGGACTGCGCTCCAGCTCGCCCGCCCACGCGTCGCTCCGGGGCTTCCCCCAAGGGCACGTGGCGAGGCACCGCGCAGCCTGGGGCATGCGGTGGCATGCAGCCGCCATCGTGGCGAACGGTGGCGCACCTAACGGTCCGCCTCGGTGCTGTCCGGGCGACCGTGACGGGCATTTAATGCCCTTGTCCCCTACCGTCAGAAGTAGGTATGATAACACTGTGCCGCACTGTAGCGCCACCGTTCCCGCACTGTTACAACTACCACCCCTTTTACACTTCTACCCCTTTCTCTTACGTTGACACCTGTCGGTGACCCCTTTGCGCTATAAAAGGAGGCCCGTGTGCAACCTAGAGGGGGTTCCGGGGTTCGGAGATTTGGGATCCAGACAGCCATACGCTCGGTGCAGCTAGCTCTCCAAGCTCCCGAGCTCCCCAGTTCAATACAACCAAGCAGGAGTAGGGTTTTACGCGTTTATCGCGGCCCGAACCTGGGTAAACCGCCCGTGTGCTCGCCTCGATCTACTCTCTGTGCTCCCTCCGCCCCCCTCACCGGACAACGAAAGGGGCTCCGGCCCCATAGGTGCTCGCGGGGGACGCGGTCCGCCCCGACATCTTTGGCGCGCCAGGTAGGGGGCGCGTCGAGGTTGTGCGGATCAGATCCGGCGTTCGCGCGAGCGCACTCTTCGTCAGCTTCTCCGAATTCGCTAGCTTCGTCAACACCATGGCCCCGAAGAAGAAGGCTTCGGAGGTCGCGGGCCCGTCCGCGTCACTCCCACCGCTACCGGAGCCAACGGTGGGCGGGGGAGACACCGTCGGAGGGGTGGCTACCGGCGAGAACACTCACGGTGCCACCAAATCCAAGAACAGGGCGGACGACCGAGCCTCGGCCTCCGAGGACGCGCCGCATCCGTCCCAACAAACGACGACCCAGCAGCGCCATGCCACGGGAGGTGGCATCCGCTTGCTGGACCAAGGGCAAACTGGAGGTTCACGGGACGCCACGGGCCCCCATCCGGACACGGGCAAGGCGAAGGCGCCGGGGAGGGACCCCGCTCTTTCTAACATTGTTAGGAGTCCGAGCGTATCCCGCTCCTCGCGCCGCTCGCCCCCGTTCCCCTCCACTCCGGCAGAAGCGCTCGCGAGAGCGCAACTGCTCCTCGACTACCCTCCAGCGGCTGACAAGGCCGAGGGCTGGAGGGCCATCATCCAGAGCCTGATCGCCTTCGCCAACAACGACACGCCGCAGCAGCCGGCGACCTCACGGCCCCGGCAGGTCGAGAAGACGAAGGCCGACGGCGACAAGACCGCCGGAGGTGCAACCACCATGCACTCCCCGGCGCAGAAGCAGAAGACGCCGCCCCGCTGGAGCAACGCCGACGACGGCTCTACAGCGTCGTCGGACCCGCGGACTCGCCGGGACCAGCGCCAAGTCCTCGACGAGCGGCGGCAAGAAGACGCTCGAACAAGGATTGAGCGCCGCCGAGAAACTCGGCGGCAATCAGACCAGCGGGCTGGGAACGCTGTCGACGCGCACGCGCCCGGTGAACCAGGTGACTTACCGTACGCGGCAGGTTGCCCTGCGTTCACCCGTGAGCTGCGGCACGTCCGGTGGCCCAGCACGAAGAACTTCAAGCCCGACGTACCGGAGAAGTACGACGGCAGGACGCACCCCTCGGAGTTTCTCAGCATCTACACGATCACTGTACAAGCTGCCGGGGGGCGCGACGAGAGGATATTGGCGAACTACTTCCCGCTCGTGCTTAAGCCGAACGTTCGTTCGTGGCTTATGCACTTGCCGGAAGGCTCCATTTCTTCCTGGGCGGATCTTTGCCATCAGTTTGTTGGCGCCTTCACAGGCGGCCACAAACCTCATGGCCAGGATAGCGACCTCCACATCCTAGCCCAGAAGGAAGGAGAACCCCTGCGCAAGTACATCCAGCGCTTCAGCCGCGTGCATCGCAACATCCCCGACGTTCACCCTGCCGCGGTTATCAGCGCGTTCCACCAGAACGTGCATAACCGCCGCATGCGTGAAGAGATGGCCATGACCAAGATCCGGGACGTCAGCGAGCTATATGCTCTGGCTGACAAGTGCGCGCGCGCGGAGGAGGGGAGGAAACTCCCCGGGGAGGATGCTGGCGCAGGAGAAAGCGACAGTGACGACACCGCCCCGGCGAAAAGAAGCCAGCGGCGGAATAATAGGAGGAAGAACAGGAAAGAGGTGCTTGCCGTCGAGGAGTCCGGCAAGGAGGCTCCCGCCAAGCAAACGCAGGCTGGCGGCTCTGGCAAGGAGCCTGCCCCTGTGGCGGCAGCCGACAAGCAGGACGGCTCCGACAAGCAATACTGCAAGATCCACCGCACCAAGGGCCACGATCTCTCCAACTGCAAAAGCGTCGAGTACCTCGTCGTGCAGCAGAAGGCTGAGTACGAGAGGCGCGACAAGGGGAAGGCCCAGGGTGGAGGTGGCGAACCAAGCAAGAAGCGGCCGCCCATCAGCCGGGGAGGACGCCGCGGCAAGGCCAAGCAGCGGCAAGGCGATCGGCCTCCCCGGGGCCGCGACGAGGATGAAGAAGACGACGACGAAGACGTGGAAGACGAAGATAACAGCGAGCAGGAGTTCCAGAAGGCCACGGAGGTCCTGTGCATTGACGGCGGCGCCTCTCTGCACACCTCCCACCGCCAGCTTAAGCGGTGGGCGCGAGAGGTGAACGCAGCAGAGCCGCCCGTGGAGTCGCGCAGGCTCCTCAAATGGTCCAGCACGCCCATCATTTTCGATCTTGAGGATCACCCCGACCGCACAACCGCGGTCGGGTGCCTGCCGATGCTGGTCTCACCCACCATCCGCAACCTCAAGGTCACCAAAATGTTGGTAGACGGCGGGGCCGGGCTGAATTTGATCTCCTCCGCTGTGATCAAGAAACTCCAGATCCCAGACGGCGAGCTCGAAGAGACCGGATCTTTCCAAGGAATCAACCCGGGGAGGAGCAAGCCCAAGGGGAAGATTACTCTGCCTGTGACCTTCGGCGGCGAGCTCAACTTCAGGACTGAGCGCATCACGTTCGACGTCGCTGATATCCCGTTACCATACAATGGGATCCTCGGCCGTCCCGCTCTCGCCAAGTTCATGGCAGCTTCCCACCACGCCTACAACGTACTCAAGATGCCGGGGCCGATAAGCGTCATCACTGTCCATGGCGACAAAAAGGACGCGCTTATCTGCGCCGACAAGATCTACCGGGATGTAGCAGCCGCGGCAGAGAAGGACATACTTGCCGCTGAAGCCCCCGGGGGGAAGAAGACAAAGACCAAGCCCGGTAAGTGCTCTGGGGCCCACTCCGGCAACCGCACCTCTTCGGAGTGCTGCGCCGCCGTCGAGGACGTTCCATCGAGCTCCACCGGCAAGTACAAGAAGGGAATGACCGCTCCTCCGGCAACCAAGAAGGTGTCCGCCAAGGAGGACGGCACTGGCGGTACCTTCACCATCAGTGCCACGCTTGACAGCAAATAGGAAAGCGCGCTCGTTGCCTTCCTGCGGGCGAATGACGACGTGTTTGCATGGCAACCGTCCGACATCCCCGGTGTTCCCAGGAGGGTGATTGAGCACAAGCTCGCTGTCTGTCCCCACGCGCGACCCGTCAAGCAGAAAGTGAGAAAGCAAGCCGTGGAGCGCCAAGAATTCATCAGCGAAGAGATCAAGAAGCTAGAGGCAGCAGGCCTAGTGAGAGGTGTGATCCATCCAACGTGGCTGGCCAATCCGGTCGTCGTGCGCAAAGCCAATGGGAAGTGGAGACTGTGCATAGACTTCACCGATGTGAATAAAGCATGTCCCAAGGATCCATTTCCCTTGCCGCGCATTGACCAGATTGTTGACTCCACTGCCGGATGTGAGCTACTCTCTTTTCTTGATGCATATTCAGGCTACCACCAAGTCTTTATGGCCAAAGAAGATGAAGAGAAGACCGCATTCATCACTCCGTGCGGCACCTATTGCTTCATACGCATGCCGTTTGGACTGAAGAATGCGGGATCAACGTTTGCAAGGGTAGTGCACACTGCTTTCGAGCCACAGATCCATAGGAACGTGGAGGCCTACATGGATGACATCGTGGTGAAGAGCAGGAGCAAAGAAACCCTGGTCCAAGATCTGGAAGAGACATTTCAGAACCTGCGCAAGGTACAGCTCAAGCTGAACCCCGAGAAGTGCGTTTTCGGAGTCCCCTCCGGCAAGCTTCTCGGGTTCTTTGTGTCACAGAGGGGGATCGAAGCTAATCCCGACAAGATCAAAGCCATCGAGCAGATCGAAGCCCCAGAGCGCGTCAAGGACGTCAGAAAGCTTGCAGGTTGTGTGGCCGCCCTCAGTCGGTTCATTTCAAGGTCTGCAGAACGCGCCCTGCCCTTCTTTAAAATCTTGAAGAAGGCAGGCCCCATGCAGTGGACTCCAGAAGCGGAGGCAGCGCTGCAAGATTTGAAAAGGTACCTATCCTCCACTCCAATACTTGTCGCACCTAGACCACAGGAGAAGTTGTTGCTATACCTAGCGGCAACCAACCAGGTGGTTAGTGCTGCGTTAGTGGCGGAGAGGGAGGCCGGCGAGGAGCCTATACCACCTGCAAGCGAATCCAGCGACAAGCGGGGGGCTGCTCCGGCAAGCTCTGGCCCCGACAAGGACCACCCTGCGCAGGAACAGCATGGAGCGCGGAAGAAGATGGTGCAGCGCCCGGTGTATTTCGTGAGTTCCCTCTTGCAGGGGGCTAGATCAAGATACTCCGGGGTGCAGAAATTGCTTTTCGGCCTCCTCATGGCCTCGAGAAAGCTGCGCCATTACTTCCAAGCACATGAGATAACAGTAGTCACTCGCTTTCCGCTGAAGAGGATATTGCACAACCCCGAGGCAACAGGCAGGGTCGTCGAGTGGGCACTGGAGCTGTCGAGCTTTGGGCTCAAGTTTGAAAGTACTTCAACCATACAGAGCCGAGCTTTGGCAGAATTCATAGCTGAGTGGACCCCGACGCCAGAGGGAGAAGCCCAAGAAACAAGCGCGCCCGTACAAGAAGCAACAAGCGAGTGGGTAATGTACTTCGATGGTGCTTTCTCGCTGCAAGGCGCCGGTGCTGGCGTGGTACTCATCGTGCCCACCGGAGAGCACCTCAAGTATGTTATCCAGATGCACTTCCCAAGAGAGCAAGCAACCAACAATACTGCTGAGTATGAAGGCTTGCTCGCCGGCCTCAGGATTGCGGCCGAACTTGGGATCAGAAAGCTGATTGTGCGGGGAGATTCTCAACTGGTGGTCCGGCAAGTCAACAAGAGCTACCAGAGCCCTCTGATGGAAGCTTATGTAGATGAAGTGAGAAAGCTGGAAGGACACTTTGAAGGGCTGCAAATGGAGCACGTCCCGAGAGCTCAGAATGAGATAGCAGACGGCCTTTCGAAGTGTGCTTCGTTGAAGTTACCTGTGGAACCAGGGACCTTCTTACTCAAGCTGACTCAACCATCCGTTACACCATCAGTTGGGCAGTCCAAGAAAAGGAAGTTGGTCTCCGGCGACTACTTGCAGGCGGACCTTCCTGAGACCGCCGCCAAGGTCCCCAAGATCAACAACCAGAACGCCGGGGGACAGCCCGCTCCTGCGGATCCCAGGATCCGTCCAGTCGAAGCAGGTGTCCCCGGTAAGCCTTGATCCGGCGAGCAGATCAGCAGTCTGAACGCCGAGGGACAGCCCGCTCCTGCGGATCCAAGGATCCGTCCAGTCGAAGCAGGTGTCCCCGATAAGCCTTGCTCCGGCAAGCGGATCAGCAGTCTGAACGCTGAGGAACAGTCCGCTCCTGCGGATCCGAGGATCTGTCCAGTTGAAGCGGGGGTTCCCGACAAGCTTTGCCCCGGCAAGCTTGCCGGGGGATCACCGGCTCCGGCGGAACCAGAGGTTCTTGCCGTAGAAGCCGGGGTCCCCGCAGCGGCCTTCATGCCTTTAGTCCTTGCCGTCGAGCCCCGGGCTCCGGCATGGGCGCAGCAGATCGTCCGTTTTCTGCAAACTGGAGAACTTCCCGACGACCCAGAAGAGATGGAGAAGATCACCAGGCAGTCAAGTATGTACCAGTTCGTGGACAACGAGCTGTACAGAAGGAGACTCAACGGTGTCAGATTGAAGTGCATCTCCAGGGAAGACGGACAGAAGCTGTTGGCAGAGATACACGGAGGCATATGCGGCCATCACATTGGCGCAAGAGCACTTGTCGGGAAAGCCTTCCGGCAAGGGTTCTTCTGGCAAGAAGCCCTCCAAGATGCAACTGCACTAGTAACCAAGTGTGAAGCGTGCCAGTTCCATGCAAAACAGATTCATCAGCCAGCTCAAGCTCTCCAAACAATCCCTTTATCCTGGCCCTTCTCGGTCTGGGGGCTCGATATCCTCGGCCCTTTTCCCCGAGCCGTCGGGGGCTTCGAGTACTTGTACGTTGCAATCGACAAGTTCACGAAGTGGCCAGAAGTGGAGCCAGTGAGGAAGGTGACCGCGCAGTCAGCAGTCAAGTTCTTCCGGTCGATCGTCTGCCGTTTCGGAATCCCCAACAGAATCATCACCGACAACGGGACACAATTCACAAGTCGCGCCTTCATGCAATACGCCCAGGATCTTGGCGCCAAGGTCTGTTTCGCTTCGGTTGCTCACCCCAGGAGCAACGGTCAAGCAGAAAGGGCCAACGCTGAAGTGCTGCGCGGACTCAAGACCAGGACCTTCGACAGGCTGCACAAGTGCGGGAGAAATTGGATTGAGGAGCTGCCGGCGGCTCTTTGGTCAATCAGAACGACACCGAGTCGAGCCACCGGACAGACACCCTTTGCTCTAGTCTACGGAGCGGAAGCAGTTATCCCCACGGAACTCGTATACGGATCTCCTCGGGTGCTCGCTTATGACGAGCTCGAGCAAGAGCGGCTGCGCCAAGATGACGCGCTGCTCCTTGAGGAAGGACGTCTCCAGGCTGCGGTACGAGCTGCTCGATACCAGCAAGCCTTGCGTCGCTACCATAGCCGCAAGGTCAAGGCCAGGAGTCTCGAAGAGGGCGACCTAGTTCTTCGGCGCACTCAGTCGGCCAAGAATTCCAACAAGTTGACGCCAAAGTGGGAAGGACCTTATCGGGTGAGACAAGTCACGAGGCCTGGCGCTGTCTGCCTCGAGACCGAAGAAGGCGTACCAGTGAGCAACTCCTGGAACATAGAGCATCTTCGCAAGTTTCACCCATAAGGCGCGGTTGCCGTGACCCGCTCCGGCAACCATCGGTTTGTACAGGCCTTGCCGCTGTTGCATGTAACCCCTTGTACAAAGCCAGGCGAAGCCCCTGGCACCAGATAAAGTTGCCCTGTTAGGCGACCTTGTTCTTAGGCACGTTCAGTCGGCCAAGAATTATAACAAGTCGACGCCGAAGCAGGAAGGCCCTTGTCGGGTGAAACGAGTCGCGAGGCCCGGCGCTGTCCGCCTCAAGACCGAAGAGGGCCTACCAGTGAGCAACTCCTGGGAATATAGAGCATCTTCGCAAGTTTCGCCCATAAGGCGCGGTTGCCGTGATCCGCTCCGGCAACCATCGGTTTGTACAGGCCTTGCCGCTGTTGCATGTAACCCCTTGTACAAAGCCAGGCGAAGCCCCTGGCACCAGATAAAGTTGCCCTGTTAGGCGACCTTGTTCTTAGGCACGTTCAGTCGGCCAAGAATTATAACAAGTCGACGCCGAAGCAGGAAGGCCCTTATCGGGTGAGACGAGTCGCGAGGCCCGGCGCTGTCCGCCTCAAGACCGAAGAGGGCCTACCAGTGAGCAACTCCTGGGCACATAGAGCATCTTCGCAAGTTTCGCCCATAAGGCGCGGTTGCCGTGATCCGCTCCGGCAACCACCGGTTTGTGCAGGCCTTGCCGATGTTGCATGTAAGCCCTCGTACAAAGCCAGGCGAAGCCCCTGGCCGAAGATAAAGAAGCGCTGGCGCCCTAGATTTTAGCATGCATGCTGAGTCAGAGTCTCGTCCTTGGTTAGGGTTGTCAGTTCCTAACTGTCGCTAACCCCTAACTTAGAGGTCGAGTCCGCGTCCTTTTCCCGTCCTTTCCCTTTTGGCTCGCAGGAATTGAATGTCCTTGCCGGGCCGCTCGAGGACAAGGAAGAGGAGAAGGACGAGCCAACGCCTACGCCCCGGCGAGCCAGAGTCGCCGGGGGCTGCAACCTCAGATAAGTTTTTGCATCCCTCATCATGCATTCTCTTATGGACTGTGGAATTTGAAAGCCTCCTTTCCTCCTGGAAAGCTACCGTGCTCTCTTAGCGGCAAGCCCCAGAGCGCGTTCCTGGGGCCCGTTTCGATAGCAGCCGCGGCAGCAAGAGGGAGGGAAGCGAGGGGCCGGAACCCGCCTGCTCCCCGCCTCCGCCAAGGGCGTGAGAAAGGTCGAGCAGTGCGGAGGAGCGGCTGGGCCTGTTGCCGGGCGAGAAACTGTCTATCTTAACGATGTAAAGGATTCGTTCCTTACCGCGGTTTCCACCCGCGAGACAAATGATCCGGCAAACATCCCCTTTTCATTAAAAACATTCCACTCAGGTACAGTTCAGAGAGAATGAAAAACATGAAAAGAGGGATTACAAGGCTTAAACGCAACTAAGGCCCGAAGGCTTACAAGCTGAAAAGAGATAAGGTGCCCGTAATCCCTTTCTTGTCTCTCTACTCAGGAGGTAGGGCAAGTAGGCGAAGAGGGCGAAAGGGGCACCTAGATGAGCTACGGGTGGCAGAAGGCACCAAGAGAAGATCCGGGGGCTCCGCCCGGGGGTCTCCGGAGGCTGAAGAAGACGGAGGCGCCGGAGGCAGAGCTGGAAGATGAGGCAGCGGCCTTGCCGCCAGCCTCTTCCTCTTCCCCGGCCTCGCCACTCCGGCCGCCCGAGGAGATCAAGCCCCCGGCAAGAGGAGCTTGCCGGGCCGAAGAGAAGACCCCGGTGGTCGTCACCGAGAGCAAGGGTGATGACGGCGTCTGGGGCGCATCTGGAACACGAGGCACCGGAGCGTCAGCCAGCTGCCGAAGTCGGCCCGTACTCCGACTTCGCGGCCTTCGACGTCCGCCCTCTGTCCTCCTCAGCAGCCCCCCCTACGCCAGTCGCCCAAGGAGACGACCCCGGGGAGTTCACGGAGCCCGGCGCGGTCGATGGGGCCGCCGGTGCCACACGGAGCTGCGACCGACGCCTAGTCGGACCCGTCATCCCGGCGGCTGCTCCCCTCGTCGTCGCTGTCGCTCCCCTCCTCGTCACTCTCGCTCGAGGAGGAGCCTTCGCTGTCGGAGGAGCTATCTTCGCAGCACCGGGCCCGGATGCCGAAGCCCCAGAAGGCCTTGACGGAGAGGAGGTCCTCCCCCACTAGCTTAAAGTGGAGGGTGAACCCCTCCGTCAAGCTGTGGATCCGGGCGAACGTCTTCCACCCGCGGCCCAGACACACCACGCCGGGGGCTCGGGACTCGACGTGGACTCGCGTCCCACTGCTCCCGCAGCCCCTCATGCGCAGGTTTAGCGTCTCAGGCTGCTCCACCTCCAACACGTTCGCGAATGGGGCGGGAAGCCGGAGGCGGCGACGAGGCGCCCGTCGCAGCCTGATAATGAACTCACGGGGGTCGTCCCCGAGATGGACCGCGGGAAGGAACGGAGCCGCTGGCGGAGGCAAGGACGGCGCACCGATCCGTCCGCCCCGAGCGCCTCGGCCCCGTCCACGACCTCGTCCGCGACCTCGCCCTCTCCCTCTTCCCCCGACGACCGGCTCCGCCGCCGCGGGCGCAAGGGGAGGAGGGGCGCGTTGCCTAGCAGACACCCTCGCGGCAACCGAAGAAGAACCAGGGTTCCCCCCTCCATCACAGATGGGGGAAGGAAACCAGAAGCAGAAGGAGGAAGGAGATGGAGTGCGGATTTCCGTCGCCCCCTTTCGCTCCTTATAAAGGGGCGGAGTGGGACCGCGGCCGCCTCGCTCCTCCAATAGAAGCGGAGGAAGGGCAGGCGACTGGGGCCGACCCACTGCATCGACCCGCGCCGGCCCGACTCCCTGCCTCCGCCGCCGCGACTCTGAGTGCATGAGGACCGCGTGGTGGGCGCGCAGAACCGAGGCGACGGGTGGGACGACCTCCCCCCATCCCGTGATTATGGGGAACGGACGCCTCGAAAGCCGCGCCTCACCCCCGTTCATTTATCGAGCCGCGCCTCCGCACCTCCCTCCACTTAAAGAGGGAACGGGCGTTTCGCCCCCACGACGCCGCGATAAGCGCGCGCCGCCTGGGGAAGGTGCGACGGGTGCGGAGTTAAGGAGCAGCGCGACCAAGGCCATGCGTGCCCGTGCACTGTTAGGGCCTGGCCCAACGGCGCTCGGCACCGTGTGTGGCCCAGGCCCGGGGGCTCCTGTCGGTGTACTAAAGTAGGGGTACCTTAGTACCCCAGACTTGTGCACGGGCAGTTGTAGCACCCTGCGGCAAGGCCCGCCCAGGAAGCGCCAAGAGAAGACCAAGCATTCAAGACAAGGCCCCCGGCAAGAGGAGCTTGCCGGGCCAAGAAGACAAGACCCCGGCAAGAGGAGCTTGCCGGGACGACTGAGCCCATGTAATGCCATCCAAGAACAAAGTATACGAGACAGAAGATCGAGACCCCGGCAAGAGGAGCTTGTCGGGAAGGCCGAACCCAGGCACCACAAGAGAAGCCCGCCACGGCACGCTATGCGCCCCGGCAGGGCCTGATAGCCGGCAAGCTATCAGGCACAGGAAGACGACCCCCGCGGCAAGCCACTTGCCGCGGCAAATCGCCACCTCAGGACTGCGCTCCAGCTCGCCCGCCCACGCGTCGCTCCGGGGCTTCCCCCAAGGGCACGTGGCGAGGCACCGCGCAGCCTGGGGCATGCGGTGGCATGCAGCCGCCATCGTGGCGAACGGTGGCGCACCTAACGGTCCGCCTCGGTGCTGTCCGGGCGACCGTGACGGGCATTTAATGCCCTTGTCCCCTACCGTCAGAAGTAGGTATGATAACACTGTGCCGCACTGTAGCGCCACCGTTCCCGCACTGTTACAACTACCACCCCTTTTACACTTTTACCCCTTTCTCTTACGTTGACACCTGTCGGTGACCCCTTTGCGCTATAAAAGGAGGCCCGTGTGCAACGTAGAGGGGGTTCCGGGGTTCGGAGATTTGGGATCCAGACAGCCATACGCTCGGTGCAGCTAGCTCTCCAAGCTCCCGAGCTCCCCAGTTCAATACAACCAAGCAGGAGTAGGGTTTTACGCGTGCATCGCGGCCCGAACCTGGGTAAACCGCCCGTGTGCTCGCCTCGATCTGCTCTCTGTGCTCCCTCCGCCCCCCTCACCGGACAACGAAAGGGGCTCCGGCCCCATAGGTGCTCGCGGGGGACGCGGTCCGCCCCGACATAAGGGAAAGAAATCACTCAAATTCATTGCATATCTTTACTCTTGGGGACATGTCAAATCCAATGTGGTACCTTGTACTCACTCTCTACATGTCATCCCAGTCTTGGTATTCTTGTGGTTTCTTTTGGTTTGCTCTGGCTAGTGGATGTACCTGTGTTATCTAACCTTGTTTGTGCAGGTTCATTCCATCCTAAGCCAACTCAAGACTACAAGGTAAGTATATGCATCAGAATCATGAGTATGAGGAATTCTTGCTTTTGTACATACTGTTTGCAAGAAGGACTCATAAGCTTGAAGGTATTTCTCTTAATAATAATTTTTTGCTCTGATGCATATGGCCAAGATACATGTAACACATTGCCTACTCTGTCATGATTATGCTCTCACATGCTTCATTATTCTGTATTCACATGATTGCATACATGTAGGGGGAGCCTATGTTTGTTACATGTTCTTCCAAAGCTTTACTTGCTATTCTTTGTATCTTTATCTAAAGCTTTGATGTATGTTGCCATCAATTACCAAAAAGGGGGAGATTGAAAGCACAAGTGCTCTCCAGGTGGTTTTGGTAATTAATGTCAACATATCTCTTGTTGGACTAACACTTTTATCTAATATATTTCAGATAAGTTCAACAATGGAGTGGCATGGACTAAAGGTTGTGGGAACTCCTTCGAGATGCTAAGGACAAAGGATTGGCTAAAGCTTCAAGCTCAAGACTCTTCATTTTACACTTTTAGTGATCCAAGATCACATTGAGTCCATAGGAAAAGCCAATACTATCAAGGAGGGATGAGGTGTTGTAATGAGCCTTTTGCTCCATGTGCTTGATGATATGCTCCAAAACCCTCAGCTACTTTCCCACTTCCACATATGACCTAAACCCAAAGTCAAACTCGGACCTACCGATTCTTTCTATCCGGCGCCACCGAGTTTCACATGTCATGAGCCACTGCCAAACCCTAGCAAATCGGTTCTACCGATAGGGATCTCGGTCTCACCGAGATGGGATTGCAATCTCACTGTGTATGTCCATTGTCAAAATCGGTCTCACCGAGTTTAGGCAATCGGTACTACCGAGATTACAATGCAAACTCTCTCGTTAACTCATTACCAAAATCGGTTCAACCGAGTTTAGTAATCGGTCCCACCGAGTTTGCCTGACCAACTCTCTGGTTAGCTTATTACCAAAAAGTCTCACCGAGTTTGTGTAATCGGTCTCACCGGAGAGTTGGTCAGGCAAACTCGGTGGGACCGATTACTAAACTTGGTTGAACCGATTTTGGTAATGAGTTAACCAGAGAGTTTGCATTGTAATCTCGGTAGTACCGATTGCCTAAACTCGGTGAGACCGATTTTGACAATGGACATACACAGTGAGATTGTAATCCCATCTCGGTGAGACCGAGATCCCTATCGGTAGAACCGATTTGCTAGGGTTTGGGAGTGGCTCATGACATGTGAAACTCGGTGGCGCCGGATAGAAAGAATCCGTAGGTCCGAGTTTGACTTTGGGTTTAGGTCATATGTGGAAGTGGGAAAGTAGCTGAGGGTTTTGGAGCATATCATCAAGCACATGGAGCAAAAGGCTCATTAAGCAACACCTCATCCCTCCTTGATAGTATTGGCTTTTCCTATGGACTCAATGTGATCTTGGATCACTAAAAGTGTAAAATGAAGAGTCTTGAGCTTGAAGCTTTAGCCAATCCTTTGTCCTTAGCATCTTGATGGAGTTCCCACAACCTTTAGTCCATGCCACTCCATTTTTGAACTTATCTGAAATATACTAGATAAAAGTGTTAGTCCAACAAGAGATATGTTGACATTAATTACCAAAACCACCTGGAGAGAACTTGTGCTTTCAAACCCTAACCCTCTCCGGTGTCTATATAAACCGGAGGGTTTTAGCCCGTAGGACAACATACAACAATCATACCATAGGCTAGCTTCTAGGGTTTAGCCTCCTTGATCTCGTAGTAGATCTACTCTTGTACTACCCATATCATCAATATTAATCAAGAAGGACATAGGATTTTACCTCCATCAAGAGGGCCCAAACCTGGGTAAAACATTGTGTCCCTTGTCTCCTGTTACCATCCGCCTAGACGCACAGTTCGGGACCCCCTACCCGAGATCTGCCGGTTTTGACACCGACAGTGTAGTTCTTGAACTCGGTGCCGTTGTCACTTCTTATTGTCAAGATCTTTGCATTGTGTTGACGTTGGGCTTCATTTGCAAAGTCAATGACGGTTTGTTGGGTCTCGCTCTTCCTCTTGAAGAAATATACCCAAGTGTATCTTGAATAGTCATCCACAATCACCAAGAAATACTTTCTATCCCCAAGACTATCAAAGGATGGAGGCCCAAAGAGATCCAAGTGAAGGAGCTCCAAAGGCCTCTTCGAGTAGATGATAGTCGTGGGAGATACAAGCACTGCAAGCACGATCTTTAGCAAAACTAACATTTTTTATTCCACGGACATGGTCCCCCTTGAGAAGACTTTGCAAAGATCTCATATTGACATGGGCTAAACGGCGGTGCCAAAGCCATCCTACGTCAACTTTAGCCATTAGGCATGTCGCGGTCTTAGTGGGTCGCTCTGAAAAGTTAATCACATAAAGACCATTCTCGACATGCCCAACAAAGGCTACTTTAAGAGTCTTCCTCCAAAGAGGGCCACGGTATCAACATCAAAGAAAGTAGCAAAGCCCATGAGTGCAAGTTGACGAACGGAAAGTAAATTGTATGCAAGGGACTCAACAAGCATGACCTTCTCGATTGTGAGATCATGAGAAATGCCAACCTTGCCAAGCCCCAATACCTTAGAGGACGAGGCATCACCCCACTCGACATTGGTGGGCATAGATGGAATCTTGTGAACGTCCACCACCAAGTCCTTGCTTCTGGTCATATGATTAGTGGCTCCACTATCTAGCAACCATGATCCCCCACTGGAAGCAAACACCTACAAGAGATCAATGCTTGGTTTTAGGTACCCATTTTGTAATGGGTCCTTTGATGTTAGTGACAAGGGTCTTAGGAACCCAAATAGACCATTCAATGTACTCACAAGGAGAACCAACAAATTTGGCATAAACATGCCCATCACTAGCACGACACGACACATAAGAAGGGTTAAAGTCGCCGGCTTTGTTGGAAGGGGTGGCATTGCCTTTCTTGACACCACCACCCTTCACATTATTCTTCTTCCCCTTGGAAGCACCCTCTCCCTCCTTCACAAAGGTTTGCTTGAGAGGGGGAGGTCGTTTGGTCTTGTCATTCTTCTTCTTGTTCTTGGGCATGGGTGTGAACCCAATCCCTTCCTTGGCCACAACTTCCTTTTGATTGCTCAAAAGGTCATTGAGGTTCTTCTCACCTTGTATGCACGACAAAAGGCCTTTCTCAAGTTGCTCCTTCAACTTAGCATTCTCCTCAATAAGATGCACATGCTCACAATACGGGTTAGTAGCATTTGCATTATCAATTAACACCATATGAGGAAAGGTGGCTTTCTCCCTGGTTAGCTTCATTTGGAGTTGATCATGAGACTCCTTGAGGCTAGCATGAGCACATTTCAAGGCCTTGTGAGCCTTGTCAAGTATATCAACTCCTCCTTGAGTCTAGCAAGATCAACCCCAAGTTTGGCATTTTCAGAATTTAGCGCACGAGATACAACACAAGCATGATCAAGATCTTTATTTAATTTAGCATGATCATCGTTTGTGACTCCTCAAGAGCCAAACGAAGACCACACTCTTCCTCAAGAGCATTCGAAAGATCCGAGATCTCATCGGCATAGTCACGACTATGCCCCTCCATCTTAGAGATGGTATCTTCGTGAGCCTCGATCATGTCATTGGCTTCACCAAGTTGTTCCAAGAGAGCAATGAAGTGCTTCTTGGATTTACCCTTGAGTTTACTCATAAAATATTCAAACTCATTCTTCTCCACATTGGAACCCTCATGTTCATCAATGCAATCCGTCAAGGAAGGATTATTAATGATGGTAGTTTTGATGTTGGGGGTTACCTTGTTGGTGGCTTTAGCCATGAGGCACTTGGCAGTGATGCTCTCATTGGTCGAGTCGAAGAGAGACACCCGTGGAATTGTCGCAATTGCAACGGAGGCCATGGAAACCGACTCACCATCTTCATCATCATCCTCATTATATTCTTCTTGGACCACCAACGCCTTAGGACGAGTCTTCTTGGTGAAGTTGCTCTTGTTGGGGAAGGACTTGGCCTTGTCTTTTCGGATGAGCTTGCCACCATTGTCCTCCCTCTTCTCATATGGACATTCCGCAACAAAATGGCTCACATTGCCACAATTATAGCAAGTCCTCACTCGATGCTTGACTTTCGCACCACTTGAGTTGCTCTTGTTGAAGTTGGGCCTTGTGCTCTTCTTGCTCCAAAATTGCCTTGAAGCAAGAGCCATGTGTTCATGATAGGCATACTTTGTATCTTCGGGGTTGCTTTCCTATTCTTCCTCTTCTTATTCTTCAACACTAACCTTGGCCTTCAATGCAAGGTTGGGCTTATTTGCCCTTTGAGAACGTAGCACCTCATTGTCGGTGGTCTTGTCAAGATGCTCATAGCCACAAACTCATCCAACACTTCACTTGAGGACAAGGTGTGGAAGTCCGGCCTTTGTCGAATGAAGGAGGACATGGCCTTGTGGTAAGGCATCATTGCCTTGAGAAATTTGCGCTTGATCCAATTGTCATCCATGTCCTTGCTCCCATGATCTCGGAGTGAGACCGCGAGTTTGGTTACTCTCCGATAAAGCTCACGAGGTTCTTCATCTTCTTTCATTGCAAACTCATCGACTTCATCTTGCACCACTTCATAGTTGGAGCGTTGAATGCTTGTGCTTCCCAGGTAGAGGGAGACAACACAATGCCATGCATCTTTGGCCATGGCGAAGGGCCGTAGATGAGGGAGATCTTCGGGTGGAATTGCATCTTGGATGATGAATAGAGCACTCTCATTGAATTGATTGTCCGAGCTTCTCTAGGGGTGAAATTGCTTCGGTCATGCGGATAAAAACCTTCTTCAATGATTATCCAAAGATTAGTATTCACATGATTTAAATGACGCTTAAAGCGATAAACCCAAGAATCAAAGTCCTCATTTTTCACAATCTTAGGGGGAGGACCGGCATGATTCAAATGAGTAGAAGGAATCGGTCCACCATAAACAAGTGGAGGTTCCACATGGGCAAAGATGTCGGTGCCATTCTTGCCACTAGAAGAAGGAGCTTTTTCACTAGTAGCTTCCCCCTTGTCGAAGTTAGCATCTGTCACCTTGTTAGTGGGATCACCCACTTTCAATGGTGTGGTGGATAGTTTAAGCCCTTCAATGAATTTATTAAACATGCTTTCAACCTCGGTCGTCATGGAGGTTTTCAATGTGTACAAAGCCACATTGAATTCCTCATGAGAGACCGCGGTTCCCCCATCGCTTGTAGACAAGATCGGATTCGCACCGGAGTGCTCCTCCACACCGTCTACCGTGTCAACCATACTCTTCGGATAGCAAAGTCCTCAATAAAGAGACGAGGCTCTGATACCAATTGAAAGGATCGATATAGTTGGCTAGAGGGGGGTCAATAGGAAACTAACAATTTTTAGCTTTTCTTTACCAAATTAAAATTTGCATCAAAGTAGGTTGTCTAGATATGCAACTAGGTGGGCAACCTATATGATGCAACAACAACAAGCACACAAGCAAGCAAGGTATATAACACAAATAAGCTTGCACAAGTAAAGGGATCAAATAACCAAGAGTGGAGCCAGTGAAGACGAGGATGTGTTACCGAAGTTCCTTCCTTTTGAGGGGAAGTACGTCTCGCTTGGAGCGGTGTGGAGGCACAATGCTCCCCAAGAAGCCACTAGGGCCACCGTATTCTCCTCACGCCCTCACACAATGCGAGATGCCATGATTCCACTATTGGTTCCCTTGGAGGCGGCAACCGGACCTTTACAAACAAGGTTGGGGCTCTCTCCACAACTTAATTGGAGGCTCCCAACGAAACCGCGGAGCTTCACCACAATGGAATGTGGCTTCGAGGTGACCCCAACCGTCTAGGGTGCTCAAACACCCAAGAGTAAAAAATCCACACAAGAAAGTATGGCGGAAGAAAATATCCTTTGGTAGAAGTGTAGATCTAGGTCTCCTCCTTCAATCCCTAGCAAATCAACAAGTTTGAGTGGCTAGAGAGAGAGAGATCGGGCAAGAGAGCTTGAGTAGCATTAATGGTGGAGTGAGAGAGGTAAGAGGTGAGTGTGGTAGGTGGAAGAACCACCCTTATATAGCAACCCTAAAAATCCAACCGTTACCGTGTTTTCTGCACTGCAGCGGTACAACCGCTCCTAGTCCCGGTACAATTAGGACTCACGGTATACATGCAGAACCCTACCAGGCGGTACAACCGTGCGACCAGGCGGTAGTACCAATTCATGAGAACAACCAGACCAACCGCCCATCCACCGCTCAACCACCGTAATGAAATAGTAGGGAGTCACCCCCGAGTGCGGTAGTCGAGCGGTGCAGGACCGGTGCAACCGCTTGGCCTTGAGCGCTTGGGCGGCTAAGACCTAAGTGGTAGAAGTGCTCAGGCCACCGGTAGTACCGGTCTGTGAGGAACGCCCGGACCAACGGGCTACCACCGCCTGAGTACCACATCAAAATAGAAGTTTGACCGGTACTTGGGTGGTGCATGGCCGGAACTACTGCCGCCGTCTTTGCTGAGCATTGTGGCGGTACCACCGCCCGAAAGCAGAAGTACAACCTCTCGATCAAGACTAGTACGCACCAAGAGCCAGCGGTACAACCGCTCCTGCGAGCGGTATAACCGCTGGGAAACCACAGCTAGTAGGACAAGAAGGAGAGTGCTTTCTCACAAGACTAAGGAAGGCAAGAGAGGGGTGAGGCAAGTGTACGGGAACAGATTCCCCCAACACTTTCCAATGTGGATTCCCTCTTGATAGTGCGGGTTCCCTACGACAAAAAGATAAAAAGCGTAGATAACTCCGTCTTCGATCTTTTCCTTTTAGAGAGAATAGTTAACCGATGTAGTCCTGAATACGAACACCTGAAACACTTGGCACAAGATTAGACCAACAAAGGGTTGTCATCATCATCCAAAACACAAAGTAGGGAAATGCCCTTACAGGAGGCCCAGGCATGCCCTGGTGGGTTGTGCCTACCTCAGGTGCCCCCCGGACCACCTCTTTGCTCTATAAATACCCCAATATTGCAGAAATCCTAGGGGAGTCGACGAAAATCAGTTCCAGCCGCCGCAGAGTCCAGAACCACCAGATCCAATCTAGATACCATCACGGAGGGGTTCACCACCTCCATTGGTGCCTCTCCGATGATGCGTGAGTAGTTCTTTGTAGACCTTCGGGTACATAGTTAGTAGCTAGATGGCTTCCTCTCTCTCGCTAAATTCTTAGTACAACGGTCTCTTGGAGATCCATATGATGTAACTCCCTTTGCGGTGTGTTTGTTGGGATCGGATGAACTTTGAGTTTATGATCAGATCTATCTTTTTATATCTATGAAAGTTATTTGAGTTTCTTTGATCTCTTTTATGCGTGATTGCTTATAGCCTCCTATTTCTTCTCCGATATTTAGGTTTTGTTTGGCCAACTTGATCTATTTATCTTGCAATGGGAAGAGGTGCTTTGTAGTGGGTTCGATCTTACGGTGCTTAATCCCAGTGACAGAAGGGGAACCGACACGTATGTATCGTTGCTACTAAGGATAAAACGATGGGGTCTATCTCTACATAGATAGATCTTGTCTACATCATGTCATCGTTCTTATTGCATTACTCCATTTCTCCATGAACTTAATACACTAGATGCATGCTGGATAGCGGTCGATGTGTGGAGTAATAGTAGTAGATGCAGGCAGGAGTCGGTCTACTAATCTTGGACGTGATGCCTATGTAATGATCATTGCCTGGATATCATCATGAGTATTTGAAGTTCTATCAATTGCCCAACAGTAATTTATTCACCCACCGTTTGCTATTTTTCTCGAGAGAAGCCACTAGTAAAACCTACGGCCCACGGGTCTCTTTCTCATATTATTTGCCTTTGCGATCTACTTTTCCTTTGCTTTTATTTTCAGATCTATTAAACTAAAAATACAAAAATACCTTGCTGCGTTTTATTCTTATTTATTTTATTTGGCGTTCGATCTATCAATCTACTACAATTTTATCTCATGTCCGTTTGCCTATCCTGGGCGCCGCTACCCGAAAGGGATTGACAACCCCTTTTACACGCCGGGTTGCGAGTAGTTGTTATTTGGGTGCATGTGCTGTTTACGCTGTGTTGCTTGGTTCTCCTACTGGTTCAATAACATTGGTCTCATAACTGGTGGAAATACCTACCACCGACATGTTGCATCATCCCTTCCTCTTTGGGGAAATACCGACGTAGCTTCAAGCCGCATCAACGTGCTACTGAGATTGTGTTTTGCACATCCTCTTCAGGAATGCTGGACATGGAGACCTGGGGCCTAGGGCCTCTGCGAAGCCTTCGGAAAGAGGGCGGCGCCTTTGGTGAAGGTGTGGTCTTCTCCATGTCTTCGGGTGTTGCTTGCGGGGTCTCAAGCACCGGAGTGGTGACATGAGCAGGTGGTGTGCGAGGAATCACTTCATGCAGGGGGGAGTTGGGGTGTTGCTCTTCCCAGAATTCATCATGAGCGATTGGCGTCGTGGGACTGCCAATACTTATCAATTCACTGCTCGTAGGAGCAGGCAGTGATACTGGGTAGGACTGGATCTGAGGCGGACTTCATCATCTTCAACATTGTCATCATGACCAATGTCTTCAGCTGCGGTGGAGTCAACAGCTGGAATATCTTCAGACTCATGAGCCTCTGTGGAAGCAGGCTCATGCACAATGAGACGACGCTTGCGATTGGTGGAAGCAGGCAGTGCAACAGAGATGGGCTCCACCATCAATGGTTCTTGAGGAGCAGCACGTTCTTTGCACCAAGACTTTGAAGACTTTGTCTTCTGGTTCTTCTGGGAGGGAGCAGCATCAGAAGTGTCAAGATGCTTCCTTTTTTGGCTTTAGCCTTAGCCTGCTTAGTCTTCTTCTGCTCTGATGCTACTGAAGGGACCTTTGGCTTCAAGCCAATCATACTGGCAGGGAAGATAATGCTTGGTCTTTCCTGCCTTGGGGCTTTGGGTTTGGCTTTAGCGGGCTTCTTCTTCTTGCATCCAGCTTGGGGTCGATGCCTGGACGCCCAAGTACATTTCTCTTCACAGCCTCATTGTGAGCCTGAACACATTTCTTAGCATAATATTTGATGCGCTCACGAGAGCCTTTGGCTTCTTCACGTTTCTTCTTAAACTGGGCCTTGAGGTCAATCATCATCTGCTTGAAGTTTTGAACATCAACGACACTGAGTTTTGCCATATGCTTCTTGAACTAGGCCTTCTCATAGTCGATTTTGTTCTTCAGCTCAACAATTTTTTGAGTTGTAGCAAGCTCCTTAGCAATGCTGCCTTGAAATGTGACACTGATGTCAATGGGCAGCTGCAGATCATCGATGGTAAGAGTAGGATCTTCAAACCATTCGTCAATGAAATTGTTGAGGATGCTTGCATCAAAGAGAGGCAAGTCCTCGGAGATTTCAGCCTCTTGCTTGCTCTTGATGAGCATCTCCAGAGCATCATCAGCAAGATCTTCATTGCTTGATAGATCAATAACATTCTCTTCATTGCACAGAATGCTAGCTGGGGTGAGGTCATGCCCAGAGATCTTCTTGAGCTTCTTGGACTCCTTGGAGATGCAGGATTGATCCTAAGACTGCACACTTGATTCAGGAGGTGCATATTTCAATGGCTTCACCCTTGAATCTTTCGGAGCACCAGAAGATTTTGAAGCCTTTGACTTTTTCTTTGGCTTCGAAGACTCAGGAACTTCAACGTGTTCCTCTTCACGAGCAGCCTCTGTGATAGTGGCCCTTTGGGAAGCAATGTGGGAGAGAAGCCCATCGAAGTTGTTGAAGGGGCCAACGACATTCTGATTGGCTTCATGACTGCCATCCGACCTTGGAGCAGTTGGACCAGGATTGAAGTCAATTACCAGTCCTTCTTGTTCTGCACAACAGAAGCTCTTGCAAACTGAAAATTCTGCTCAAATAAATCATCATCACGACACCATCGGAGATTGGAGGCGTCGGCATTCTCAGGCTGTGGTCCTCTGACCATGCAAGAATAGAATCCCTGTGCAATGGCTTCAACCTTTGTTCTAGGGTGCAGCTTCTTGTACACAATATCGGCCCATGGTGGCCTCACTGCATTCTTCTTCGCATACTCATTTGTGACTAAGTTGTACATAAACCATTGCTCTACCTAGTATCTTCGAATCCATTGGACTCGAGTCTTGTGTTCCCCATATGTTTCATCTGGGTCAAACTTGTATTGCTCATAAATAACTGGTGGCGGGTCCATAGCAGTGTTGTCCCTGCGCTGCCTGCCACCCTTCTTTGCAGATTTGCCACCAGCCATTGGATTCAGACTGAAAGGCTTCACAACAGTATTTGGCTTCAATCGGCTTGTTAGACAAGAGCTTGCTTCGGGTGATTCAATGTGATGTTGTAAGAATTCTGCAAACGAATGCAGACTATGAGAACGATAACATTAGAGATGCGAGGGAAGGGGAAGAGGTCATATGCATTCTCAGAAGATTTTGAAGATAAATCAGTTTGAAGACATTGACCTCATAGTGCAAAGACATTCACTTATCGATGTGAGTTGGTTCCAGATTTTTACTAATCCACGAATAGGTACAAGTGAGGAATCTAACTAGTTTTGATGCATAAGTGAACATACTTGCAAGTTATGAGATGCAGAAATAGAGGGTATCGATTTGGAAGTGTAGAAACTACTTTTGGAAGATGTGGACAGATTTAATGGATCAAATAGAGGTAAAAAGCGAGATTTATTTACCGCACGACAAACTGCTTGACGAGGCAGAAGGAGGCCGAGCAGTCCAGTCTACCGCACCCTAACTTGGCGGTGGAAGACACCTACGGCGGCGGCGGAGAAGTCAAAGTCCACGGCCGGCGTGAAGACGGCATCGAAGAGGTTGCGGCAGCGAAGCTCTTCATCCTGGGCGTCGACTGAGGCTAGCAGTGGCGCTAGGGTTTGAGCGAGATGGCGAGGTGGGAGAAGAGATAATGACCGCATGGGGTTGGAGTATTTATAAGGAGAAGGGGCGGAGCAACGCAATTACGCAGGTGCCCTGGGTGGACACGTGGCAAGCATGCAACTTATCGAGGGTTGAGCCATGATCCCACGCGCGCCTGGTTTGTCGGGTGGTCGTTCCGGCTTCTCCGGTATTCAGGCAAAAGAGATAAGAGCATTAAAAATAGTTATAAATGTGTGTCACTGTGTCTTCATCTGACAAGGACACGGTGAAGACATTTGACACGTGTCAACAGAATGCATATTTAGAGATAGTGAGAATTTGAGGGATGGGCACAGAAGGGGTTAGGGTCCGATCACATTCACTTAGCTCAGAAAATAGCAAATTGAAGACATAGCTATAAGTGAATGTTGTAGAGGACAAAACACACACACACACACACACACACACACACACACACACACACACATATATATATATATAGGTAAAATAGATGGGACACCTAGGTGCCCGAGCACCTTGATTGTTTTAGGTAAGTATCACTGCATAATGATTGTTTGATTTCTTTCCTAACTATTTTTCATGCAAGGCTTTCCATGCTTACATTTTGTTTCCATTTTTAACTAGTAGGCATGCAAGATTTGCCATACAATAGATTGTATTAATGTTTGATTTTTTTCTAAACTACTGTAGGTATCCAATACGTGTATTTTTGTCTCCTAACTATCTAATACGGGTATCTAATACTTACTAGCGAAATTATGTACATAAGCGCTTATTATATACCCAGTAAATTATTTTCTAAACTTCCATGTTCTTTTTTTTGTTTCCTAACAATTCAATATGAGTATCTAATACGCAGGTATGTATATATCCAATAAATTATTCTAGGTTCTAGCTAGTAACGAAATTATATACATACGCGGGTATGCATATACCTACTAACAAAATTATATACATGCGTGGGTATGCATATACCTACTAAAAATTTATTTCCATATGCGAGTATGCATATACCAAGTAACGAAATTATGTATATATGCGGGTACCATGCAAAAAAAGTATATGTACGAGTATGTGTATGCCCAATTATGTGGTGTGTATGTGTATGCCTACTACTGAAATTACGTAAAATACACGAGTATTTACATACCTAGTGACTTGTTCTACGAAACAATAAGTGTTAATTTTTATACAATATAGTATTTTAATCTCCTTCCTTTTCTATGAGGTGGCATGCATGCATGGGATGGTTAAAGAATTAAAGCCAGCCAAATTAACTAGTAATTAAGGCATTTACATTTGTTGCCAAATCAGCCGCTGAACACGATCCAACGATGGATAGCCAAGGTGCCTGGGCACCTAGGTGTCCCAAACTGGCGTCCTATATATATATCAGTGAAGACCAACACAACATTGCGAAGATAAACCTTGATGACAAATCAATGTTGATGACAAATCAATGTTGATGACAAACCAAATATGAAGATAATGCAATCATGACGCCAAATCAAAATCTTCAAGAAAGTGTGGTGGTGGCATTACCCACCATATAGGAAATATTAGACCCAGAGACGGCGCACAATTATCATGGCGCTCCGAAGTCAAATTCCACATTAATGTATTCACACTCAGAGGGTAAGTCTTCATGAATTGAAGATATACGTTACTTCGTGTGTTGCACATCTAAGTCATCAATATGCATAAGCGTTAGGATGCGTGTCCATTCATAGGACATTCGAGGATTCTAAGATTTAGCTCACACTGCAACTTGAAAAACCTTTTCTCATCCAAGGGCTTCCTGAAGATATCTGCCAATTGCTTTTCAGTGTTGACGTGAATCATATCAATGTCTTCCTTCATGACATGATCTCTGAGAAAGTGATGGCGGATCTGAATATGCTTTGTCTTTGAGTGCTGAACTGGATTGCTGGAAAATCTTGATGGCGCTTTCATTGTTGCATTAGAGTGGCACATGCTTCATGTTGATGTCGTAATCCTTGAGAGTTTGCTTCATCCAGAGAAGCTAAGCGCAGCAAGATCCAACAACAATGTATTCAGATTCAACAATGGAGAGTGATACACGGTTATGCTTCTTTGAAGACCAACAGACAAGAGATCGTCCAAGAAAGTGACATGTGCCTGATGTGGAGTTGCGATCAACCTTGTCACCAGCATAATCAGCATATGAGAATCCAACTATATCAAACTATGAGCCCTTTGGATACCATAATCCTAGCGTTGGGGTGTGAGCCAAATATCAAAGAATTTGCTTCATAACGAGGTGATGTGATTCCTTTGGTGCCTCTTGGAATCGGGCACACATGCAAACGCTAAGCATTATATCTGGCCTAGATGCACATAAGTACAATAAAGAACCAATCATGGAGCGTTATAACTTTTGATCAAACTCTTTACCATTGTCGTCGGTGCCCAGTTAACCTTTGGTTGGCATTGGCGTCGTGTACCCTTTGCAGTCTTGCATTCCAAACTTCTTCAGGCAGTCTTTGAGGTATTTCTCTTGTGATACGAAGCTACCATTTCTCTATTGAAGGATTTGAAGACCAAGAAAGAATTTCAACTCTCCCATCATGGACATCTGATATTGGTCTTGCATCATATGCCAAAACTCATCATTGTATCTCTTGTTTGTACATCCGAAGGTAATGTCATCCACATAGATTTGGCATACAAACAGTTCTCCATCGTATGTCTTTGTGAACAGAGTAGGATCTAGAGAACTAGGTTTGAAGCCTTTGCTCTTCAGGAAGTCTTTGAGTGTGTCATACCAAGCGTGAGGTGCTTGTTTGAAGCCATACAGTGCCTTATTGAGTTTGTATACCATATCCGGATGCCTTGGATCTTCAAAACTAGGAGGTTGAGCAACATACACTTCTTCTTATTCAATTTTGTCGTTAAGGAAGGCACTCCTCACAACCATTTGGTACAGAAGATTGTTGTTGTGGTTAGCACAGGCTAGCAGTATACGAATAGCTTCAAGCCTAGCCATAGGAGCAAAGGTTTCATCAAAGTCAATTCCTTCCACTTGTGTGTAACCTTGGGCAACGAGACAAGCCTTGTTTCTATCAACTTGACCATTCTCATCTTGCTTGTTGCGATAGATCCATTTGGTGCCAATAATATTGTGCTTGCGAGGATCAGGATTCTTAACTAGCTCCCAGACATTATTCAGCTCAAACTGTTGAAGCTCTTCTTGCATAGCTTGAATCCATTCAGGTTCCATGAAAGCTTCATCAACTTTCTTGGGTTCAGATATAGACACAAATCCAAAGTGCCCACAAAAGTTTGCTAGCTGAGTTGCTCCTGAACGAGTGAGTGGACCAGGTGCATTGATGCTATCAATGATCTTCTCAATTTGGACTTCATTTGCGACCCGAGGATGTGCTGGACGAAGACTTTGCTCTTGCTGATTGTCATCTTCAGCTTCAGCATTGTCTTCAGACTGAGCATTGTCTTCATGTTGATTAGGTGCTGATATGATGAGTTCTTCTTCAGACTGTTACTCGGTGGGTATGATTTCTCCAGTACCCATATGCTTGATAGATTCACTAGGAGAGGCTTCATCTAGCACATTTGGCAGGTGCTCTCTTTGTGAGCCGTTAGTCTCATTGAACAACACATCTACAGTTTCAACCACTTTATAGTGAAAGAGGTTGAAGACTCTGTAGGTGTGCGAATCCTTTCCATAACTAAGCATAAAACCTTCATGTGCTTTCGGTGCAAATTTTGAAGTGTGATGAGGATCCTTGATCCAGCACCTAGCACCAAAGACTTTGAAATAGCTGATGTTTGGCTTCTTACTAGTCAGGAGTTCATAGGATGTCTTCTTGAAGAATTTATGTAGATAAACTCTGTTTATGATGTGGCAAGCAGTATCAATGGCTTCAAGCCAGAACTTTCTTGGAGTCTTGTATTCATCAAGCATTGTGCGTGCCATCTTAATGAGGGTTCTGTTCTTGCGCTCCATGATGCCATTCTGCTGAGGTGTGTAAGGAGCAGAGAACTCATGTGTGATGCCCAGTGTATCAAGTGTCGAGGCCGGTATTCTTGAATTCTGTGCAATTGTCACTCCTGATGTGCTTGATCTTGATGCCATAATTGGTCATGGCACGATTGGCGAAACGTCTGAAGACATCCTGCACTTCAGCCTTGTAGAGAATTATGTGCACCCAAGTGTATCTTGAATAATCATCAACAATAACGAAGCCATAGAGATGTGCAGTGGTAGTAAGGGTAGAGTAGTAAGTAGGGCCAAATAAGTCCATGTGTAGCAGCTCGAAGGGACGTGATTGTCTTCGAAGGATGCTTGGCCCTAGTCATCTTCCCGGTTTCACAAGCACCACATAGATGATCCTTCTTGAACTTGACATCCTCGATGCCAATGATATGCTACTGCTTCATGAGAGTGTGCAACTTCCTCATGCCCGCATGTCCTAGCCTTCGATGCCAAAGCCAACACTCTGAAGCTTTTGCTAAAAGACATACGACAAGTTGTGGTCCTGCGGAGAAATCTACCATATACAGAGCACCTCTACGATAACCTTCAAAGACTAGAGATTTGTCAGCTTCCATAAGCACAAGCAACGATATTTTCCAAATATCACAATCATGTTAAGATCGCAAAGCATTGAGACAGACATTAAGTTGTAACCAAGGGATTCAACAAGCATCACTTTATCCATGTGTTGATCCTTTGAGGTAGCAACTCTACCTATGCCCAATACCTTGCTTTTACCAGTGTCAGCGAACGTGATGTGACTTTTAGTAGATGGACGTAGGGTTGAATCCATGAGAAGACTTCGATCACCAGTCATGTGGTTAGTGCATCCACTGTCCATTATCCCCTCAGTAGCTTTCAGAGTCGTACCCTACAATGCAGTTAGCAGGATAGGCTTCACCAAGAGTATTGTGAAGCACAAACATATAGCGAACAAGCATGCTATCAAAGTTAAGATTCTTGTTTGATAGAATAGGATGCTTGTCAAGAAACCCTGGGACAAAATACATGGTAAGACCATTTTGGCACTTTATCTTGAGTCCCACAAGATGTTTTAGGTCCCCAACATTGGCGTCAGAAGTCTTTGATTTTTGGGTGGAGACCTTTCCCTGCAAGAGAAAGTTAATTGTTCTTAACCACCCACATCTTCAGGGGTGGCTTAGAAGCAATGAGTCTAAGTGCAGCATCTGATAACTTAGGCTTTGGAGCCCTAGCAAATAGTTTTCCAGGAGGTGAATAATACTCATAAGAATATGCAGAAAAGTTCTTTGATTTGTGAACATAGCAGTTATAAGAAACACGCTCATATTGGTGAGTCTGATGATGGTTTGCCTGCAAAACATTGGTGTTAGGGTGACCTTGTGAGGTCCTTTGTCTGTATGAAGCCTTTGGGCCGCGTGAAGCCTTTGGTCTGGGGTTTGTCTTCTTCCCAGGTAGTGTCATGACGACATTCACGGGAAGCTTCTCAAGACAACTTTTGGGCACCCAAATCTTCTTCAAAGTTGGCCCATTCTTGCAGTTAGTACCAATAAACCTGGCAAACACTTCACCATTCTGATTCTTAAATAGCTTATAATTGGCGTCAAAGGATTCATCAATGATAATGGGGTTAGCACAAGTGAAGCCAGATAAGGTGGATGGGTCCACTGAGGGGTCCTTTGCGGCAACCCATGTGGTTTTGGGGTACTGCTTAGGCTTCCAGTAAGAACCATCAACATTCATTTTCCTCTCGAACCCAACACCCTCTTTCCTAGGGTTTCGGTTCAGAATCTGTTTCTTGAGGACATCACATAGTGTCTGATGCCCTTTGAGGCTTTTGTACATGCCAGTTTCAAGCAATGTATTCAACCTAGCATTCTCATCATCAATAGTAGTGGTATCCTCAGTAGAGGGGTTAGTTACCACATCAGTAGTTGAAGATATTGTAACATCAGCAGTAGTAGAACATTCAGCCACGGAGACAACATTATCACACTCAAGACATTTTAAACATGGTGGTACAAAATCTTCCTGAGCGGAACTGGTCTGTTGAGCGAGTAGTGAATCATTCTCCTTTTGAAGATCTTCATGAGACGCTCTCAGTTTCACTAGATCTTGCTTCCTTTGAAGATAATCGTAGGAAAGCTTCTCATGAGTAGCTGAGAGAGTTTCATGACGACTGTCAAGTTCCTCGTACTTAACACAAAGATTTTTAATGTCTTCGATTAAGGACTGAGTTCAATTCATTTCGTCTAACAGGTCATCGCTTTTGTTTAGCAACTTTTGAATATGTTCCATAGCAGTTTGTTGTTCAGTTGCAATTTTAGCAAGAGTTTTGTAGCTAGGTTTGGATTCGCACTCAGAGTCATCTTCACTGGAGGTTTGAAAGTAAGCATCGCGTGAATTTACCATGGCACCTCGTGCCATGAAGCAGTAGGTTGGAGCAGAGTCGTCCTCATCATTGGCATCAGCGTCGGTAATGTGACCATTGTCTTCAGTGTTGAAGTTGTACTTGGCGACGAATGCCGAAGCTAGAGCCAGGATTGCCATGCCTGAATCAGACTCCTCCTCGGACTCCACCTCTGCCTCCTCAGAAGCAGACTCCTCCTCTGAATCCATCTCCTTGCCGATGAATGCACGAGCCTTGCTAGATGAGCTCTTCTTGTGAGATGAAGATTTTGATGAAGACTTTGAAGATTTCTTCATCTTCTTGTCGTTAGAATCATATTCCTTGCTCTTCTTCTTCTTCTTCTTCTTCTTCTTCTTCTTCTTCTTCTTCTTCTTCTTCTTCTTCTTCTTCTTCTTCTTCTTCTTCTTCTTCTTCTTCTTCTTCTTCTTCTTCTTCTTCTTCTTCTTCTTCTTCTTCTTCTTCTTCTTCTTCTTCTTCTTCTTCTTCTTCTTCTTCTTCTTCTTCTTCTTCTTCTTCTTCTTCTTCTTCTTCTTCTTCTTCTTCTTCTTCTTCTTCTTAGTTTCCTTGTCCCATTGAGGACACTCAGATATGTAATGGCCTGGCTTCTTGCATTTGTGGCATGTTCTCTTCTTGTGGTCACGAGAGGAAGTCTCATCATTTCTTGAGCTGGATCTTGAAGACTTTCCGAAGCGATTCTTCTTGGAGAACTTTTGGAACTTTCTCACAACCATTGCTAGCTCTTTGCCAATGTCTTTAGGATCACCAGAACTGCAGTCAGATTCTTCTTCAGATGAGGAAACAACTTTTGCCTTCAAAGCACGTGATCGGCCATAGTTGGGGCCATGGATATCTCTCTTCTCAGATAGCTAGAACTCATGTGTGTTGATCCTCTCAAGTATGTCAGACGGATCGAGATCTTTGAAGTCAGGGCGTTTGATGGCAGCTGGAACTACGTCGATATTTCCCCGGAGAGGGAGGGATGATGTAGCACAGCGACGGTAGGTATTTCCCTCAGTTATGAAACCAAGGTATCGAACCAGTAGGAGAACCAAGCAACACAATGTAAACAGCACCTGCACACAAACAACAACACCTTGCAACCCGGCGAGTTAAAGGGTTTGTCAATCCCTTTCGGGGTACGGCGCCTCAAGATAGGCAAGCGGACATGAGATAAATTGTAGTAGATTGCTAGATCGAACGCCAAATAAAATTAATAAAGATAAAATGCAGCAAGGTATTTTTGTATTTTGTGGTTTAATAGATCTGAATAAAAATGCAAAGGAAAAGTAGATCGCAAGGCAAATATATGAGGAAGAAGACCCGGGGGTCGTAGGTTTCACTAGTGGCTTCTCTCGAGAAAAATAGCAAACCGTGGGTAAACAAATTACTATTGGGCAATTGATAGAACTTCAAATAATCATGACGATATCCAGGCAATGATCATTACATAGGCATCACGTCCAAGATTAGTAGACCGACTCCTGCCTGCATCTACTACTATTACTCCACACATCGACCGCTATCCAGCATGCATATAGTGTATTAAGTTCATGGAAAAATGGAGTAATGCAATAAGAATGATGACATGATGTAGAAAAGATCTGTTTATCTATATGGCGGTAGATATAGATCTCGTCTTTTTATCCTTAGTAGCTGTAAGTGCATCTAGTGCCACCCCTAGTTGGTTTTGGAGTATTGACGACAAATTTGGTTGATGGACTAATGTGTTTGTGAGAATTGCAGGATAACACAGGTAGTGTCCCTCATTGATTCGGTTTACCTACCGGAGATGACCCCTAAAAATGTATGAAGACATTGACGACAATGGTGGCATGTGAAGATACTCATATTGAAGACTATGACACGAGAAGACATTCAGTGAAGACTATGGAGCGTGAAGACTTAGTTGTTTCATTGTTTCCTTTTCTTCTTTGTTGAGTCATAGGAACCACCGCACTGTTAAGTGGGGTCCAAGTGAACAAAGTCAGAATGACTGAAGTGATGCTCAACCCAAATCCTATGTCTTCGAGCGAAGACAATGAGAGCAAATCTTATCCAGAGCTGGATAAGTCAGCTTTGCTTGTAGCCCAAGTAAAGTTGTCGTGTGTGTTTGAAATCTGACCGTTGGAACCCGTGTCAGTTCCTTAGTGACCCAGGGTCATTTCGGACATATCAGGTCGGGTTGCCTAGTGGCTATAAATAGCCCACCCCCTACACCATAATTTTGTGGCTGCTCAGAGTTAGTGCACGGCTTTTGTCGTTTGAGAGCAACCCACCTCGAAGCCTTTGAGAGAGAGAAATCCTTGCGAGGACAAAGCCCAAACACCCGGAGCCAAAGAGTGTTAGGCATCAATGAAGTCTTTCTATCTGTGTGACCTAAAGACTTATTACACTTGAGGACTGTGAATCCTCCAGCCGGTTAGGCGTCGTGTTCTCAGCATCCAAGAGCCATTGTGGATCGCTGGTGAACGAAGTATGTGAAGGTTTGGAAGTCTACCTTGAAGACTTACTAGAGTGATTGGGCGAGGACGGTGTGTCCTTAGCTCAAGGGGAATAAGGTGAAGACGCGGTCTTTTGAGTTGAATCTCAGCCTCCCTAACCAGACGTACAGTTGTCACAGCAACTGGAACTGGTCCAACAAATCTTGTGTCTTCAACAAGTGACTGGTTCTATCCTCTCTTTCCCTTTACTTAGAGTTTGTCTTCGTGAAGTCATTTCTTGTTTGCCGTATCTGTTTGACTTCATTGCTTGACTACTATTGTTGTTTGGCTTCATACCATCTTCCATCCTGATCTTTACTACCTAGCTGCTATTAGTCCTTGTGAATTCACTTCATTACATATTTGACTATGGCTTGCTTAGTGTAGTCTACCTTCCGCTGCATATCAATAGGTTCATTTCTACTGTTTGTCTTTGAAACTTCTATGTTTTGAAGACTTCCATAAAAATCGCCTATTCACCCCCCCCTCTAGTCGATAACTAGCACTTTCAATTGGTACCAGAGCAAGATACTCCCTTGTTCTGTGTGATTCGGTTTAACCACCTGGAGTTTTAGCTATGTCGACTGCAGGGATAATCAAAGTCTCCGCTGCTTGCCCCGTCTTTGATGGAACTGAATATCCCTACTGGAAGAATAAGATGCGCATGCATCTTGAAGCCATTGATGTCGACCTCTGGTATGTCGTCAAGAACGGCGTTCCCAAGACTGGTGAGGTTGTCACCCTACTGATGTCAAGAAGTTCATTCAACTGGACTCTACTGCCAAGAACATCATCTGTGGTCATCTGACCAAAGGACAGTATGGCCGTGTGAGTGCTCTAGAAACATCAAAGCTAGTCTGGGACTGGCTATCCAAGGTCAATGAAGGCATCTCAACCCAGAGAGATCAAAGGATTAGTGTTCTTCGCAACCTCTTCAACCGCTTCAAGAGAAACGACAATGAGAATGTCCAGCTCACGTTTGATCGCCTCACTGACATCACAAATGAGCTTCGTGCTCTCGGCGCCACTGAGATTACCAAGCATGAAATCGTCAAGACACTACTGAGATCACTTGACAGCTCCTTTGACACCCTTGCCCTCATGATACAAGAACGTCCTGACTTCAAGTCACTCGATCCGTCTGATGTACTTGAGAGGCTCAACACACATGAGTTCCAGCTTTCTGAGAAAAGAGATATCTATAGTCCCAACTATGGCCGAACTCGCGCTTTGAAGGCAAAAGTTGTTTCCTCATCTGAAGAAGAATCTGACTGCAGTTCTGATGATCCTGAAGACATTGGAAAGGAACTTGCTATGCTTGTGAAGAAGTTCTAGAAGTTCACTAAGAAGAAGGGTTTCAGAAAGTCTTCACGATCCAGCTCAAGAAATGATGAAGCTTCCACTCATGACTACAAGAAGAGACCATGTCACAAGTGCAAGAAACCTGGACACTATATCTCTGAGTGTCCACTGTGGGACAACGAGAAGAAGAGCAAGGAATATGATTCTGATGACAAGAAAAAGACGAAATCTTCAAAGTCTTCTTCCAAGTCCTCATCAAAGTCTTCATCTCATAAGAAGAGCTCATCTGGCAAGGCTCGTGCTTTTGTTGGCAAGGAAATGGATTCAGAGGAGGAGTCTGCTTCTGAGGAGGCGGAGGTGGAGTCTGAGGAGGAGTCCGATCCTGGTGTTGCAATTCTGGCTCTAGCCACTGCCTGTGTTGCCAAGTCCATCTTCAACACTGAAGACAATGACTTCCACACCAACGCTGAAGCTGATGACAAGGACGACCCTACTCCCACCTACTGCTTCATGGCATGTGGTGCCAAGGTAAAATCACGCGATGCTTACTTTCAAACATCTAGTGAAGATGACTCTGATTGTGAATCCAAGCCCAGCTACAAAACACATGCTAAAATTGCAACTGAACAACAAAACGCTATGGAACATACTCAAAAACTGTTAGACAAAAGCGACGACCTGTAGGACGCGGAAATGAGTCGTTCACAGTTGAGGGAGTCCTGGATTAGGGGGTGTTCAAGTAGCCGGACTATACCTTCAACCGGACTCCTGGACTATGAAGATACAAGATTGAAGACTTTGTCCCGTGTCCGGAAGGGACTTTCCTTGGCGTGGAAGGCAAGCTAAGCGATGCGGATACTCAAGATCTCCTACCATTGTAACCGACTCTGTGTAACTCTAACCCTATCCGGTGTCTATATAAACCGGAGGGTGTAGTCCGTAGGACGAACCATCATCATACACAATCATACCATAGACTAGCTTCTAGGGTTTAGCCTCCTTGATCTCGTGGTAGATCTACTCTTGTACTACCCATATCATCAATATTAATCAAGCAGGAGTAGGGTATTACCTCCATCGGGAGTGCCCGAACCTGGGTAAAAACATTGTGTCCCTTGTCTCCTGTTACCATCCGGCCTTGACGCACAGTTCGGGACCCCCTACCCGAGATCCGCCGGTTTTGACACCAACATTGGTGCTTTCATTGAGAGTTCCTCTGTGTCGTCGCCTTCAGGCCCGATGGCTCCTCTGATCATCAACAATGATGAAGTCCAGGGTGAGACTTTTCTCCCCGGACAGATCTTCGTCTTCGGCGGCTTCGCTCTGCGGGCCAATTCGCTTGGTCATCTGGAGCAGATCGAAAGCTACGCCCCTGGCCATCAAGTCAGGTTTGGAAGCTTAAACTATACGGCCGACACCCGCGGAGACTGGATCATCGACGGGTTCGAGCCACAGCCGAGCGCGCCGCACTACCTCGAGGGGCATGATCTAGCTCTGCCTTCGAACAGTGTCCTAGAGGCCGCACACGCACCGGTTACGACCCTAGACTCGGAACCTATTACGCCAATCGAGGATGAGCGGTTGGACGTCACCTCGGGGGCTGCGATCTCAAAGGCAATCGAGCCAAACGCTAGCCCCGCGCTCCGCATGACCCGTGACTCCGAGGGTCCAAACTCCTATCCGGACTCCGAACCCCCCGTGCCCCTACCAATCGAATCCGATTGGGCACCTATATTGGAGTTCACCGCCGCGGACATCTTTCAGCACTCGCCTTTTGGCGACATCCTGAACTCTCTCAAGTCTCTCTCTTTATCAGGAGAGCCCTGGCCGGATTACGGTCAGCAAGGATGGGATACGGACGATGAAGAAATTCAAAGCCCACCCACCACCCACTTTGTAGCTACCGTCGACGACCTAACCGACGTGCTCAACTTTGACTCCGCAGACATCGACAGCATGGATGACGATGCAGGAGATACCGATGAACCAACGCTCATAGGGCATCGGACAGCCACCTCATCTCACGATGTGTACATGGTGGATACCCCTAAAGGAAATGACAACGAGGAAAAAGGGGATGGAACGGGATATAGACCCCCCGGAAAGCAATCAAAGCGTCGGCATAAACGCCGACCCTAGCCCCGCCTCGATAAAAACCCGGCCATAGAGCAGGACAAGTCGGTAGACGACGAGCAAGCCTTAGAGCAGCCGTCCGAACAGGGCAACACGGATAGAGAAACCGAAACTCCATCCCCCGGCGAAAACGGCATTCCGGACAACCTTACGCCGGATAAATCCATGGAGCAGAAGAGTCTCCACAAGAGGATCATTGCAACTGCACGCAGCCTGAAAAAGCAGAAGCGGAAGCTAAAGGCAGCGGAAGATGCACTCTGTATTAGATGGAATAAAGTAATCAACACCGCAGATAAATACGGTGACGGTCGCCGTACTTAAAGCTATCCAAAGAGAAAGCTACTGCCCGAATTCGACGAAGAGGCCCTAGAGCCCTCGCATTCAAAAAATAAGAAAGCCATACGGTCGGATAGACGACCCCATAAGGCGGCAAGTGGCACCGCACTTAAATCGGTATGCGACCCACCTAAGGATTCGCATCATGGCCCAGCCAGGTCCATTTATGGGCCAAGAAAGCAAGCTCTTGTAAGCAATGCAAAAAAGCCATCATCAGAATCCAGCACACCCAAATACAGGGGCGCCGCACATCCCCTATGCTTCACCGATGAGGTTCTGGACTATGAATTTCCAGAGGGATTCAAACCCGTCAACATAGAGGCGTATGATGGAACAACAGACCCCGGAGTCTGGATCGAGGACTATATCCTCCACATACATATGGCTAGAGGAGATGATCTCCACGCCATTAAATATTTACCCCTCAAGCTTAAAGGGCCAGCCCGGCACTGGCTTAAAAGCCTTCCCGAAAACACAATTGGAAGTTGGGAAGAGCTCGAAGATGCTTTCCGAGCAAATTTTCAAGGGACCTATGTCCGCCCTCCGGATGCAGACGATCTTAGTCACATAACTCAACAGCCCGGAGAATCAGCTCGGCAGTTCTGGAACAGATTCCTCACGAAAAAGAATCAGATAGTCGACTATCCGGACACCGAAGCCTTAGCAGCTTTCAGGCATAATGTCCGAGACGAATGGCTCGCCAGACACCTCGGCCAGGAAAAGCCAAGAACAATGGCCGCACTCACAAGCCTCATGACCCGCTTCTACGCAGGAGAGGACAGCTGGTTGGCAAGATGCAGCCCCAGTGACCCAAGTACATCCGAAATTAGGGATGGAAACGGAAAACCGCGACGCAACAAGGATCGTCGCCGAACTAAAGAAAAAAGTCCGAAGAGCACGGCAGTCAATGCCGGATTCAAAGGCTCGCGACAAAATCAGACAAAACCACCCCTCCAGGATAATAGGGATGATTCGTCCAACTTAAACAGAATCCTGGACAGGATATGTCAGATACACAGTACTCCTGGGAAGCCTGCTAACCATACCCACAGAGATTGTTGGGTTTTTAAACAATCCGGCAGACTCAATGCCGAACACAAGGGGCTCGACACACCAAGCGAAGACGAGGACGAACCCCAGAAGCAGAGCACCAGGAAACAAAAGAACTTCCCACAAGAAGTAAAAATAGTGAACTTACTTCACGTAACAAAACGTGTGGCACCTATAAAGGTACGCACCATACGACCTATCCCCAAGGGGTCCCGCCACTGGTTATTAAAACCAATCACCTTCGATCAGCTAGACTATTCTAGAAATATCAAGAACGCAGGCTGGACTGCCCTGATACTCGACCCAATAATTGGCGGATTCCAGTTTGCAAATGTCCTTATGGACGGCGGCAGTGGACTAAACCTGATATATCAGGATACAATCCATCACATGGGGATAAACCCAGCAAGAATCCGCCGCAGCAAAACCTCCTTTCAAGGGGTAGCACCTGGTCCGGATACCCATTGTATGGGTTTTCTCCGGCTCAAAGTTATATTCGGCCCTGCCGATAACTTCTGTCGCGAAAAGCTGGCCTTCCATGTCGTCCCGTCCTCAAGTCGCTATCAAGCACTACTGGGACGCGAAGCTTTCGCTTGCTTTAACGCAATACCGCACTCTGCATCTCGCACGCTTAAGATGCCCGGTCCACGAGGCATCATCTCTTTGAAGGGGAAGCACTAGAGTGCGCCTCCCCAAGCGGAGGACTGTGCGGCCGCTTAGACAGCCGCACAATAAAATGGCCTCACCAGCCAAAAAACTTTTCGACATAGGTCATTAAAGGCCACGAACGCGGAATAGACGAGTTCGGCACAAGTCCATCATTAATGCAGGCTTAGAGGCCATATACCCCCGTACTAGGGGCTACGCGCAGAGACAATAAAGCTCAATTTTATATTTTACTTTATACTTCATTTATTTTAAAACCTTTTGTTCGGCACGACCCGTTTTCAATTTAGTTCCTCTCTTTTTCAGATGAACGTCGTGCGGCGCCCGTCCAGGATACGGCACAACGGAGACACAGGCGCAGACGTGCAGTAGGGACCCGTCCTAAAGGATTCTTTTTAGATTAAGACCCTGCGTAAACCTTTTTTACTGTCTCTTGTTGCAACAAAATCCCCTGGTTTTTCCCAATATAACCAAGGAGGAGGCTGGCGTCTTGGCATGTGGCCATGTCAGAATTTTTCGCACATACCTGGACACAAGGGGCTTTTTTAGCAAAGAGTGTTGTTTCGCCTGCACTCATAAAGACCGAACACCTTAGGGAGTGTTCGGCGTCGCGAGTTTTGGCATTATATGCATCAGCTCCGAATCATGTCTTTGGTCAAATGTTGGGTTGCCCGGCTCCTGAGTTCGGCTACCTTACGTTCCGCTCTATCGACTAAGGTAGCACCAGGAGAACTACTGCGATTGTGCCCTGGTTCGGCCGGGCGAGCACCTCAGTAGAGAAAGCCGAAAACTGACTGTCATGATGTAGCATGAGACTGGTCAGCCACTCGATGACCTATTGGAATCTATCGGATTCCTCCGCTTTAACGAAGGGCCGCTTCCCGGTCAGGCACATACGCGCCCCGAACTCGGGCGAGCGCAGTTGCCACTAATGGGCTACCTAAATAGTCCCACTGTCAAGCTCCTATGGCTAAGTGAAAGTTTAAAGCATTATAGTCCGGTTGCCTGGCCCGCTGTGCTATCACCTCCTTTGTAGGACCAAGACGTTGGGTTAAATGTGAAAATGCGTCTTCTGCGAGCACCGCCGCACTATGTGCGTGGGGGTTGAAGCCAACGACTGCAATCTTTCAGATTATATATATATATATATATATATATATATATATATATATATATATATATATATATATATATATATATATATATATATATATATATATATATATATATATTAAACGGCCGCACAGGAGGTGTTCACAATACTTGAAGGCACAAGTATAAAAAGACCACTACAGTTTATCAAAATATTACTTCATCATTACATATGCTATAATAACATAGCATCCTTCGAGCACTGCGTCTCTATTACACGAGCGCCTTCAAGGACTTCCTGAAAATAGTGCTCGGAGGACACTCGGCTTTTATCCGCATCTCGGGACGCAATAACGGTGGTCTCCATCTCTGCCCAGTATGTATTGACACGGGCAAGAGCCATCCTTGCACCCTCTATACACGCCGACCTCTTCATTGCATTAATGCGCGGCACTGCGTCAAGGAATTGCTGCACAAAGCTGAAATAACTCTTCGGCTCCGACCTCCCCGGCCATAGATGACCCATGACGTACTTCATGGCGAGTCTGGACAACCTATTAAGTTCGGCCCATTGAGCCAAACGATCGTCCACTGCCAGTGGACGCTCCGGATTGTGAAATTGCGACCAGAACAGTTTTTCCACTTCACGATCTTCCAGATCACGGAAGTGTTCGGTCGCATCATCAACACTCGCTGCCAAATCAAGATAGGTGTCCTCCACACTCCACATCCGGTCCAACGGAGCAAATTTCGGATCGCAAAATTTTCTCCACAGCATGAAGGGCTTTCCAGCCGCAATCTGTTCGGCCTGACGCAGCTCCTCCTTCGCAGCTCTCATCGCAGAGCGCGCGTCCTTGGCATCAGCAACGGCCTTCTCTAGGACCGCCTGTCTCGCCTGGCCTTCTTTCTCAAGAAGTCTGCAACGGTCTGCAGTGCTCTTTAAGTTTTCGGCCATACTGGCCATCTCTTCCTTGCTTCGGCAATGAGCACCCTGTTCGGCTCTCAGCTCTTCAAGGGCCTTCTTGGCAGCCGCATCACTTTTCCTGGCTTGATCTTTAGCTCGGGCAAGTTCTGCCCTAAGACTCTCCACGGCGGCCGCACCATCTGCGTTAAGCACACATATCGTAAACACTAGCATAAAACTCTTCTTACCTACTGCCGCCCGAGGAATCACATACCTTGAGCCTCATCCAACCGCTTGTTGACAAGCGCGATGTCGGCATCTGCCACGTCCAGTTGCCGCTTTAGTTCGGCAAAACCAGCAGTTCGGCTTGATTCCGGACACCCTGCATCCTACATTAAAAGGCGACATTTTAGACCTGGGATTATGATCCTCCGCATGCCGTCATTTCTTGACGACATGCAGAGTCTCAGGGGCTACTATCTACATAGGGCGCATCTTATTTACGCGCAACTGACAAAAGTACACATTATCTAATGTACCTCAAAACCAGTCAATAAACTTTCGACAGCCACACGCAATCCGCTCTCTGCGGACGAAATCCTTTCAATCACCGTGCCCATTAATGTATGATGCTCCTCTGAAATAGAAGCTCGCTCTAGCAGAACCTTTAGCTCCTCCGTCCGAGCACCAGACGGTGCCGGACTTGTCCCATGACCTCTTTCAAAGGCTGGACGCGGAGAACCTCGGGGGGCCCCATAGCGATCTTCCGCCCCTGCCGGACTCAGAGAAACCCTCCGTGACGACACCTCAGGGTTGCCTGCCTCGTTAGGCGGTACAGCAGAAGGAGGCGTCCCACTCTCCATCATCTCCGGAAGAAGATCCCCCGAAGACGAGCTCTGCTGAGAAGGGCTGAGGTCCGAACTACAAGGTAAAAATTTGGTTAAACTTCTCAGATATAAATCACGGATTTCTCTCATCCCTCGAAAGGAAAAATCTTTCTCTACTCACGGCTCGCTGGAGGGCTGATCTCCTTGAGTACGCAGTCCGGCCGTGGAACTCCCCGGCGTCGGACCCTCTAACAAGGATCTTTTCCCCCGCTTCGAGACCTTGTCTTCGGGTCGTCAGAGGCGGCTCTCTTCTTTCCCTTAGGAGAGGAATCGTCGGTTCCTCCCCTCGGAGCAGCCTCCTACGAGGAGGCCATAGTTTCCTTGTCCTCCCCCTTACTTCCCTCCAAAGGCACTACCTCCAGCATCCTGACTAGAACGGGATCTGGCCTAGTTTCGGGAAGGGGAGCCGGACACCTGATCAGCTTCGCCTTCGCTATCCACTCCTGTTTAAAAGGATAGCTCTTTTAAGGGCAAGTTTATGATAATTATACGAATAGAAGGTCCGGGCACAAGGTTACTTACTTGAGTATCCGGGCGATTGCGGCTTAGGCCTGCATCTCGGTCAAATCCGGACACACTTCTTGTGATCCGAAGAACAGTTTACACATCTCCGCGGGCGTCGCGCTCATAAAATCTCAGAGAGCTCGTGGTCCCTCTGGATTGAACTCCCACGGGCGAAGGGGGCGACGTTTGTCGGGCAATGTCTGGCGAATCAGCATGACCTGCGTCACCTTGACCAGGTTGAGGTCTCCTTCCAAGAGATCCTTAATGCGGCCCTGCAGCAAGGGTACGTCTTTGGGCAAACCCCAATCTAATCCTCTGTTGATCCACGACGCTAGCCGTGGTGGGGGACCCGAGCGAAAGGCGGGAGGCGCCACCCATGTGGTGCCCCGGGGAGCGGTGATATAAAACCACTCTCGTTGCCACAAGCCTAGCTCCTCTTGAAAAGAGCCCTCGGGCCATGGAGCATCGGCATTTTTTCTTATAACAGCGCCTCCGCACTCTGCGTGTCGTCCCTCGATCATCTTCGGCTCCACTTTAAAGGTCTTGAGCCATAATCCGAAGTGAGGGGTAACACGGAGGAACGCTTCACACACGACGATAAACGAGGAGATATGGAGGATGGACTCCGGGGCTAAATCATGAAATTCCAGCCCATAATAAAACAACAGTCCCCTCACAAAGGGATCCATGGGGAAGCCTAACCCTCGGAGGAAGTGAGACATGAGCACCATGCTCTTGTCGGGCTGGGGACTGGGAATAACCTGCCCTTGAGCAGGCAATCTATGTGAAATTTCACCGGTCAGGAACTTAGCCTCCCTCAACTTTAGCACGTCCTCCTCCGTGACGGAGGAGGGCGTCCACCGGCCTTGAAGGTCAGAACCGGACATTGTCGAAGGTCCGAAGCGCCTGGAATCTGGAGCCTGGGGTGTTGGAACTCGAGGCGACGGGCGAACACACTTGAGGTTGAAAAAATAAGTAAGGCCTTGGTCTCTTTATAAGGGGTTGAATACCAAGAGCCCTCCCCGTAACCGTTTTGGACTCGCCTTTAATCGAGGGAATGTGCTAACGGGCACGATTGGGTTACCCACGTCCGTATTGATGAGAATCCCGTAAAAGGGGCACACGATCTCTGCTTTGACAATACGTGCCAAGGAAACCGCCTCGCAGAGCGTGCCAAGGGTGAAAAAGTAAAGATGATTCGTAAAAGGACTTGGCCGCAGTGTGATGACGCACTGCGGAATACGTCAGTAGATTTGTTTTGTGTTAATATTATTCTCTCTATGGCAGTATGTGGAAACTTATTTTGGAGAGCCGGACACTATTCTTGGTGTCTACAATCTTCTATGAAGGACTTGGAGGAGGAACCCGCCTTGCAATGCCGAAGACAATCTGCGCGCCGGACTTGTCGTCATTGAAGCCTGGTTCAGGGGCTACTGAGGGAGTCCTGGATGAGGGGGTGTTCGGGTAGCCGTACTATACCTTCAGCAGGACTCCTGGACTATGAAGATACAAGATTGAAGACTTCGTCCCGTGTCCGGAAGGGACTTTCCTTGGCGTGGAAGGCAAGCTAGGCGATGCGGATACTCAAGATCTCCTACCATTGTAACCGACTCTGTGTAACCCTAACCCTATCCGTTGTCTATATAAACCGGAGGGTTGTAGTCCCTAGGACGAACCATCATCATACACAATCATACCGTAGGCTAGCTTCTAGGGTTTAGCCTCCTTGATCTCGTGGTAGATCTACTCTTGTACTACCCATATCATCAATATTAATCAAGCAGGAGTAGGGTATTACCTCCATCGAGAGGGCCCGAACCTGGGTAGAAAAATTGTGTCCCTTGTCTCCTGTTACCATCCGGCCTTGATGCACAGTTCGGGACCCCCTACCCGAGATCCGCCGGTTTTGACACCGACAACAGTCCTTAGTTGAAGACATAAAAAATCTTCATGCTAAGTACCAAGAACTTGAAAGTCGTCATGAAACGCTCTCAACCACTCATGAAAAGCTCTCCTATGATTATCTTCAAAGGAAGCAAGAGCTTGAGAAATTGAAAGCGGCTCATGAAGATCTTCAAAAAGAGAATGAGTCACTTCGCGCTCAACAGATCAGTCCCGCTCAGGATGGATTTGAACCACCATGTCTAAAATGCCTTGAGCGTGACAACGCTACCTCTGTTGCTGAATGTTCTACTACTGCTGCTGTTGCATTGTCTTCAACTATTGATGTGGTAACTAACCCCTCTGCGGAGGATACCACTACTATTGCTGATTAAAATGCTAGGTTGAAGACATTGCTTGAAACAGGGATGTATAAAAGTCTGAAAGGGCATCAGACACTTTGCGATGTCCTCAAAAAGAAGATTCTGAACCGAAACCCTAGGAAAGAGGGTGTTGGGTTCGAAAGGAAAATGAATGTAGATGGCTCCTACTGGAAGCCTGAGCAGTATCCCAAAACCACATGGGTTGCTGCAAAGGGACCTTCAGTGGATCCATCCACCTTATCTGGCTTTACCTGTGCTAACCCTGTTGTCATTGATGAATCCTTTGATGCAAACTATGAACTGCTCAAGAATCAGAATGGTGAAGTGTTTGCCAGATATATTGGTACTAACTACAGGAATGGGCCACCTATGAAGAAGATCTAGGTTCCCAAAAGCTGTCTCAAGAATCTTCCAATGAATGTCATCATGACACCACCTGGGAAGAAGACAAACCCCAGACCTAAGGCTTCATATGGTCCAAAGGCTTCATACAAACAGAGGACTCACCTGAGTCACCCTAACTCTAATGTTTTGCAGGGAAACCATACTCAAACTTATGAATATGAGCGTGTGTCTTCAAACCGCTATGTTCATAGAACTAAGAACTTTTCTGCTTATTCATACGAGTATCATTCATCTGCTGCAAGGTTATTTGCTAGGGCTCCAAAGCCAAAGTTCTCAGATGCTGCACTTAGACTCATTGCTTCTAAGCCACCCCTGAAGATGTGGGTGGTTAAGGAGAATTAACTTTCTCATGCAGGGAAAGGTCTCCAGCCGAAAATCAAAGGCGTCTGATGCTATTGCTGGGGACCTAAAACATCTTGTAGGGCACAAGATCAAATGCCCAAATGGTCTCACTATGTATTTTGTTCCTGAATCATTTGCCATTCATCCTATCAGTCCTAATCTTGATCTGAGCTTCAATAATCCTCTTGCCCGTCAAATGTTTATGCTTCACAATGCTCTTGGTGAAGCCTATCCCCCTAACTGTACTGTAGGGTATGACACCTCGTGCTTCAGAATGGATTATGGACAGTGGATGCACTAATCACATGACTGGTGATCGAAGTCTTCTCATGGACTCAACTTTACGTCCATCTGATAAGAGTCACATCACATTTGCTGACACTGGTAAAAGCAAGGTATTGGGTCTAGGTAGAGTTGTAATCTCAAGGGATCAGCACATGGATAAAGTGATGCTTGTTGAATCCCTTGGTTTCAACTTAATGTCTGTCTCGATGCTTTGCGACTTGAACATGATTGTGCTATTCGGAAAATACCGTTGCCTTGTACTAATGGAATCTGACAAGTCTCTAGTCTTTGAAGGGTATCAGAAACATGATCTGTACATGGTAGACTTCTCAGCAGGACCACAGCTTGCAGTATGTCTTCTTACAAAAGCTTCAGAATGCTGGCTATGGCATCGGAGGCTGGGACACGCTGGCATGAGGAACTTACACACTCTCGCCAAGAAGAAGCATGTCATAGGCATTGAGGACGTCAAGTTCAAGAAGGATCATTTGTGCGGTGCCTGCGAAGCTGGAAAGATGACAAGGGCCAAGCATCCCTCGAAGACAATCATGACTACTTCTCAACCCTTCGAGCTACTACACATGGACTTATTTGGTCCTACTCACTACTCCACCCTCACAACAACTGCCTATCTCTATGGCTTCGTCATTGTTGATGATTACTCAAGATATACATGGGTGCACATAATTCTCTTCAAGACTGAAGTGCAAGATGTCTTCAGACGCTTCGCCAATCGAGCCATGAACAATTATGGCGTCAAGATCAAGCATATCAGAAGTGACAACGGCACTGAGTTCAAGAACACCGGACTTGATCTTTATCTGGATACAATGGGAATCACTCTTGAGTTCTCTGCTCCATACACACCTCAGCAAAATGGCATCGTAGAGCGCAAGAACAGAACCCTCATTGAGATGGCTCGAACGATGCTCGACGAATACAAGACACCAAGAAAGTTCTGGCCTGAAGCTATTGATACAGCATGTCACGTCATCAACTGTGTTTACATCCATAAGCTTCTGAACAAAACATCCTATGAGCTCCTCACTGGCAAGAAGCCAAATGTCAGCTACTTCAGAGTATTCGGAGCTAGGTGCTGGATCAAGGATCCCCATCACAAGTCAAAATTTGCACCTAAAGCTCACAAAGGCTTCATGCTCGGTTACGGAAAGGATTCGCACTCTTATAGAGTCTTCAACCTCTGTCTCTACAAAATCGTTGAAACTGTGGACGTGCGGTTTGATGAAACCAATGGTTCACAAAGAGAGCTCCTACCAAGTACACTAGAAGAAGCTCCACCCAGCGAATCTATCAAGCTAATGGGAACTGGTGAAATCATGCCTTCGGAAGCACAGCCTGAAGAGGAACTTATCATTTCTGCTCCTAACCAACCTGAAGACAATGCTCAGCCTGAAGACAATCCTCCCAATGATGACAATGATCAGCAAGAGCAAAGTCTTCGTCCAGTTCATCCTCGTGTTGCAAGTGAAGTACAGATTGAGAAGATAATTGATAGTATCAATGCACTGGTCCACTTACTCACTCAAGAGCAACGCAGTTAGCAAATTTCTGTGGGCATTTTTCTTTTGTGTCAATATCAGAACCTAAGAAAGTTGTTGAAGCCTTCATGGAACCTGAATGGATTCAAGCTATGCAAGAAGAGCTTCAACAGTTCAAGCTGAACAATGTTTGGGAACTTGTCAAGCGTCCTGGCCCTCACAAGCATAACATTATAGGCAGAAAATGGATATATCGAAACAAGCAAGATGAGCATGGTCAAGTCGTCAGAAACAAAGCACGTCTCGTTGCTCAAGGATATACTCAAGTTGAAGGAATTGACTTCAATGAAACATTTGCTCCTGTGGCTAGGCTTGAAGCTATTCGCATACTGCTAGCTTATGCTAACCACCACAAGATCTTGATATATCTAATGGATGTGAAGAGTGCATTTCTCAACGGCAAGATTGAAGAAGAAGTATGTGTCGCTCAACCACCTGGCTTTGAAGATCCAAAACATCCTGATATGGTGTACAAGCTAAACAAAGCACTGTATGGCCTCAAACAAGCTCCTCGCGCTTGGTATGATATGATCAAAGACTTCCTGAAGAGCAAAGGTTTCAAACCTGGATCCCTCGATCCCACACTCTTCACGAAGACATATGATGGTGAACTGTTTGTGTGCCAAATATATGTGGATGACATTATCTTCGGCTGCACCAACCAGAAGTATAGTGATGAGTTTGGATATATGATGCAAGAGCAATATCAGATGTCCATGATGGGTGAGCTGAAGTTCTTCCTTCGTCTTCAAATTCATCAGCAAAGGAATGGCATCTTCATATCTCAAGATAAATACCTCAAAGATTGTCTGAAGAAGTTTGGAATGCAAGACTGCAAAGGTTACACGACGCCAATGCCAGCCAAACACCATCTGGGTCCCGACGACAATGGTAAAGAGTTCGATCAACAGGTATACCGCTCCATGATTGGTTCTTTACTTTACCTATGTGCATCTAGGCCAGATATTATGCTTAGTGTTTGCATGTGTGCTCGATTCCAAGTGGCACCAAAGGAATCACATCACTTAGCTGTGAAGCGAATTCTTCGATATTTGGATCACACCCCAACACTAGGATTATGGTATCCAAAGGGCTCAGAGTTTGATCTGGTTGGATTCTCGGATGCTGATTATGTTGGTGACAAGGTGGATCGCAAGTCTACATCAGGCATATGTCACTTTCTGGGTCGATCACTTGTCTGTTGGTCTTCAAAGAAGCAGCACTGTGTATCTCTCTCAACTGCTGAATCTGAATACATTGTTGCTGGATCTTGCTGCGCTCAGCTTCTATGGATGAAGCAAACTCTCAAGGACTATGGCATCAATCTGAAGCAAGTACCTCTCTTCTACGACAACGAAAGCGCCATCAAGATTGCCAACAACCCAGTCTAGCACTCGAAGACAAAGCACATTGAAATTCGTCATCACTTCTTTAGAGATCATGTCATGAAGAAAGATATTGATATCATTCACGTCTGTCGGCGTTCTGGGAATGGGGGTCCCCAGACTTGCCTGCCTGCGGCCTGTGGCGTGGCTCGAGTGGGGGCCCAACGTGGACCATCTTCATCAACACAAGGCTCAAGACCCTCGCGAGGGGCCAAGCCTCGCTATGCGGACAACACGGCGCTTCCTCCAGCACGGCCTCCTTAGGCTGGCTCGTGAGGAGGCGGAGAGACCAAGGTGGGGTACCTCACGAGGTGCCCATGACGCAAGCCATGACGACCAAGGGTGCCAGGCGGGCACCAGCCCGCGCAGTGTCCTCCCTTTCCTCTTTGGTGCAAAGGGGGCAAGCGCAGGCGAGAGGATCAAGCAAAGGCACCCATTTCGGTGCAACGAGACCAAGACCAACTCCGCCACAAGGAGGAAGTCACTGTGGAGCCCAAGCCGGCATCATCACCAGAGCCTTTGGCAGGCGAAGACCAACTTTAGTCAGGATAAGTGTACCAGATGTTCCCCTTCAAATTGGCCAATTGTTGGCGCCCTTCCCGCTCAATATTTGGGAAGAGGCCCAGGGCCCTTGCCTATAAATAGGGCTAACCACCCACAGAGTAGGGGGCAGCATCTAGAGGGGGGGGTCCAGCACCCAGAAAGAGAGAAGGGCGATTGAACTCTCCCTAGCAGTTCATCCCCTAATCAAGAACAGACCCTCGCGAGGTCATCTTCTTTGTACTGTTCTTCCTCATCAGCCCGAGAGGCAATCCACCCGCCACAAACTAGAGTAGGGTATTACACCACAACGGTGGTCCGAACTAGTATAAATCTTGTGCCTCTTGTGTTGTTCTTGCAGTAGTTAGATCCTTGCAAGAAGGAGAGGTAGTGGGCACGATCTCCGTGCGCACCCCAGAGTTCGAACCTTAAGGGTCTGCCGGAACCCAGAATCCGACATTTGGCGCGCCAGGTAGGGGTGCGCCGGAATCTGCCTTCCCATTGCTCCGTCTCCCGTTGAGTCATCGTCATCATGTCCGGCGACCAGGCGGGCAACCAAGGCCCGTGGGCGGCATGGCCCATCTGCGCGGAGCCTCCCGCTCCGGGCGACCCCGCGCCACAGGCAGCTCGCGGTCCGCAGGGCGCTGCAGGCCGCGGGCGACGCGGGCAAGCTTCTGCGACCCTCACGCCGCGACAGGCGCGGTCGGCAGCGAGGGCCTCCAACCACGCCACAGCTACGACACCGTACACCCGCCGAGAACAGGCGAACTCAAGGGTTGCGCTCACGATAGCACGGGAGCTGCTGCAGTGCAGGCTATTGGAGGGCGGCCGCGACGTGCTGCTGGAGCGGGTCGCCGAGCTCCTGGGCTTCGCCGCTTCGGGGGCTCACCCCTTCTGCGTCCAGCTTCCGCCTCAAGCTCAGGGCGGCACACGAGGGGGCCCCGCGCACCCGCGCGGGCCTCAAGACTACCCCAGCACCGACGAATCCGCCGGCACCAGACTGGCGGAGGTGCTACCCCCGCCCCCAGCGCGCGAAGGAGAGGGGCTCAGTGCGGCCCATGGCGCCAGCGGCCAACCGCGCTACCACCCCGCGGTGGGCATGACAAGCAAAGCCGCATGGCGCATGGAGCACTACAGCGCAGCATTCGGGGTGGCGGCGCTAGAGGAGTACGTGCCCCATATGATGGACCAAGGGCATGCTCGCGAGGGCGAACAGGGCTCACTCTTCAGCCCCAGCTGGGAGGACGAAACGCCAGAGGCTGAGCCCCTCCAGGAACCCCGTGACGGCTCTGTCGGTCACATTGGAGGCAACGACTATCGGGTACCATTAATTCCTCAAGAGCAGGCATACGCTAATCATGGGTCACAGGAGATGCAGGTCGCCGCGACAAGCAGCTGCCCCACCCCTGCGGTCTCCTACCCCTCGGGAGGAGGACGCAGGGGGCTGCAGGAAAGGGGCAGAGATCCTACCTCACCACCGCGGCGTTCGGAGAAAGGCGTTCTTAGAAGATAGGCCCTCCGCTGGTGAGGCACCCGAGGGCCTGCCCCTGGCGAAGGACCCGTGGTCGTCGAGGGAACCGCTGGCGACCGCTCTACCCCACCAGCGGCATCTTGGTTTCCGGTCGTTGTTGGTGGCACTAGAGTGTGGCGCAAGGCGGGGCCCTCGTCAGGCGATATGAAGCAAGGCCGGTTCCTGTGAAGAAGGCCCAGTGCCTGTGAAGCTCGCCGCCCCGTGACACTCTCACGTAATAATGAGTGGGGCTGTACACGCCCTGGAGTCTCAGGGGTGCCGGCGTCAGGCCCTGGGGCTCCCTCCCACGCCCAGTGGACAGCACTTAGCTCCGCGCTGGTGAGAAGACGTCGAAGACTAGATTAGGTGCCGGACGCGGCCTTTTTGTTTGCTTTCATTGCCTTCTTCCTTTGGTTGTAACCTTTTTCCCCCGCTGGATTTAAGTTGAATTCGAATTTGAGCTTTGCGTGCGTTCGGGGAAGGGGTGCTTGGTTTTGTTTGAATCGCTTCCCACGTTCTGGTCACCTTCTCACCACAGCTGCCTCCCCTCGAGAGCCCCTCGCGAGCCGGGCCAGGCTTAGCTCGAGCACAGCCCAGACTGCCGCTGTCGCTCCCTCGCGAGGTGACCACTGGTGCTTGTGAAGACATCCCTCTCGGGAGAAGGCCCAAAGCCTGTGAAGAAGGCGAACGCCTGTGAAGACATCCCTCTCAGGAGAAGGCCCAGAGCCTGTGAAGAAGGCGAACGCCTGTGAAGACATCCCTCTCGGGAGAAGGCCCAGAGCCTGTGAAGAAGGCGAACGCCTGTGAAGACATCCCTCTCGGGAGAAGGCCCAAAGCCTGTGAAGAAGGCGAACGCCTGTGAAGACATCCCTCTCGGGAGAAGGCCCAGAGCCTGTGAAGAAGGCGAACGCCTGTGAAGACATCCCTCTCGAGGAAAAGGCCCAGAGCCTGTGAAGAAGGCGAACGCCTGTGAAGACATCCCTCTCGGGAGAAGGCCCAGAGCCTGTGAAGAAGGCGAACGCCTGTGAAGACATCCCTCTCGAGGAAAAGGCCCAGAGCCTGTGAAGAAGGCGAACGCCTGTGAAGACATCCCTCTCGGGAGAAGGCCTAGAGCCTGTGAAGAAGGCGAACGCCTGTGAAGACATCCCTCTCGGGAGAAGGCCCAGAGCCTGTGAATAAGGCAAATTCCTGTGAAGACGTCTCGCTCGAGGAAAAGGCCCGGAGCCTGTGAAGAGGGCGAACGCCTGTGAAGACGTCTCGCTCGAGAAAGGCCCCGGAGCCTGTGAAGACGGCCCAAGCCTGCGGGGTTTCCTGTCGGCAACGACCCCGCCTCCCGAGGTTTCAACTACCCAGCGCCCGGGACGTGACGCCCTCCAGAAGGCAGCTCCGGAGCCAGCAAGGAACAAGGGCGAACCAGCCTACCGTTGGACGCGCGTACAATTTAATCACTGCAGATACATTAGATACAAGTTCATACATGAGGGGCTTCCCCTCCCAAAATGCTCTCACAATCGTTGGACCAAACGCCTGAGTTCTATCTATGCAGGGTAAAAAGACGAGGATAGTACATGGTCAATCTGACAAATCCCCCAATGCGTCCTCGGAGGCGCCTCCCGAGCTGTCGCTGGCGTCGCTGAACTCACCTTTGTTGTCTGCGCCCCCATCAGCGGCATTGGGGTCTTCAACCACGCCACCTTCGTCGGCGCCAACGACCATGCCGTCGTCATCCGAAGTGAAGGCCCGGACGAGAGCATCTACGTTGCTCTCCACCCATTCAGCCAGGTCGCCTCAAACAGCTTGGGGAACTGGGGCGATGGCGGCGTCGAAGTCGAAATGGGGATCCATGTTTCGAAGATGGCTGAAGACGCGGGAGAAGGCGCGCCCGAGCAGGGCGCGGCTCCTCTCCTCCACCAACCTATCGGCTTTGGCCGACCGTGCCTCCAGCTGTGTCACCACGGTGGTGAAGAACTGCAGGTTACCGGCGTAGTTGATCGTGTGCGGCTCGCCCACGGCAGCCTCACAGATGTTGCCCAGGGCAATGTTGGCCCTCTCCTAGAGCTTGGTGAGCATGGGGCCGTGCTCGTACTCCAGGACTTGCCGCTGGCGTATCTCGTCGGCATTCTGACGCTCGACGACCACGGCCTCTTCCACACGCTCGCGAAGGCGGAGCACCTCGGCCTGAGAGGAGGCCAGCTCTTTCTGCGCTGCCTCAAGGGCAACCCGGGAGGCGTCCGCTCGTTGCATTGCCTCATCCCGTTGGGCCCTCAAGGCAGCGGTTCTACCTTCAGCTTCGACTCGGATCATCCCCAGCTTCCCCTCGAACTCGCGCTCGAGGCCTTGGCGTGCCGTCGCCACCCGACGGCAGACCTCCTCCAGGACACGCGTTTCCCGCGCGGTGACATCGTTTTCCGCCTGCATCACCAGGCGCTCCCTCGTCTCCAGCTGCTCGAGCTCGCGAGCGCGTTCGGCGGCCTCCAGCACCAACGCTTCCTCGCGCTTCCGGAGCTCAGCCTGGTCGCCAGAAGCCACCTCCATCGATGCAAGAGCTGCCTCGCGCAGCTCCGCTTGCTCCTCCAACGAGCTACACCAGGCCAAGAGCTCCCGAGCCTATTCTTCTGCTACTCCTCGCCGTCGGTCTGCTCCTCGGGCCTCCTCAACGGCCTGAGACCGAGCCGCCAGAGAAGCCTCCAGCGACGCCTTCGCCTCTTCGTCGTCAAGGACGCGCTGACGACGCGCGAGGGCAGCGGCTGCCTCCAGCTCGCACCGCTCGACGGCCAGGCGCAATCCCTCAGCTTCCAGGCGTGCGTCTTTCTCAGCGAGCTCCTGCCCAAGCAGGTCTACGGCGCCACTCGCCCTCCGAAGGAATTCGTGACGACGGGCACGGCGCTCCCGAGCAAGCTCAAGCACATTTGCCGCGCCATCATCCGCCTCAAGCAGGCGTCGAGGACCTCGGATCATCGCTCCGGCCCCGGGCAGGGGGCTGGGGGCTGGCGCCTTCACGACGGTCGGCCGCGCCGCATCAGAAGCCCGACCTGAGTCCAACCTGACCTCGGGAGAAGGGCCCCTGAGGTGCCTCAGCCGGTCGCAGCCCGTGACCAGACGGGAAACCCACGGCAGGCTGCCTATGTCGAGGGAAAGCCCGCGGAAGGAGATCGCGGGGGCGGGAGAGTCGTCGCGCGCTACGCGGCGGTCAGCGCCGTCACCTGCCCAAACCACAAGGGCAGTGCTGCTTGAGACACCCAGGGGTGGCGGAGGAGACGGAGTCAAGGAGGGCGTCGGCCCGACGGCTTCATCGAGTTTAGTAGGCAGAGGCCTGCAGAGCAAGGATCAGCGGATGCGGCAAGCAGGATAAGGAACAGAAAAGGAGAAGACTTACTCGTCGACGGCAAAGTACTTCCGGTGCTTCAGCAAGCGGTAAGGGAAGTCGTCGCCCAAGGCCTCCCTTTTTTCTCCGGAGGGCCTCAAAGTCCACACGGAAACGGCCTAGGAGAGGTGCACAGGAATCAGCCTGCGAAGAGGACGGGGCACCAAGGCCACTTGCGTCGAGGGCGCATGCCTGGTACATACGGGCAGTTGCCTCGTCGGAGATCCCGGCCGGGGGCTCAGGAGCCTCGGCCACAAGCACTGGAGGCGGCAGCGCCTCACCCGTGGCCTCGGGAGCACGGACCTCGTGAGCTGCCCCATCAAGAGCATCGCCAGGTGCGGTCACATCATCCGCGGTTCCCTCGACCCCCGCTGTCTCCTGCCTCCCTGCGCCACCACTCGAGGAGGATTCACCCAGGCCAACCGGAAGGGAAATCACCACCACAGGGTTCTCGCGAGGCCCCTGGAGGCCGACAGGGCGTAGCCCCCACTCGTCGAAAGGGGGCATCTGCCTCACGAAGTCATCCCTGTTGTGGCAGAGGTACAGCAAGGCTCCCCCCTGCCGGACACCCCCGGGGTTGGGATCGCCTGTCAGAATCAAGAGCACCTTCATCAGCACCTCGGGCGTCAGGTCTTCTCCCTGAAGCCTCATACGGTCACCATGCCCGCTGAAGGCCCACATTCGACGAGAATGGCGTTGGAGAGGGGCAATGCGGCGCAATAGGAACTCCTTCACCACTTTGGGCGCCGTTACGCCAAGCTTCTTCAGGGACATGAAGCGGTGCCAAACGAAGGCGAGCCGGGGACTTACAAGCGTCTCCTGGCCCCAGCCCGAATTAGGCACACCAGGCGATGTCGGCTTCACAAGCCGGGGGCTGGGCACCCCGACATCAATGTACAACCATCGCTCGCGGAGCTAGGCTGAAGGCAGAGGGAGGTTGAAGTCGATACCAGAGGCTGCGGTCTCGGGCGAAGCTACGAAGCTCACGCATGCCGAGCATTGCGTGGGGTCGGCGAGATGCAAGGAGAAGAAGTGGCGCAGCAGGGCAACAGAAGGAGGGATGCCCACCATCGCCTCACAAACAAATGCGAAGACTGAAAGAAGAGCAATGGACTCAGGACCCATATGCATCATGTGGATCTGATAATGATCAAGAACGGCGTTGAAGAAATCGGAGAAGGGAGGCACCAGATCCGCCCACAAGGCTTCGACAATGTAATGGACCTCAGTGATTATCTTATCAGTGGGGAGGTGACACGTAGGCCACGCCGTCGTCCTCCCGCACTCGTTGAAGGCGGTGGCCAGAGCCGGATTGAGCTTGCCCAGGCACTCCAGGTTGAGTATGATTGAGCGGCCGACAGCAGGCTCCACCGGCGGCAGCGGGCGAGATGGAGTCGCAGGCTTCTTCCCCTTCTCTTTCCTTGGAGCCATGGCGGCGGGCGGAAGAGAGGAGATGCGAGATGGGTTCGGAGTCCGGAAGGAGGAAGAGCAGGAGACGGTCAAGCAACAGGGAAAAGGGCGGCTGTGTACAACTGCGGGGCAACCTAGCGCGGCGCAGAATAAGGGAGCGTGGGTAAACAATGCCGTCCACGTCCAATCAACCGCCACGCGGCGCCCGAGGCCGCAGGCTGTTAGGGCCCGCGGCGCTTCGCCCTTGCCCTTTCGCCTCTCGGCACGGCCAAGTCCATGCGCGCCTTGGGCCCGGAGGCTACTGTAGGCGTTCTGGGAACGGGGGTCCCCAGACTTGCCTGCCTGCGGCCTGCGGCGTGGCTCGAGAGGGGGCCCAACGTGGCCCATCTTCATCAACACAAGGCTCAAGACCCTCGCGAGGGGCCAAGCCTCGCGAGGCGGACGACATGGCGCTTCCTCCAGCACGGCCTCCTTAGGCTGGCTCGTGAGGAGGTGGAGAGATCAAGGTGGGGTACCTCACGAGGTGCCCATGACGCAAGCCATGACGACCAAGGGTGCCAGGCGGGCGCCAGCCCGCGCAGTGTTCTCCCTTTCCTCTTTGGTGCAAAGGGGGCAAGCGCAGGCGAGAGGATCAAGCAAAGGCACCCATTTCGGTGCAACGAGACCAAGACCAACTCCGCGACAAGGAGGAAGTCACTATGGAGCCCAAGCCGGCGTCATCACCAGAGCCTTTGGCAGGCGAAGACCAACTTTAGTCAGGATAAGTGTACCAGATGTTCCCCTTCAAATTGGCCAATTGTTGGCGCCCTTCCCGCTTAATATTTGGGAAGAGGCCCAGGGCCCTTGCCTATAAATAGGGCTAACCACCCACAGAGTAGGGGGCAGCATCTAGAGGGGGGGATCCCGCACCCAGAAAGAGAGAAGGGCGATTGAACTCTCCCTAGCAGTTCATCCCCTAACCAAGAACAGACCCTCGCGAGGTCATTCTTCTTTGTACTGTTCTTCCTCATCAGCCCGAGAGGCAATCCACCCGCCACAAACTAGAGTAGGGTATTACACCACAACGGTGGCCCGAACTAGTATAAATCTTGTGCCTCTTGTGTTGTTCTTGCAGTAGTTAGATCCTTGCGAGAAGGAGAGGTAGTGGGCACGATCTCCGCGCGCACCCCAGAGTTCGAACCTTAAGGGTCTGCCGGAACCCAGAATCCGACAACGTCAACACTGAAGAGCAATTGGTAGATATCTTCACAAAGCCCTTGGATGAGAAAAGGTTTTGCAAGTTACGGTGTGAGCTGAATATCTTGGGATCCTCAAATGTCCTGTGATCAGGCACACATCCTAACACTTATGCATGTTGATGACTTAGATGTGCAACACACGAAGTAAAGTATATCTTCAATCAATGAAGACTTACATTCTAAGTGTGAATACATTAATGTGGAATTTGACTTCGGAGCGCCACGATAATTGTGCGCCGTGTCTGGGTCTAATACTTCCTATACGGTGGGTAACGCCACCACCAAATTTTTCTGTTTGAATTGTTTCACTCATGGCGTTACATTTGATATGTCTTCACATTAGGTTTGTCTTCAATTTCAATTTATCTTGATGATTATCTTCACTGTGTTGATTTGATTGCTTTCCGATATATGTACTAGTGTTCTGTCCACTACAGCATTCACTTATAGCTATGTCTTCCTTGTTGAATCTGTTGAATTAAGTGAATGTGATCGGACCCTAATCTCTCTATGCTTCCTATCTCAAACTCTATCTTTCCAAATCATATGCATTCTTGTGATGCCCCCGATTCAGTCGTACACTAATCATGCACGCAAATGTGTACGGTCAAGATCAGGGACTCACGGGAAGATATCACAACACAACTCTACAAATAAAAATAAGTCATACAAGCATCATAATACAAGCCAGGGGCCTCGAGGGCTCGAATACAAGTGCTCGATCATAGACGAGTCAGCGGAAGCAACAACATCTGAGTACAGACATAAGTTAAACAAGTATGCCTTAAGAGGGCTAGCACAAACGGGGATACAGATCGAACGAGGCGCAGGCCTCCTGCCTGGGATCCTCCTAATTACTCCTGGTCGTCATCAGCGGGCTGCACATAGTAGTAGGCACCTCCAGTGTAGTAGGAGTCGTCGTCGACGGTGGTGTCTGGATCCTGAGCTCCAACATCTGGTTGCGACAACCAGGTAGAAGGGATAGGGGGAAAAGAAGGAGAAAGCAACCGTGAGTACTCATCCAAAGTACTCGCAAGCAAGGAGCTACACTACATATGCATGGATATATGTGTAAAGGGCCATATCAGTGGACTGAACTGCAGGATGCCAGAATAAGAGGGGGATAGCTAGTCTTATCGAAGACTACGCTTCTGGCAGTCTCCTCCTTGCAGCATATAGAAGAGAGTAGACTGAAGTCCTCCAAGTAGCATCGTATAGTATAATCCTACCCGGCGATCCCCTCCTCGATGCCCTGTTAGAGAGCGATCACCGGGTTGTATCTGGCACTTGGAAGGGTGTGTTTTATTAAGTATCCGGTTCTAGTTGTCATAAGGTCAAGGTACAACTCCGGGTCGTCCTTTTTCCGAGGGACACGGCTATTCGAATAGATTAACTTCCCTGCAGGGGTGCACCACATAGCCCAACACGCTTGATCCCATTTGGCCGGACACACTTTTCTGGGTCATGCCCGGCCGCGGAAGATCAACACGTCGCAGCCCCACCTAGGCACAACAGAGCGGTCAGCACACCGGTCTAAACCTAAGCGCGCAGGGGTCTGGGCCCATCGCCCTGAGCACACCTGCACGTTGCGTACGCGACCGGAGAGCAGACCTAGCAACCTCCATTACAAAGGAAGTCACGTTACGCGGTCCAACCCGGCGCGCGCCGCTCAGTCGCTGACGTCACGAAGTGCTTCGGCTGATACCACGACGTCGGGATACCCATAACTACTCCCGCGTAGGTGGTTAGTGCGTATAGACCAAATGGCCAGACTCAGATCAAATACCCAGATCTCGTTAAGCGTGTTAAGTATCGCGAACGCCGACTAGGGCCAGGCCCACCTCTCTCCTAGGTGGTCTGAACCTGCCCTGTCGCTCCGCCTCAAAGTAACAGTCGGGGGCCGTCGGGAACCCAGGCCCACCTCTACCGGGATGGAGCCACCTGCCCCTTCAGCCCCCATCTCCGAACTGTATCACAGGTAATGTAACAGTGTAAGGTATATAGTATATGCCCGTGATCACCCCCGAGTGATCACGGCCCGATAGTATAGCATGGCAGACGGACAAGAGTGTAGGGCCACTGATGGAACACTAGCATCCTATACTAAGCAAGTAGGATTGCAGGTAAAGGTATCAACAGCAGTATCAAAGACAGGCTATGCATCAGGATAGGAATAACGAAAGCAGTAACAGGCTACACTACTCTAATGCAAGCAGTATAGAGGAGAGTAGGCGATATCTGGTGATCAAGGGGGGGGGCTTGCCTGGTTGCTCTGGCAAGAGAGAAGGGTTGTCAACACCGTAGTCGATCACAGGGTTACCGGCAACGGTCTTGGGGTCTATCGGAAAAAGTAACAGGGGAACACAATAAATAACAGAGCAATCAAAGCATAACATGACAAACGCGGTGCTAGAGGTGATCTAACGCAGGGATAGGTGATACCGGCGAAGGGGGGAAACCTCCGGGAAGGTATCCCCGGTGTTTCGCATTTTCGGACAGGTGAATCGGAGGGGGAAAGTTGCGATTTTGATATGTTAGGGGTGTGTGGCAGGCGAACGGGCTGCGTATCCGGGTTCGTCTCGTCGTTCTGAGCAACTTTCATGTTGAAAATATTTTAATCCGAGTTACGGATTAAAAGATATGATTTTCTAAAGATTTTATTAATTTCTGGAATTTAATTAATTATTTAAATCTAACATTATCCTAAACAGTGTTTGCTGACGTCATCATGACGTCAACATGACGTCAGCAGTCAACAGGGGCGTTGACTGGTCAAACTGACGTGTGGGTCCAGTGGGACCCACCTGTCATTCACTGATTAGGTTAATCAGGGTTAACTAACTAATTACTGTTTAATTAGACTAAATAGTTATTTAGGTCAACCTAATTATGATTAGTTAACTTAATTAATTCCTTAATTAATTAATTAATTAGTTATTTAATTATTTAGTTATTTAATTATTTATTCATTTATTTTTATTATTATTAATTTTAATTCTCTTGTTTATTTATTTTTTTAAATAAACGTTCAGGGGGCGGGCCCCACTTGTCTGTGACCCTGAGGGCCTTAGCGGGCGCCGGGTGCAGGGGCGACGAGCGCACCCGAGCAGGCGCAGGGCACGGGCGCCGCCCGAATGGCCATCGCGGGCGCCCGACCGCCGGCGTCGGCGAGGGCAGAGTGAGGCGAGGCTGGCGGGGCGCCACCGGCGATCGTACCAGCGGCAGCAGGGCGCAGGGGGCCCAGGGCGGCACGGCATCGAGGAGGACAAGGCGCGGGGAGGAGGAGGCCGAGGGTGGTAGCCGGAGTGGGGACCGGACCGGCGAGCGAGGGGGGGCGCGGGCAGCAGGGGGGCTTCGGCGATGGTCGTGCGCGGTGGCGCGGTCACGGGGGGAAGGAAGGGGCGGACGAGGCGCGCCGAGGGCGCCGGCGACGACGCACAGGGCGCGGGCCGCACCACGGGCGGGCGCCGGAGGGCGACGTAGATGGGGGAGGGCGAACAGGGGATGGCCGCGGGCGCTCACCGGGGTTCGCGGGGTCTATGGCGTGGGCTCGGGGACGGTCGGGGTAGTCCGACGAGGGAGAGGATGAGGGGGCGGCAGTCCGGGCGGCAACGGCGTCCTGCTCCGAGGTGGCCAGCGGCGGCCAGGCGCGGGGGATCGATCCCGATCCATTCTGGATCGGGAGGGGGGAGAGGTGGCGTCGTGGGGGGGGGGAGTGGGGCGACGGGGTGGGTTAGGGTTTCGGTGCCCTGGGGAGTGGGGGGGATTAAGGGAGTGGGGGCGCGGTTGGGCCGGCCCGTTCGGTCAGTGGAGGCCAGCTGGGCCACTTGGCCCAGCGGGGGGGCTTTCTCTTCTTTTTTTTGTTAGTTTAGTTTTTTTTCTCTTTTGTATTTTCTTTTCTTTTTTTATTTTTACCTTTGTTTTATAAATTATAAATCTAGCCCCTAAATTAGTGCTAATACTTATGCCAGTGCCATAATTGGTTTGGCACCCTAAACAATTAGTTTATATCTGTTTAGTATTTAAAAGACAATTAAATATTAGTTTTACTGTAGTTTTTATTAAATTAGCGCTTTTAACTACTTTATAAAAAGATGTTTTCTTCACCATAATTACCTACACATTATTTGTCCCCTCTCGAACATTTTAGTTTTAAAGTTTGAAAACTTTTGATGTTTGCCTTTATTTCAATTTTTGAATTTGAACGGGATTTGAATTATCGCAAAACTATCAACAGTAATCGTGGTGACCTGGCATCATTAGCGGAGGGTTACTGTAGCGTAACTACCCGGGCGTCACAATTCTATTGGAACTGTCGAATGTCTTCTCTGCGTCCTTGTCAGCAGAAGATACAGAGACAAACATTAAGTCTGTTTTAAATGATTCATCCTTATTGCCTGAAATCCGGAGAAGCCGGAACGACCATCCGACAAACCTGGCGTGCGTGGGAATGTGGGACAACTCTAAGTATGTTGCATGCTTGCCACGTGCCCCTCAGATGTGAACTGCCAGGGGCACCTGCGTAATTGCGCTGTGCCGCACACTTTCTTATAAACACATGTCCCCTGCGGTAAAGAAAACCTTCTTCCACCTCTCCACCTCAACAAAACCCTAGCGCCCCCGCTAGCTCTCGACGACGTCGGCGACGAAGCGCTTAGCTGCCGCGACTTCTCCGACGTCGTCCTCACGCCGGCCGCGGACATCGTCCTCTCCGCCGCCGCCGTAGGTGTCCTCCGTCGCCAAGTTAGGGCACGGTGGACTGAACTGCTCGGTCTCCTACTTCTCTCATCTAGCAGTTCTTCGCGTGGTAAATAAAACTCTCTTTTTACCATCTTTTTGATCCTCAAAGATTCATCCTGTCTACCAAAGTAGGTTTTTGCCTATACAAGTTAGATCTATTCTGTCTGCATCTCATACTGCCTAGCATATTCACTTAAGCTTCATATCTAGTTAGATTCCTCACTTGTACTTATTTGCGGATTCGTACAAATCTGGAACCAACTCTCAACATATAAGTAAATGTCTTCGCATCATGAGGTCAATGTCTTCAAACTGATTTATCTTCAAAATCTTCTGAGAATGCATATGACCTCTTCCCCTTCCCTCGCATCTCTAATGCTGTCACAGGTACATGTCCGTGGGCGAATCCCTTGGTTCTCATAGTCTACATTCGTTTGCAGAATTCTTACAGCATCATATTAAGTCTCCCGAAGCCAATTCCTGTTTGTCCAGCAAGCGAAAGCCTCTGAAGCCTTTGAACGTGTTGAAGCCATTCAGTTTGAAATTCATGGCTACAGAAAAATCAGTAAGGAAGGGTGGCAGACAACATCGTGGGGGAACATCAAGAGATCTGCCTGATGACCTCTCAGAGCTTTACAAGACAGATCCTGAAGAGGATTACAATCAGCGCAAGACACAAATCCAATGGATTCGAAGATATTGGGTTGAACAGTGGTACAAGTACAGATTCGTGACCCAAGAATACGCTGAGAAAAATGCTATCAAGCGACCATGGGGAGATATTCTGTACAGAAATCTTCCACCCAGGTCCAGACCTGAAGCCATTGAGCAAGGCTTCTATCCTTGTATGGTCCATGGGCCACAACCAGCTGATGCCGACCCATCATCTTTACTATGGTGTCGCGAAGACAATCTGTTCAAACGCAACTATCAGTTTGCAAAAGCCTCAGCAAAGAAGAACAAAGATTCTTTGGGGTTAGACTTCAATCCTGGTCCTCCTGCTCCCCGTGCTGACGGCTCACATGATGCAGAACCCAATGTCATCGGTCCTTTCTACAACCTAGATGGCCTCATCGCTCACATCACAGTCCAAGGTGCCAAAGTGGATCACTCAGATGATGCTGCTGACTCTGATGAAGCCCCAGCTCCTACTCCAAAGCCACAGAAGCCAAAGAAGGCTAAGGCTTCAAGGTCAGCTGCTCCTCCAAAAGCTTCACGTGCGAAGCCACTGGCCACTGCACCTCATGAAGACAGTGTGCAGTCTGAAGATCTATCACGTATCTCCAAGAAGACGGAGAAGAAGAAGAAAATCGTCAAGAAGACTGATCAGACACTGGCTCCTGCTGCCATTCTGCGAGAAGAGCATATTGATCTGTCCAGCGATGAAGATCTTGCAGATGATGCCCTTGAGCAACTAATCAAGAGCAAGGAAGAAGCAGAGATCTTCAATGATTTGCCTCTCTTTGATGTGGCAATCATCCATAACTTCATTGATGAGTGGTTTGACACCCCAAATCTCAGCTTTGAAGATCTGCAACTTCCTATTGGCCTCAGCGTCTCCTTCAATGGCGCCATTGCTTCTGAACTAGCTCTCGCTCAGCGCATCGTTGAGCTGAAGCACAAGATCGACTTTGAGAAAGCTCAGTTCAAGAAGCATGTGGCAAAGCTCAGCATGCAAGATGTAAAAAACTTCAAGATCATGCTGCACGAGCTCAAGGAAGCCTTTCTCAAGAAACGCGAAGAAGCTAAAGGTTCTCGTGAGCGCATGAAGAGCCTGGCTGACAAATGTGTGCAAGGCTACAATGAGGCTGAGAAGCGCAAGGCTCTTGGTCGTCCTGGCATCGACCCAAGAATGGCTGCAAAGAAGAAGAAGCCATCGACTGACCAATCTACACCTTCAAGGTGGGAAGAACCACGCATTGTCTTCCCAAGCAGCATGACTGGCTCGAAGCCTAAGGTCAGGTCAACCGCTTTAGAGCTAAATAAGACGAGGACGGCCGAGGCTGAAGCCAGAAAAAGGAAAAATCCTAAAGCTTCTGATGCTGCTCCCTCCAAGAAGAAGCGCAGAACCAAGAAGGATAGGGCTGCTCCCTCAGAGCCCTTAGTTGTTGAACCTATTTCAATGGTCCCTCCTGCATCTGAACACCAAGAACAACGGATGATAATTCATGAGCCTGCTTCCACAGAGGATCATGAAACTGAAGACATTCCAGCAGTTGACCCCACCGCTGCTGAAGACATTGGTCATCATGACAATGTTGAAGATGATGAAGTTCTTCCTCAGATCGAACACAACCTGGTATCATTGCTGTTCTCACGAACAGCGAACTCATCAGCATTGGTCGTCCTTTAACGCCAATTGCTCAGGATGCTTCGTGGGCTGATCACCCACAACAACAAGACACTCCAAGTACTCCCCAACAACAACAAGTCACACCACCTGTGCAAGAAGAAGATGATGACTTTGAGGCCCAACCAACTCCATCTCCAAAGGCGTCGCCAGCGTTTCGCAGGCTTCGCAAAGGACCAAGGCCTCAAGTCCCTCTTCCGAGCGTTCCAGAAGGAGAAGTGCCCCAATCTGTTGCACATCAAGTGTTCCCAGAAGCCACTCCGACTGTGAATGTCTCTGAGTCTGAAGCCAAAGGTGTTGAAGACAATTCGGCTGCATCAGCCAACGACAAACAAGAAGAAGAACATGTCCCTACTCCCCCTATTACTGGAGAAGTTGTTCCTGAAGGGAACGTGTCTATGTCCGACCCTCCAGCTCATCAAGTGGAGGTTCAAAATCTTGAGGCTGCCACCACCAACACAAATGAAGCCAATGACGTAGTCATGGCTGAAGCAAATGTGGAGCCTGCACCAACTAATGTGCCAGAAGCCAATGATGCAACTGCACCTGAAGCCTCTGTTGTGCAACCTGAAGCCACTGTAGATGCCACTGCTCCTGTTCCACCGCCAAGGCCACACACTATCGAGCAAGCATTCAACTATGGCCAGCTTATCACTGTCAAATGGCCTGTTCTGACTCCTCCGCCTGCTGCTGGTCCTCAGTTTGATTACCAAGTTGAGCACAGGCCTCGGGTTCGAAAGCCAAAGCCAAGGTTGCCCAGGTTTCCAGGTACTACATCAGCACCCGGATCTTTTAACATCAATGGCTTCAAGGCACACAACACTTTCTTTGACAGAGCCAAGAACCCCTACTCAAGGGCAAGAATATCTTCGGATCGATTCTGGAGTTATCATCAGCGAAGTTATTACTCATGCATTATGTACAATCAAGATCGCATTTTCCCACATATGCGTCATGATACTGAAGCCATAACTGGTCTCCCCTGTTTGGAAGAAGCTCTGGACTGCTTCAGAGAGTCTGGCTTGCTGCAGTTCATCACAGATAAAGAGCACTGGAATGAAGAATTACTGCTCCAATTCTATGCCACTCTGCATATTGATGGCTACTACAGGGATACAAAGACATGGGTTCTCGAGTGGATGACAGGCAATGTTCATCATGAAGCCAAAGCCTTTGATGTCATTGAGCTTACTGGCCTGCCCACTCCAGATGAACTTTATGAACCTGGTTGTCAGCTTCACAATGATGTGATGGAGAGCATCTTCCACAAGCCTGAGCCCAATATGAGTCAGATGCTCAGCATGATGAAGCCTTTGCCTCCAGATGCTGAATATCCTAAGGAGTTGTTTGTTGAAGACCTTGAGTATCTGCCCCGCACCATCTATCACATTATCAGGCGAACTCTTTGGCCTATCAAAGGACACTCTCCAAATGCCAAGCTGGAAGGCGCAATGAAGACTTTGGTTTTTCATATTCCTCATGGCAAACGCTTCAATGCACAAGATTTCTTTATCCGCCAACTTGCTGCATCAGGGTCTGACATATTTGGTCTGAAGTTCTATGCTCCCTGGATCATGCGTCTGATCAAGCTCCACTCTGCCTTCAACTATCAATTCTCTGCACGCAATCATATCATCTTTTTGCCAGAAGCTGATTTGTCTGTTGAAGCCATATACCCAGAGCCTGCAAAGGAGCCCCTTTGTCTTCAGAATGCTGACCATCAAAGCTTCACCCAAAACGTTGAAGGAATTCAAGCCGTTGCTCGAGTCTATCCATTGGCTGGGATTACTTGCTTGCCTCACCGTCCGCAAACTGAAGCCACTGAGAGCACAATTGCCCAAAGGCCTAAGAAACGCTCCCACGTTCTCAATGACCGAGAGCTTCTGGTTACCGTTCATCAGAAACAAGATAAGCACCATGACTGGCTGAAGCGCCAAATGCAAAGCCTCTTGGTGGACATCAATCGCATTCGCAATCTTGCTACCAAAAATGCTTTTGTCACTCACGAGACCTGTCGGCGATCATGGAAGACTTTGACACTGCTCAGTGCTGAAGCAGATCTTCAAGACAATGGCTTCACTGAAAGATTCAAGTTTGACTCCACTCCTCCACGGAATGTTGTCCTACGTCGAACTCCATCTCTTGAAGATTCTGACTATTCTTCCTCCGCTGCAATGGTGAATGCCAAAGTGATCGATGATGAAGACGATGCTACTTCACCCCCCTACTTCTGCATGCATCGACACTGCACCAAGCTCGTCTACACCGCCAAACAACAACGACAACCCTGCTGCTTCACCTACTCCTCATGGGGACGAGTAGACGCTCTATGTCTTCAAACCTTTTTGGTCATTACTAACAAAAGGGGGAGAAGCATATAAGTTTGATAGTCTTCAAGCGGGTTCATATGGGCGGTTGCTTTATATATTTTGCCTAGTGTTTACAACTCTCGTTTTTGATACATTTGGTTCTTTGAGTTGTAACACTTAAACTCGATGGTCGTCTGCTACTTATTTGCTATTCTATGATGCGATGATAAATTCCGCATGTGCGATGATAACTTCCGCACTTAGGTCATTCTGCAGACGTCCATTTTTCATTATGCATGTCATTATCTTCGTTATATCTTATCATGCATGATGAATTGTCGTCATAAGTTGAAGAGGATCTCCACAAGTACAACCTGCCATGTGCATTTACATTCCAAAAGCAAATTACTTATATGCACATCTTCAGGGGGAGCCTTTGTAACTTATGAAGACAATGCTCTATCCTTTACAATTTCACACACTTTATCCCCGTTGAAAACTTCAACCAGTTTGTCATCAATCACCACAAAGGGGGAGATTGTAAGTGCATCTAGTGCCACCCCTAGTTGGTTTTGGAGTATTGACGAAAAATTTGGTTGAGGGACTAATGTGTTTGTGAGAATTGCAGGATAACACAGGTAGTGTCCCTCATTGATTCGGTTTACCTACCGGAGATGACCCCTAAAAATGTATGAAGACATTGACGACAATGGTGGCATGTGAAGATACTCATATTGAAGACTATGACATGAGAAGACATTCAGTGAAGACTATGGAGTGCGAAGACTTAGTTGTTTCGTTGTTTCCTTTTCTTCTTTGTTGAGTCATAGGAACCACCGCACTGTTAAGTGGGGTCCAAGTGAACAAAGTCAGAATGACTGAAGTGATGCTCAATCCAAATCCTATGTCTTCAAGCGAAGACAATGAGAGCAAATCTTATCCAGAGCTGGATAAGTCAGCTTTGCTTGTAGCCCAAGTAAAGTTGCCGTGTGTGTTTGAAATCTGACCGTTGGAACACGTGTCAGTTACTTAGTGACCCAGGGTCATTTTGGACATATCAGGTCGGGTTGCCTAGTGGCTATAAATAGCCCACCCCCTACACCATAAATTTGTGGCTGCTCAGAGTTAGTGCATGGTTTTTGTCGTTTGAGAGCAACCCACCTCGAAGCCTTTGAGAGAGAGAAATCCTTGCGAGGACAAAGCCCAAACACCCAGAGCCAAAGAGTGTTAGGCATCACTGAAGTCTCTCTGTCTGTGTGACCTGAAGACTTATTACACTTGAGGACTGTGAATCCTCCAGCCGGTTAGGTGTCGCGTTCTGAGCATCCAAGAGCCATTGTGGATCGCTGGTGAACGAAGTCTGTGAAGGTTTGGAAGTCTACCTTGAAGACTTACTAGAGTGATTGGGCGAGGACTGTGTGTCCTTAGCTCAAGGGGAATAAGGTGAAGACGCGGTCTTCTGAGTTGAATCTCAGCCTCCCTAACCAGACGTACAGTTGTCACAGCAACTGGAACTGGTCCAACAAATCCTGTGTCTTCAACAAGTGACTAGTTCTATCCTCTCCTTCCCTTTACTTAGAGTTTGTCTTCGTGAAGTCATTGCTTGTTTGCCGTATATGTTTGACTTCATTGCTTGACTACTATTGTTGTTTGGCTTCATACCATCTTCCATCCTGATCTTTACTACCTAGCCGCTATTAGTCCTTGTGAATTCACTTCATTACATATTTGACTATGGCTTGCTTAGTGTAGTCTACCTTCCGCTGCATATCAATAGGTTCATTTCTACTGTTTGTCTTTGAAACTTCTATGTTTTGAAGACTTTCATAAAGATCGCCTATTCACCCCCCCCCCCTCTAGTCGATAACTAGCACTTTCAGTAGCAACGATACATACGTGTCGGTTCCCGTTCTACCACTGGGATCGAGCACCGTAAGATCGAACCCACTACCGGGCACCTCTTCCCATTGCAAGATAAATAGATCAAGTTGGCCAAACAAAACCCAAATATCGAAGAAGAAATACGAGGCTATAAGAGATCATGCATATAAGAGATCAAAGAAACTCAAATAACTTTCATGGATATAAAAAGATATGACTGATCATAAACTCGAAGTTCGTTAGATCCCAACAAATACACCGCAAAAGAGTTACATCATATGGATCTCCAAGAGACCATTGCATTGAGAATTCAGCGATAGAGAGAGAAAGCCATCTAGCTACTAACTACGGACCTGAAGGTCTATAAAGGACTACTCACGCATCATCGGAGAGGCACCAATGGAAGTGGTGAACCCCTCCGTGATGGTGTCTAGATTGGATCTGGTGATTCTGGACTCTGCGGCGGCTGGATGAATATTTCGTCGACCCTCCTAGGGTTTCTGGAATATTGTGGTATTTATAGAGCAAAGAGGCGGTCCGGGGGCACCCAAGGTGGGCACAACCCACCAGGGCGCGCCTGGGCCTCCTGGTGCGCCCTGGTGGGTTGTGCCCCCTCGGAGCACCCCCAAGGTGCAACCAAGGCCCATTACCTTCCTTCTGGACCATAAAAAATCATCGTGGAGTTTCATGGCATTTGGACTTGTTTGATATTGATTTCCTACGATGTAAAAAACATGGAAAAAACAACAACTCGCACTTGGCACTATGTTAATAGGTTAGTACCAAAAATTATATAAAATGACTATAAAATGGTTATAAAACATCCAAGATTGATAAAAAAATAGCATGGAACAATCAAAAATTATAGATACGTTGGAGACGTATCAGCATCCCCAAGCTTAACTCCTACTTGTCCTCGAGTAGGTAAGTGATAAAAATAGAATTTTTGATGTGGAGTGATGTTCATCAAGTCATATCATATTCTTTTTCTTTATGGCATGGACATTTGGACATTTATGTGATTCAAAGCAATAGTCAAGTTTTGACATAATAATTTAGATACTCAAGAATATCAACAAGCAACCATCTCTTTCAAAATATCAACGCTAACATAAGTTATCCCTAGCCCATCATGCTCAAACATTGATCCATTCATGAAACACACTCGAATATTAACCACACCCAATACTTGAGCACGCTCATATTGCCTCCTAGTTGGTGCTTTTTATGAGAGAAGATGGAGACTCAAATTTCAAAATAAAAACTACATAAAGTAAAAGAAAGGCCCTTCGCAAAGCGAAGTAGGGATTTGTAGAGGTGCTAGAGATCAAAGCGAAAAATTAGAGATAAAAACATTTTGGGAGGTGTATCCATCCCACCAACGAAAATAACTTAGAGTTCCCAACACTTTCCATGCTAGATATGCCATAGGCGGTTCCCAAACAGAAAATGAAGTTTATTCCTTTTTCCACCATTCTTTCACTTTCCATGGCTAGCCGTATCCACGGGTACCCTCCATACCAACACTTTCCAAGGAATTTATTGTTTGACAACATAAAGTAAATTCAATTTTTTTTTGCATTTCAGGACTAGGCATCCTATAACATCCCAAATTTTCAATTTGGAATGTTATACGTAGGTCATCATATGCATATCATATTTTATTTGCATTTTGGTTTTGATCCTAGAAATTCTAAGCAACTCAAGGACCCATGGAAAGAGTTGGGGATTTCGTTTCTTTTCATATTTGAATTTTTCTCAAATTTGAAAAGAGGATCATTTTGGTTTTAATTATTTTTCTCTCCAAAATATTTCCAATATTAAAAATAACAGAGAGGAGATAAAATGACTTCTCTAAAATAAAAAGAAATATTGGAGGAAAAATATTAAAATCAAATAAATAGTTTTATTTGGTTTTATTACTATTTTATTTGAATTAGAAAAATATGCAATTTTTAAAATTGCATATTTTAGGCCAGAAAAATGTTCACTTTGTTCTAGATATTTTATCTAGACGGTGAAAATTGTTTTTTGCATTTTTAGATTTTTTATGTTTATTTAGAAATTTTCCTTTCAGCGGAATTTATTTGAAAAAAAAGTTTCCCGGACCGCACTAGGCCGAAGGCCCAGCCGGCCCGCTGCGCCACCGCCTCCGCCGTCGTGCCCGTGTTGGACACTGACCGGAGTCCGGCTTCGAGCCGCGCCACACGCCCCCAGCCCCAAGCCACCGCGCCCCCTCCCCTTAAATACCGCTGCCCCGCCGCCCTCTCCTCCTCGTCCCAAGCCGCCGCCGCCGCATCTGCCGCCGCTGCGCCGCCCGCTTCCGCCGCATCCCGCGTCGCGCCGCCGTCGCGCACGCCGCCCCGCTGACCCACGCCGGAGCCGCCGCCGCCTGCCAGAATCCTGACGCCGCAGTTTACTTCGTCGCCGCCGTTTTTTTCGGTTTTAGGTATAAACCGTTCGGTTTTTTTACTAGATCGGTTCGGTTTTCTTCAGTTAGCTCTAATCTACAAACGTTCGTTCGTTAGTTCGTTTTAATGAACAAATTCATTCGTTAGTCGCTGTTAGCGGACATTCATCCGATAGATTTTTCTTGACCTATCCGTGATTACTTTTATCGCGGATTAGCCCCTGATCTTCAAACCCTCGCAGCTTTTAAACCGTTCGTCCAAATCCAGTGAAACCAGCGCCAAAATCTTCGTCTTGAGCCCCTCTTTCCTGTTAACCAACTTGAATATGGTTTTGACAAATTAAATTTTGGTTTCAAGCAGATTTGAATTCGAAGTTCTTTTGATCATAGTTTCAGTTCCGTAGCTCCGATTTGGTTGATTCTTTTTGCAAATCGAAGCTCTTCAGTTGAACTTTCAGATTGGATTTCTTATTTGAGTTTTACCCTTGCATCTATGCTTGAGTGCTTATGTATGATATTGTTTGTTTGTGATAGAGTTCCCGGAGTGCGAAGCGTGCTACTACGAGTCTCTAGGGTTTGCAGATCGTCAGCAAGGCAAGTAACACATTGATCATACCCCTTTATTACCCAGTTTTTATGCATTAGTTTCAATCCTCAAACATTGCATGAGTACAATTTTGATAACATGTGGGTTATGGGAAGTAGTTGTTGAGGTCGAACCAATTGTCCTTTTATTATCAAACCTTGGGAGTTACTTCTACGTTATGCGTAGGTTGCCATGCTGCTCGTAGACATGGTTTGGTTTGAGTGATCCATGACAGATGTGAGATTGATAATTAATGGTTAGCTTAAGGTGGCTACTTAAATACACATCTGGGTGGATTGGTTGCAGGCACCTGGGGATATACCAGTGTTGTCCTTTGGTTCGCCACCCAGTCTCAAAGGGATCATAAGATTATTCATGCTAGAAACTTCCGTGTGCAGTCCCAACCTATTATGGGATCTAGCATAGTTTAGTATGTTGCATGACCTCTTTCAGTGGTAGGCTAGCAGATGTAGGGGAAAGTAGGTGTAACTGTCTACCCAGAGTAAAGAGTTAATGCTTCTGAAAGACTGTGTCCCGGTCATCCGTTTCTCAAACACCATGTAGTGCGAGAAATCCAACGCAGGAGATCGAGTCTTGTGGGGAAAAGTGCGCAAACCTCTGTAGAGTGTACAAACTAATCATGGTTAGCCATGTCCCCGGTTATGGACATCTTGAGTATCTGGTTCTTGAATTATCCTGTTGATCTCATCACTCTAAATTAATTTGTTGGGCTGTTAAGTATTGTTTAATTGGGATTGAGATGGTGTTACCATTCTCAATGTTTATCAACTACCATGATAGTTAAATAAAATATATTCCTTTGTTGTAGAGAAAAATTGGCTTTTCGCAAAACATTATAACCATAGAGCCTCCACCAGCCATATATGCATGTAGTGATAGCATTTATTCTGTTCATTGCTCTACTATGTTATATTGCCAGCATATTCCATGTGCTGACCCATTTCGGGCTGCAACATATCATGTTGCATAGTTTTTAGACGAAGAGTAAGGTGCGCTAGGTCATTTGTCGTGCACTCAGCTATGCCGTTGGAGTTGATGGACTCACTTTATCTTCCAAGTCTTCCGTTGTTATCTTATTTAGATGGCCTTAAGCCACATTATTGTAATAAGTTCTCTTTTGAGACATTCGATGTAATAAGTGTGTGATTGCACTCTATTATAAATCCTTCAATTACTGTGTGTGTCAGCATTACTGATCTAGGGATGACACTTATGCACAGAGATTTGACCGTCTGAGGTCAGATTGCTACACATCCCTAATACCTTTGCCTTACTCTCGTGCAATGACAAGTGAATAAACATGCATCTTGAGAATAACACATCTAGCATGGAAATATTAGCCACCCATTACCGTTCCGCGAGCGAAACAAACACACAAAAGAGAAGTTTATTTTGAAAAATAGAGATGGCACATGCAAATTTGCTTAGAACGGCAAAAGAATACCGCATATAGGTAGATATAGTGGACTCATGTGGCAAAACTGGTTTAAAGGATTTTGGATGCACAAGTAGAGGTCATACTTAGTGAAAAATTAAGGCTAGCAAAAGATTGGGAAGCGACCAACCAAGAAACAAATAATCTCATACGCAAGCATTAAGCATAATTAACACCGAATAATGCACCACAAGTAGGATATAATTTTCATTGCATGATTATTGACTTTCATGCATGCATAGGGAATCACAAACCTTAACACCAATATTCTTACTAGAGCACAATTACTCATCAACATAACTCACATATCACATCATCATATCTCAAAACTAATACTAAGAATCAGGTTTATTTTGTCCAATGAACTTCATGACATTTTATTTTACTTTATCCTTCTTGGATATCTATCACTTTGGGACTAATTTTCATGTGTTGCTTTTCATAAGCTCAAACAAATATATGTGAATATCATGAGCATTACAAATTTTCTTTCTCTCAAAATAATTTAAGTGAAGCAAGAGAGAATTTCTTAAAAAAAATTACTAACTCTCAAATAAATTTAAGTGAAGCAAGAGAGAATTTCTTCAAAAATAACAAAGCACACCGTGCTAAAAAAGATATAAGTGAAGCACTAGAGCAAGTCCTAGCTCATAAAAAATTTAAGTGAAGCATATAGAGCAATTCTAACAAGTCATGATATAATTTTGGCTCTCTCAAATAGGTGTGTCCAGCAAGGATTGATGACTTAAAACACATAATAAAACAAGCAAAGACACATATCAAACAAGACGCTCCAAGCAAAACACATATCATGTGACGAATAAAAATATAGTCTTGAGTAAAATACCGATAGTTGTTGGAAGAAAGCGGGATGCCACTCGGGGGCATCCCCAAGCTTAGTTGGTTGCTCATTCTTGGATAATATCTTGGGATGCAGGGGCATCCCCAAGCTTAGGCTCTTACATCCTTCCTTCATCCATCGTTAGATAACCCAAAACTTGAAAACTTCAATCACACAAAACTCAACAAAACCTTCGTAAGATCCGTTAGTGTAAGGAAAATAAACCACTACTATAAGTGTTGTATCAAACCAATTCATATTTTGTTTTTGTATTATATCTACTGTATCCCAACTTTTATATGGCAAAAAATCATCAAAGAAAACCATAGAGCCATCAAAATAAGCAGCAAACACAAAGAAAACAGAATCTGTCAAAACAGAACAGTCTGTAGCAATCTGATTTAAACGAATACTTCTGGAACTCCAAAAATTCTGAAAACTAGGACAACCTAGATAATTTGTATATTGATCTTCTGCAAAAAGAATCAGGGCAAAAGCTCTTTCTGAATAAAAACTAGAATTAATTTCGTGAGCACAAAGTTTCTGTCTTTTTCAGCAAGATCAAACAACTATCACCCAAGAAGATCCTATTGGTTCTACTTGGCACAAACACTAACTAAAACATAAAAAACACAATCATAACTATAGCATAATTGTGCTAACACACAATAACATAAAGCAAAAATCAAAAATAAATTTTATTCATTGGGTTGCCTCCCAACAAGCGCTATAGTTTTACGCCCTTAGCTAGGCATAAAGCAAGGACCTAAGTGTTGTCATCTTTGGTTCGAGATCCATAAGATGCCCTCATGATTGATTCATTAGTTGGCTTAATTCTAGTTCTAGGAAAGTGTACCATACCCTTCCTCAAAAGAAATTGGAACTTAATATTGCCTTCTTTCATATCAATCACGGCACCGATAGTGCGTAAAAACGGTCTACCAAGAATAATTGGACAAGACGGGTTGCAATCAATATCAAGAATAATAAAATCTATGGGCACATAATTCCTATTTGCAAGAATAAGAACATCATTAATTCTTCCCATAGTCTTTTTAATAGTAGAATCTGCCAAGTGCAAATTCAAGGAACATTCTTCAAGATTGGAAAGACCAAGCACATCACATAAAGATTTCGGTATTGTAGAAACACTAGCACCCAAGTCACACAAAGCAAAACACTCATAATCTTTAATCTTGACTTTGATAGTAGGTTCCAACTCATCATGCAATTTTCTAGGAATTGATACTTCTAATTCCAATTTTTCTTCAAGAGATTTCATCATAGCATCAACAATATGTTTAGTAAAAGCTTTGTTTTGTTCATAAGCATGGGGAGAATTTATCATGATTTGCAACAAAGAAATACAATCAATCAAAGAGCAACTATCATAATTAAAGTCTTTGTAATCCAAAAGAGTGGGCACATCACTAGTTAAAGTTTTGACCTCTCCAAACCCACTTTCATCAATTTTCTCAACAAGATTTACACCCTCCGAAATATTGGGACGCCTTATACCTAAAGTTGACTCTTCTCCAATCCCTTTTTCATCATTCTTAACTTTACTAAACAAGGAATCAATAGAAGAAACACCAACCATTTTAAGATATTCATCATTTTGATCTTCTAACGAGATTGGTTTAGCATCCATTTGATTTACCAAGGTAGCTTGTGCATCGGATATTTTTTCCAACAAACTTTCAGCAAAAGCATACTTAGATTGGAGATTGCAAACTTCCCTACTAATATCATCAAGTTATTTTGTGATAGCATCTAGCACAACGGAGTGCTCCTTAAGTTCATCAGTGAAATACTTATTATGCTCAAATTGTGTAGTCATATATTCCTTAGTACTTTTCTCAATTTCAAGCAAAATATTTGGGTAAGGAACATCATAATATTTTCTTTGAGGCATCATGACTACGCAACCAAGAAAGCACACAAAAACAGATCCGGCAAGAAAACGGCGAACGAAAAAAGAGAGGCGAATAAAACTGCAAAAAAAATTGAAGTGGGGGAGAGGAAAACGAGAGGGAAATGGCAAATAATGTAAATTGCAAGGAGATGAGATTTGTGATTAGGAACTGTAGGATTGAAAGTATGTCTAGAGGGGGGTGATTAGACTACTTGACCAAATAAAAGCTTAACATTTTTCCAATTTTAGTTCTTGGCAGATTTTAGCTACTTTAGGACAAGTCAAGCAATCATCACACAATTCAAGCAAGCATGCAAAGAGTATATAGGCAGCGGAAAGTAAAGCATGCAACTTGCAAGAATGTAAAGGGAAGGGTTTGAAGAATTCAAACGCAATTGGAGACACAGATGTTTTTCCCGTGGTTCAGATAGGTGGTGCTATCCTACATCCACGTTGATGGAGATTTCAACCCACGAAGGGTAACGGTTGCGTGAGTCCACGGAGGGCTCCACCCACGAAGGGTCCACGAAGAATAAAACTTGTCTATCCCACCATGGCCATCGCCCACGAAGGACTTGCCTCACTAGCGGTAGATCTTCACGAAGTAGGCGATCTCCTTGCCCTTACAAACTCCTTGGTTCAACTCCACAATCTTGTCGGAGGCTCCCAAGTGACACCTAGCCAATCTAGGAGACACCACTCTCCAAGAAGTAACAAATGGTGTGTTGATGATGAACTCCTTGCTCTTGTGCTTCAAATGATAGTCTCCCCAACACTCAACTCTCTCTCATAGGATTTGGATTTGATGGAAAGAAGATTTGAGTGGAAAGCAACTTGGGGAAGGCTAGAGATCAAGATTCATATGGTAGGAATGGAATATCTTGGTCTCAACACATGAGTAGGTGGTTCTCTCTCAGAACATATGAGTTGAAAGTGTAGATGTGTTCTGATGGCTCTCTCCACGAGTGAAGAGGAGGTGGAGGGGTATATATAGCCTCCACACAAAATCCAACCGTTACACACAATTTACCAATCTCGGTGGGACCAATCAACAAACTCGGTCGGACCGAAATAGTAAACCTAGTGACCGTTAGTGATTTTCGGTGGGACTGACATGCAACTCGGTAGGACCGATATGGTTAGGGCTAGGGCTTAATGTAATCTCGGTGAGACCGATTACACAAACTCGGTGAGACCGATTTGGTAATAAGCTAACCAGAGAGTTGGTCAGCTAAACTCGGTGGGATCGATTTGCTCTTTCGGTGAGACCGAAAAGTTACAAAAAGGAAACAGAGAGTTTACATTGCAATATCGGTGGGACCGATCCGCTCTTTCGGTGAGACCGAAAAGTTACGAGAAGGAAACAGAGAAATTGCAATCCCATCTCGGTGAGACCAAGATCCCTATCGGTAGAACCGATTTGCTTAGGGTTTGGCAGTGGCTATGACAAATGAAACTCGGTGGCGCCGGATAGGAAGAATCGGTAGGTCCGAGTTTGGCTTTGGGTTTAGGTCAAGAGTGGGTATGAGAAAGTAGCTGAGGGTTTTGGAGCATATCATTAAGCACATGAAGCAAAAGGCTCATTAAGCAACACCTCATCCCTCCTTGATAGTATTGGCTTTTTCTATGGACTCAATGTGATCTTGGATCACTAAAATGTAAAATGAAGAGTCTTGAGCTTTTGAGCTTGAGCCAATCCTTTGTCCTTAGCATTTTGAGGGTTCCACTTTCACCATCCATGCCATGCCAATCATTGAGCTTTCCTGAAATAATCATCTTGGAATAGCATTAGCTCAATGAGCTATATGTTGTTATGAATTACCAAAATCACCTAGGGATAGTTGCACTTTCAATCTCCCCCTTTTTGGTAATTGATGACAACATATAGATCAAAGCTTCGACAAATGATAATAAGAATGAAATATAACGTCGCTTTGAGAAGTATGTGATAAGTAAGAGCTCCCCCTAAATTTGTGCATATTTAAAATTTGCTTTGGACTGCAAATGCACAAAGAGTTAAAATCATGGGTTACTCTTCCATGTCACATACATCTTGGTGGAGTGCTCAAAATGATAAGAATTTAATACATGCACTCATCACCAAGAAAAGTGAATGATCACATAAGATAGATAGGATAATATCAAGCATGCATAAGTGTAGCTTATGATCAAACACATGATCATCAATGTCTCACAAGCATATCGTAGTATCTCAACCAAAAGCAAACAAAGTTTGAAAAACCACCAAATAAAGCAAGAGAGAATAAAAGCAACACTCTCTCTCGAAGCCTATGATCTATACATTTTTCTCCCCCTTTGGCAACAAGTTACCAAAAAGTTCCTAGAAAATGCATATTGCTAGATCGACTCTCAGGCTTGATCTTCTGGTGGTGGTGGAGTCTGGATCATTCCAAGGATGAAGGCTTCTGTAGAAGTGGTTGGAGCTGGAGCTGAAATGGATGCTAGAGCTGGTTGGGCTGGTGTTGTAGCTGGAGCTGAGGTGGTGGCTCTGGTGTCAGGAACTGGCACTGCAGTTGACCTCTTGGCTCGCGGCACTCTGGCAAATGCATCAGTTGTAGTCTTCCCTTTCCTCTCCTGCATGTCATCTTGAAGTTGCCCCACTGCAGACTGAATCTCTGTTACTTTGTCATCCAAGTCATAGAACTTTTGTTCTATGATTCTCTCTAAGCTCTCCTGATTCTGAGTGAGGGTAGCCAGTCCTTTCTCAATCCTCAGTGTGGATGCAATCAAGTAACTAAGCTGCTCTTGCTTGGTTTTCAAGAAATACTCAGATGCCTCCTCTTGAGTTGGCATCTTGGCAGCTTTCTCCTTCCTTGCCTTCTCCTTCTGTGCTTGAGCATGAGCTGATGATGGTTCATCCTTGTTCATGACAACCTGATTATCTTTAAAATCTGGATGGATGGGCAGGTGTTCCTTGTCCAATAAGTATATGCTTGTGCCCATCTTGGAGTTAATCAGCTCTTGGATCTGAGGGGCATATCCACAACTCCTCTTCTGATCTGCTGCAGTTCTCTTGATTGTTTCTACCATGAGGCTCATGACTTTGAATTTCTGTGGCACATCAAAGATATGAAGCAAGTTGATTGCATGTCCTCTGATCATCTTGTGATCACCTGACTTGGGCAACAGAGTGTGCCTCAGAATCCAATTTATAGTTGACAACCCTGACAGAAGATAATGTACTGACCCAAACTTGAAAGTATCAAGTGCCTTGTTTGGGATCTCCTTGTACATGTTGGACATAGAGTTGTGGTCCATCTTCTTCTTGGCATATATGTCTAAGTCATCCTCATGCTCCTCTGGGGCATTGATGAGCTGTGCCCACTCTGCAACTGTTGATTGATACCTTGTTTCTTCTGACATCCACACAATCCTTCCATCTGGATAGAAGTGTGCTGTGGAGTAGAACTGCATGATCAGCTCTTCATTCCACTTTGTGAGCTTCTGCCCAACAAAGTCAGCTACTCCACAAGCCTTGAAGCTGTCTTGCACTCCAGGATAGTGCTCTTCATTGTCCTTGATGTACTCCCAATCAACCCATCTCATGTCACAAACAATGGGCTTCTTATCAAGCAAAACCGTCTCATAGAAGTCCTGATGTTCCTTTGTGTGGAACCTGTAGTCAACAGCAGTTCTTCTTCTGGAAGCATATGGATCTTCTGCTCTCCACTTTCTCAGCCCTGAGTCTCTTTTGATCTTCATGTCCTCAGCCACAGGATGAGCATCATTGTGGTCTGGGATCTTGGGCTTTAACTTCCTGAGAACTTGTCCTTCTTCTTCTTCTCCAATGTCAGGCACTGGGGCCTTGTTCTTCTCAGCAGCTGGTATGCTCCTTGTATTCCTTTTTGGAGCTGTCTTGGCCTTTGATGCAGCCTTGGGTGCTTCCTTGGGCTTGGATGCAGTAGCCCCTGATCTTATAGCATCACCCATTCAGCTTTGGCATCTTAGGTGCTGGTGCAGCAACCTCTTCTTCTTCATCTTCTTTTTCAGAAGAATGTTGTTCAAACTCAGCCATTGGATCAACTGTCTTGCACCATCTGCCCCTTTTCCTTTCCTTCTTCCCTTCAGCAGCAACTAGCCCTTTGGGTGCAGGCTTTTCAGGAATCTGGGTTGAATCTCTAGCCTTTGGCATAGGCTGCCTACCTGCTGACCTTTTGACCTTTAAGCCTGGCTTGGTGCTCTGTCTTGAGCCATACTCTTTCTTAAGCACTACTTTCTTGGAAGTAGCTTCCTCTTCTGCCACATAATCCTCATCCTCTGATTCTAAGGTTCTCTTCTTCCTTTGTCTGGTGGCAGCTTTTGGCAAGTTACTAGGGGTGCTCCTGCCGCCTTCATCTGAAGAACTGGAGGGACTAGTGCCCTCACTCATGTGCACTTGCTGTTCTGACACATTCTAGCTGTCACTCTGATCTGACATGATGAACAAGCTGACTGCTGACCCTGTGAATAGTTTATAGATGAGGTAGAGTAGATGAGCATCACAAAATGCAGAGATTTTTGCAAAAGAATGATTCAAAATCTTCCTTTTAGTTTTCCACAAAAATCATTTCGGATCTACCGATTTTTAAACTCGGTGATACCGAAGCAGTTTTTGGAACCTAAACTAGTGAACTCGGTCAGACCGAGTCACAGTTCGGTGGCTGTCGGCGTTCTGGGAACGGGGGTCCCAAGACTTGCCTGCCTGCGGCCTGCGGCGTGGCTCGAATGGGGGCCCAGCGTGGCCCATCTTCATCAACACAAGGCTCAAGACCCTCGCGAGGGGCCAAGCCTCGCAAGGCGGACAACATGGCGCCTCCTCAAGCACGGCCTCCTTAGGCTGGCTCGCGAGGAGGCGGAGAGATCAAGGCGGGTACCTCACGAGGTGCCCATGACGCAAGCCATGACGACCGAGGGTGCCAGGCGGGCGCCAGCCCGCACAGCGTCTCCCTTTCCTCTTTGGTGCAAAGGGGGCAAGCGCAGGCGAGAGGATCAAGCAAAGGCACCCATTTCGGTGCAACAAGACCAAGACCGGTCCAACGGCGGGAAGGAGGTCACCATGGAGCCCAAGACGGCGCCACCACAGGGCCTTTGGCAGGCGAAGACCAACTTTAGTCAGGATAAGTGTACTAGATGTTCCCCTTCAAAATGGCCAATTGTTGGCGCCCTTCCCGCTCAATATTTGGGAAGAGGCCCAGGGCCTTTGCCTATAAATAGGACTAGCCACCCCCAGGGTAGAGGCATGGGATCGAGTACCAAGAAACCAGTAGAGCACCGACAAACCAGCTAGAACGTAGCAACACCCTCAGAGAGTAAGAAGGGCGACCGAACTACCCTAGCAGTTCATCCCCTAGCCAAGAACAGACCCTCACGAGGCTGTTCTTCCTTGTACTGTTCTTCCTCATCAGCCCAAGAGGCAATCCAACCACCACAAACTAGAGTAGGGTATTACACCACAATGGTGGCCCGAACTAGTATAAACCCTGTGTCTCTTGTGTTGTTCTTCTTGTAGTTAGTTCTTTGCAAGACGGAGAGGTAGAAGGCATGATCTTCGCGCGCACCCTAGAGTTTGAACCTTAAGGGTCTGCCGGAACCCGTGATCCGACATTTGGCGCGCCAGGTAGGGGTGCGCCGGAATCTGCCTTCCCATCGCTCCGTCTCCCGTTGCATCATCATCACCATGTCCGGCGACCAGGCGGGCAACCAAGGCCCATGGGCGGCATGGCCCATCTGCGCGGATCCTCCCGCTCCGGGCGACCCCGCGCCACAGGCAGCTCGCGGTCCGCAGGGCGCTGCGCGCCGCGGGCGACGCGGGCAAGCTTCTGCGACCCTCACACCGCGGCAGGCGCGGTCGGCAGCGAGGGCCTCTAATCACGCCGCAACCACGACACCGTACACCCGCCGGGAATAGGCGAACTCGAGGGTCGCGCTCGCAGTAGCACGGGAGCTGCTGCAGTGCAGGCTACTGGAGGGCGACCGCGACGTGCTGCTGGAGCGAGTCGCCGAACTCCTGGGCTTCGCCGCTTCGGGGGCTCACCCCTTCTGCACTCGGCTTCTGCCTCCAGCTCAGGGCGACGCACGAGGAGGCCCCGCGCGCCCTCGCGGGCCTCAAGACTACCCCGGCACCAGTGAATCCATCGGCGCTAGACTGGCGGTGGAGCTACCCCCGCCCCTGGCGCGAGAAGGAGAAGGGCTCGGCGCGGCCCACGGCCCGTGCGGGCGACCGCGCTACCACCCCACGGAGGGCCCGACAAGCAACGCCGCATGGCGCATGGAGCACTACAGCACAACATTCGGGGTGACGGCGCCAGAAGAATACGTACCTCACATGATGGACCAAGGGCATGCTCACGAGGGCGAACAGGGCTCACTCTTCAGCCCCAGCTGGGGGATGAGACGCCAGAGGCCGAGCCCTTCCAGGAACCCCAGCACGGCTCCGTCGGTCACACTGGAGGCAACGACTATCGGGTACCGTTAATTCCTCAAGAGCAGGCATACGCTAATCATGAGTCACAGGAGGTGTAGGTCGCCGCAGCAAGCAGCTGCCCCGCTCCCGCGGCCTCCTACCCCTCGGGAGGAGGACGCAGGGGGCTGCAGGAAAGGGGTAGGGATCCTACATCACCACCGCGGCGTTCGGAGCAAGGTGTTCTTAGAAGGTAGGCCCTCCGCTGGGGAGGCGCCTAAGGGCCTGCCCCTGGCGGAGGACCCGTGGTCGTCAGGGGAACCACTGGCGACCGCTCTACCCCACCGGCGGCGTCCTGGTTTCCGGTCGTCGTTGGTGGCACTAGAGTGTGGTGCAAGGAAGGGCCCTCGTCTGGCGATATGAAGCAAGGCCGGTTCCTGTGAAGAAGGCCCAGTGCCTGTGAAGCTCGCCGCCCCGTGACACTCTCACGTAATAATGAGTGGGGCTGTACACGCCCCGGAGTCTCAGGGGTGCCGGCCTCAAGCCCTGGGCTCCCTCCCACGCCCAGTGGACAGCACTTAGCTCCGCGCTGGTGAGAAGACGTTGAAGACTAGATTAGGTGCCGGACGCGGCCTTTTTGTTTGCTTTCATTGCCTTCTTCCTTTGGTTGTAACCTTTTCCCCCGCTGGATTTAAGTTGAATTCGAATTTGAGCTTTGCGTGCATTCGGGGAAGGGGTGCTTGGTCTTGTTTGAACCGTTTCCCGCGTTCTGGTCACCACCTCACCACAGCTGCCTCCCCTCGCGAGCCCCTTGTGAGCCGGGCCAGGCCTAGCTTGAGCACGGCCCAGACTGCCGCTGTCGCTCCCTCGCGAGGTGACCTTTGGTGCTTGCGGAGATTGTTTTCTCATGAAAAGGCCCTGAGCCTGTGAAGAAGGCGAATGCCTGTGAAGCCATCGCGTCTTGGAAAAAGGCCCTGAGCCTGTGAAGAAGTCGAACGCTTGTGAAGACGTCTCGCTCGAGAAAAGGCCCTGAGCTTGTGAAGAAGGCGAACGCCTGTGAAGCCATCGCGTCTAGGAAAAAGGCCCTGAGCCTGTGAAGAAGGCGAACGCCTGTGAAGACGTCTCGCTCGAGAAGGCCCGGAACCTGTGAAGACGTCCTGCTCGGGAGAAGGCCTGGAGCCTGTGAAGAAGGCGAACGCCTATGAAGACGTCTCGCTCCAGAAGGCCCGGAGCCTGTGCAGAAGGCCAATGCCTGAGAAGACGTCCCGCTCGGGAGAAGGCCCGGAGCCTGTGAAGAAGGCAAATGCCTGTGAAGACGTCTCACTCAGGAGAAGACTCGAAGCCTGTGAAGAAGGCCCACGCCTGTGGGGTTTCCAGTTAGCAACAACCCCACATCCTGAGGTTTCAACTAGACAGCACCCGAGACGTGACGCCCTCCAGAAGGCAGCTCCGGAGCCCGCAAGGAACAAGGGTAAACCAGCCTACCGTTGGGCTCGCGTGCGATTTAATTACCACTGATATAATGGGTACAAGTTCATACATGAGGGGCTTCCCCTCCCAAAACGCTCTCACGACCGTCAGGCCAAACGCCTGAGTTCTATCTATGCAGGCTAAAAAGACAGGGATAGTACATGGTCAATCTGACAAATCCCCCAATGCATCCTCGGAGGCGCCTCCCGAGCTATCGCTGGCGTCGCTGAACTCACCTTCGTTGTCTGCGCCACCATCAGCGGCATTGGGGTCATCCACCATGCCACCTTCGTCGGCAGCCACCACCACATCGTCATCATCAGAAGTGAAGGCCCGGACGAGAGCATCCACATTGTTCTCCACCCATTCAGCTAGGTCGCCCCGAACGGCCTGGGGAACTGGGGCGATGGCGGCGTCGAAGTCAAAGTGGGGGTCCATGTTCCGAAGATGGCTGAAGACGCGGGAAAAGGCGCGCCTGAGCAGGGCGCGGCTCCTCTCCTCCACCAACCTATCGGCTCTGACCGACCGTGCCTCCAGCTGCGTCACCACGGCGGTGAAGAACTGCAAGTTGCCGGCGTAGTTGATCGTGTGTGGCTCGCCAACGGCAGCCTCACAGATGTTGCCCAGGGCAATGTTAGCCCTCTCCCTGAGCGTGGTGAGCATGGGGTCGTGCACATGCTCCAGGACTTGCCGCTGGCGTATCTCGTCGGCATTCTGACGCTCGACGGCCACAGCCTTTTCCACACGTTGGCGAAGGCGGAGTACCTCGGCCTGGGAGGTGGCCAGCTCCTTCTGCGCTGCCTCAAGAGCGACTCGGGAGGCGTCGGCTCGTCGCGTCGCCTCATCCTGTTGGACCCTCAAGGCGGTGGTTCTACCCTCAGCTTCGACTCGGATCATCCCCAGCTTCCCCTCGAACTCATGCTCGAGGCCTTGGCGCGCCGACGCCACCCGACGGCAAACCTCCTCCAGGACACGCGTTTCCCGCGCGGCGACATCATCTTCCGCCTGCGTCACTAGGCGCTCCCTCGTCTCCAGCTGCTCGTGCTCGCGAGCGCGTTCGGCGGCCTCCAGCACCAACGCTTCCTCGCGCTTCCGAAGCTCAGCCGGGTCGCCAGAAGCCACCTCCATCGATGCAAGGGCTGCCTCGCGCAGCTCCGCTTGCTCCTCCAACGAGCGACACCAGGCCAAGAGCTCCCGAGCCCGTTCTTCTCCTGCTTCACGCCGTCGGTCTGCTCCTCGGGCCTCCTCAACGGCCTGAGACCGAGCCGCCAGAGAAGCCTCCAGCGACGCCTTCGCTTCTTCGTCATCAAGGACGCGCTGACGACGCGCGAGGGCAGCGGCTGCCTCCAGCTCGCGCCGCTCTGCGGCCAGGCGCAAGCCCTCGGCTTTCAGGCGCGCGTCTTCCTCAGCGAGCTCCTGCCCAAGCAGGTCTACGGCGCCACTCGCCCTCCGGAGGAATTCGTGGTGACGGGCACGGTGCTCCCGAGCACGCTCAAGCACATCTGCCACACCATTATCCGCCCCAAGCGGGCGTCGAGGACCTCGGACCATCGCTCCGGCCCCGGGCAGGGGGCTGGGGGCTGACGCCCTCACGACGGCCGGCCGCGCCGCATCAAAAGCCCGGCCTAAGTCCAACCTGACCTCAGGAGAAGGGCCCAGGGGGTGCCTCCGCCAGTCGCAGCCCGCGACCAAACGGGAAGCCCACGACACGCTGCCTGTGTCGAGGGAAGGCTCGCGGAAGGAGATCGCGGGAACAGAAGAGTCACCACGCGCTGTGTGATGGTCCGCGCCGTCGCTCGCCCAAAGCACAAGGGCAGTGCAGCTCGAGGCACCCAGGGGTGGCGGAGGAGACGAAGTCAAGGGAGGCGTTGACTTGGCGGCCTCATCGAGCTCAGTAGGGAGAGGTCTGCAGAGCAAGGATCAGCGAATGCGGCAAGCAGGATAGGGAACAGAAAAGGAGAAGACTTATTCATCGACAGCAAAGTACTTCCGGCGCTTCAGCAAGCGGCAAGGGAAGTCGTCGCCCAGGGCCTCCCTTTTTCTCCGGAGGGCCTCAAAGTCCACACGGAAATGGCCCAGGAGAGATGCACAGGAATCAGCCTGCGAAGAGGACGGAGCACCAAGGCCACTTGCGTCGAGGACACATGCCTGATGCGCACGGACAGTTGCCTCGCCAGAAATCACGGCCGGGGGCTCAGGAGCCTCGGCCTCAAGCATCTGAAGCGGCAGCACCTCACCCGCGGCCTCGGCAGTGCGGACCTCGTGAGCTGCCCCATCAAGAGCATCGCCAGGTGCGGTCACATCGTCCGCGGCTCCCTCGACCCCCGTTGTCTCCTGCCTCCCTGCGCCACCACTCGAGGAGGATTCACCCAGGCCGACCGGAAGGGAAATCACCACTACAGGGTTCTCGCGAGGCCCCTGGAGGCCGACAGGGCGTAGCCCCCACTCGTCGAAGGGGGGCATCTGCCTCACGAAGTCGCCCCTGTTTTGGCAGAGGTACAGCAAAGCTCCCCCCTGCCGGATACCCCCGGGGTTGGGATCGCCTGTCAGGACCAAGAGCACCTTCCTCGGCGCCTCGGGCGTCAGGTCTTCTCCTGAAGCCTCATGCGGTCACCATGCCCGTTGAAGGCCCACATTCGATGAGAATGGCGTTGGAGAGGGGCAATGCGGCACAATAGGAACTCCTTCACCACCTTGGGCGCCGTTACGCCAAGCTTCTTCAGGGACATGAAGCGGTGCCAGACGAAGACGAGCCGTGAACTCACGAGCGTCTTCTGACCCCAGCCCGAGTTGGGCACGGCAGGCGATGTCGGCATCACGAGCCGGGGGCTGGGCACCCTGACATCAACGTACAACCACCGCTCACGGAACCTGGCTGAAGGCAGAGGGAGGTTGAAGTCGATACCAGAGGCTGCAGTCTCGAGCGAAGCTACAAAGCTCACGCATGCCGAGCATTGCGTGGGGTTGGCGAGATGCAAGGAGAAGAAGTGGCGCAGCAAGGCAACAGAAGGAGGGATGCCCGCCATCGCCTCGCAAACAAAAGCGAAGACTGAAAGGAGGGCAATGGACTCAGGACCCAGATGCATCATGTGGATTTGATAATGATTGAGGATGGCATTGAAGAAATCAGAGAAGGGAGGCACCAAACCCGCCCACAAGGCGTCGGCGAAGTAATGGACCTCGGTGATTATCCTATCGGTGGGGAAGTGATACGTAGGCCAAGACGTCGTCCTCCCACACTCGTTGAAGGCGGTGGCCAGAGCCGGGCTGAGCTTGCCCAGGCATTCCAGGTTGAGTATGATTGAGCGGCCAACAGCAGGTGCCACCGGCGGCAGCGGGCGAGATGGATCCACAGGCTTCTTCCCCTTCCCTTTCTTTGGAGCCATGGCGACGGGCGGAAGAGAGGAGATGCGAGATGGGATTGGAAGCAAGGGTCAGAGTTCGGAGGGAGGAAGAGCAGGAGACGGCTAAGCAACAGGAAAAGGGGCCGCTGTGTACAACTGTGGGGCAACCTAGCGTGGCGCAGAATAAGGGAGCGTGGGTAAACAGTGCCGCCCACGTCCAATCAACCGCCACGCGGCGCCCGAGGCCGCCGGCTGTTAGGGCCCGCGGCGCTTCGCCCTTGCCCTTTCACCTCTCGGCACGGCCAAGTCCATGCGTGCCTTGGGCCCGGGGGCTACTGTCGGCGTTCTGGGAACAGGGGTCCCCAGACTTGCCTACCTGCGGCCTGCGGCGTGGCTTGAATGGGGGCCCAGCATGGCCCATCTTCATCAACACAAGGCTCAAGACCCTCGCGAGGGGCCAAGCCTCGCGAGGCGGACAACATGGTGCCTCCTCAAGCACGGCCTCCTTAGGCTGGCTCGCGAGGAGGCGGAGAGATCAAGGCGGGTACCTCATGAGGTGCCCATGACGCAAGCCATGACGACCGAGGGTGCCAGGCGGGCACCAGCCCGCGCAGCGTCTCCCTTTCCTCTTTGGTGCAAAGGGGGCAAGCGCAGGCGAGAGGATCAAGCAAAGGCACCCATTTCGGTGCAACAAGACCAAGACCGGTCCAACGGCGGGAAGGAGGTCACCATGGAGCCCAGGACGGCGTCACCACAGGGCCTTTGGCAGGCGAAGACCAACTTTAGTCAGGATAAGTGTACCAGATGTTCCCCTTCAAAATGGCCAATTGTTGGCACCCTTCCCGCTCAATATTTCGGAAGAGGCCCAGGGCCTTTGCCTATAAATAGGACTAGCCACCCCCAGGGTAGAGGCATGGGATCGAGTACCAAGAAACCAGTAGAGCACCGAGAAACCAGCTAGAACATAGCAACACCCTCAGAGAGTAAGAAGGGCGATCGAACTCCCCTAGCAGTTCATCCCCTAGCCAAGAACAGACCCTCACGAGGCTGTTCTTCCTTGTACTATTCTTCCTCATCAGCCCAAGAGGCAATCCACCCACCACAAACTAGAGTAGGGTATTACACCACAATGGTGGCCCGACCTAGTATAAACCCTGTGTCTCTTGTGTTGTTCTTCTTGTAGTTAGTTCTTTGTGAGACGGAGAGGTAGAAGGCACGATCTCCGCGCGCACCCCAGAGTTCGAACCTTAAGGGTCTGCCGGAACCCGTGATCCGACAGTGGCACCGAGACTGCTAGGGTTTCACAAAGTTCCAAAATCGGTCACACCGATTAGTAATTCCCGGTCAGACCGAGTCTCACTTGTGCAATGGCATGAGCCAAATCGGTGGGACCGAGTTTTTCAACTCGGTGGGTCCGAGATGGTTTCGGCGGAAACCTAACCCTAAAATTTTAAATAAAACCTATTCTACGAATTGCATTGACTGGATTGGAGTGTTTCAAACGTGGCTAGAATCAATATGATCACAATTTGCCAGGAATCAGATTGGGGAATAGCACAAAGATCGAGTCCATACCCTAGTTCGGCGGAGACTCGCTACGGCAGCAATGGTGGGGTTGAATTCCATTGACGGCGATGGAGACCAGCGACTGGAGGCGGCTGGCGGCGAGGAGACGATCCGGAGACCACATAGGCAGAGCGAGCTATCGCGCGGGCGAAGGGGTTCAGAGAAATTTCCAAATTTTTGCCCGTGTCTATATATAGCCCGACCCTGTCGGTGTGACCGAGTGGAACAACTCGGTGGCACCGAGATGCAAAACTGTATACAGTTATTGCAACTCGGTGTGACCGAATGGTTCAAATCGGTTGCACCGAGATCGAAAACATAGATCGACTTAATGATCTCGGTAGGACCGAAAGGGAGGTATCGGTCAGACCGAGAATCACAAAGAAGTTTTGGAAGTTTAAGTCTATGACGAATCGGGGACTCCGAGTGCTCCTCACACAGAGTGGTCCGAATCTGACTTGATCAAATTTTGTGATGTAGCATGAATAGAGTTTGAGACGAGATAAGCATAGATAGCTAGAGAGGGTTCTTAGGCATTCTTGTCCATCCACTTGGCAAAAGAAAATAAAACCAAACAATCAAAACAACAAGTGGATGTCCTCGAATGAGTAAAATATGCAACCAACATGCTCACACAATGAAATGGCTATTGAAATATGTGACAAAGCATGCACAACCAATTCTAGCATCTATCAAGCAATTGGCGATGACTAGGTCATCTATATATGACTATATTGACTTAGGAGTCAAATGAGAACATTTGATCATAGGTCATACTCATCGTTTAAGCACAAGTGGGGTTACCACTTTTACATAAAGCATTGTTATGTTCACATCATTAGAGTTGCTTTAGCCCAAGTCTTAGAGTAAAGCTCCCCCTAGATGTGATATCCCCCCTAAGAGGGATGAACTAACCTTGGGTTTCGTCGATGATGACTTCATGTAGATGTTGAAGATGTGGATGCTCAATGTTGATGTAGATCACTTGGAGCTATCCATTTGAGTAAATTTCACTTTCAATACCTACATGAGTTAGTCCCACAAGGAACAAATAAGGATATCCATAGACATAGAATGATGCACACCCAAGATGATGTCCATGAAAACTTTTAGGTTACCTTGTCCCTTGACTTACCAACAAGAGGGTTTGTGACTCCTTGAACTAGTGCAAGATGTGGAAGTTGATTGGACTTGTTCTTGCCAAAATGATAAGAGTGAAGTATGTTGGCGGAGTCACCCTAAAGAACTCTCTAGTTCTTCTTATTTTGGATCCACACCATCTTGATGGGAATCCTTGGAGTTGTATTCGTACTTGATTAAGTGGAACTTGAAGTAGTCTTGGGAATCCACTTGACTAAGGTCTTAGGAGCTTCTTCAAATGCATCAATTTCCTCTTGAAGCTTGTCCTTGCCTTTTTGCTTGTAGTCTTGTGGTGGAAGATCATCTTGACCTTGTGTCCCTTTGAAAGAAGTAGGATCATACTTCTCCTGTTGTGGAACAAACTTTGTCTTGGGGTATTGATCTTCTTCCCACTCAACTCCATTGGCATTGAACTTTCGTTCAAAACCAACACCTTGATTCTTCTGGTGTCTTCCTTGCTTGCGTACAATTTCCTCGAATTGCTTACTTCCGGCAAGGCTTTTGTACACTCCTTTCTCTATAATTCCCTTCAATAAGCTATTTTCTTGCTCAAGTGTAACTTGGCTAAGAGAATCATTAGTGGAATCAAGAGAACTACTAGAAGCAACAATATTGGATTTAACATGATCATTGTTACTACTAGAGGAAGAATCTTTCTTGTTCTTGTTACTAGACTTGACTTGAGGCATATAAGTGGATAAGAGTAAATGCTTGGCAATGTAAGAAGAACTTTTCTTGTGGAGATCATCATTGATTGCCTTTAAAAACTCATGCTCTTGCTCAAGATTGAGCTTTTCAAAGCGTAACTTCTCATGAGCTCTTAAAAGTTCTCGATGATCTTTGAAGATAGTTTCATGAGCTAACTTAAGAGTGTTTGGTTCTTTAGTTAGAGCCTCAATCTTATCCTTATCATTGTCATTCATTTTATCTTGATTAGCATGATTAATTGACGTTTCATCATAGTATTCATCACTAGAGTTGTCAACAAGTAAATCATCATCACCTAACAAGTCATCTTCATCACTATTGAAATCGACATACTTAGGATGTGTTACCTTAGGAACTTTGGCCATGAAGCATCTTCCAATTCCTTCATTTGGTGAGTCAAATATGTCATAGGAGTTGGTTGACACAAGTGCTAGACCGGCAACACTTTCATCTTGAGTATATTCGGAATCGGAGTGATAACTTCTCTCGGAGTGGTTGTCGGAGTCGGAGCCGGATACCCATTCACCAACATGAGCTTGATGTCTTCGCTTTGTGTAGCTCCTTGATGATTTTTCCTTTCTTTCCGAATCCTTGCTTCTCCGTGAGTGTCTTCGTTCATAACGATCATCTCTACTCCTTCTCTCTCTTGATGGTGATTCTTCTCTTTTGCTTCTTCTTTTTGGAGAATCTTCTCTTCTTTTGTAGGGAGTCGTACACTCATTGGAGTAGTGTCCAGGTCTTCCACAATTGTAGCAGTTTCTCTCTCGACTAGAAGATCTTTTGTCATTGTAGGACCTTGACTTGGAGCTTCTATCTTTGCTTCTACTCTTGTAGAACTTGTTGAAGTTCTTCACCATTAAGCGCAATTCTTCATTGAAGGTTTGTTTCTCACTTGATGATGTGGGGGATTCACATGAGGCTTTGTAAGCACCACTTGCTTTGTTGTGAAGTTCCTCTTTATCCTTGAGTGACATCTCATGAGCAACAATTCTTCCAATGACCTCCGTTGGCTTGAGATCTTTGTAATTGGGCATCATTTGGATCAATGTGCACACGGTATCATATTTTCCATCCAAGGCTCTTAGGATTTTCTTGATGATGAATCTATCGGTCATCTCTTTACTTCCTAAGCCGGCAATCTGGTTTGTGATGAGAGCAAGCCTAGAGTACATTTCAGCGACGCCTTCACCATCCTTCATTTTGAACTTGTCAAGTTGACTCTGAAGCACATCCAATTTGGATTCCTTGATGGAGTCGGTACCTTCGTGCATATCAATCAAAGTATCCCAAATTTCCTCTGCATTCTCAAGACGGCTGATTTTGTTGAATTCTTCGGGGCACAATCCGTTGAATAGAATATCACAAGCTTGAGCGTTGTATTGCAGCATCTTCAACTCATCCGCGGTAGCTTCACGATTTGGTTCTTTCCCATCGAAGAAGTCACCTTGCAAACCAACACACACAATAGCCCAAACGGCGGGGTTATGTCCAAGAATATGCATTTTCATTTTATGCTTCCAACTAGCAAAATTAGTACCATCAAAGTAAGGACCTCTACGGTGATCATTTCCCTCGCTAGACGCCATACTCTCCTAGGTTGTTGAGGGAGTCCTGGATTAGGGGGTGTTCGAATAGCCGGACTATACCTTTAGCCGGACTCCAGGACTATGAAGATACAAGATTGAAGACTTCGTCCCGTGTCCGGAAGGATCTTTTCTTGGCGTGGAAGGCAAGCTAGGCGTGCGGATATTCGAGATCTCCTACCATTGTAACCGACTCTGTATAACCCTAACCCTATCCGGTGTCTATATAAACCGGAGGGTTGTAGTCCGTAGGACAACCATTATCATACACAATCATACCATAGGCTAGCTTCTAGGGTTTAGCCTCTTCTAGGGTTTAGCCTCCTTGATCTCGTGGTAGATCCACTCTTGTACTACCCATATCATCAATATTAATCTAGCGGGAGTAGGGTTTTACCTCCACCGAGAGGGCCCGAACCTGGGTAAAATAAAGTGTCCCTTGTCTCCTGTTACCATCCGACCTTGACGCACAGTTCGGGACCCCCTACCCGAGATCCGCCGGTTTTGACACCTACATTGGTGCTTTCATTGAGAGTTCCTCTGTGTCGTCGCTTTTAGGCCCGATGGCTCCTTTGATCATCAACAACAATGAGGTCCAGGGTGAGACTTTCCTCCCCGGACAAATCTTCGTCTTCGGCGGCTTCGCTCTGCAGGCCAATTCGCTTGGTCATCTGGAGCAGATCGAAAGCTACGCCCCTGGCCATCAAGTCAGGTTTGGAAGGTTAAACTACACGGCTGATATCCGCGGAGACTTGATCTTCGACGGGTTCGAGCCACAGCCAAGTGCGCCGCACTATTTCGAGGGGCATGATATAGCTCTGCCTCCGAATAGTACCCTGGAGGCCGCACACGCTCTAGCCCCGATCCTTGACTCGGAGCGCGCTGCATTCTCCGAGGATGAACGGTTGGACGTCACCTCGGGGGCTGCGATCTCAAAGGCGATCGAGCCGAACTCCAGCCCCATACTCCGCACGGCCCAGTACTCCAAGGAGCCGGACTCTTCTCCGAACTCCGAGCCTTCCGTGCCCCCGCCGATCGAATTTGATTGGGCGCCGGTAATGGAGTTCACCGCCGCGGACATCTTTCAGTGCTCACCTTTCGGTGATATCCTGAATTCTCTCAAGTCTCTCTCTTTATCAGGAGAGCCCAGGCCGGACTATGGTCTGCGAGGTTGGGATTCGGACAATGAAGAAATTCAAAGCCCACCCACCACCCACTTAATAGCCACTGTCAACGATTTAACCGACATGCTTGACTTCGGCTCCGAAGACTTCGACGGTATGGACGACGAAGGAGGAGACGAGCAAGAACCAGCACCTGTAGGGCGCTGGACCGCCACCTTGTCATATGACATATATATGGTGGATGCTCCAAAGGATGCGGATGGCGATGGAACAGCGGAAGATGACAACTCGAAAAAACCGCCAAAACACCGGCGCCGCTCTAAATCCCGCCATAGCAGAAACGGTGATTCCGGCACGGGAGATAATACTACCCCGGACAACACCGAAGAACACCAGAACCAGCAAGATTCAGCGCAGGAAGATGGAAAAGCCAGCCCTCAGGAGAGAGCGGCAGAGCAAGAGGTTGAGGACGATAACTACATGCCTCCCTCCGAAGACGAGGCAAGCCTCGACGACGACGAATTCGTCGTACCATCAGACCCCGCCGAACAAGAGCGTTTTCAACGCAGGCTTCTAGCCACAGCCAACAGCCTAAAGAAAAAGCAGCAACAGCTTAGAGCTGATCAAGATTTGCTAGCTGATAGATGGACTGAAGTCCTTGCGGCCGAAGAGTATGAACTCGGGCGCCCCTCCAAAAATTATCCTAGGCGCAGGCCGCTACCCCAATCAGAGAGGGAAGCATATGACATGGCAGACCGTCCACCCCGTGGCCGCGACAGAGAGGCCTGTCGAACCCTTAAGCAAGCCATGCCCCGGTGCCGTTCAAATAAGGCACTGGAAAACGAGCCAGACCTGCGAGACGTACTGGAGGATAAAGCAAAGCAAACAAGATCGATCTATGGATCGCGCGGACGCCCGACGACACGTGATGATCTTCACTCCGGACACAATAAATCCGGCCGGGCCGAACACAGCAGGCACAGCTCTTCCGAGCTGCGTCGTGACATAGCACAGTACAGGGGCGCCGCACACCCATTATGCTTCACAGATGAAGTAATGGATCATAAAATCCCAGAGGGTTTTAAACCCGTCAATATCGAGTCGTACGATGGTACGACAGATCTGGCAGTATGGATTGAGGATTATCTCCTTCACATCCACATGGCACGTGGCGATGATCTGCACGCCATCAAATACCTACCCCTTAAGCTTAAAGGACCAGCCCGGCACTGGCTTAACAGCCTACCAGCGGACTCAATCGGTTCTTGGGAGGACCTGGAAGCCGCATTCCTCGACAACTTTCAGGGGACCTATGTGCGGCCACCGGACGCCGACGACCTAAGCCACATAGTTCAGCAGCCAGAAGAATCGGCCAGGCAATTTTGGACACGGTTCCTAACAAAGAAAAATCAGATAGTCGATTGTCCGGATGCAGAGGCCCTAGCAGCCTTCAAACATAACATCCGCGATGAGTGGCTTGCCCGGCACCTGGGACAGGAAAAGCCAAAAACCATGGCAGCCCTCACGACACTCATGACCCGCTTTTGCGCGGGCGAAGATAGCTGGCTAGCTCGCAGCAATAACTTATCAAAGAAGCCCGGTAATTAGGATACCAAGGACAAAAGTGGCAGGTCACGTCGAAATAATCAAAAGCGCCGCATTAGCAGCGACAGCAATGAGGATACGGCAGTTAATGCCGGATTCAGAGGCTATAAATCCAGTCAGCGGAAAAAGCCACTTAAAAAGAATACCCAGGGCCCGTCTAGTTTGGACCGGATACTCGACCGCTCGTGCCAGATTCATGGCACCCCCGAAAGTCCAGCCAATCACACCAACAGGGATTGTTGGGTGTTCAAGCAGGCAGGCAAGTTAAGAGCTGAACACAAGGACAAGGGGCTGAATAGCGACGACGAGGAGGAGCCCAGGCCGCCGAACAACAATGGACAGAAAGGGTTTCCCCCACAAGTGCGGACGGTGAACATGATATACGCGACCCACATTCCCAAGCGGGAGAGGAAGCGTGCGCTACGGGACGTATACGCGATGGAGCCAGTCGCCCCAAAGTTCAACCCATGGTCCTCCTGCCCGATCACTTTCGATCGAAGGGACCACCCCACTAGCATCCGTCACGGCGGTTTTGCCACACTGGTCCTTGACCCAATCGTAGACGGATTTCATCTCACAAGAGTCCTCATGGAGGGGGGCAGTAGCCTGAACCTGCTTTATCAGGATACAGTGCGGAAAATGGGCATAGATCCATCAAGGATCAAGCCCACAAGGTCGACCTTTAAAGGCGTCATACCAGGTGTAGAGGCCAATTGCACAGGCTCGATAACACTTGATGTGGTCTTAGGATCTCCGGATAACTTCCGAAGCGAAGAGTTAATCTTCGATATAGTACCGTTCTGCAGTGGCTATCACGCCCTGCTCGGACGAACCGCATTCGCTAAATTCAATGCGGTGCCGCACTACGCATATCTCAAGCTCAAGATGCCAAGCCCTTGAGGAGTAATTACGGTCAGCGGAAACACAGAACGCTCCATCCGTACGGAGGAGCACACGGCGGCCCTCGCAGTGGAAGTACAAAGCAGCCTTTCAAGGCAACTCTCCAGTCCGGCCGTTAAAAACCGGACAATGCAAAGCGCGCCCGGAGTAACCTGCAACAAGACCACCTGGCACGATCAAAGCAAGCGTAGCAATACGGCCCCGACCCCCGCCATCGCAACATAGCGGAGCAAGTACCTCGAGTACACAATTACGCCCTTAAAATTCCATGGGCACAGGGGGAGGGGCACATTAACAGCATGCCTACAGCACGGTGTCAACCGTACTAGGGGCTGCCGGATTTTTCTTTTTTACTTTTTTTTTACTTTCAGGACTCCATACTCTGGATAACCTGCTCGGCATTGTTGCCGCATAGACGATGCAAAATCCAGGAAAGCAGACAAAGCTACGCCGCATTCCGGAACTCTCAGGTGGTCTCTATTTCGAGCGATATATCTGTTTCTAAATCCCGCGTCCTGTGCCTGGTCAGGACATGTTAAATAGTCTAATATCTTTTTTGCTCATCGCAATACTTGTATCGTTCGGCTTTGATAGATAGCCTCTTTATAAAACAATGCATAGCTTTCTGTCTATTTTTTGCATTATCCTCTTTTGAATATATATATATATATATATATATATATATATATATATATATATATTACATAACATGATAGCACCCGTACACCATGGTACGGCTAACCACGCCAGGGGCTTCATTACCCTTTATCTGGTGTGAGAAGTCCGTACACTTTCACAAGTGCGGCACCCCGAACTTATAGCACTATATGCATCGGCTCCGAGTCATGATTTTGGTCACATGTTGGGTTTGCCCGGCTCCTATGTTTTGGTGCCTTACGTTCCGCTTGATCGGCTAAGGTAGCACTAGGAGAACCACTGCGATTGTGCCCCAGATCAGGTGGGTTGAGCACCTCAGTGGAGAAATCTAAAACAGATTGTCATGATAAGGCGTGAGACCGGTCGCTGTTTGAGAGGTTTTTCGAGTCCTTAAAGGCTTATGCCGCTTTGAGCGAGGAGCTGGCTATGTCCGGCCAAAGGCGTGGATAGCGCCCCGAATTCGGCCTTCCGAACTAGGGGCTTCGCCGAAATTTAAAATTATAACGTTCTATGGCTAAGTGAGAGTGTTCAAGCATTATAGTCCGATTGCCTGGTTCGTTGTGCTGAGCGCCTCCCTCGAACGACCCAACTATGGGAACAAGAGCCCTCAGGTTTATCCCGAACACCCCAGCACTAGTGGCATGGGGGCAGAAGCCGACGACTGGCCATCTCTCAAATTTTTGATAAACGGCCGCACAGAAAATAATATTTTAAATTAAATAAGCATTGCTTTGCACATATGAACAAGTTTTCAGCGCACAGGATACAAACGAGTGAGTTCACTCAAATATTACATCTTTAGTACATTCATCCGCGACAAGGCGGGCTCCGGCAAGAACTTCCTTGTAGTAGTTCTCGGGCTTGCGATGCTCCTTCCCCTGCGGCGGCCCGTCCTTCACCAGCTTCTCTCCGTCTAGCTTACCCCAGTGTACCCTTACACGGGCAAGGGCCCTTCAGGCACCTTCAATGCAGACGGAGCGCTTGATGACCTCAAGCCATGGACAGGCCTCCACCAGCCGCCGCACCAACCCGAAATAGCTCCCAGGCAGGGCCTCTCCAGGCCACAGCCGAACTAGTAAGCCCTTCATGGCCTGTTCGGCCGCCTTGTGGAGCTCGACCAGCTGTTTCAGCTGATCGCTTAAGGGCACAAGGTGTCCGGCCTCAGAATACTGAGACCAGAACACACTCTCCATCGAGATGCCCTCTTCAGCTCGGTAGAACGTGGCGGCGTCGGATACGCTGCGGGGAAGATCGGCGAACGCCCCTGGAGAACTCCGGATTCGGGTAAGTAATAGGTAGTTTACTTTTATATTCCTACTTTGCATTGAGAATGCCTTACCCGTTGCTATCTTTTTCACCTCCTCCAACTCTTGGAGGGCCTTTTGGGCTTCGGCCTTGGCACTCTTGGCGGTCTCAATGGCCGACGCGAGCTCGGATGCTTGCGTTTTTGACTCAAGCTCCAAACCCTCATGTTTTGTCATGAGAGCTTGCAGCTCTTGCTGCACCTCGTCGACCTGAACCCCAAGCCTTTCTCGCTTGGCGCGCTCCTCGGTCGTTTTCTTTTCGGCCTCTGCCAGCGCCTGCTTCAGGGTTGCCACCTAGGTTGCGGCCCCTACAATAAGCAGTACAATCCTGTTATTTCTTTCTGCAATCAAGCCTCTCTATAGGCACCTTTTTTTTCTTTTTTAGGTATTTATTACCTTCCTTCTCCTCGAGCTGCCGTTTGGCAAGGCCGAGCTCTTGCTCGGTCCACCCGAGGTCCTTTTTAAGGACATCCACCTGCGCAGTCAGTGCGGCGATGGACAGCAGTGAAGCCTGCATACACATATTTGACCTTTTTTGTTAGACTCCTGCGAAAATTACTAGATCCTCTATCCGGCTTTTCTTTCCGAACATCGAACAGAGCATCAGGGGCTACTGTCTATGCGGTAAATAATTTGACATATTTTTACTTACCTCGAAGCCTGTTAGAAGGCTAGCGCAAGCTTCATTCAGTCCGCTCTTGGCGGACTGAATCCTTTGGATCACCGTACTCATAACAGTACGGTGCTCCTCATCGATGGCGGCGCCCTTAAGCACCTCCATCAGATTGTCCGGCGCCTCCGGTTGGACGGAGGCCTCCGGCTCAGACGGCTTACTCCTCTTGGAAGGAGTTCGCCCACCGCGGACCGGGACTGTCGAGTCCGGCGCGGTGTCCGGCGCAAAGCCGGACTTGGAGCCCTGGGGGGTTTCATCCCCTTTACTCCTGGGGTCCGGAGGATTGCCTTGTGGCTCCTCCAGGACCATGTCCTCCTGCCCCGAAGCTTGGCGGGGCGCCACTTCGGCGTCGTCCGCCCCGCGGGAGGAGACCGCGGGCGGAACAGAGTTCACGTCCGACGAATCCAGGGAGCCGCTCGACAAATCGTCGAGTCCGGCCCGGGGCGGGCTGCATAAATTACGTCCGATATTAGGGAAAGCCGCGCATTAAAAGAATATCATAAGTCACTCTGGTATGTAAGCACTTACGATGTCGCCGGACGCTTGGTTCGGTCCAGCCACTCCTCTCCGCCCTCTTCGGCGTCGTGGGAGTAATCCGGCGGAGGGGTTTTCCTTTTCCTCGACCCCTCGGCCTCCCCTGTTGGGGCGGCCTTCTTCCTCTTTGCTCCCCTCACTGGAAGGGGGGGAGAGCTTCCTTGTGACGCCCCTGACTCAATCGTACACTAATCATGCACGCAAATGTGTACGATCAAGATCAGGGACTCACGGGAAGATATCACAACACAACTCTAAAACATAAATAAGTCATACAAGCATCATAATACAAGCCAGGGGCCTCGAGGGCTCGAATACAAGTGCTCGATCATAGACGAGTCAGCGGAAGCAACAATATCTGAGTACAGACATAAGTTAAACAAGTTTGCCTTAATAAGGCTAGCACAAACTGGGATACAGATCGAACGAGGCGCAGGCCTCCTGCCTGGGATCCTCCTAACCACTCCTGGTCATCGTCAGCGGGCTGCACGTAGTAGTAGGCACCTCCAAAGTAATAGGAGTCGTCGTCGACGGTGGCGTCTGGATCCTGGGCTCCGGCATCTGGTTGCCGCAACCGGATAGAAGGGAAAGGGGGAAAAGGGGGAGAAAAGCAACCATGAGTACTCATCCAAAGTACTCGCAAGCAAGGAGCTACACAACATATGCATGGATATATGTGTAAAGGGCCATATCAGTGGACTGAACTGCAGAATGCCAGAATAAGAGGGGGATAGCTAGTCTTATCGAAGACTACGCTTCTGGTCGCCTCCGTCTTGCAGCATATAGAAGAGAGTAGACTGAAGTCCTCCAAGTAGCATCGTATAGCATAATCCTACCCGGCGATCCCCTCCTCGATGCCCTGTTAGAGAGCGATCACCGGGTTGTATCTGGCACTTGGAAGGGTGTGTTTTATTAAGTATCCGGTTCTAGTTGTCATAAGGTCGAGGTACAACTCCGGGTCGTCCTTTTACCGAGGGACACGGCTATTCGAATAGATAAACTTCCCTGCAGGGGTGCACCACATAGCCCAACACGCTTGATCCCATTTGGCCGGACACACTTTCCTGGGTCATGCCCGGCCTCGGAAGATCAACACGTCGCAGCCCCACCTAGCCACAACAGAGCGGTCAGCACGCTGGTCTAAACCTAAGCGCGCAGGGGTCTGGGCCCATTGCCCTGAGCACACCTGCACATTGCGTACGCGGCCGGAGAGCAGACCTAGCAACCTCCATTTCAAAGGAAGTCACGTTACGCGGTCCAACCCGGCGCGCGCCGCTCAGTCGCTGACGTCACGAAGTGCTTCGGCTGATACCACGACGTCGGGATACCCATAACTACTCCCGCGTAGGTGGTTAGTGCGTATAGACCAAATGGCCAGACTCAGATCAAATACCCAGATCTCGTTAAGCGTGTTAAGTATCGCGAACGCCGACTAGGGCCAGGCCCACCTATCTCCTAGGTGGTCTGAACCTGCCCTGTCGCTCCGCCTCAAAGTAACAGTCGGGGGCCGTCGGGAACCCAGGCCCACCTCTACCGGGATGGAGCCACCTGCCCCTTCAGCCCCCATCTCCGAACAGTATCACACGTAACAGTGTAAAGTATATAGTATATGCCCGCGATCACTTCCCGAAGTGATCACGGCCCAGTAATATAGCATGGCAGATGGACAAGAGTGTAGGGCCACTGATGGAACACTAGCATCCTATACTAAGCAGTAGGATTGCAGGTAAAGGTATCAACAGCAGTATCAAAAAGAGGCTATGCATCAGGATAGGAATAACGAAAGCAGTAACATGCTACACTACTCTAATGCAAGCAGTATAGAGAAGAGTAGGTGATATCTGGTGATCAAAGGAGGGGCTTGCCTGGTTTCTTAGACAAGAAGGAGGGGTCGTCGACACCGTAGTTGAACTGGGGGTCGCCGGCGGTCTCGGGGTCTACCGGAAAGAAGTAACGGAGGGGGAACACAATAAATAACAGAGCAATCAAAGCAACACAAGGCATAACAAGGCAATACGCGGTGCTAGGTGCGCCCTAACGCAGTACTAGGTGATACCGTGAAAGGGGGGAAACATCCGGGAAAGTATCCCCGGTGTTTCGCGTTTTCGGGCAGAGGAACCGGAGGGGGAAAGTTGCGAGTTCAATAGGTTAGGGATGCGTGGCGGACGAACGGGCTGCGTATCCGGGTCCGTCTCGTCGTTCTGAGCAACGTTCATGTACAAAGTTTTTCCATCCGAGTTACGGATTATTTTATATTAATTTTCAAAGTTTTAATTCATTTTTGAAATCCCTGGATTTATTATTAATTCGAAATTAAAACAGAAATTCTAAGTGTACCCAGGGGTTGCCTAGCCTAGTCTATGACAGTGGGGTTAGGGGGGTTTGGTTGAATGTTGACCAGGTCAATGATTGACCAGTCAACAGGGTTAGTCGACCCACATGTAAGTGTGATATGTGATAAAATTATTTTAGTTAATCAATTTACCTAGTGGGGCCACATGTAATAGACCCAAAGTGAGGTGCGTTAGTACAAGAGGGAATTAGTACTAGAGGGGGATTAGTACTAGAAGGATTATTGCTAATCTAATGGGGGCGGCCTCCTGGACAGAGGCAGTAGCCACAGCCGCAGCACACACGAGCACACAAGGGTGTCGGTGGCTGAAACCAGCGATGCCATCAGCAGGGACGCGGCGCGCACGCACGCGCGGGCTAGGCGCAGCCATTATGCAGCCCCGGGCAGCAGCAGTTAGAGCACGCGGCAGCAGTAGAGCGACGACAGCAAGCGGTGCAGCGGCAGAAGGAATAGCAGCTAGCAGAAGGAGCAGCAGCGGGAGGAGGGGCGGCCGCCGCGGGCGGGGCAGCAGCGTTCGACGCGGCGGGGAGCTCCAGCGAGTGGAGGCGGTCACGGTGAGGTGTAGGGGCGCAGTAGGGGGGTACGCGACGGAGCAGTAGGGAACCTCGGCAGGCGCAGTGGCGGCAGTGGTGCGGAGGCGTCGGAGAGCCGGTGCGCGTGGCCGCGGCCAGGGGCAGAGTGAGCACGGGCCGGGGCGAGGCAGTGCGCAGGCGGGGCGGAAAAGGGTGCACACGGGGAGGCAGAGGTCGCGGCGGGAGCGAGCGAGTACGTGCGGGAGAGCGGAGCTCCGGCGGTCCGGCCACTACAGCCGAAGTGCAGGACGGCGGCTAAACGGCGATGGAACGGCAAGGGAAAAGAGGGGAATCAAAGGAGAGGCTCACATAGAACGCGATGTTGAGCTCGAGGAAGCCGGGGATGCAGCGGTGTTGACGAATCGACGGCGAGGCAGTCCGGCGAGGAAGAGTCCGGCGGAGAGGGTGATGCAGTGGCGGTGAGCTTGAGGCCGGGGTCGGGGAAGGCAGAGCAGAGCACGTCGGAGCTCGTGGGCGTGCACCTAGGCGACGGCGAGATCGTGGGGCGCGCGGGTGACGGCGCCCATGGCGATGGCGTCGGGCGCTGGCGGATCTGGAGGGGGGGCGAGAACAAAGGGACAGGGGGGATTGGGGGTCGCTAGGGTTCGACCCGGGGGAAGGGGCCGGCTTAAGTACGACGAGGGGCGCCGGCGGATGGCCGCCAGGGCGATGCCCGTCGCCGTGGCGGGCATCGGCAGTGGCCACGGTGCGGGAGGGAACAGGGGAGAGGGAGGGGGTAGGTGGGCCGGCCTGCTCGGGCGACCGGCTGGCCGGTGGCCAGTTCGGCCACTTGGTCTAGGGGAGAGAGGTGTCCTTTTGTTTTCTTTTAATATTTTTCCTTTTACTTTCTTTTTTCTGTTTTCTTTTTGAATGTCAATTTATTTTAACTCGATTAAGATAACTAATTAGCGCCTAAATTAGTGTTGTAAGTTCAGCCTCTGTCATAAAAAGCTTTACTTCAAAATAAAATAGTTTAGGATTTGATGAAATACAAAAGGCATTTATTTAACTTTTTTAGCCACTGTGTTAATTACTCTTGAGCATTTAAACATGTTTTAAAAATGTCTTTTCTCCACCATTATTACATATGAAATATTTGGTTCACTCCGAACATTTTAGTTTTAATATTTGATAACTTTTATTGTTTGCTTGATTTTGAATTTGAATTCGAACCGTTTTCGAACTAACGCGAGATTAGCAACAGTAATCGAGGTGACGTGGCATCATTAGCAAAGGTTCACTGTAGCTTAATTATCCGGACATCACAATTCTCCTCCACTACAAGAAATCTCGTCCCGAGATTTAGGAGGGGAGTTAGGGGGGAGGGATTGGTTACGAAATTCTAACGAGCGTTATCAATCCTGGTTGCTCTTCTCGAAGCGGTCGATCCATTACGTTGATGTCTTCATTTCTCTGCTTCAGGTTCTCATGAAGAAGTTGACATCCTTTCTTTGGGAACTCCATCGTACTTATGAAAGAATAAAGGGGCTGGGAGAACAAACCTCTGCTAGGTTGACTAACTTGTTGATAACATCGGGGAAGGTGGGGGGGAGTAACTCTCGAATTGAAACCTCTGAAAATATCGGGAGCAAAGTAAGGAGGTACCATGAGAAGTTTCAAACGGATAGGCAAGTGTTCGATGCCTAATCAGAAGGTGAAAGGGGTTCAGAGCAACGAGAATAAGTATTGCGTCCGATACCCGAATAGATCACTTGGCAAGTGGCCCGTGAGTTACATAAGAAGTCAAGCACGAGGAATAACTTTGGAAACTGGGGGTGTACAGGAGAGTCAGGTTTCGATCCTGTGGAACTGTGGGTTATGGGCCCACCATGTGGTTAAAAGTAGGAAAAGCGTTGATATCTTGCACGGTCATGATAGCAAGACATGTCAGAGGGTAGCCTATCAGTTATGTTGGCAACAATGTCGATACCAAGGGCGGGGGACGAAGAGAACCATTTTCCTGCTCGTTGAACGAGGCGGACCATTAGGCAAAGTTTCCGTCCATCGGTGGCTACCGATATGTCATCAATTATAGTAATAGGGTCTTACTGACATGGTTGTACACCAAGGTGTTTACATAAGCAGAAGAATATTACTGCTTAGATCATGTGGATCACAAGGAAGGTTAAACAAATCAATGGAAGGAAAATGTGATCATCAGATCAAACAGAACAATGGAAAGGATAATGTGTTTGACACATATACCAGGGGTATACCCTTCCCAAGAACAAGCAGAGCATGATATCCATCACAGGATATAATGTAGAAAACCTTTTAGGTAGGGGAGAGAAATTTCATGACATTATCCATACAACGATGTTTGGATAATTTGATTAAGAAAATTCAGCATTGTGCTTCAAGTGTTCTTATCGATGATAGGAGTACCACATACATGCTTTGAGGTAGCACTGACATGGTCATCAAGCAAAGGTCGGACTTCGGATACACGAAGGACCCATTAGGATAAACTTATTAAACATGGCATTCAATTTACTCATGGAAAAATGGTTAACCTTGTTAAAAAGAAAACTATAACAATAGGTCCTCCGGCCAAGTGTACTCGGCATGACAACACCTTACCGGGTCATATAACGACCAATGTTATAACTCTTGAAAATATGTTCCCACCATCATATCTGACCGAGGTTCAGATCTAATTGGTGTCATGATACCTCAGACTCAGGATGTCCGAGAAGAAAAGGTGCAACACAAATAGACGAAATGACATTGCAAGGTTCTCGGGAAATGAACTATGGGAGCGGGTTCCTGGAATAATAGTTCATCATTAAACCAAGGAGGGGATGAGAAGGCGGCTGATGGGCTCAGCGACAATTCATCGCGATTTCCAAAGGATTGATTTCCACAATTAGGTGAACAAGGAAATATCATTTGTCGGATCAAATGATATAATGATGTATGCTCGAAGGAAACATACACAACTGAACAATGATAGAAGGGTGCACCCAGGAATCTAGACTAGGTAGCACGATCAATGTTCGAATGATGATTCAATAAGCAATAGACTTAGAATGAAACTATAGACCAATAAGCCATAGGGTTGCTAGAAGTTTATAATTTACACATCACAGACCATTTGTCGGTATTCCGGTTAGAAACAACACGGAGACCAAGAAATGAACGCAAAAGGCGAGAGATATTACTATATCAAGAATCCTCAAGAGGTGGTAAAATTACCACGACATTCTTGACATAAAAAAGGTGGTAATATTCCAAGGTAAAGAAGAACAAATGCTGGATAGCAAGGATCTCAAGGTATAACACAAAACATGAACAAGTTTGTGTTGAACGGAAGACAATTGAGTGGTCGATGATAACACAAATCATCGAGGGCAAGGATAGTATTTCTCATCATGAATTCAATTGATACCCTGGAAGAGCTCAGGATGCTGATGATGATCACGACACATGTGTCGAGAGATTTCATGAGGATGTAATCGATCAAAGATGACATCAAAGTTTAAAGGAATGATGAAGCGAAAGGTTATTGTAACCATGGGTACGACACAAACTCGAAATCAAGCTTGCTGTTCGAGGGGAAACGATAAGACAAGGAAGATGGACGTAAGCTTAGCTCATCGCCGAAAGTGGTGCTCCGGAAATAAGGACCAGGTAGCACAGTTAAAATCAGCACAATACTGATATAGCCGATCAGGCTAGAAACGACGTGATCGAGTACAAATTCATAAGTAAAGAAGATTACTAATAGTTGTTTAATCACGATGCGGACTCGAGTCGGTTATCGGTGTCTTTGAGTATTTAATAACTCAGAGCCCGTGAAAAATTGGAATCAGTGAGAATGTAGCACTTGATGAAGAACTCATAAGAAGTTATGCAGTTCCATGATAATCTCGAGATACCAGGGGGTAACACTCGACGACAGATCAAAGTAGAGTTTGGACTAGGGTATTGCTCTGCAGAAGACAAGTGCTTAAACTTGCACGAGAAATGGTATTTAAAGGAGAAGATGGTCGGAACCACGATTGCAAAAGGCCAGATCCCAGATATAAGATGAACTTATACCAAAGGAATAATTAATTTAAGAGAAGCTTTCATGATAAGATCTACATCATGTCTATGGGCATGAACACAAAGTTCAAGGTCGACTCCCACTTCTCCAATGCATAACCTTTCATTCACCCCTCGTATTTCAAAAATGACATTAGCTGTTGAATGTTTTACCTGGTGCAATACCAGATAAATATGCCCCATGAAATCCTTTGGGTTTACACAGATTAGGGAAGGCATTGATTCAACCCATCGGGGCTTCTTAGGAACATATACCACAAGCTTCAAGAGTAGATATCACCAGCTCGAAAGCAGAGCATGGTGGGCAAAAAGGAGAGGATGCAATTGACCAAAGGCATTATGTATCGGAGAAGGAACTCACAAGGTGATTAATTATGAAGGACACCGTCGGACAGCAATCGAACAGTGGATAAGGCGATCCACAATGGACCTGATGTGAGTATTGATACCCAATCAGAGGAAGTAAGAATGTAAATGCATCGGTTTATAGAACATATGAATAATTCAACGTTTAAATAGCAAAGGAATTATGATTTTTAAATCAAGAGATCAGGAGCAAATGCTCTGATCAAGGATGGATAAGTTGAATAGACATAGGGGTACAATCGCTGGCAATCTGATTGGCCGAGAACCAGCTCATGTTCGAAAGACGTCTGAGCCGGAAAGATAATTTATAAGGATCAACTGATGATTGCGTGCATTCGCACACATATAGAATCGACAGACTTAAATGGTAGTGACAAAGGATGCCAATAAGATTACTAGACTTATGGGATTAACCAAAATGTAAGCAAACAAGAATTTCAAGAGCAATAGGCTCCTGAGGATTTTTGTAAGATCGAACGGTATTTCGAAGATTGGTGACATACATGAATCAACTAGGGATGAGTGGATACTCGGTAAGTGCAAGAAATTATCCGTAGGGATATTCATGTGGCAACAAATGTAAAGCAGTAAGCTCAAAGGATTCTTGGAACGACGGAGAGCGGTTCGGGGCATCTTGTATTAACAAGATCAACCTGGAATAAAATTTAAGAACGACGGGTGTAAGTATTTATCCATAGGGACAAATCAGTGGTAGGGAATTGCAAAAGCAATGAGCACAAAGCCTCGAGAATCATCGGAGAGTATCTTCGAAATCCTTCGGTGCACCAAGCAATCATCTGGAGTGAGGGGCTCTCCCGGAAGAAGTAGTTACGAGAACCTAGAGTCAGAGTTAGTAAAATCATTTCACCCGAATAGAAGAGAGGTCGGAGTCCCAGAGTATAGGTCGACGAATAAAAGATCCTAATACCACCCAATGGCGACGTGGGCCCGTAAGCCGCACAGCCATGTTAGTAAAAACCTTTTCAGTGACTAGACTCGACTTCGACCAAGGAGTTGGAAAGGGGAATTCCTACAGGCAGTCGGCTCTGATACCAACTTGTGACGCCCCCGACTCAATCGTACACTAATCATGCACGCAAATGTGTACGATCAAGATCAGGGACTCATGGGAAGATATCACAACACAACTCTAAAACATAAATAAGTCATACAAGCATCATAATACAAGCCAGGGGCCTCGAGGGCTCGAATACAAGCGCTCGATCATAGACGAGTCAGCGGAAGCAACAATATCTGAGTACAGACATAAGTTAAACAAGTTTGCCTTAAGAAGGCTAGCACAAACTGGGATACAGATCGAACGAGGCGCAGGCCTCCTGCCTGGGATCCTCCTAACTACTCCTGGCCATCGTCAGCAGGCTGCACGTAGTAGTAGGCACCTCCAGAGTAATAGGAGTCGTCGTCGGCGGTGGCGTCTGGATCCTGGGCTCCGGCATCTGGTTGCGGCAACCGGGTAGAAGGGAAAGGGGGAAAAGGGGGAGAAAAGCAACCGTGAGTACTCATCCAAAGTACTCGCAAGCAAGGAGCTACACTACATATGCATGGATATATGTGTAAAGGGCCATATCAGTGGACTGAACTGCAGAATGCCAGAATAAGAGGGGGATAGCTAGTCTTATCGAAGACTACGCTTCTGGTCGCCTCCGTCTTGCAGCATATAGAAGAGAGTAGACTGAAGTCCTCCAAGTAGCAACCTATAGCATAATCCTACCCGGCGATCCCCTCCTCGATACCCTGTTAGAGAGCAATCACCGGGTTGTATCTGGCACTTGGAAGGGTGTGTTTTATTAAGTATCCGGTTCTAGTTGTCATAAGGTCGAGGTACAACTCCGGGTCGTCCTTTTACCGAGGGACACGGCTATTCGAATAGATAAACTTCCCTGCAGGGGTGCACCACATAGCCCAACACGCTTGATCCCATTTGGCCGGACACACTTTCCTGGGTCATGCCCGGCCTCGGAAGATCAACACGTCGCAGCCCCACCTAGGCACAACAGAGCGGTCAGCATGCCGGTCTAAACCTAAGCGCGCAGGGGTCTGGGCCCATCGCCCTGAGCACACCTGCATGTTGCGTACGCGGCCGGAGAGCAGACCTAGCAACCTCCATTTCAAAGGAAGTCACGTTACACGGTCCAACCCGGCGCGCGCCGCTCAGTCGCTGACGTCACGAAGTGCTTCGGCTGATACCACGACGTCGGGATACCCATAACTACTCCCGCGTAGGTGGTTAGTGCGTATAGACCAAATGGCCAGACTTAGATCAAATACCCAGATCTCGTTAAGCGTGTTAAGTATCGCGAACGCCGACTAGGGCCAGGCCCACCTCTCTCCTAGGTGGTCTGAACCTGCCCTGTCGCTCCGCCTCAAAGTAACAGTCGGGGGCCGTCGGGAACCCAGGCCCACCTCTACCGGGATGGAGCCACCTGCCCCTTCAGCCCCCATCTCCGAACAGTATCACAGGTAACAGTGTAAAGTATATAGTATATGCCCGCGATCACTTCCCGAAGTGATCACGGCCCAGTAATATAGCATGGCAGATGGACAAGAGTGTAGGGCCACTGATGGAACACTAGCATCCTATACTAAGCAGTAGGATTGCAGGTAAAGGTATCAACAGCAGTATCAAAAAGAGGCTATGCATCAGGATAGGAATAACGAAAGCAGTAACATGCTACACTACTCTAATGCAAGCAGTATAGAGAAGAGTAGGCGATATCTGGTGATCAAAGGGGGGGCTTGCCTGGTTTCTCAGACAAGAAGGAGGGGTCGTCGACACCGTAGTTGAACTGGGGGTCACCGGCGGTCTCTTGGTCTACCGGAAAGAAGTAACGGAGGGGGAACACAATAAATAACAGAGCAATCAAAGCAACACAAGGCATAACAAGGCAATACGCGGTGCTAGGTGCGCCCTAACGCAGTACTAGGTGATACCGTGAAAGGGGGGAAACATCCGGGAAAGTATCCCCGGTGTTTCGCGTTTTCGGGCAGAGGAACCGGAGGGGGAAAGTTGCGAGTTCAATAGGTTAGGGATGCGTGGCGGACGAACGGGCTGCGTACCCGGGTCCGTCTCGTCGTTCTGAGCAACGTTCATGTACAAAGTTTTTCCATCCGAGTTACGGATTATTTTATATTAATTTTCAAAGTTTTAATTCATTTTTGAAATCCCTGGATTTATTATTAATTCGAAATTAAAACAGAAATTCTAAGTGTACCCAGGGGTTGCCTAGCCTAGTCTATGACAGTGGGGTTAGGGGGGTTTGGTTGAATGTTGACCAGGTCAATGATTGACCAGTCAACAGGGTTAGTCGACCCACATGTAAGTGTGATATGTGATAAAATTATTTTAGTTAATCGATTTACCTAGTGGGGCCACATGTAATAGACCCAAAGTGAGGTGCGTTAGTACAAGAGGGAATTAGTACTAGAGGGGGATTAGTACTAGAAGGATTATTGCTAATCTAATGGGGGCGGCCTCCTGGACAGAGGCAGTAGCCACAGCCGCAGCACACACGAGCACACAAGGGTGTCGGTGGCTGAAACCAGCGATGCCATCAGCAGGGACGCGGCGCGCACGCACGCGCGGGCTAGGCGCCGCCATTATGCAGCCCCGGGCAGCAGCAGTTAGAGCACGCGGCAGCAGTAGAGCGACGACAGCAAGCGGTGCAGCGGCAGAAGGAATAGCAGCTAGCAGAAGGAGCAGCAGCGGGAGGAGGGGCGGCCGCCGCGGGCGGGGCAGCAGCGTTCGACGTGGCGGGGAGCTCCAGCGAGTGGAGGCGGTCGCGGTGAGGTGTAGGGGCGCAGTAGGGGGGTACGCGACGGAGCAGTAGGGAACCTCGGCAGGCGCAGTGGCGGTAGTGGTGCGGAGGCGTCGGAGAGCCAGTGCGCGTGGCCGCGGCCAGGGGCGGAGTGAGCACGGGCCGGGGGAGGCAGTGCGCAGGCGGGGCGGAAAAGGGTGCGCACGGGGAGGCAGAGGTCGCGGCGGGAGCGGGCGAGTACGTGCGGGAGAGCGGAGCTCCGGCGGTCCGGCCACTACAGCCGAAGTGCAGGACGGCGGCTAAACGGCGATGGAGCGACAAGGGAAAAGAGGGGAATCAAAGGAGAGGCTCACATAGAACGCGATGTTGAGCTCGAGGAAGCCGGGGATGCAGCGGTGTTGACGAATCGACGGCGAGGCAGTCCGGCGAGGAAGAGTCCGGCGGAGAGGGTGATGCAGTGGCGGTGAGCTTGAGGCCGGGGTCGGGGAAGGCAGAGCAGAGCACGTCGGAGCTCGTGGGCGTGCACCTAGGCGACGGCGAGCTCGTGGGGCGCGCGGGTGACGGCGCCCATGGCGATGGCGTCGGGCGCTGGCGGATCTGGAGGGGGGGCGAGAACAAAGGGACAGGGGGGATTGGGGGTCGCTAGGGTTCGGCCCGGGGAAAGGGGCCGGCTTAAGTACGACGAGGGGCGCCGGCGGATGGCCACCAGGGCGATGCCCGTCGCCGTGGCGGGCATCGGCAGTGGCCACGGTGCGGGAGGGAACAGGGGAGAGGGAGGGGGTAGGTGGGCCGGCCTGCTCGGGCGACCGGCTGGCCGGTGGCCAGTTAGGCCACTTGGTCTAGGGGAGAGAGGTGTCCTTTTGTTTTCTTTTAATATTTTTCCTTTTACTTTATTTTTTCTGTTTTCTTTTTGAATGTCAATTTATTTTAACTCTATTAAGATAACTAATTAGCGCCTAAATTAGTGTTGTAAGTTAAGCCTCTGTCATAAAAAGCTTTACTTCAAAATAAAATAGTTTAGGATTTTATGAAATACAAAAGGCATTTATTTAACTTTTTTTAGCCACTGTGTTAATTACTCTTGAGCATTTAAACATGTTTTAAAAATGTCTTTTCTCCACCATTATTACATATGAAATATTTGGTTCACTCCGAACATTTTAGTTTTAATATTTGATAACTTTTATTGTTTGCTTGATTTTGAATTTGAATTCGAACCGTTTTCGAACTAACGCGAGATTAGCAACAGTAATCAAGGTGACGTGGCATCATTAGCAAAGGTTCACTGTGGCTTAATTATCCGGACGTCACAATTCTCCTCCACTACAAGAAATCTCGTCCCGAGATTTAGGAGGGGAGTAAGGGGGAGGGATTGGTTATGAAATTCTAACGAGCGTTATCAATCCTGGTTGCTCTTGTCGAAGCGGTCGATCCATTACGTTGATGTCTTCATTTCTCTGCTTCAGGTTCTCATGAAGAAGTTGACATCCTTTCTTTGGGAACTCCATCGTACTTATGAAAGAATAAAGGGGCTGGGAGAACAGACCTCTGCTAGGTTGACTAACTTGTTGATAACATCGGGGAAGGTGGGGGGGGGGGAAAGTAACTCTCGAATTGAAACCTCTGAAAATATCGGGAGCAAAGTAAGGAGGTACCATGAGAAGTTTCAAACGGATAGGCAAGTGTTCGATGCCTAATCAAAAGGTGAAAGGGGTTCAGAGCAACGAGAATAAGTATTGCGTCCGATACCCGAATAGATCACTTGGCAAGTGGCCCGTGAGTTACATAAGAAGTCAAGCACGAGGAATAACTTTGGAAACTGGGGGTGTACAGGAGAGTCAGGTTTCGATCCTGTGGAACTGTGGGTTATGGGCCCACCATGTGGTTAAAAGTAGGAAAAGCATTGATATCTTGCACGGTCATGATAGCAAGACATGTCAGAGGGTAGCCTATCAGTTATGTTGGCAACAATGTCGATACCAAGGGCAGGGGACGAAGAGAACCATTTTCCTGCTCGTTGAACGAGGCGGACCATTAGGCAAATTTTCCGTCCATCGGTGGCTACCGATATGTCATCAATTATAGTAATAGGGTCTTACTGACATGGTTGTACACCAAGGTGTTTACATAAGCAGAAGAATATTACTGCTTAGATCATGTGGATCACAAGGAAGGTTTAAACAAATCAATGGAAGGAAAATGTGATCATCAGATCAAACAGAACAATGGAAAGGATAATGTGTTTGACACATATACCAGGGGTATACCCTTCCCAAGAACAAGCAGAGCATGATATCCATCACAGGATATAATGTAGAAAACCTTTTAGGTAGGGGAGAGAAATTTCATGACATTATCCATACAACGATGTTTGGATAATTTGATTAAGAAAATTCAGCATTGTGCTTCAAGTGTTCTTATCGATGATAGGAGTACCACATACATGCTTCGAGATAGCACTGACATGGTCATCAAGCAAAGGTCGGACTTCGGATACACGAAGGACCCATTAGGATAAACTTATTAAACATGGCATTCAATTTACTCATGGAAAAATGGTTAACCTTGTTAAAAATAAAACTATAACAATAGGTCCTCCGGCCAAGTGTACTCGGCATGACACCACCTTACCGGGTCATATAACGACCAATGTTATAACTCTTGAAAATATGTTCCCACCATCATATCTGACCGAGGTTCAGATCTAATTGGTGTCATGATACCTCAGACTCAGGATGTCCGAGAAGAAAAGGTGCAACACAAATAGACGAAATGACATTGCAAGGTTCTCGGGAAATGAACTATGGGAGCGGGTTCCTGGAATAATAGTTCATCATTAAACCAAGGAGGGGATGAGAAGGCGGCTGATGGGCTCAGCGACAATTCATCGCGATTTCCAAAGGATTGATTTCCACAATTAGGTGAACAAGGAAATATCATTTGTCGGATCAAATGATATAATGATGTATGCTCGAAGGAAACATACACAACTGAACAATGATAGAAGGGTGCACCCAGGAATCTAGACTAGGTAGCACGATCAATGTTCGAATGATGATTCAATAAGCAATAGACTTAGAATGAAACTGTAGACCAATAACTTCAAAGCCATAGGGTTGCTAGAAGTTTATAATTTACACATCACAGACCATTTGTCGGTATTCCGGTTAGAAACAACACAGAGACCAAGAAATGAACGCAAAAGGCGAGAGATATTACTATATAAAGAATCCTCAAGAGGTGGTAAAATTACCACGACATTCTTGACATAAAAAAGGTGGTAATATTCCAAGGTAAAGAAGAACAAATGCTGGATAGCAAGGATCTCAAGGTATAACACAAAACATGAACAAGTTTGTGTTGAACGGAAGACAATTGAGTGGTCGATGATAACACAAATCATCGAGGGCAAGGATAGTATTTCTCATCATGAATTCAATTGATACCCTGGAAGAGCTCAGGATGCTGATGATGATCACGACACATGTGTCGAGAGATTTCATGAGGATGTAATCGATCGAAGATGACATCAAAGTTTAAAGGAATGATGAAGCGAAAGGTTATTGTAACCATGGGTACGACACAAACTCGAAATCAAGCTTGCTGTTCGAGGGGAAACGATAAGACAAGGAAGATGGACGTAAGCTTAGCTCATCGCCGAAAGTGGTGCTCCGGAAATAAGGACCAGGTAGCACAGTTAAAATCAGCACAATACTGATATAGCCGATCAGGCTAGAAACGACGTGATCGAGTACAAATTCGTAAGTAAAGAAGATTACTAATAGTTGTTTAATCACGATGCGGACTCGAGTCGGTTATCGGTGTCTTTGAGTATTTAATAACTCAGAGCCCGTGAAAAATTGGAATCAGTGAGAATGTAGCACTTGATGAAGAACTCATAAGAAGTTATGCAGTTCCGTGATAATCTCGAGATACCAGGGGGTAACACTCGACGACAGATCAAAGTAGAGTTTGGACTAGGGTATTGCTCCGCAGAAGACAAGTGCTTAAACTTGCACGAGAAATGGTATTTAAAGGAGAAGATGGTCGGAACCACGATTGCAAAAGGCCAGATCCCAGATATAAGATGAACTTATACCAAAGGAATAATTAATTTAAGAGAAGCTTTCATGATAAGATCTACATCATGTCTATGGGCATGAACACAAAGTTCAAGGTCGACTCCCACTTCTCCAATGCATAACCTTTCATTCACCCCTCGTATTTCAAAAATGACATTAGTTGTTGAATGTTTTACCTGGTGCAATACCAGATAAATATGCCCCATGAAATCCTTCGGGTTTACACAGATTAGGGAAGGCATTGATTCAACCCATCGGGGCTTCTTAGGAACATATACCACAAGCTTCAAGAGTAGATATCACCAGCTCGAAAGCAGAGCATGGTGGGCAAAAAGGAGAGGATGCAATTGACCAAAGGCATTATGTATCGAAGAAGGAACTCACAAGGTGATTAATTATGAAGGACACCGTCGGACAGCAATCGAACAGTGGATAAGGCGATCCACAATGGACCTGATGTGAGTATTGATACCCAATCAGAGGAAGTAAGAATGTAAATGCATCGGTTTATAGAACATATGAATAATTCAACGTTTAAATAGCAAAGGAATTATGATTTTTAAATCAAGAGATCAGGAGCAAATGCTCTGATCAAGGATGGATAAGTTGAATAGACTTAGGGGTACAATCGCTGGCAATCTAATTGGCCGAGAACCAGCTCATGTTCGAAAGACGTCTGAGCCGGAAAGATAATTTATAAGGATCAACTGATGATTGCGTGCATTCGCACACATATAGAATCGACGGACTTAAATGGTAGTGACAAAGGATGCCAATAAGATTACTAGACTTATGGGATTAACCAAAATGTAAGCAAACAAGAACTTCAAGAGCAATAGGCTCCTGAGGATTTTTGTAAGATCGAACGGTATTTCGAAGATTGGTGACATACATGAATCAACTAGGGATGAGTGGATACTCGGTAAGTGCAAGAAATTATCCGTAGGGATATTCATGTGGCAAGAAATGTAAAGCAGTAAGCTCAAAGGATTCTTGGAACGACGGAGAGCGGTTCGGGGCATCTTGTATTAACAAGATCAACCTTCCATAAAATTTAAGAACGACGGGTGTAAGTATTTATCCATAGGGACAAATCAGTGGTAGGGAATTGCAAAAGCAATGAGCACAAAGCCTCGAGAATCATCGGAGAGTATCTTCGAAATCCTTCGGTGCACCAAGCAATCATCTGGAGTGAGGGGCTCTCCCGGAAGAAGTAGTTACGAGAACCTAGAGTCAGAGTTAGTAAAATCATTTCACCCGAATAGAAGAGAGGTCAGAGTCCCAGAGTATAGGTCGAGGAATAAAAGATACTAATACCACCCAATGGCGACGTGGGCCCGTAAGACGCACAGCCATGTTAGTAAAAACCTTTTCAGTGACTAGACTCAACTTCGACCAAGGAGTTGGAAAGGGGAATTCCTACAGGCAGTCGGCTCTGATACCAACTTGTGACGCCCCCGACTCAATCGTACACTAATCATGCACGCAAATGTGTACGATTAAGATCAGGGACTCATGGGAAGATATCACAACACAACTCTAAAACTTAAATAAGTCATACAAGCATCATAATACAAGCCAGGGGCCTCGAGGGCTCGAATACAAGCGCTCGATCATAGACGAGTCAGCGGAAGCAACAATATCTGAGTACAGACATAAGTTAAACAAGTTTGCCTTAAGAAGGCTAGCACAAACTGGGATACAGATCGAACGAGGCGCAGGCCTCCTGCCTGGGATCCTCCTAACTACTCCTGGTCATCGTCAGCGGGCTGCACGTAGTAGTAGGCACCTCCAGAGTAATAGGAGTCGTCATCGACGGTGGCGTCTGGATCCTGGGCTCCGGCATCTGGTTGCGGCAACCGGGTAGAAGGGAAAGGTGGAAAAGGGGGAGAAAAGCAACCGTGAGTACTCATCCAAAGTACTCGCAAGCAAGGAGCTACACTACATATGCATGGATATATGTGTAAAGGGCCATATCAGTGGACTGAACTGCATAATGCCAGAATAAGAGGGGGATAGCTAGTATTATCGAAGACTACGCTTCTGGTCGCCTCCGTCTTGCAGCATATAGAAGAGAGTAGACTGAAGTCCTCCAAGTAGCATCGTATAGCATAATCCTACCCGGCGATCCCCTCCTCGATGCCCTGTTAGAGAGCAATCACCGGGTTGTATCTGGCACTTGGAAGGGTGTGTTTTATTAAGTATCCGGTTCTAGTTGTCATAAGGTCGAGGTACAACTCCGGGTCGTCCTTTTACCGAGGGACACGGCTATTCGAATAGATAAACTTCCCTGCAGGGGTGCACCACATAGCCCAACACGCTTGATCCCATTTGGCCGGACACACTTTCCTGGGTCATGCCCGGCCTCGGAAGATCAACACGTCGCAGCCCCACCTAGGCACAACAGAGCGGTCAGCATGCCGGTCTAAACCTAAGCGCGCAGGGGTCTGGGCCCATCGCCCTGAGCACACCTGCACGTTGCGTATGCGGCCGGAGAGCAGACCTAGCAACCTCCATTTCAAAGGAAGTCACGTTACGCGGTCCAACCCGGCGCGCGCCGCTCAGTCGCTGACGTCACGAAGTGCTTCGGCTGATACCACGACGTCGGGATACCCATAACTACTCCCGCGTAGGTGGTTAGTGCGTATAGACCAAATGGCCAGACTCAGATCAAATACCCAGATCTCGTTAAGCGTGTTAAGTATCGCGAACGCCGACTAGGGCCAGGCCCACCTCTCTCCTAGGTGGTCTGAACCTGCCCTGTCGCTCCGCCTCAAAGTAACAGTCGGGGGCCGTCGGGAACCCAGGCCCACCTCTACCGGGATGGAGCCACCTGCCCCTTCAGCCCCCATCTCCGAACAGTATCACAGGTAACAGTGTAAAGTATATAGTATATGCCCGCGATCACTTCCCGAAGTGATCACGGCCCAGTAATATAGCATGGCAGATGGACAAGAGTGTAGGGCCACTGATGGAACACTAGCATCCTATACTAAGCAGTAGGATTGCAGGTAAAGGTATCAACAGCAGTATCAAAAAGAGGCTATGCATCAGGATAGGAATAACGAAAGCAGTAACATGCTACACTACTCTAATGCAAGCAGTATAGAGAAGAGTAGGCGATATCTGGTGATCAAAGGAGGGGCTTGCCTGGTTTCTCAGACAAGAAGGAGCGGTCGTCGACACCGTAGTTGAACTGGGGGTCACCGGCGGTCTCGGGGTCTACCGGAAAGAAGTAACGGAGGGGGAACACAATAAATAACAGAGCAATCAAAGCAACACAAGGCATAACAAGGCAATACGCGGTGCTAGGTGCGCCCTAACGCAGTACTAGGTGATACCGTGAAAGGGGGGAAACATCCGGGAAAGTATCCCCGGTGTTTCGCGTTTTCGGGCAGAGGAACCGGAGGGGGAAAGTTGCGAGTTCAATAGGTTAGGGATGCGTGGCGGACGAACGGGCTGCGTATCCGGGTCCGTCTCGTCGTTCTGAGCAACGTTCATGTACAAAGTTTTTCCATCCGAGTTACGGATTATTTTATATTAATTTTCAAAGTTTTAATTCATTTTTGAAATCCCAGGATTTATTATTAATTCAAAATTAAAACAGAAATTCTAAGTGTACCCAGGGGTTGCCTAGCCTAGTGTATGACAGTGGGGTTAGGGGGGTTTGGTTGAATGTTGACCAGGTCAATGATTGACCAGTCAACAGGGTTAGTCGACCCACATGTAAGTGTGATATGTGATAAAATTATTTTAGTTAATCAATTTACCTAGTGGGGCCACATGTAATAGACCCAAAGTGAGGTGTGTTAGTACAAGAGGGAATTAGTACTAGAGGGGGATTAGTACTAGAAGGATTATTGCTAATCTAATGGGGGCGGCCTCCTGGACAGAGGCAGTAGCCACAGCCGCAGCACACACGAGCACACAAGGGTGTCGGTGGCTGAAACCAGCGATGCCATCAGCAGAGACGCGGCGCGCACGCACGCGCGGGCTAGGCGCATCCATTATGCAGCCCCGGGCAGCATCAGTTAGAGCACGCGGCAGCAGTAGAGCGACGACAGCAAGCGGTGCAGCGGCAGAAGGAATAGCAGCTAGCAGAAGGAGCAGCAGCGGGAGGAGGGGCGGCCGACGCGGGCGGGGCAGCAGCGTTCGACGCGGCGGGGAGCTCCAGCGAGTGGAGGCGGTCGCGGTGAGGTGTAGGGGCGCAGTAGGGGGGGTACGCGACGGAGCAGTAGGGAACCTCGGCAGGCGCAGTGGCGGCAGTGGTGCGGAGGCGTCGGAGAGCCGGTGCGCGTGGCCGCGGCCAGGGGTGGAGTGAGCACGGGCCGGGGCGAGGCAGTGCGCAGGCGGGGCGGAAAAGGGTGCACACGGGGAGGCAGAGGTCGCGGCGGGAGCGGGCGAGTACGTGCGGGAGAGCGGAGCTCCGGCGGTCCGGCCACTACAGCCGAAGTGCAGGACGGCGGCTAAACGGCGATGGAACGGCAAGGGAAAAGAGGGGAATCAAAGGAGAGGCTCACATAGAACGCGATGTTGAGCTTGAGGAAGCCGGGGATGCAGTGGTGTTGACGAATCGACGGCGAGGCAGTCCGGCGAGGAAGAGTCCGGCGGAGAGGGTGATGCAGTGGCGGTGAGCTTGAGGCCAGGGTCGGGGAAGGCAGAGCAGAGCACGTCGGAGCTCGTGGGCGTGCACCTAGGCGACGGCGAGCTCGTGGGGCGCGCGGGTGACGGCGCCCATGGCGATGGCGTCGGGCGCTGGCGGATCTGGAGGGGGGGCGAGAACAATGGGACAGGGGGATTGGGGGTCGCTAGGGTTCGGCCCGGGGGAAGGGGCCGGCTTAAGTACGACGAGGGGCGCCGGCGGATGGCCGCCAGGGCGATGCCCGTCGCCGTGGCGGGCATCGGCAGTGGCCACGGTGCGGGAGGGAACAGGGGAGAGGGAGGGGGTAGGTGGGCCGGCCTGCTCGGGCGACCGGCTGGCCGGTGGCCAGTTGGGCCACTTGGTCTAGGGGAGAGAGGTGTCCTTTTGTTTTCTTTTAATATTTTTCCTTTTACTTTCTTTTTTCTGTTTTCTTTTTGAATGTCAATTTATTTTAACTCTATTAAGATAACTAATTAGCGCCTAAATTAGTGTTGTAAGTTAAGCCTCTGTCATAAAAAGCTTTACTTCAAAATAAAATAGTTTAGGATTTTATGAAATACAAAAGGCATTTATTTAACTTTTTTTAGCCACTGTGTTAATTACTCTTGAGCATTTAAACATGTTTTAAAAATGTCTTTTCTCCACCATTATTACATATGAAATATTTGGTTCACTCCGAACATTTTAGTTTTAATATTTGATAACTTTTATTGTTTGCTTGATTTTGAATTTGAATTCAAACCGTTTTCGAACTAACGCGAGATTAGCAACAGTAATCGAGGTGACGTGGCATCATTAGCAAAGGTTCACTGTAGCTTAATTATCCGGACGTCACATTCCTTGTTCCTCCTCCTTGTTTTCACGAGAGGAGGGCGTTGCGGACTCGTCAAATGACGAGTCCGACACCACCATGTTGCGGGAACTTTTTTGAGTCCCGGTGGTTTTCTTCTTCTTGGCCTTCCTCTCCGGCACCACGTAAGGTGCCGGAGCCATCAGCTTCACCAAGAGAGCTGGGGCCGGGTCTTCGGGCAGAGGAGCCGGATAGTTAATTGGTCCGGATACCTCCTGCCAAGCCTGTCAAAGGTAAAGGGAGTTTAGATCCCGCATAGAGTCAATCTATGAAGAGGAGCTTAACGAACCTGTCAAAGGTATAGATAGCTTACCTCTCTAGCGTTACGCTGCGAGCTGTATCCGCGATCCTCGGAGGCGGATGTGGGGGACTCGGCGCCTTTGGTCAGCACCTTCCAGACGTCTTCATACGTCGTGTCAAAGAGCCTACTGAGGGTTTGGTGCTGCGCCGGGTCGAAATCCCACAAAGTAAAATCCCGTTCTTGGCACGGGAGGATCAGGCGAACGAGCATGACCGGGACTATATTGACAAGCCGGATTGGCTTGTTCACCAGGGACTGGATGCACGTCTGCAACCCAGTCACTTCTTCCTCGTTGCCCCACGACAGGCCTATCTCTTTCCAGGACATGAGCCGCGTGGGGGGTCCGGATCTGAACTCGGGGGCCGCGACCCATTTCAGATCGCGGGGCTCGGTGATGTAAAACCACCCGGCCTGCCACCCCTTTAGGGACTCCACGAGGGAGCCATCGAACCAGACGACGTTGGCTACCTTGCCAACCATAGCGCCTCCGCACTCCGCCTGGGTGCCGGACACCACCTTGGGCTTGACGTTGAAGGTCTTGAGCCAGAGGCCGAAGTGGGGGCGGATGCGGAGAAAGGCCTCACACACGACGATAAACGCCGAGATGTTGAAAACAAAGTTCGGGGCCAGATCGTAGAAATCCAGGCCGTAGTAGAACATGAGCCCCCGGACAAATGGGTGAAGTGGAAAGCCCAGTCCGCGGAGAAAGTGGGGAAGAAAAACTACCCTCTCATGGGGCCTTGGGGTAGGAAGAAGCTGCCCCTTCTTAGGAAGCCGATGCGGGATGTCCTTAGACAAGTATCCGGCTTTCCTTAACCTTTTTACTTGAGCCTCCGTAACGGAGGAGACCATCCACTTGCCTCCCGCTCCGGACATTGTTGGAGAAGGTTGAGGAAGGAAGAGCGGACTTGGGCGCTGGAGCTTGAGTTCGCAAGAGATGGATTGGCAAAGGAGGAAGAAGGCGTAGGTTAAAAAGGTGAATCCTTATCCCTTTATATAAGCAGGGACGGTTAGGCGTCCCCACCTACCTAATAAAACTCACTTGCCTCCCAAACGCCGTGGTAAATGGCGTGGTTGGGTTACCCACGTCCGTATTAATGAGAATCCCGTTAAAGGGGGTACATGATCTCTGCTTTGACAAGACATGCCAAGGAAACCGCCTCGCTAAACGAGCTGAGGTGGAACAATGAAAGCAACTTATATAGAAGGCTTGGTAGCAGTGTTATGACGCACTGCGGGATACGTCAGCAGATTTGATTTGTGTTAAAATTATTCTCTATATGGCAATATGTGGAAACTTATTTTGCAGAGCCGGACACTATTTCTGGTGTTTATAATCTTCTTGAAGGACTTGGAGGAGGAACCCGCCTTGCAATGCCGAAGACAATATGCGCGCCGGACTCGTCGTCATTGAAGCCTGGTTCAGGGGCTACTGAGGGAGTCCTAGATTAGGGGGTGTTCGGATAGCCGGACTATACCTTCAGCCGGACTCCAGGACTATGAAGATACAAGATTGAAGACTTTGTCCCGTGTCCGGAAGGATGTTTTCTTGGCGTGGAAGGCAAGCTAGGCATGCGGATATTCGAGATCTCCTACCATTGTAACCGACTCTGTATAACCCTAACCCTATCCGGTGTCTATATAAACCGGAGGGTTGTAGTCCGTAGGACAACCATTATCATACACAATCATACCATAGGCTAGCTTCTAGGGTTTAGCCTCTTTGATCTCGTGGTAGATCCACTCTTGTACTACCCATATCATCAATATTAATCTAGCAGGAGTAGGGTTTTACCTCCATCGAGAGGGCCCGAACCTAGGTAAAATAAAGTGTCCCTTGTCTCCTGTTACCATCCGACCTTGACGCACAGTTCGGGATCCCCTACCCGAGATCCGCCGGTTTTGACACCGACAGTTGTGAAACCAAGGCTATGACCACCAAAAGCTATGGAAATCAAAGCAAATGGAGACCAAAGCTCTGATACCACTTGTAGGATCGGAAGTATGTCTAGAGGGGTGGTGATTAGACTACTTGACCAAATAAAAGCTTAACCTTTTCCCAATTTTAGTTCTTGGCAGATTTTAGCTACTTTAGGACAAGTCAAGCAATCATCACACAATTCAAGCAAGCATGCAAAGAGTATATAGGCAGCGGAAAGTAAAGCATGCAACTTGCAAGAATGTAAAGGTAAGGGTTTGGAGAATTCAAACGCAATTGGAGACACGGATATTTTTCCCGTGGTTCAGATAGGTGGTGCGATCATACATCCACGTTGATGGAGACTTCAACCCATGAAGGGTAATGGTTGCGCGAGTCCACGGAGGGCTCCACCCACGAAGGGTCCACGAAGAAGCAATCTTGTCTATCCCACCATGGCCATCGCCCACGAAGGACTTGCCTCACTAGCGGTAGATCTTCACGAAGTAGGCGATCTCCTTGCCCTTACAAACTCCTTGGTTCAACTCCACAATCTTGTCGGAGGCTCCCAAGTGACACCTAGCCAATCTAGGAGACACCACTCTCCAAGAAGTAACAAATGGTGTGTTGATGATGAACTCCTTGCTCCTGTGCTTCAAATGATAGTCTCCCCAACACTCAACTCTCTCTCATAGGATTTGGATTTGATGGAAAGAAGATTTGAGTGGAAAGCAACTTGGGGAAGGCTAGAGATCAAGATTCATATGGTAGGAATGGAATATCTTGGTCTCAACACATGAGTAGGTGGTTCTCTCTCAGAACATATGAGTTGAAAGTGTAGATGTGTTCTGATGGCTCTCTCCACGAGTGAAGAGGAGGTTGAGGGGTATATATAGCCTCCACACAAAATCCAACCGTTACACACAATTTACCAATCTCGGTGGGACCGAATCAACAAACTCGGTCAGACCGAAATAGTAACCTAGTGACCGTTAGTGATTTTCGGTGGGACTGACATGCAACTCGGTAGGACCGATATGGTTAGGGTTAGGGCTTAACGTAATCTCGGTGAGACTGATTACACAAACTCGGTGAGACCGATTTGGTAATAAGCTAACCAGAGAGTTGGTCAGGTAAACTTGGTGGGACCGATTTGCTCTTTCGGTGAGACCGAAAAGTTACAAAAAAGGAAACAGAGAGTTTACATTGCAATCTCGGTGGGACCGATCCGCTCTTTCGGTGAGACCGAAAAGTTACGAGAAGGAAACAGAGAAATTGCAATCCCATCTCGGTGAGACCGAGATCCCTATCGGTAGAACCGATTTGCTTAGGGTTTGGCAGTGGCTATGACAAATGAAACTCGGTGGCACCGGATAGGAAGAATCGGTAGGTCTGACTTTGGCTTTGGGTTTAGGTCAAGAGTGGATATGAGAAAGTAGCTGAGGGTTTTGGAGCATATCATTAAGCACATGAAGCAAAAGGCTCATTAAGCAACACCTCATCCCTCCTTGATAGTATTGGCTTTTCCTATGGACTCAATGTGATCTTGGATCACTAAAATGTAAAATGAAGAGTCTTGAGCTTTTGAGCTTGAGCCAATCCTTTGTCCTTAGCATTTTGAGGGTTCCACTTTCACCATCCATGCCATGCCAATCATTGAGCTTTCCTGAAATAATCATCTTGGAATAGCATTAGCTCAATGAGCTATATGTTGTTATGAATTACCAAAACCACCTAGGGATAGTTGCACTTTCAGGAACCTGGTTATGTTGAAAATCCTCCCCGGCTGTCGGATTTTGGGTTCTGGCAAAACCCTTGAGGTTCGAACATTGGGGTGCGCACGAAGATTTCCCCCTACCTAATCACGCCCTCAGCCTTGCCGCCATCTCAAAGCCTAGCTCGACGAACTCGCAACACAAGAGACACAAGATTTATACTGGTTTGGGCCATAGTTGTGGTGTAATACCCTATTCCAGTGTCGTGTGGTGGATTGTCTCTTGGGCTGAGGATGAACGGTACAAGGGGAAGAACAGCCTCGTGAGGCGAGGTGTTCTTGTGCTTGGTGGGTGTGGGGATGATCTGAATCAGTTCAAGCTCTCCTTCCCGCTATTGTGGCTAGTCCTATTTATAGAGGCGCTGGTCCTCTTCCCAAATATTGAGCGGGAAGGGATGCCACAACGCCCATTTTGAAGGGGGACAACTAGTACAAGCTATCCTGACTAAAGGTGGTCTTCGCCTGCCAAAGGCTCTGGTGGTGACGCCGTCTTGGGCTCCACGGTGACCTCCGTCCTGCTGTCCTGCTGGTCTTGGTCTCGTTGCATCGATATGGAAACCTTTGCCTGATGCATCGGTACTCATCGCCTGCGCTTGCCTCCTTAGCACCAAAGAGGAAACAAGGACACTGTGCGCGCTGGCGCCCGCCTGGCACCCGCCTGGACTCGGTCATCATGGCTTACGTCATTGGAACCTCGCAAGGTTCGCCTTGCCTTGATCTCTCCGCCCCTCGCGAGCCAGCCTGATGAGGCCACTCCCGAGGAGGTCTTGTGTTGTCCGCCTCGCGAGGGTCTTGAGCGTTTGCTGGTGAAGAGGGGTCATACTGGGCCGCGAGTGGAGCCACGCCGTGGGCCACAGGCAGGCAAGTTTGGGGACCCCCGTTTCCAGAACACCAACAGTAGCCCCTGGGCCCAAGGCGCGCTCGGACTTGGCTTCAAGGCGAAGCCAAAGGGCAAGTGCGGAGCGCCACGGGCCCCAACAACCTGCGGCCATGGTCGACATGTGGTGACTGATTAGACGTGGGAGTCTCCGCTTCCCCATGCTGCCTCGGCAACTACCTGCCTGACAAAAGGCTGGTGCGGGCTACGCTTGCCTTCATTGCTTTCTTCCGCGTTGCTCCAGATCCCCTTTCTCGCCCCTCGCTTCCGAAATCTCCAGATCTGCTCCCATCGCCTTCTGAATCAGCGACCAAATGGTGCCTCGTAAGGTCAAGGTTTATTCGCCGCCCGCCTGGTACGAGCTAGCTCTAGATGTGCCCAATGTATCAGAGAAGAACCTCGCCATCACGCGCCTACTGACGGTGGGAGAGAGCAACAAGAGGGGGAAGACCGAGCTTCAGGCTGGCTCTGCCATGCCAGAGCCCGCAGGAAGCACCTTCTTCCCCTTCTTCATGAGCAGCATCATCGCGGGGTTGGTTCCCCCTTCTCTGACTTCTCGATGAGGTCTTTGGCCATTACGGGTTGCAGGCGCTGCATCTTCATCCCAACTTTGTTCTCCTTCTGTCGATCTTCACCTTCTACTGCGAGGCGTATGTCGGCGTGCTGTCGTCCATGGCTCTGCTGCGCCACTTTTTCTTCCTTCGCATCAACGATGGTCGTACCTCCGGGTGCGCCAACTTCATCGCGGCCGGCAAGGCCAACTCGATCTCGAAGGCTGGGACGAAGGCTGACGGCTTCAGGAGCAAGTGGGTCATGATGGACGCCAAGTGCGTCCACCCACGCTTGGTGCTGCCAACGAAGATGCCCCAGTCCGACGCGGGGTGGTCCGGTGCAAAGCTCACTGATGACCGGGCGACATCGGTGCTGGAGAATATGAACGTCGACCTGAAGCCGGGAAATGCGAAGGCGGTGAAGGTGACAGGGGCCATGCTCCTGAGGGAATTCCTGATGATGCGCGTGGCCCCGCTTCAGGCGTGTACGCGCCCCTTGTGGAGGCTTGGGGCAAAGAAGACAAGCTTCGCTTGAGCTCGGAAGCCTTGCCTGACGAAGAGTTGGCTACGGCTCTCCGCCTCCTGGTCAGGGACGACCAGGAATACCCGCCGAGTGCCTTCGTTCCCTTGTTCCGCTGCAAGGACGGGGCGCAGGTCGTGGCTGCCAGGCCAACCTTTGATGGGCGCGGGCTGGTGCCGCTAGCGCCTCCTGCGGTCCCGGCTGTGACGGTGCCGGTGGAGGTGTCTTATGACGACTCTCGCGAGGAGGAGGAGGAGGAAGACGAGGAGCGCGACTCGAAGGTGACCCTTGAGGGGATAGGGGAGACCTCCCCCTTGTGCAAGGCTGACCTTCTCCACACCATGCCTGACAACGACGATGAGACCGACGACCTCCAAAGGGGGGAGCCGCCCATGATCCCGACGAGGGGCATGTCGGTGTTGGTTTCCCGAGATGACACTCCTGTTCTGACGCCGCCTGGGGCTGCTTCTGGCCCGTCTGCTACTCCTTCCTCTGCCCCTGGAGCCCGTGCGCTCGTGCCCCGGGCTGGGAGGCTCTCGGGTTTCAATCTTAGCAAGAGGAGGGTGGACTGCACCGCGGTGGACCAGTAAGTGCTCTTGCCTTGCTTCGTCCTTGCTTCTGCTTCTTGACCTTGACGCTTCTCCGCTGTGCGATTAGGCCGACGCCTGCGGCGAAGAAGAGGAAGGAGGAGGCGGTAGTGGTGCTCGGGACCAGCCTGCCTGCTCCGACTGCGTCTCCCTCTGTGGAGAAGGGCAGCGTTGGTGCTCATGCCTCCCCAGCTCGGTCGTCCTCGCAAGGCCTGGGGGAGAATCCTCGGAAGGAGTCAACCCCCATGGCCCCGCTGGCTCCGGAGGCACCGGTGTCCGGCTCGGCTGCTGAGGTCTCCAAGGCTTAGGAGCCCCCAGTCTCCCAGGCTATGGTGATGATACCTTCTCCTCCTCCTCCCGCTGCACCGCTGATTCCAGGTCCTTCCGCCTCCCCGGACATCTTGGGTCGCACTCTTTCTGAGATAACCCTGCTGCGAGAAGATCTTTAGGGCACCGACCCCCACCTGGTGGTTGGGCACCTGGAGCTAGTCTCTGGCTGGCTCCATTATCACATGTCCGTTCGGGCGGTGCTGAGCCAGGCCACGACGACCTCCGAGAAGGAGAAGCAGGCCGTCGCCCAAGCAGCGGCTGCTCGCGAGGCGGCGCTGAAGGACGTCGAGGACGCCCAGGATCGCTACCGGGTGTTGGAGGCCGAGCTGAAGACCCTGCGCAACGAGCGTGCAGAAGAAGCCCGTATCCGCAAGGAGGAGGAGGAGAAGATGAAGGCCCGGGAGGACGCCGTCAAGGGTCGCGACGCCGAGCTGGAGCAGTCGGCAAAGGCGCAAGCCGTTGAGCGCGACCGACCGGAGGAGCTGGAATGGAAGGTGAAGGCGGAGGAAGCCGAACTTGACGTGAAGGCGAAGGTTCTGGCTGAGGACCGCACGGCCTTCGCGCTCCTTGAGGAGAGGTCTCGCGTGGCGCTGAAGACACTCTATGAGAAGGGCTTGGAGAGGCTGCTAATCACCAACGAAGACGGCCCCGCCCAGCTGCTTCCCTACCTGGTGGAGGCGCTCGAGGAAGTCGTGGACGACATTGGTCCCATGGCAGAGGCAGAGGCTCATGTCCTTTCTTCAGCTGCGCTGACGCGTGTCTTCAGCCACCTCCATCTTCACGACCCCACCGCTCGCCTTGATGAGCTGCTAGAGCCTGTGGCTGACGAGCACTGCATAGCCGCCGCCACAGCCGTGAAAGGCCAGGTGGAGGCCCTGCTGAAGAAGTTCCATGGCTTCCCTTTTGCGCCTTTGACCGGAGGCACCGCCACTCCTGCAGCTCCGGCCGGTGGCCAAGACGAAGGCGACGTCATCAAGGGAGGAGCGCCTCTCGCGGGCGTCGGTGGTGTTCAGGGATGACCTGCAGCTCCTTTCCTGTTTTATTTCTGCAACATGCATCATGCCTCGTGGAGGCGTTAGACTTGCGTTTGGTATTGTGAGAAAAATATGTCTTGTAATATTTGCTTGAGATTTTGCTATTTTCTCCCTATTTGCTTTACGTTCTACGTCGGCAGGGCCCAGGCCCCGCACATACCTCAGCCGCCATTGGATCGTCCGGAGACCAGGACGGGACCAAGGGGTGAGGGGCTACGTGACCAGTTAGGCTCCTGAGTCGCGATGCTCAGGAGTCCCCCTTGACACGCAAACAGCTGATAGGAAGGAGACGCGAGGGTAGGTTTAGTGTTCTACGTCGGCAGGGCCCGGCCGCGCGCATACCTCGGCCGTCGTTGGGTCGTCCGGAGACCAGGACGAGACCAAGGAGTGAGGGGCTACATGACCACTTAGGCTCCTGAGTCGCGATGTTCAGGAGTCTCCCTTGACGTGCAAACAACCTTCATACCTTTGCCCTCGCCGAGGCTCGGCTCGAGAGGGACGCGCGATGACCAGGTCCGGGAGACCTAGTTGGGTGGCGTATGCTTGGGCGTGACCCGAGCGCAGCCCCCGTGCCCAGCCCCCTCACGCGACTCTCCCGAGGGGAGGTGCTGTGGTGAGGCCGGACACTGAGCTCAAGGGCTCCCTGAAGTTGATACGGCCATGGGGCCGCCCTCAGTTGTTTATCACCAGCGCGGAGCATAGCGCTTCCACACTTGCACGGGTATAGCCGCCCCTCAGCAGTGTCGACGGCCAACGCGAAGCATGGTGCTTCCACTGGTACGTGGGAGGGGGCTCCCTACTGCGGAGAGCCCCCGGGGCGTGTACAGCCCCGCCCTGACACGTGGCTTGCACGACAGGGCTAGACGAGGTGTGTCTGGGCACTCATGAGCCAGCGCAGGACTCACGAGGCCCTACCTCAAGGCAGGTTGCGCCTGGTCTTGATTCTTGTTCACTATGGTAGTCCTGCGAGGTGGTTAGACAACCTGCACCGGACGAATCTCCTGAGGTTATCGCGTGAGAAGGCCAAGCACCAACGGCCCAAGGAGGTGACGTGAACGGGGCTGGCCCGCCTGATAGAGCTCAACCGTTGGATTTATCGATGCTGCAGGGACGGGCCCGAGCACAGACGCCGTGCCTAACCCTCTCACGGCGAAGGGTCCTGAAGAAAGACGATCGGCGCGCGGCTCCCGTGGTAGGTGACAATCAAGCAGGTGATACTCATAGATAGATTAAGCATGGAAAACAAACTGACTCAAGTAAACGCAGGAGAGATACATGCCACTGGGTCAGGCCCGAGCGGCTTGGGGATGATGCAGCCCGAGGGGCGCCCCCAACAAGGTAAGCTAAAGACATAAAAAGGGATACATGCCACAGGGACGGACCCACGCGGCCTGGGAATGATACAGCCTTGAGGGTGCTCCCAGCTAAATGAACTTCGAAAATGTCACCTGATTCTGTTGATGAAGGGATTTTGGGGCAGCTAAAGGTACGTGGCGAAGGGGTTGCTCCTCACGAGCCACCGGGGCCCTGAGCCTCGGGAGGCTCTGAGGGTCCAGGCGGTGCCTTGAGGACCGTCTCCATCTCCGCCAGGACTGCGTGGTGCCTGGCCTCCTGAGCCGCCAGGACGCACCGCAGGTTGCGTTGGTAGGTGGATGCCATGCCCGGCAGGCTGAAAGGTATGCGAACGTAGTTGTGCAGTGGGCCCTCGCAGCATCCCACGCGCGAAGGCCAGAAGAGCTCCTGAGACGTGGCCCTGTTGAGCCCTGGGACGTCGATGCAGATGCACAGCCCAACAACCTTGCCTGGATGGGGGGCTGAGCCAAATGAGCGGCAATCGCCGCGCATGGCCTTCGCATCCTGCAGTTCCTGAGTGGTCCTGGTAACGAACTCCTGAGCACTGGGCGCTCCTCGCCATGTGTCCTCCTAAGGGAGTTGTGCCGCGAAGCACTCCTCCAAATGGTGCCTGAGCGCCTCCCTCGTGATGTTGGCAAGGTCTGAGGCCCTCCAGAAGAGAGCCCCTAAGCCCTGCCCGAGAAGGGCACCGGCCGTGCCTTCCTACGCGATGGAGGGACGCGCCCCAGGCGCGGGCGCCGATCAAGCCGTGGCACCGCTTGCCTGAGGCCCTGCGTGGAGCAGCTGCTTCTTCTTCTTGGGGATGGCCTCAGGAGGGTACTCGCCCTTGCTGTCGGGGTCGTCGATTGCTGCAGCTTGGAGGGCACGCTCGAGGGAGCACACCGCATCTCTTTCTTCGCAGGGGACCATGATGATGCCGCCACTTCCTGGCATCTTGAGGACGTCGTAGCCGTGATGGGTCACCGCCATGAACTTGGCCAGGGCTGGGTACCCGAGGATTGCATTGTATGGCAGACGGATGTGGGCGATGTCAAATTCGATGAGCTCGATGCGGTAGTTGTCACGCTGTCCGAAGGTAACCGGGAGGCGGACCTGCCCTATCGGGGTGGTGGAGCTGCCGGTCACCCCTGAGAAAGGCTTGGTAGGCTGAAGTTGATCGTAGGGAACTTGAAGATTGTCGAACATCTCGACGGACATGATGTTAAGCCCTGCTCCGCCGTCGATGAGAGTCTTGGTGACTTGCACATTGCTGATGACGGGTGAACAAAGCATCGGGAGAGCACCAGCGGTGGCCGCGCACTTGAGCTGGTCTGATGAGCTGAAAGTAATAGCACACTTGGACCACCCGAGCGGGCGTGTAGCCTCGAGCTTGGGGAGGATTGCATTCACCTCGCGAACAAACTGCTTGAAGATGCGCTGTGAGGCTGGGGCTTGAGCCCCGCCCAGGATGCAGGCGATGGCACGCGGCTCCTGTAAGCCCCCCAGCCCCTCGTCCTGATGGTGGTCGTTGTTCCTTCTCGGTGGTGGCGGCAGCGGAGGAAGCCCAACATTGCCCTGAGGCCGATCTTCGCGAGGTTGATCCCTCCAGGCACCCTCACGAGGCTAATCCTGCCAGCGGTCCTCACGAGGCCGGTCGCACCACTCCTGGAGTGGGCCTCGGTCGTCCCAGCGTCCTCTGCCATGTCCTCCTCCTCGGCCGTAGCCCCGGTCGTTGCGCTCGGAGCGTCGACCGAAGCGTCCATCGTGAATAGCCCTGAGTTCTTGACAATCGTTGGTTTTGTGACTGTGCACGTTGTGGAAGGCATAGAATGGTCGGCTGTTCTTGGATGACTCAGGCTGGTCCCTGCCGCGCTTCGTGTCTGGATCTGTCGCGAGTACGGCCGCTCCCTTGCACTTCATGTCCTTGACCTTGGCTTTCTTCTCCTCCAGGTCGGCAGCTGGGAGCTCGAGAAGGGAAAGGCGCCCTTCATCAGCCCTTGCGCACTTTGTCACCAGGTTGAACAGCTCCAGGGATGTGCATAGCTCCTCGTGGATGGCGAGCTCCTCCTTCATCTTGACGTCGCGGACGCCATCGAAGAACGCGGAGATGATGGCCTCGTCCGTCACCTTGGGGATCTTGAGACGAACGTTGTTGAAGCGCTGGATGTACTTCTGGAGGGTCTCTCCTGGTTGTTGCTTGACGCGGTGCAGGTCACCCGCAGCTGGTGGCTAGTCGTGAGTGCCCTGGAAGTTGGCGATGAAACGGTCGCGCATCTCATTCCAGGAGGAGATCGAGCCTGGAGGCATGTTCAGGAGCCAGGAGCGGGCACCATCCTTGAGAGCCATGGGGAATCAGTTCGCCATGACTTTCTCGTTGCCGTTGGCCGCCTCGATGCTCAGCTCGTAGAGCTGCAGGAACTCCGCGGGGTCGGGGGTGCCGTCCTAGCGCGGAGGCAGGTCTGTCTTGAACTTGCACGTCCAAGCGACGTTACGCAGCTCAAGGGCGAAGGCGCGGCAACCCGCGGTGGCCACCGGGACCCTTTGCTGATGCGGAGCCTGGCCTTGATGTCCGTGCACCGCTACCGCAGGCAGCGCACGGTCTTGTCGTAGCGGCGCCGGGAGCACAGGGGCGTTTTCTTGCGGCTGAGGGACTTCTTGGCAGCTTCCTTCTTCGCGCACGGGCGCCCGACGCGGTGGGTCATGCCGGGAGGGGCGCACGCCTTGGCGCCAGGGCGCCATCTTGTGGCAGAGGTGATGGAGGCGCTCCATGAGCCATGTTGCCCGCAGCTGGCGGAGGGTGAGGCAGCGAGAAGGACGGCACATGGGAGCCCCCTGTGGCACTGACAAGCTCGACGATGCGGTCGAGCCAGTCCTCGTAGAGGTCGTCAATGGGGCGGTAGCGCAGGAGTTCGCGCGCCATGCACAGCACAGCCTGCACGTCCGTTGGGGCGCGACGGGCGTGAGATGACGAGCAGGCCGGGGTCAGCGATGGAGTGGCGGTGCGGCCGTCCCGCCGTACCGAGGGGTGCAGCGAGGAGGCCTGCTACTCGTTCCCCGCCGGGCCGATGACGACATTGGCGGCACGCGACGGAGAACGACGAGGTGGCCCACCGACGGGAGCCGTCTGAACGACGCGGGAGGCGAGGGCGGCCCGGCGCTCAGTGCGAGCTCATCGGGCGTCCGCCATGGAGATGACAAAGCAACGGGACGCGGGGCGACGGAAGGAAAGCTTTGGCGCGCCCCTACCTGGCGCGCCAAATGTCGGATCTCGGGTTCCGGCAAAACCCTCAAGGTTCGAACACTGGGGTGCGCACGAAGATCTTCCCCTACCAAATCATGCCCCTATCTTCGCTACGATCTCTAAGGCTAGCTCGGCAAACTCGCAACACAAGAGACACAAGATTTATACTGGTTCGGGTCACCGTTGCGGTGTAATACCCTACTCCAGTGTGGTGTGGTGGATTGCCTCTCGGGCTGAGGATGAATAGTACAAGGGGAAGAACAGCCTCCTGAGGTGAGGTGTTCTTGTGCTTGGTGGATGTATGGATGATCCGAATCAGCTCAGGCTAAGTTCAGGGCAAGGTGCCTTCTACTGTGGTGGCTAGTCCTATTTATAGAGGCCCTGGTCCTCTCCCCAAATATTGAGCGAGAAGGGATCCAACAACGGCCAATTTGAAAGGGAACAGCTAGTACAAGCTATCCTAACAAAAGCAGTCTTCGCGTGCCAAAGGCTCTGGTGGTGACGCCGCCTTGGGCTCCATGGTGACCTCTGTCTTGCCGTCCTGCTGGTCTTGGTCTCGTTGACCGATATGGAAACCTTTGCTTAACGCCTCGGTACTCTTCGTCTGAGCTTGCCTCCTTAGCACCAAAGAGGAAACAAGGACACTGTGCACGCTGGCGCCCGCCTGGCTTCGATCGTCATGGCTCACGTCACTGGAACCTCGCGAGGTTTGCTTCGCCTTGATCTCTCCGCCCCTCGCGGGCCAGCCTGGTGAGGCCGCTCCCGAGGAGGTCTTGTGTCGTCCGCCTCACGAGGCTTGGCCCCCTGGGAGGGTCTTGGATGCTTGTTGGTGAAGATGGGCCGTACGGGCCCGTTCGCAGAGCCACGCCATGGGCCGCAGGCAGGCAAGTGTGGGGACCCCCATTCCCAGAACGCCGACACCCGCCGACAGGAGCCGTCTGAGCAATGCGGGCAGCAAGGGAGGCCCGGCGCTCAGCGTGAGCTCGGCGAGCGTCTGCCATGGCTGCGACAGGACGCGGATCGACGGAAGGAAAGCTTCGGCGCACCCCTATCTGGCGCGCCAAATGTCGGATTTCGGGTTCCGGCAAAACCCTTGAGTTTCGAACACTGGGGTGCGCACGAAGATTTCCCCCTACGTAATCACGCCCTCAGCCTTGTCGCCATCTCAAAGCCTAGATCGACGAACTCGCAACACAAGAGACACAAGATTTATACTGGTTCGGGCCACCGTTGTGGTGTAATACCCTACTCCAGTGTGGTGTGGTGGATTGCCTCTTGGGCTGAGGATGAACAGTACAAGGGGAAGAACAACCTCCTGAGGCGAGGTGTTCTTGTGCTTGGTGGTTGTGGGGATGATATGAATCAGTTCAAGCTCTCCCTCACGTTGTGGTGGCTAGTCCTATTTATAGAGGCCCTGGTCCTCTTCCCAAATATTGAGCAGGAAGGGATGCCACAATGGCCATTTTGAAGGGGGGCAGCTAGTACAAGCTATCCTGACTAAAGGTGGTCTTCGCCTTCCAAAGGCTCTCGTGGTGACGCCATCTTGGGCTCGACGGTGACCTCCGTCCTGCCATCTCGCTGGTCTTGGTCTCGTTGCACCGATATGGAAACCTTTGCCTGATGCCTCGGTACTCATCGCCTGCGCTTGCCTCCTTAGCACCAAAGAGGAAACAAGGACAATGTGCGCGATGGCGCCCGCTTGGCACCCGCCTGGCCTCGGTCGTCATGGCTTACGTCATTGGAACCTCGCGAGGTTCGTCTTGCCTTGATCTTTTTGCCCCTCACGAGCTAGCCTGGTGAGGCCACTCCCGAGGAGGTCTTGTGTTGTCCGCCTCGCGAGGCTTGGCCCCTCGCGAGGGTCTTGAGCGTTTGCTGGTGAAGACGGGCCGTACTGGGCTGCGAGTGGAGCCACGCCGTGGGCCTCAAGCAGGCAAGTCTGGGGACCCCCGTTCCCAAAACGCCGACACCGGCAACGGCGCCAGAAATTATCCTTGATGACAGCTGGAACTACGTTGGTATTTCCCCGGAGAGGGAGGGATAATGTAGCATAGCGACGGTAGGTATTTCCCTCGGTTATGAAACCAAGGTATCGTACCAGTAGGAGAACCAAGCAACACAACGTAAACAACACCTGCACACAAACAACAACACCTCACAACCCGACGAGTTAAAGGGGTTGTCAATCCCTTCCGGGGTATGGCGCCTCAAGATAGGCAAGCGGATGTGAGATAAATTGTGGTAGATTGATATTGAACGCCAAATAAAATAAATAAAGATAAAACACAGCAAGTTATTTTTGTATTTTTTGGTTTAATAGATCTGAATAAAAATGCAAAGGAAAAGTAGATCGCAAGGCAAATATATGAGGAAGAAGACCCGGGGGCCGTAGGTTTCACTAGTGGCTTCTCTCGAGAAAAATAGCAAATGGTGGGTAAACAAATTACTGTTGGGCAATTGATAGAACTTCAAATAATTATGACGATATCTATGCAATGATCATTACATAGGAATAACGTCCAAGATTAGTAGACCGACTCCTGCCTGCTTCTACTACAATTACTCCACACATCGACCGCTATCCAGCATGCATCTAATGTATTAAGTTCATGAAAAAATGGAGTAATGCAATAAGAACAATGACATGATGTAGAAAAGATCCGTTTATCTATATGGCGGTAGATATAGATCTCGTCTTTTTATCCTTAGTAGCAATGATACATACGTGTCGGTTCCCTTTCTGTCACTGGGATCGAGCACCGTAAGATCGAACCCACTAGCGGGCCCTCTTCCCATTGCAAGATAAATAGATCAAGTTGGCCAAACAAAACCCAAATATCAAATAATAAATATGAGGCTATAAGAGATCATGCATATAAGAGATCAAAGAAACTCAAATAACTTTCATGGATATAAAAAGATATGACTGATCATAAACTCGAAGTTCATCAGATCCCAACAAACACACCACAAAAGAGCTACATCATATGGATCACCAAGAGACCATTGTATTGAGAATTCAGCGAGAGAGAGAGGGAGGAGAGAGAGAGAGAGAGCCACCTAGATACTAACTACGGACCCGAAGGTCTACAAAGTACTACTCACACATCATCGGAGAGGCACCAATGGAAGCGGTGAACCCCTCTGTGATGGTGTCTAGATTGGATCTGGTGATTCTGGACTCTGCAGCGGCTGGATGAATATTTCGTCGACCCTCCTAGGGTTTCTGGAATATTGTGGTATTTATAGAGCAAAGAGGCGGTCCGGGGGGCACCCGAGGTGGGCACAACCCACCAGGGCGCGCCTGGGCCTCCTGGCGTGCCCTGGTGGGTTGTGCCCCCCTCGGGGCACCCCCAGGTGGAACTAGGGCCCATTGCCTTCCTTCTGGCCCATAAAAAATCATCATGGAGTTTTGTGGCATTTGGACTTCGTTTGATATGGATTTCCTGTGATGTAAAAAACAACAACTGGCACTTGGCACTATGTCAATAGGTTAGTACCAAAAAATGATATAAAATGATTATAAAACATCCAAGATTGGTAATAAAGCAGCATGGAACAATAAAAAATTATAGATACATTGGAGACGTATCAGCATCCCCAAGCTTAACTCCTACTCGTCCTTGAGTAGGTAAGTGATAAAAACAGAATTTTTGATGTGGAGTGTTGTTCATCAAGTCATATCATATATTTTTTATTTATAGCATGGGCATTTGGACTTTTATGTGATTCAAAGCAATAGTCTAGTTTTGACATAATAATTTAGATACTCAAGCATATCAACAAGCAACCATGTCTTTCAAAATATCAACGCTAAAATAAGTTATCCCTAGCCCATCATGCTCAAACATTGATCCATTCATGAAACACACTTGAACATTAACTACACCCAATACTTGAGCACGATCATATTGCCTCCTAGTTGGTGCTTTTTATGAGAGAAGATGGAGACTCAAATTTCAAAATAAAAATTGCATAAAGTAAAAGAAAGGCCCTTCGCAGAGGGAAGTAGGGATTTGTAGAGGTGCCAGAGCTCAAAGCGAAAAAATAGAGATAAAAACATTTTGGGAGGTGTATCCATCCCACCAACGAAAACGACTTAGAGTTCCCAACACTTTCCATGCTAGATATGCCATAGGCGGTTCCCAAATAGAAAATAAAGTTTATTCCTTTTTCCACCATTCTTTCACTTTCCATGGCTAGCCGTATCCACAGTTTCTGGAATATTTTGGTATTTATAAAGCAAAGAGGCGGTCCGGGGGGCACCCAAGGTGGGCCCAACCGACCAGGGCACACCTGGGCCTCCTGGCACGCCCTGGTTGGTTGTGCCCCCCTCGGGGCCCCCAGGTGCAACCAGGGCCCATTGCCTTCCTTCTGGCCCATAAAAAATCATCGTGGAGTTTCGTGGCATTTGGACTTCGTTTGATATTAATTTCCTGCGATGTAAAAAACATGGAAAAAACAGCAACTGGCACTTGGCACTATGTCAATAGGTTAGTACAAAAAATGATATAAAATGACTATAAAATGATTATAAAACATCCAAGATTAATAATAAAACAACATGGAACAATCCAAAATTATAGATACGTTGGAGACGTATCAGCGTTCTTGAATCATCAGGGCCAGAGTGTCAAATGAGCTGTGAAGTGATCTCAATAGCTTTCTAAGCGCATATAGCACCACCCCTAGTTGGTTTTGGAGTATTGACGACAAACGTGGTTGAGAGACTAATGTGTTTGCGAGAATTGCAGGATAACACAGGTAGTAGTCCCTCATTGATTCGGTTTACCTACTAGAGATGACCCCTAAAAATGTATGAAGACATTGAAGAAAATGGTGGTTCGTGAAGACATTCATGTTGAATATAATGACCTGTGAAGGCATTCACTTTGAAGACTATGGAGTGCGAAGACATAGTTTCTTTCGTAGTTCCTTTTCTTCTTTCTTGAGTCATAGGAACCACCGTACTGTTAAGTGGGGTCCAAGTGAACAAAGTCATGTGACTGAAGTGATGCTCAACCAAAATCCTATGTCTTCAAGCGAAGACAGTGAGAGCAAATCTTATCCAGAGTTTGATGAGTCAGCTTTGCTTGTAGCCCAAGCTAAGCTGCCGCGTGTGTTTGATATTCGACTGTTGGACATGTGTTGGTTCCTTAGTGACCCAAGGTCATTTCAGACATATCATGCCGGGTTGCCTCCGGGCCATAAATAGCCCACCCCCTACACCATAAATTGGTGGCTGCTCAGAGTTAATGCATGACTTTTGTCGTTTGAGAGCAACCCACCTCCGTAGCCTTTGAGAGAGAGATCCTTGCGAGGACAAAGCCCAAAACACCCAGAGGCAAAGAGTGTTAGGCATCACTGAAGCCTTTCTGTCCGCGTGACCTGAAGACTTGTTACACTTGAGGACTGTGCATCCTCCAGCCGGTTAGGCTTCATGTTCTGAGCATCCAAGAGTCATTGTGGATTGCCGGTGAGCGGAGTCTGTGAAGGTTTGGAAGTCTACCTTGAAGACTTACCAGAGTGATTGGGCGAGGACTGGGTGTCCTTAGCTCAAGAGGAATAAGGTGAAGACACGGTCTTCTGAGTTTAATCTCAGCCTCCCTAACCAGAAGTAGAGTTGTCATAGCAACTGGAATTGGTCTACCAAATCCTTGTCTTCACCAAGCTACTGGTTCTATCCCTTACTTCCTTTACATTTCAGTTTGTCTTCGTGAAGTCATTGCTTGCCTGCCTGATCTGTTTGACTTCATCGTGTGAAGACTATTACCTGTTTGGCTTCAAACTATCTTCCATTCTGATCCATACTATCTAACTGCTATTAGTCTTCGTACTTTCACTATACTGTTTACTTGACTATGGCTTGTCTAGTGTAGTTTATCTTCCCCTGCATATTACATAGTTTCATTTGAACTATTTGTCTTCAAAGACCTCGTGTTTTGAAGACTTTCATATAAATCGCATATTCACCCTTCCCTCTAGTCGATAACTAGCACTTTCAAGCTTCTTCACAATTTCATGCTTGGTGATCTCAGTGGCGCCGAGTGCGCGAAGCTCATTGGTGATATCAGTGAGGCGATCAAACATGAGCTGGACATCTCATTGTCGTTTCTCTTGAAGCGGTTGAAGAGATTGCGAAGAACATCAATCCTCGAGTCTCTCTGAGTTGAGGCGCCTTCGTTGACCTTGGACAGCCAGTCCCAAACTAGCTTCACATTTTTTAGAGCACTCACACGACCATATTGTTCTTTGGTCAGATAACCACAGGTGATGTTCTTAGTGGTCGAGTCCAGTAGCGCGAACCTCTTGACATCAACAACGGTGACACCTTCACCGACCTTGGGAACGCCAGTCATGACGACATACCAGAGGTCGATGTCAATGGCTTCAAGATGCATACGCATCTTAATATTCCAGTAGGGGTAATCAGTGCCATCGAAGAATGGGCACACAACGGAGACCTTGATTATCCCTACAGTCGACATAGCTAAAACTCCAGGTGGTTAAACTGAATCACACACAACAAGGGAGCACCTTGCTCTGATACCAATTGAAAGTGCTAGTTATCGACTAGAGGGGGGGGGGGGAATAGGCGATTTTTATGGAAGTCTTCAAAACACGAGGTCTTTGAAGACAAACTGTTAGAATGAACCTGTATGATATGCAGCGGAAGATGAACTACACTAGACAAGCCATAGTCAATTAAAAAATGAAGTGAAAACATGAAGACTAACAGCAGATAGGTAGTATGGATCGGAATGGAAGATAGTATGAAGCCAAACAGGTAATAGTCTTCATACAATGAAGTCAAAAAATCAGGCAGACAGGCAATGACTTCACGAAGATAAACTGAAAAGTAAAGGAAGTAGGGGATAGAACCAGTAGCTTGGTGAAGACAAGGATTTGGTAGACCAGTTCCAGATTGAACTCAGAAGGCTGTGTCTTCACATTATTCCCCTTGAGCTAAGGACACCAAGTCCTGGCCCAATCACTCTGGTAAGTCTTCAAGGTAGCCTTCCAAATCTTCACAGACTACATTCACTGGCGATCCACAAGGACTCTTGGATCCTCAGAACGTGACGCCTAACCGGCTGGAGGATACACAGTCCTCAAGTGTAACAAGTCTTCAGGTCACACGGACAGAAAGACTTCAGTGATGCCTAACACTCTTTGGCTTTGGGTGTTTCTGGGCTTTGCCCTCGCAAGGATCTCTCTCTCAAAGGCTTCAGAGGTGGGTTGCTCTCAAACGACAAAAGCCGTGCACTTACTCTTAGCAGCCATCAATTTATGGTGTATGGGGTGGGCTATTTATAGCCAGGAGGCAACCCGTCGTGATATGTCCGAAATGACCCTGGGTCACTAAGGAACTGACACATGTCCAACGGTCGGATTTCAAACACACGCGGCAGCTTGGCTTGGGCTACAAGCAAAGCTGACTTATCCAGCTCTGGATAAGATTTGCTCGCATTGTCTTCGCTTGAAGACATAGGATTTTGGTTGAGCATCACTTCAGTCGTCTGACTTTGTTCACTTGGACCCCCACTTAACAGTACGGTGGTTCCTATGACTCAATAAAGAAGAAAAGGAAACTACGAAAGAAACTATGTCTTAAAACTTCATAGTCTTCAAGTGAATGTCTTCACAAGTCATTATCTTTAGCGTGAATGTCTTCACGAACCACCATTGTCTTCAATGTCTTCATACATTTTTAGGGGTCATCTCTGGTAGGTAAACCGAATCAACAAGAGACTACTACCTGTGTTAGCCTGCAATTCTCACAAGCACATTAGTCCCTCAACCACGTTTGTCGCCATTATTCCAAAACTAACTAGGGGTGGCACTAGATGCACTTACACTACCGCTCCGGGCGCTCCAGCGGAGACGCAAAAACCGCGCGCGTGGCATAACTAGTTCAGCGTGCGTGCAGAAACGCCATCGCGCGCTGTTTATTTGCTGCGCCCGCTCCCGCGTGCTGGACACTCGAGCGCCCGCTCGCAACTTCCACCTACCCCCATCTAGCCGCTGGCACCGCCGCCGCCCGCGCCACCCCATTTGTTTCGGCGCTTCCCTGGCCTATCGCCGCGCCGCCGCTGCTTCCTCCGTCTCCCTCTAGTTGTCGCCGCCCCTCGCGCGCGGCATTCCTTCGATGAACAGCCCGCAAGGTGTTCGACAAAACGCTTGCAAGGTATGTATTGCTTCAACTTCACATTTTTTACATGAATTTGGTGCATGTTGTTTGTAGTTTTTATAGCCTAGTTTAAATTGAACATTGTAGATGAGTTCGTCATATGATTCTCCCGAAGAAGAATTTGATATGGAAGAGGAGGAGGATCTTGCAATGATCCTAGTTATGCACATCAATAAAGCCCGAAGCACGGTGGTTCGGTTATGAGTGGGCAGAAAATTGTGCAAGTGTTTGGCAAAGAGTATTTGAGATCTCCCAATGCTGAAGGCGCCGCAAGGCTATTGGAGATGAACAAAGCTCACGGCTTCCTAGGTATGCTTGGCTCAATAGATTGCATGCATTAGAGTTGGAAGAATTGTCCTAAGGCATGGCATGGCCAATTCCATGCCAAAAAAAGGGTTCCACTATAATCCTTGAAGTGGTGGCCGATCAAGAAACTTGGATTTAGCATGTTTTTTTTGGAATGCCTGGATCTTTGAATGACATCAACATTGTTAATCAGTCACCACTGATGAATAAGATTGCAAATGATGAATTATCACCGGTGTAGTTTGTAGCAAATGGCCGTACATACAACTATGGCTACTATCTTGCAGATGGCATCTACCCAAAGTGGCAAACATTTGTGAAGCCGTTGAAAAAACCAGAAGGTAAAAAAAATCTTGATTTCCACAATGCTCAGGCGGCGGCTAGAAAAGATGTGGAGAGAGCTTTTGGGATTTTGCAAGCCCAATTTGCTATTGTGAGAGGACCGGCTAGATTTTGGGATCAAAATATGCTTTGGTACATCACGCACGCTTGTGTGATCATACATAACATGATCATCAAGAATGAGCGTGACCAAGATTTAGACTACTCTCAGTATGAGCTCTTGGGACATCCCATGCGAGTGCGGTGGAGGGCTGCCAGGATGGCCCGTTTTGTTGCCTCCTATCATGCCATTCGACGTGCCGAAACGAATGATGATCTTCAGAAGGATCTCATCGAGGAGTGGTGTGCATAAAATGGCCGACAAAGAGCATCATGATTTGTGCGTTTGATGTTGTATTGTTGAACTATTTGTTGCATTGAAAGATGAATTGTTTGAGTTGTAATAACGAAATTAAACTATTTATTGTTGATTTATTTTGTTTGTGTTTGATCTTCTTAGTTGTGTTTGGAGTGCATATGTTGTTTGTATTAGAGCGCGCGCAGTATTTTTGCAATGCCTGTTGGACGCGCGCGCTAAACTTTACAGCGGCCGCTGGAGGCAGCGTTCCGCGCCACGCAAAAACAGACGATCAAGACACTGCAAACGCTTTTTTAACGCTCTGGGGGGCTGTTGGAGATGTTCTCAGGGCATCTCCAGCCGCGCCCCCAGGAAGGCCTCCCCAGGCAATTTTTTCACGCCGGTGCCGAAAAAACGGCCCAGTCGCGTCTCCAGGAGCCCGATTTTCGCCGGCCTGGGCCGAAAACAGCGCCGGTGGACCCAGGCCGAACCCAGCGCGCTGGGGGGCGCCCGGGGGCGCCGGGGCGAGCTGTTTTGGTGCGAAAAAGCCGCGGGCCAGCCGCGTCAGCGACACGGCGCCTCGTCTTCCCCCAACGGCCTCGGTTCCCGCGGGGAATCAATGCCAAGGCTGCCGCCGATCAGCCTTGCCATTGATTCCTCACGGGCGGCGCGTCACGGGACGGCGCGCCGACGTCTCCCCTCCCTCGCACGCGTACACACGGGCGCGGCGCGGCTATATAGCCCGTGCCCTCCACTCGCCTGTGCCCACACCAGCCCCGCCCCTCGCCGCCGTCCAGCCCCTCCCTCTCCCTACCTCTCCCGAGCGCCACCGCCCAGCCCCTTCCTCTATCTCTCTACCTTTCCCGAGCCCGTCGCCATGGCAGAACGCTTCCCCGGAGACGAGGCGGTGGCCAACGGCTTCAGCCGCCGTTCGCTCTGCGAACAGGAGTCCTGCCTCCTGTTCCAGGCGAACATCCCGGCGCCGCCGGACATGCGCGCCGGGCCGACGGGGTGGAGACTCAGCGCCGGGGGAGTGCCCATTCCCCCGTTGCCCGACGCCGTGGCGAAGCCGAAGTACTTCGCCGAGGAAGTCGAGGTCGTGCGCGCCTCCCTCACCGACGCCCAACTCTCCCTCCCCCAGTACGTCGCCGACAACCACGCGGCTTGGGCGGCGTATTTCGAGCGCCGCCAGTAGCAGCGCTTGCGTCCACCAACGGCGCGCCGGTGGCCGGCGGCCGGCAGAACAGCGAGGGGCGCCACCTGTGGTGGGGCGTCCCCGGCCGCACACTCGAGGGCGGCAATGACCCACCGTTGGCGTACCCGGCGAGGGTGGCCGCCCCGGTGCAACACTGACGCGCCGGGCCATGGGCGCCAAGGAGGTTCGGGTCCTCCTCCTCTTCTTCCTCCTCCCGATCTTCATCGCACTCCTTCGGCACTCCGGCCCTGCTCGGCGTCAAGGCCGAGCCCGCGGCGGAGACGCCGCTCGGCCAGCGCACTAGCAGCGCCGGCATCGTCATCAACGAGGGCGGCCGGCGCGCCTACTCGTCGGCTCCTCCTCCGCACTTCGTCAAGCCAACGGAGCCGGGGCTCGCGCCGGTGAAGAAGGAGCCGGCCGCGCCGGTGACGACGGAGCTCGACGACGACGACGCGGCCCTGTAATGGGCGCGCAGGGACTCCATAGCGATGGAGAAGGAGCGCCTGGAGAAGGCGAAGGAGCGCCAGCGCGCCGCCCTGCTTCGTTTCGCGGAGCGTCGACGCGGCCGCGACGAAGGCGGAGTCGTCGTCATCTACGACAGCGACGACGACGACGACGATGCGCCGCCACCAGTCCGCCATGGCGACGCCGGGCAGGGGTCCAGCAGGGGCGCCCGCGTCAAGGAGAAGAAGGTCGCCGACGACGATGGCGGCGACTTCAGCCAGTTTTTCCTTTAGATGAGTTTATGTATATGTACTATGTAATGAAAATCCGCGAACTTCGCCGAAATGTGCCGAAATTTATCGTGTTTGGCTGAAATTTGTCGTGTTTGGCCGAAATTTATCATGTTTAAGCCGAACTTCGCCGAACTTCTTTTATTTTAAAACGTGCCTGAGGGCGGCCCTGACACCGGCGGCTGGGGATCAACTCGCCCCCAGACCTAATTTTTACGCCGGCTCACCCCAGGCGGCGATTTTAGGCGCCCCTGGAGATGCCCTCAGCCGATGTGATGAAGATGCCCCGGCTATTCGAGAAGAAGAAAAAGCAGCGGCCACCATAGCGCATGAGCCTACCTACCCTCTAGTATTTCTCTTGCCTTTATTCGTCCCCTCCATCCCTAAAAACAAAATAAAAGAAATCGTCCCCTCCTCGTCGTCGCTGCCGTCGCTGAGTGCGAACTCCGGCGTGTCCTCCCCTCTCCCTCTCCCTATCCCCCCCCCCCCTCTCTCTCTCTCTCTCTCTCTCTCTCTCTCTCTCTCTCTCTCTCTGCTAATCTGAGTTCCTCGTTGAGAAGAGGAACCGAGGGGCGCGGCAGCGACTCCGCCCGTGATGGTCGCCCGCCGCGCTCTGTGGCGGACGCGGACATGCACAGCTCCTCCCCCTCCTCCGCCGCCGTCGCGTATTCTTCCTCGTCTCCATCACACCTCTCCCCAGCAGACGGCTTCCTCTGCGGTAATTATTAACCCGTCCGATCCACTTCTTCTTCTTGTTCTCCTTCCTGCTCCTGTGGGGAATTCTGTCGAGCACCTCGCTTACCCGCGTGATTTGGTCCATCAGTGAAGGAGGGGGTCGACGAGATGATCAAGCACGTCGCCAATGAGCCCTCCCTCGGGCTCTACTTCGTCCAGCAGCACGCTCAGGCATCCATGCCCATCCTCCTTGACGTCAAGGTCTGCTCTCCCTCTCAATTTGTTCTCTGTTCAGTGCCCATAACGATGATTGGCCTTTAAGCATGTTGCGTTGCGCATTGGCATTAGGATTTAGACCGGTTTGGATTTGACAGAAGTCACACACTGGGCTTGTATTGATTAAGGGAATCAGGTTGGGTAAGATTGGTTTGGGGGTGCATGTACAGGAGGATACCATGGGATGGTTTCTCCACTATAGTGCTCGATTTTAGTATGGTTCCTTTGTTAGATACTATTACGCAATTTGCACAATTCCTCGGATATGCAGCAATCTTGAATGTTGTGCGCATATAGGTTGAGCTGAGTGATATTTTTCTTCAATGTATGTTCTTTTTATGGAACAATGTCAAATTGATCACATCTTGCATGTGCAAGATGTAGTAGTATATGAAGTAATATACACTTATGGAACTAGAAGGAAAATGATTATGTACTCCCTGGAGTACGTACTCCCATATTCAATATACCACATAGATGAGTTCACTATACCTCTTTATCATTTTTAATATACTTCGTTTATAATTACCAGATACTCCAAAGTGAGTTCAATGAAAAAAATTGCGCGAGTCCACATATTTTACAAAGTTCGCATATATACTGTTTTTTTCATACGTAAAAAGATATATTACAAAATATGTGTGCAAACGATATTATTGAAAATGATAAAGAGGTACAATAGATGCGTATACCAGGTATATTGAATATAGGAGTACATACTACCAGGAGTACAGAAAATGAGTCCGAACTAGAAAGGTTAATATGATGGGACTACACACTTCTATCATATGACCGACTCTTTGACTGGATTGGTCTGACAATCTTTAGTGCATCCATAGATAGGCTCATTCCAGACTTTATAAGACCATTTTAGTTGCAGAGCCAACTAGTCACCTACGTGCTAGCCAGTCCAGAGCCAATCCAAGTCAATTTCTGTTTAGCACTGGTGGAGCCTGGTTTGGAGAAAGCCAGCTTTAGCATTTAAATTGGTTTCTCTTTTCCAGCAACCTAGGTCCTTCTGCTTTTAAGTTGCCAAAACATGGTATGACTTGGATATCCATGAAGCTTCATTCACGATTGCAATAGCTTATTTGGGATCACTGTTCAGGCCGTTACTTTTTCTTTCTAAGTTCTAAAATGTCCTTTTCCTTCTACTCCCTCCATTCGAAATTAATTGAAGTTCTAGGTTTGTCCTATGTCAAATTTATTTAAGTTGATCAAGTTTATAGAAAAATATGGTAAGATCTACAACATCAATATACATAGCACGGAAGTATATTTTGTGAAGAATCTAATGAAATTAACTTGGTGTTCCAGATATCGATATATTTTCCCACAAACTTGGTCAAAACTTACACAAGTTTGACTTAGGATAAACCTAGAACTTCTATTAATTTGGGACGGAGGGAGTAGCACCATAAGTTTCAATACTGGCTGACATTTGCTAATTCTGAGTTCTTTAATGACTTGATCTGTTCTAGCACAAACCAAGTAGAGATTCTAACATGGCATTTCTGGTTTGCTCATCAGGGCAAGGTTACAGAAAAGACTCGTGAGATAACATTACACACTGAAGATATAGAGGATTCTATTTGTGCTGTGAGGTCCATGGCTGAGTTTGGACTTCCAATTGCTGATGATATGATAAAGGACATAAATAAATCTCTAAAGATAATGTCGAAGACCCAACCAAAGAAAGGGTAAGTATGTAGCAATCTTGAGGATTTCCTTCTGGTTTTTGTTTGATTACCTTGTGGCATTGAGCGGTCGGACCCTTCCCCGGACCCTGTGCAAGCGGGAGCTACATGCACCGGGCTGCCCCTCTACCTTGTGGCATTGATATGGTTCTGTTTTTTCGAACGTGATGTGGAGTCTCCTAGAAGGCTAGCATCCTGAAGTTCCTGCATTCATGCCATCTGTACACTAAAGTCACTGCATGCATTCATCCCATCCGTAGAATAGGCACTCGTTCCTTTTTCATTTAGGAGCAGTCCATCTTTATGTATTACTAGATGATACCCCGCGCCTTGCAGTATATTTCAGTAAGATTTGATTATATGAACATGAATATTTGGATTAATAATATAAGAACTAAAACTTAAAATATATGTAATTTTAAAATATTGATTGAATATAATTAGCATAATATACTCCCTCCGTCCGAAAAAGCTTGTCCCAAGCTTGTCTCTCAAATGAATGTATCTAGCTAAACCTGGGAATAGTTTGACATCCAAACTAAATCCAACCCGAACTATAGGACTGCATGTCGATCATCCAAACCAAATCAAACCAAACTTTGTTGGCTAGAGTCCAGACCAAACCAAACTCTATGAGTTATTCACTCAAACCAATCCAAACCGTCTCCTATTTTTGGATTGAATCCACAGATTCAAACCATAGACAAATCCATATGCACATGCTTATCTAACGGACTGGTACTCTAGTAAGAATCCTCTACCGGAGTCAGCGATCGCAACACCAGGGAGGTAGAAGTAGAACCAGTCGATTTCACGCGCCATCACGCCGCTAGTGACGTCAAGCGTCGCGTAGCTGACCTCGCCGCAGTTGCTTGTCTTGCCATAGTCGCGCATCCTTGCCATCGACGTCCCATCGTTGCAGTGCCCTTTGGGTCATGCGGTGCCGTTGGGACCCCATCTCCTGGAGCTCCGGGATGGACGCCGCTGTCGTCGCACTCCACGCTGGCGCCGAGACGCCGAGGGCTTCGACCGCCGGGGATGCGCTCGCGGCAGCCTCCGCCTCTGCCCGGTGCAAACACCGGGACGAAAGTGAACTCGCGGCATTGCGCTAGGCCTGCGTCGTGCGCAAGCGCGCTTCCATCTCAAAATACTAGCTCGCGGCCACCTCCTTGCCTTGCGCCTAGTGTTGTGCCTCCGCGCAACCACCTTCCGGTGTTGTCTAATGATCGCGCGTGCAGGGTCGTGACAGAGGACTGTTCCTGTCGCTCCCGGAGCACCTTCTCGCCGACTGTGATTTCTTATCCTCCTCTTTTCTCCATGGTCGAGCAACCATAGCACGCCATTGCCGCATGTCTGGAGTCACGGCTCTGTTTTTCTTCTCCTAATTGATTTCCTGTACGCATTCTTGGCTTCTTGCCATGGATGGGGTTGTGGCTGATCGGCTGCCATCATTTTGTCACCGTATTCAGTGCGTAGAGCACCATGGAGAACTCTCTCTCTGCCTGTGTAGCCTTCTTCTCAACAGAGAGCTTGTGGCGATACGCCGTCGAGGACTGTGGTCTTGTGAATGACCGCCATGAGTGGAAGCGTTGGTCTCGTACAGTTTGGTCGCTGGATTTGGTTTTTGACCATGGGTTGAAACAGTCTGAAACCAATTTGTATGTGTCCAGACCGAACCAAACTAATCCAGTAATACGCAAAACCCAGATCACACCAGATTATGTTAGGGGCTCAGCCCATTCAATCCAATCCAAAGACAGTTTTGTAGGAAAACCGAAGTGAAACTAAGGTTTCAATCCAAACTATTCCCAGGTTTATATCTAGCACTAACTTGGTGCTAGATACATCCATTTGAGGGACAAGTTTTTTCAGACAGAGGGAGTTATTACCTACACTCTGTTTTTATATGTGCTTCCAGTAAGGTAGAAAACTTAGGGATCTCGGCTCAGGGATCTCGGCTTGATCAACCCTTAGCCCCCTGCTGTATCATATTATTGTGTGCACAAAGGCCATGCTCTTAATTTTTTGTAGAGGAAGCTATCCTCTTTAGTTGGTTCTGAGAAGTGAATTATTGTGTCCAGGTTAATCCAGAACCCCATTTGGGGGTTCCAATCAGATAAAAGCTCGGAAGCATGGAACGATTTGGACGCAACTAATGGTGGAAGTAGCAAGAACTATTTGTCTTCCATGTTGAACACCGCAAAGCAAAAGGCATCGAGTCTCAGATGGCCACAGACTGATTTCGCTATGAACGATGGCGTTAGTGAGAAGTCAGTGTCATCTACAGCTCAGGAGTCGTCACAAGCCGGAGGACATGGTGCGTCAACACCCTCGGATGCAGAAAGGGACGAAGTCTCCATTTCAAGCCGATTGTTGGAAAATAAAAATGCAGGTACTATGAACCAGGGCCTGTCTGCTTCTGATATCTCCCACACGGCGGAGAGCTACAACAAGTTCAAAGAAGAACAGGAACTGAAACTGCAAGAGTGGCTCAGGGAGTCGAAAGAAGCTGACGATAATAGAGGTTGAGACTGTTGTACCAGCTCCGGTGTTTCCACCACTGTCGGAGCACGTCAGAAATGAAAAACATGTCCAAACCTTGGAATATGTTTATGACCACAGATCTTTTTGTATTGATGATGAGTGTACATGTGCGGCGTCTCTGTAAACATTTGTGTTCACTTTGCAGCTGTTACATTGATATTCACAAGGCAGAGAGATCTCTCTCAAGTGTATTGTTGTATAACAGCCTGAATTACAGCAGAACATGTTTGTTATTGTACTTGGGAGCTTGGAAGTGGTTTTTATATATAAACTGATGTGCCATATCGGTGGCCGTCCATCTTGCGCCGAGATTCATGACGAGCTTGCTTTGGTTGTTGTGGGTTTTGGGTCTTCACCCGTCAGAGAAGAGATAGGAAGCCGTGAGCCTGTAGCAGTGAAATCGCGAGAGGGGAAAGTGTTGGCGTCCCAAGCAGCAGCAAGGGAAAATGTGTTGGCCTGGAACGTGCATCAGCACTCGAGACAGGCGATGAAATTCTTCTTCCGGCGCGAGTTGGCTTTAAGATGGAAAAAGAGACCCCTATAATCTTGCCTCCATCTCATGAACCGCAGCCAGTTGTCATGGGCTTGCCAAGTTAGTGACACTGAAGTGCTACCTCTTGCTCTTGTGGAGTTGGCTTTGAGCAGTGAGCACCAGCTGGTGCAGAAACTTGGAGACCACATTTAGTACTGTAGTTGTTTTGGGTTCCAATTAGAGGAGGTTCACAACATTCACAAGTTAGTCAACTTGCGATTCTTCTTGTCCTTGTTCCTCATTTGGTTCTTCTAGCTCAAATACTACTTTACGGATGTGAGAAACCTTATATGCGTCCTCCCTGCGGGACCTACGGACCAGACCTGAAGATCCAGAAATGTACAGTTCCTCCAAGTTATGCTTTCAGGCAAAGATGTGATGTTGGGCAGTTCACATTACTTTTTTTTTACAATGATGGATTTCATTGACTCAAAATGAAGCACCAATGCGATACAAACACAATGAGTGTACATTCGACCTCTGCATGACTAAGATGCGCATGATCAACACCAACGCGCACACACACAAAGAATGACAATGGTTAAGAGCAAAGCAATACAAGGTCAAAGCTATGACTGGGCAGGCAGTGGCAAAAGAACAAAAAAACTTCAAAACAATGGTCGACGAACTACAACAACCACCATCCGCGCTAATCATCTCTTGACATCACAGGGATAGCGAGAAACATTTGTCAGCAACAACGCCTCCAAGGGGGCGATGCTCAAGTACCACCGTCATCGGATCCAACCATGAAAGGTCAGATCATGGATTTCACGCTGAAGATCAAGTCTGAGCAAATCCTTCAACAAGGATACCGAGCAAAAAACACTACCATTGCCAGGCTATGTTGCACAGATACTTCTTTTTTTTTAATGGTAAGACGTGTCTTATTTATAAAATAAAGATCCAGTTACAAGGCACGTAAGCGCCAACATTACAAGACTGAAAAGATAAGATAATCCAATGCAAAAACCAGCACCTGTTCCTCTCCTCTGGCACCACCGAAGCGGCCACCAAAGGAAAAAAAACAGATCGCCTCTTCACCCGAGCTCGACGCAGCTCTCCATCGTTGATCAGCAGCTTTACGGACCTCGAAAGTACTTTGCCAGAAGCAAACCCATTGTCGTTGAAAGAATCAGACCGGGGCAACATGTCCCCGGACACGCCATCGAACTCTAGATCTGACACCCCCGCACGACAACGACGTCGAAGGAGGAAACCAGAACTGTCAGCCACCAACCACAAACCCAACACGGGATGCACCATCTTCCAGCTGTCACTTGCGCAGACAACCGTCTGCGTGTACTCCTGCACGACAAAACCTCCCTGCTCTACCATGACGTTGGAGACAACGCCACAGCAACAGGGACAAAGCAGAAGGAGAGACACACCTGATGAAGTCGTCGCCGCCGCCTTGCCGACACCATCCATGAACCCTAACACAGCCGATCTGAAGGATCGGCAAACACATGATGCCATCAACTCCAAGACGCCGCCATGAAGGGCACCGCCGGTGTGGGAGTGAAGCTGAGGCAGATTTATTCGTCCGGGTGCCGCTCCCACCACCCCAACCGCGCACCACGACCTACAAATCCAAAACCTAACTACAGAGCAGAGGAACGGGGTCCCCCCTCCCTCCTACCGCCGGAGCAGCCGGAGGGAGAGGGGGCCAATGCCCTGGCTGACTGAGATCGGAGGAAGAAAATCGCCTCCCTAGTCGCCTGGCGTGGCGACGGCTAGGGTAGGGAAGACGTACATATGCTCGATATATTGCACATATACTTCATAAAGCGCTCTTATCTAGCCAGATACTGCCCCGATACGTATCCTGTATGTATCCTTCAATTTATTGATTTTAAAAAAAATGTTTGATATGCTTGGGATATAGCTGCATTACGTTTTGGATACGAGAAACCCTTCGTTTTGACGTGAAAACCCCTTGACTCCCTCGTGGAGCCGCCGCACGTCTCCATAACTTCTCAGCTCACCGAGTCCTCTCCTCTCCTACATGTTCCTTCTGAATTCCAATCAAATCTCTGATTTGTCGCCACCTTGCCGCTGGCAGGAGACTTGTGCGTGTTTGAAGGAAAACCACGACACTCATTTTGGAACAGAGGGACTACATATATACAAATGTATCCCCATATCACAATTTTTAGAAAATTAGCTCGGGTGTATCCCCATATCGCGTTCTGATACATATTCAAGTATCCATGCAATATAGCTGTCATGTATAACTAATTAGGGTCAAACTTAGGGGTTTCACCCCAAAGCTCGAGATTGGTAACCAAATCAAAATTATCATGTGTTGTCGCCACCACTTTCCACGTCTCAGCAGCTACATGTGTACCACAGTTTAGATGTGAGATGCCACACAAGTGAAGATCATGCTCATACAATTCAAGGCGCAACAAGTGTTAGTCGACACTAAAGGCTCGGAACGACGAAGGTCACCCTCGCAATCTCGTGACCAAGGGCTACCGGAGCAAAGAATGCCCACTGTAGCCTTCATCGACCAGTGTTAGGGCTTAGCCCGACCACTGGTCTCTAGCAGCGGGGAGGTAGCAGGCGAAAACTATGGAGAGGGGTGGAGGCATTGGCTCTGGGGAGATAGGAGGCAATTGTTAGGTTTCAGTACTTGATTTTGTGAAGAGTGAAATGATAACAATAAAGTGTCGTAGCACATTAGTTTTGTCGGTTGAGAGCAAGGCCCAGCTCTTTTGAAAGCAAGGCCCAGTCTATGCCAAAAAGAACTTGATTTGGATTGCAAACTCTTGAGAGGATTCTAGAGAATCCTGGTGCAATCCAAAACCTCAAAAAACGAGGATTCTAAGATTCTAAACAACCAGAGGCCCGAAAGGTGACTGCCACTGCATGCAAGTGCCTTCACAATTGGATTCGTGATAGCAAGTTACGTGTGAAAGGATCGATATAGTTGACTAGAGGGAGGGGGGTTGAATAGGCAACTAACAATTTTTAGCTTTTCTTTACCAATTTAAACTTTGCATCAAAGTAGGTTGTCTAGATATGCAACTAGGCGAGCAATCTATATGATGCAACAATAACAAGTACACAAGCAAGCAAGGGATATAACACAAATAAGCTTGCACAAGTAAAGGCACGAGATAACCAAGAGTGGAGCCGGTGAAGACGAGGATGTGTTACCGAAGTTCCTTCCTTTGAAGGGAAGTATGTCTCCGTTGGAGCGGTGTGGAGGCACAATGCTCCCCAAGAAGCCACTAGGGCCACCGTAATCTCCTCACGCCCTCAACAATGCGAGATGCCGTGATTCCACTATTGGTGCCCTTGGAGGCGGCGACCGGACCTTTACAAACAAGGTTGGGGCAATATCCACAACTTAATTGGAGGCTCCCAACGACACCACGAAGCTTCACCACAATGGAATTTGGCTCCGCGGTGACCTCAACCGTCTAGGGTGCTCAAACACCCAAGAGTAACAAGATCCGCAAGGGATTAGAGGGGGGAATCAAATTTCTCTTGGTGGAAGTGTAGATCGGGGCCTTCTCAACCAATCCCTAAAGAATCAACAAGTTTGATTGGCTACAGAGAGAGATCGGGCGAAAATGGAGCTTAGAGCAACAATGGAGCTTGGGGATGGAAGAGGTGGTCAACTCGGAGAAGAAGACTCCCCTTATATAGTGCAAGAACAAATCCAACCGTTATCCACTAACTCAGCACGCGAAGAGTGGTACTACCGCACCTGGCAAGCGGTACTACCGCACGGGACCACGGTACTATCGCACGGTACTGCAGTACTACCGCTGGCGCAGCAGGAGCTAGACCAGCCTGTGGCAAGGGCGGTACAATCGCTGGAGCGGTACTACCGCATCCCCTTGCGGTACTACCGCAAGTCAGGGTTGGTCTAGACTTAGAAGGCACGAACATATAAAAATACATCCTTAGCAACTTCCGCCCCTACTTCCGCTCATGTTGCTGTGCCAGGCCAGGGCTCACGGTACTACCGCGCCCATGGGGCGGTACTACCGCGTAGGGCGCGGATGTAAAATATTACATCCGCTCGAGCAGCTGAGCTTGGCCAGAGGCCACGGCACTACCGCTCCCAAGGAGCGGTACTTGTAACGCCCTCGATGCGGCTATATCTCCCACGTGTCGAAGCACGACTTAGAGGCATAACCGCATTGAAAGCAATGTCGCAAGTGAGGTAATCTTCACACAACCCACGTAATACATAAGGGAAAGAGATACATAGTTGGCTTACAATCGCCACTTCACACAATACATGAGTAAAGCATTACATCATACAGATACAATCAAGGTCCGACTACGGAACCAAAATAAAAGAAGACTACCCCAAATGCTACACAGATCCCCGATCGTCCCAACTGGGCTCCACTACTGATCGACTAGAACGAAACAACACAATGAACAAGATCTTCATCGAGCTCCTCCTTGGGCTCGGGTGCGTCACCTGCACGGTTTCATCGGCACCTGCAAACTGGTTTTGGAAGTATCTGTGAGTCACGGGGACTCAGCAATCTCACACCCGCGAGATCAAGACTATTTAAGCTTATAGGTAGGGTAAAAGGTATGAGGTGGAGTTGCAGCAAGCGACTAGCATATATGGTGGCTAACATACGCAAATGAGAGCGAGAAAAGAAGGCAAAAGCACGGTCGAACAACTATGATCAAGAAGTGATCCTGAACTACTTACGTCAAGCATAACTCCAACAACCGTGTTCACTTCCCGGACCCCGCCGAGAAGAGACCATCATGGTTACACACGCGGTTGGTGCATTTTAATTAAGATCAACTTCGGGTTTTCTACAACCGGACGTTAACAAATTCCCATCTGCCACATAACCGCGGGCACGGCTTTCGAAAGTTCAACCCCTGCAGGGGTGTCCCAACTTAGCCCATTATAAGCTCTCGCGATCAACGAAGGATATTCCTTCTCCCCGGGAAGACCCGATCAGTCTCGGAATCCCGGCTACAAGACATTTCGACAGTAATAAAACAAGTCCAGCAAAGCCGCCCGGATGTGCCGACAAATCCTGATAGGAGCTGCACATATCTCGGTCTCAGGGCACACCGGATTGTCCAAACTTCCGGTAGGCGAAACCCAGAGTTGCCCCTGGTGGCCACCGGCGGCTGACGGTTTGGACCAGCACTCACGACGAGCACTGGCCCGGGGGGGTAAAATAAAGATGACCCTTGAGAGCGCGACTCCCAGGGGAAAAAAGGGCTAGGTGAGGCAAATGGTAAAACCAAGGTTGGGCCTTGCTGGAGGAGTCTTATTCAAAGCGAACTGTCAAGGGGGTCCCATAAATCACCCGACCGCGTTAGGGATGCAAAATCCGAGAACATAATACCGATATGACGGAAACTAGGGCGGCAAGAGTGGAACAAAACACCAGGCATAAGGCCGAGCCTTCCACCCTTTACCAAGTATATAGATGCATTAATTAAATAAGATATATTGTGATATCCCAACAAGTAAACATGTTCCAACAAGGAACAACATCTCCATGTTCCAACAAGGAACAAACTTCATCTTCACCTGCAACTAACAACGCTATAAGAGGGGCTGAGCAAAGCGGTAACATAGCCAAACAACGGTTTGCTAGGACAAGGTGGGTTAGAGGCTTGGTTTGACAATATGGGAGGCACGATAAGCAAGTGGTAGGTATCGCAGCATAGGCATAGCAAAAGAGCAAGCAACTAGCAAGCAAAGATAGAAGTGATTTCGAGGGTATGGTCATCTTGCCTGAAATCCCGCAAGGAAGAAGAACGAGTCCATGAAGAAGACAAACGGATGTAGTCGAACGAATCCTCACAACTCCGGAACGAAACCGAATCTAACGAGAGAAGCAACCCGGAAACAAACAAACAACATAGTAAACAACCACCACATACACATGGCATGATGCACAAATAAGAATGATGCATGTCCGGTTTAATGAGGATGGCACGGCAAAATGCAACAAACAACACTACAAATTAAGTGGAGCTCAATATGCAACGAGTTGCATATCGACGAAACACCACATCAAGTATTTAGTTCTCTCTTGTTTAGGTACCCATCAATATTAAATGTTGTTAAACATGGCAAGAGGTGAAACATATGAAAACTACCTAACTAGGCAAGTTTAAATGAGGCCGGAACAACAAACAACAAATCCGGAAAATCCTCATATGCATGTATTAGATTTGGTACTGTTCTGCCCTAAGCCATATTTTATTGTTGTTAAACAGCAAAAACAAGTGCACCATGGTAAACTAGGCATTTTCCTACCCCATTAACATATAAAAATTATTTAAAACCGAGCTACGGTTATTTAGTTATGAATTAAAACATTTTAGCATGGCATAGGAGCAAATTTAAACAAACAGCAGTATAAACATTTTAAACATAGATGAAAGTTGGATATATTAAACTACACAAATTTGTGAGCATATTACATATATAAATTATTTTAATCCGATGCACGGTTTGTGAGTTATTAAAAGCATGAAGAACAGGGGTTTTTCTGTATACTGTAAATCACTGGATAAATGGACAAATTCGCAGACGAAAAAAAAACATGACACGGGCCAGATCTGCTGGGACTGGGCTGCTCACATTGGGCCTTGGCCCGGTCGGTGGAGCAGGAGGCGGGGCAGGCCGGCTGGGCGCGCTGGGCCTTGGCGCAGAGGAGGCTGACCCGCGGTGTCCAGGTGTCGTGGAACGATGCGGTCAACGCGGCTGGGACGAGCGGGCGAGACAGAGGATAGCGGGCGCGTTCCTCTGTTCGAGAAGAAGCAGGGCAACAGCGGCCTGGAACTTGGGCGCCGGAGGCAGGGACGGGGTCTTGCCAGCGGGATCCGGCCGGGAACAGGCAAGGGCGGCGGAGGCCGGCCGGATCTGGTGGTGGAGGCGAGGACGAAGCTCCTGGGCGTCGGGGCTCCGTAGCCGGCGCTGAACACAGAGAGGGAGAGAGAGAAACGTGAGCGGGAGAGAAGAGAGCGGAAGGGAGAGATGGAGGGCAGGGGCGCCACAACCTGGTGGTGCTCGCCGGAGCAGCGGCGATGAGGAGGAAGACCTCGGGTGGCGACCGAGGGAATGGACAGAGCCGAGCGGCTCCACGGGGAGAGAAGATCCAGGGGCGGCGGAGCTCGACGTGGAGGCCTGCGGTGGCTTCCATGGCGCGGGGAGCACCTGTACAGAGAAGAGAGAGGATGGATGAGAGGCAGAGGAAGCCACGGGAGGGAGGAGGAACAAGGGAGAGAGCGACGGCGCTCATCTGTTGGTTCAGCGGCGGCCGGCGGGGCGCTGAGCTGCTTGCTCGGGGACGAGCACGGGAGGCAGGGAGCTGGGTTGCTGTGGAAGCCCCTGGACAGGCGCTCGATCGGCGCGAGCAGGGGGGTCGAGCGAGGTGGTGGCTGGTTGGCTGCGGGTGGATCGGGGAAGATTGAGGAAGGAGGAGCCTGCGGCTGGTTGGTCCAGAGAAGAAAACGAGGGGGATTTTTGGATCGTGGAGGATCCCGAGGTGGGAGATGAGTGCGGCGGCGGCGACAGGGACAAACTTCCTAGATTTTAGGGTTAGACTAGATTAGGTTAGGGGCGGCTCTATATATAAGGAAAGGAGGGAGTTTGGATCTTCCGATCAAAATCGGACGATCGAGATAAAAAGGCCAGGAAGTTTAATTAAGAAAACAGAGACATTTTATAGATGTTAGGGGATGAATCGGACTCAACGGTCATGACTGAGCAGTTCGGGTTCGGGGCAAGTTTTTGGACTAGGTTGCGAAGGTGGTCGGTGGCTGTGCAGAGAGACTCAAACGGTCGGACAATAAAAGAACGGTTGGTCTCGAAAGAGGCAACAACAAAGGCATCGAGGAGAAGTCGGAACTAGAAACGGGTGCAAGCTTTAAAAACAATGACGACAACCAGTACCGATGCAATGCGATGATGCCATGATGAAATGCAACAAACAAACGAAACACACGACAACAACGAAAAACATGGAAGCTGCCTGGAGCGTCGGTCTCGGGGCGTCACAGTACTACCGTGAGTACCTGCGGTACTACCGCGCCTACGGCCGGTACTACCGCTCGGAAGAGCGGTACTACCGCATGCCCTAGAACAGCAACACTAGGAGTCCATTTTGCAAAGACACGGAGAAACGGAGGATTCCCCAAAGAGCCAAAGGAACGGTGGTGCAAAAAGGAACAGACGTGTATGTGTTGATTCCACCCAAACCTTTCCAACGCGGACCCCCTCTTAATAGTACGGCTTTCCTACGACTCAAATCCACTGAAAAGAAACATAGAGAAACACCATCTTCAATAGTCCTCGAGGGGCACCAAATCCTCTTGTGCCTAGTCATGATATGTCTGAAAAGCTCAATGCACACGATTAGTCCGCAAATGCATTGTCATCAATCACCAAAACAACTAAGGGATAAATATGCCCTTACAATCTCCCCCTTTTCGGTGGATTGATGACAATACGGGAATTGCACATAGGGATAAGAATAAAACATAGGCAAACCCCACATCTATAAAATATAGACGGGCTCCCCCTAGATGTGTGCTTTCTAGACAAATGCTTTGGACTGCAAGGGACACATATTAGGATCAACACTCCCCCTATATTTTATAGACAAGGCATATCTTGCAACAATATAGCTAACATTAAGCAAGGAGGCAAGATAATAACTATGAGCATAAAGTAAATGGCACAACATAGCATAGGCTCACGGGCTACGAAAGACAATAAGGTACACTAGAGTGCATATGTCTTACACCATATGAAAGAGAACCTGGTCTCACAAGCACAAAACAAACCAAAGCAAACAAGGTCCAACGAAACGAAAGCGAAGAGACAAAGCGAAACAACACGACACACGAGACACAAATCCTACACTCTCTCCCCCTTTGGCATCGAGACACCAAAAAGGGCAGAGAGGACACCTACGACACAGGTGGTAGCTCAAGCTGAAGCGATCACTCGTCACGCTCCTTGTCGGACTCCGCAGTGGGGATGGGCTCCTCCTCAGATTCAGTCCACTGGTAGCCCTGCTTCGTCATCCATTCTGCCTCTGGCGTGATGTGTTTCTCGGACCTGCTGGATATCTCCTCGCCAAACGTCCTCAAGATCCTCATGTCGCGGCGGCGAATCTCCTTGTAAGCAACATGGGTCCGGTACTGGCCTTTGGCCTGCATACAGAACAAAGCCTTCATCTTGTTCTTCAGCTTCTTAGCCCAAGAAGGCTCAGTAGAGGGAGGAGCATACCCAGCAGAGCTGTCCTCATCCGCTTCCTCCTCCTCAATCTCATCCTCATCAACATCCATTCTAGCAGCCTCTGCCTTAGCACGAGTAGTGGTGCTAGTCCACTGAGGCTTGATGCGGAGCTTGATGGGGTCGTGATGGATCCAGTCAGGTGCAACAAGCTCTTCATTGGGATAGAGGTTCTCCCAAGTCCTCGTGATCAAGAGAAACAGGTAAGGTCCATAGATGGGTACCTTACGGTTGAACACCGCAAACCGTAGCTCGCACCACATGATGTGTGAGACGTCAAGTGGCTGTGTCTAAGCGTGACACGCCTCCTCACAAATGAGCATCATATCCATGAGATAGGCATGCACCTTGTCCTTGTCACCAATGCGGGGAAAGAGGGAGTTGCGGAAGATCCGGTGCATGATGTCAAGGAATGGGTTCAGCACCCACGCCTTCTTGCCATTGGGAAGAGTCTTCTCAACATAGAATTGCTGAAGCTTGTTCTTGCTAGCGGACTCGGGGTTGGCATGAGGGCGGACACCAACGGGCGTGTTGAGCCCCTCATTAGGCACCTGTAGCAAAGCCATGAAGTCCTTCCATTTAGCAGTCATCTGTTGTCCACTGGTCATCCAAGTCATGGACCGTTCCTCATCAGTATGGAAGTGGACCGAAGCAAAGAACTGGGCCACAATCTCAGGGTCAAAGTCCAGGTGGAAAGAGATCATGTCCTCAATGCCAAACTGCTCCACCAGGTCCAAAGCCTCACCAAAATGGTCACGGTGCTTATCCTGCCTCATGTGAATCATGTCAATCCAGTGCACGTCCACGTAGATGTTCTGCTTGGCCTTGATCACATCCAGATAGATAAGATTCTGCTGCTTGGTCCAGAACAAATCATTCCCTCCGAAGTTGGCACGAGGATTCACATAGGGGTTGATCCTCCTTCGAGTGACAAACTCAGCAAGTGGTATCTCATCCATGCCCATGGAGGGCTCCTTGTTCTTGGTGGCGGTGGTTTTGGTTCTGCGTTGGGGGGCATTGGAGCCCTCTAGAGCTTCATCTTGGTTGCGCAGACACTTGGAGCCCGTGTCACGGCTGGGATTGGAACGGCAGACTATCGGATGTGGGGTTCCGGCAAACCCTTAAGGTTTGAACACTTGGGTGCGCGCGAAGTCTCTCCCTCCTACCGATCTACGCTCTAGCTCGCTAAGATCTCACGGACGAACTCGACAAACTCGTAACACAGAAAGACACGAGGTTTATACTGGTTCGGGCCACCGTTGCAGTGTAATACCCTACTCCAGTGTGGTGGTGGTGGATTGCCTCTTGGGCTGATGATGAACAGTACAAGGGAAGAACAGCCTCCTGAGGTTGAGGTGTTCTTGTGCTTGTGTAGTTGAGGATGATCTGAACCAGTTCGGGGTCAGTTGCCTCCTACTGTGGTGGCTAGTCCTATTTATAGAGGCCCCGGTCCTCTTCCCAAATATCGAGCGGGAAGGGAGCCAACAACGGCGGGCAAATTTGAAGGGGGACAGCTAGTACAAGCTATCCTGACAAAAGCGGTCTTCGCTTGCGAAAAGCTTTGGGTGACGCCGTCTTGGGCTCCATGATGACCTCTGCCTTGCCGTCCTCCTGGTCTTGGTCTCATTGCACCAATATGGCAACCTTTGCCTGATGCCTCGGTACTCTTCGCCTGCGCTGGCCTCCTTAGCACCAAAGAGGAAATAAGGACACTGCGCGCACCAGCGCCCGCCTGGCACCCGCCTGGTACCGTTCGTCATGGCTCACGTCACGAGAGCCTCGTGAGGTTTGCCTTGCCTTGATATCTCCGCTCCTCGTGAGCCTGCCTGGCTAGGCCACTCTAGAGGAGGTCTTGCGTCGTCTGCCTCGCGAGGCTTGGACCCTCGCGAGGATCTTGGGTGCCTTGTTGACGAAGATGGGCCGTACGGCCTGCTGCTTGGCCACGCTATGGGCCACAGGCAGGAAAGTCTGGGGACCCCCGTTCCCGGAATGCCAACAGTAGCCCCCGGGCCCAAGGTGCGCCCGGGCTTGGCTTCACGGCGAAGCCAAGGGTCAAGTTCGGAGCAACACGGGCCCCTAAAGCCTGCGGCCTCGATCAACGCGTGGCGGTTGATTGGACGTGGGCGTCTCCGCTTCCCCACGCTGCCTTCGAATCCGCCTGGCTATGCGGCCCCTGTGGCCTACACAGTTATTCTTCCGCCTCCTGCGCCTTGCTTCCCCAGTTCCCCTGCTTCCTTGTCGCTCTGCTTCTCTTTTCCAATCTGACTTGTGTTCCGCCTGCTCCACCGCCATGGCACCGAAACAAGCTGAGAAGGGGAAAAGACCTCTGTCTCCGCCAGCTGCACCTCCGTCCTTTGCGCCAGCACTCGGCCAGTCTCGGGTGCTCAACGACGAGGCCATGGACAAGGTGCGCCCGATGCTTGTTTCCAGCTTCAATGAGTGGGGGGAGACGATGGCGTAGCCCGCGTCTTGTACTCGCACGGCTCAGACGGCCACTGAGGTCCCAATCTTCATAGATGCCCTCTGGGCGGGCCTGATTCCTCCCTTCTCCGCCTTCTTCAATGCGGTGCTTGAGCATTATCAGATCCACATGCTGCATCTAGACCCCCAGTCTGTGACTCTTCTTGTTGTCTTTGCCTTCGTGTGCGAAGCCATGGTGGGCATCGCTCCTTCATTGGCCCTCCTCCGTCACTTATTCTCATTGCATCTGGCTGACCCTCAACAATGCTCGGGGTGCGTGAGCTTCCAGGTCGTGGCTGCGCCAGCGGGCGAGGGGATCGACTTCGAGCTTCCTCCATCCACGAGCGAATTCCGGATACGATGGGTGTTCGTCGATGCTGGTGTACTCAGTCCTCTGCTTCAGGCTCCGTCGGGGCCTGCTGTTCCTAACTCCGGCTGGAGCCATCAGCGGCTCGCGAGCCCCAGCCTTGCCCACGTCTGGCTCAGGTTGAGGTTGCTGAAAGATCGCGGCGTAACTGCCCCGATGGTGGTGAAGGAATTCGTCCAACACCGGGTCGCTCCCCTTCAGTGCCATTCTCGCCTAATGTGGACCTTGCTCAGCAGCCAGGACCGTATGAGGTTTCAGGAGTCCGGGCTCCTCCTTGGGACGCGGCGAACAATGCTCAAGGTCCTGACGGGTGTCTTTCTGCCGGCTGAACTGCCTGGGAAGAACTTTTTGCTGTATCACTGCAAGAACAAGGATGAATTTGTAAAGAACATGCCTCTCTTCGATGAATGGGGGCCGCGGCCGGACGGCCTGGAGGGGCCTCGAGAGAACCCTATCGTTGTGGTTCCCTTCCTTGCCCCTGATGCTGAGCTCGCCCCAAGTGACGGTGCAGGTGGGCGAGCTCCGGCGGAGGCCGGTGACTCGAGTGCTGAGGAGCACGTGCTGAGGAGCACGTGCTGAGTGGTGATCCTGGGGCATCGTCCTCAGGAGCCTGCCACTCCCCTCCTGAGGCATCAGTTGATGAGGAGACGCTACATGCGACTCCCGAGGCCAAAGCTCCAGGAGCCTCGGGAGGTCGTGGTGAAACGGTGCCTGGCTGTTTGCCGCGACCAGGCACCCCTGAAGATATTCTTTGGAGCTCTTCTTCGGCCCCGCTGCGCACCGAACGTCATGTCCAGCGTTTCGGTCGTCTTTGTGTGGACTTCGAGGAGCTCTGCAAGAGGAAAGGATCTCCCACCAGCAGCAACATCTTTGGACCGCTGAAGCGGAGGAAGTACATTGCTGTTGACGTGTAAGTATCGTACCGCTGTGGCTCCTTGTGTGCTGTTTTTCATCTCCTGGCGTCAGTTCTTCAGGGCTCCTACCATCGAGGCGGCCGCGCCTCCTGAGAAACGACCTCCTTCTTCCTTAACTCTTCCGCCAGCCACGAGCGCTCCGAGTCCGCTGGTTGCCCCCAGAACAGGGCTGATCGAAGGGGCACTCATGCCTTCCTGGCGCGCTGAACCTGCAGCCTCGTCGCCCCTCCCCCTTGGTCTGGCGTGGGGCCTGGCAGGCGTGCCCAATACTCCTCCGCTGGTCTTTGACGACAACTGGTTGGCTTCGATCCTCGGCTCCTCTTCAAGCAGCGAGCCCCAGCCGGCTTGGGATTCTCACGAGGACGGGCTGGTGTCGGGTGAGGTGCCAGCCCCCAGCCCCCTGCCAAGGGGTGGCGCACCGCTTGGCGCCCCGCTCGCAGCCCCCGAGGTGGAGGACGAAGAGGGCCGAGCGTTCGAGCTTGAGCGCGGGCGGAGCGTGATTTGCCATGAGCTCTTCCAGGAGGCGATTAACATGATGAGCCGACTTGGTGAAGAGCTCGCGAGCATCGATTCGCGTCTTGAGGCTGAAGGTCTCCGCTTGGCGGAGGAGCGGCGCAAGCTGAAGGTGGCCATCAATCTCGGCTGCTATCAACGTGACCTTGAGAACGTGAAGGCCGAGGCATCTCTCAAGGTCTCCCACGAAGCCCGCTCTCGAGCCTTGGAAGAGGCTCGCGAGGCTGCGAAGAAACGCGCGTGGGAGCTACAGGCCTGGAGCGCGTTTCTTGAGCAGCAGGTGGAGGCGCGCAGGGCTGCTCTTGTGTCGCTGAGGGGGACGCCTGTGGAGGAAGAGGAGGTTTAGAAGCGTGAGGAGGCGCTGGCCTTCGAGGCCATGGAGCGTAGCCGCGAGCTCGAGTAACTGGAGACGAGGGAGCGTCAAGTTGCCCAAGCGGAAGACACCGTCGGGGCTCGCGAGGCTGGAGTTGAGGAGGAGATGAACCGCCGGGTGGCCAAGGTTCGCGCGGACCTGGAGGGCAGGTACGACCTGAAGATGAAGCTCGCGGGTGTGGAAGATGAGGGCAGGGCCACTGCCCTCAGGCCCAGGTTGGACGAGGCTGAGAGGCGTGTGGAAGCCACGATCGCCGCCCTGGTCACGACGCACTCGGACTTGGCCTCCGCCCGTGCCGAGCTGCGTTCCCTCCGGAGGCGGGTTGATGACGCAGAAGCCGTCGCGAGGCAGAACACGGAGGAGGTGCTCCAACATCGGACGCTGGAGCGCGAGCATGCCCCTATGCTTCTAGACCTCCGGAACAGGGCCAATATCGCACTAGGCCACATCTGCGATGTGGAGGCGCCGACCCCTCACTCAAATGACTATGCCAGCCACCTGACCTTCTTCACCGAGGTGGTGACGCGCCTGGGGGCTTGATCTGCCAGAGCTCGCCAGCTTGTGGAGGAAAGGGGGCGTGGCTTGCTCGAGGGTGCTTTCTCACGTGTCTTTAGCCACCTCCTGAATGCCGACCCCAACTTTGACTTTGACGCCGCCATTGCCCCCATACCCATGGTTCTCCGGGGCGACCTTGCGCGCTGGGTTGAGGACAATGTGGACGCGTTGGTCAGGGCCTTCACTTCGGAGGATGTCGGTGTACTAAAGTAGGGGTACTCTAGTATCCCGAACTTGTGCACGGGCAGTCGCAGCACCCCGCGGCAAGGCCCGCCAGGTGATCACCAAGGCTCTCTATGGTTCCTTTGGAGCCATTCGAGAACAAAGTATTTAAGTCAAGGAGACAAGGCCCCGGCAAGAGGAGCTTGCCGGGAAGGCCATTCAAGGTACAAGACCCCGGCAAGAGGAGCTTGCCGGGAAGCCCAACAAGAGCATCTCAAAGAACCTGCCACAGCACGCCGCGCGTCCCGGCAGGACCCAGCGAGCGACAAGTTCCCGGGTCGACAAGACAACGGCCGCGGCAAGGCACTTGCCGCGACAGGCAGCCACTCTGTACCCGCGCTCCAGCTCACCCACCTACGTGTCGCTCCGGGACCCTTCCCAGCGTACGTGGCTGGAGGCCGTGCAGCCAGGGGTACACTATGGCATGCAGCGCTGACAGGATCGCCATCGTGGCGAGCGATGGTGCCCCTGACGGTCCCTTTTCTGCACCGTTTGGGCGACGTAGACGGGCATTTAATGCCTTTGTCCCCTCCCGTCAGGGTTAGGTATGATACACTGTGTAGGTAGTTGTACCTACCGTAGCATATTTACACTTTTGCCCTTACCTACGTTGCCACCTGTTGGAGACCCCTTGAACATATAAAAGGAGGCCCATGCACAACATAGGGGGGGATCGATCCTCAGAGAAGCGCTCGGTCTCGTTAGCTGCTCGAGTGTACTGTAGCACTCGGCGCTCCCGAGCAAGAACTCAATACAATCCACAAAGCAGCAGTAGGAGTGTTATCTCTCCGGAGAGCTCTGAAGCTAGGTAAAAACCTTCCCCCGTGTGCCTCGCCTCGATCCGCTCTTCGCACGACCTCCGCCCCCCGCCGAACCGAGAAGGGGCTCCGTCCCCATAGGTGCTCGGGGAGCCCAGGAAAACCCCGGCATCTCTGGCGTGCCAGGTAGGGGGCGTCGAGGTTGTGTGAACCTGATCCGGCGTTCACGCGAGCTGAATCCTCATCGACTTCATCGACATGCCGCCGAAGAAGAAGGCTTCGGAGGCGGCTGCGCCGTCCGCGTCAAATCCACCGCCGCCGCAGCAAACGGCCGGCGGGGAGAACGCCGGCGGTGGAACGGGCGCCAACGAGGGAGCCCACGGTGCCAACAAGTCCAAGGACAAGACCGTGCTGCCCGCCGGCGGCGTAGTCGGCTCCCCCGACGACCGGGCGTCCATAGACGCACCGCGCCCATCTCAAGAGGCGCAGGACCGACAGCGTCGTGGTACTCACGGTACCATACGCTCGCTGGACCCAAATCGAGCTAGCGGATCCCGGGACGCTCAAGGCCAACATGCACGCCAACGTGCTGGCGCGAGCAGGCACGGTCGCCTGGACGAAATACTGCTCCTTCCAACATCGTTGGGAGCCCGAGCATATCCCGCTCCTCGCACCGTTCGCCACCGCTACTCGCCACCCCAGCAGAAGCTCTAGCGCGAGCTCAACTGCTCCTAGACTTCCCTCCAGCGCCAGACAAGATCGATGATTGGAGGGCCACCATTCAGAGTCTCATCGGCTTCGCCAACGGCGACACTCCGCGGCCAGCAACCACATCGCAGCCGCGGCAGGCCAGCCAAGTGCGAGCCGATGGCGACAAAACCGGTGGGGGTGCAACCACCGTGCACTCTCCGCCCCAAAGGCCAAGATCGCCGACTCACCGGGTCCGCCACGACAGCGACTCCACTGCTTCCTCAGATCCGCGAACTCGTTGCGATCAGCGCCACGTTCTTCACGAACGGCATCAAGAAGACACCCGCACCCTCATCGAGCGCCGGAGAGAAACGCGGCGTCAATCAGACCGACACGCTGGCCCCACTATCGACATGCAAGCGCCAGGGGAACCAGGCGACCTGCCGTACCGGTAGGTTGCCCTGCGTTTACCCGTGAGCTGCGGCAAGTCCAGTGGCCCAGCACGAAGAATTTCAAGCCAGACGTACCAGAGAAGTACAACGGCAGGCTGCATCCGTTGGAGTTCCTCAGCATCTACACCATTGCGGTGCAGGCTGCCGGGGGGCGGGACGACAAGATCCTCGCCAATTACTTTCCTCTGGTGCTCAAGCCCAACGTCAGGTCCTGGCTCATGCACTTGCCGGAAAACTCCATATCTTTCTGGGCGGACCTATGCCATCAGTTTGTCGGCGCCTTTACAGGCGGCCACAAACCCCATGGCCAGGAGAGTGATCTTCACCTGCTTGCCCAGAAGGAGGGGGAGCCTCTACGTAAGTACATCCAGAGATTCAGCCAAGTGCAACGCAACATCCCAGACGTCCACCCTGCCGCGGTCATCAGTGCGTTCCATCAGAACGTGCGCAACCGCAGGATGCGGAAGGAGATGGCGATGTGCAAGATCAGAGACGTCAGCGAGCTGTATGCCCTGGCCGATAGATGTGCACGTGCTGAGGAAGGAAGGAAACTCCCCGGAGAGAACGTAGGAACCGCAGGATCTGACAGCGACGATGCCGCCCCAGCAAGCAAAAACAGGCGGCAGAACAACAGGAAGAGGAAAGGCAAAGATGTGCTAGTTGTCGAGCAATCCGGCAACGAAGGTGGCGCCAAGACAACCAAGACTGATGGCTCCGGCAAGGAGGTTGCCGCATGCGCCAACTGCCAGGCTGTGGCGGCCGCCGACAAGCAGGATGGCACCAACAAGCAGTACTGCAAGATTCACCGCACCAAAGGCCATGACCTCCAGAGCTGCAAGAAGGTCGAACAGCTCGTTGGGCTGCAAAAGGCCGAGTACAAGCGACGCGACAAGGAGAAGGCCCAAGGAGGTGCTGGAGGATCTGGTACGAAGCGCACTGGCCGGGGGGGACGCCGCGGCAACACCAAGCAGCGGCAAGGCGACAGACCTCCCCGCGGCCGCGACAAGGATGAAGATGACGACGACGACGAAGACATGGATGACACCGAGACCAGCGAGCAGGAGTTCCAGAAAGCCACAGAAGTTCTGTGCATTGACGGCGGTGCTTCTCTGCATACTTCACACCGCCAACTCAAGCAGTGGGTGCGGGAAGTTAATGCAGCAGAACCACCCGTCGAGTCACGCAAGCTTCTGAAATGGTCCAGCACGCCTATCATCTTTGATATTGAGGACCACCCCGATCGCACAACTGCTGTCGGGTGTTTGCCGATGTTGGTCTCACCAACTATCCGCAACCTCAAGGTCACTAAGATGCTAGTTGACGGCGGGGCCGGCTTGAACCTGATCTCCTCCGCTGTACTTCGGAGACTCCAAGTCCCTGACAGCGAGCTCGAAGAGACCGACACGTTTCAAGGAATCAACCCGGGAAGGAGCAAGCCGAAGGGGAAGATCACGCTGCCGGTGACATTTGGCAGTGAGTTGAACTTCAGGACTGAGAGGATCACTTTCGACGTTGCCGATTTTCCATTGCCTTACAATGGAATTCTCGGCCGTCCAGCGCTCGCCAAGTTCATGGCGGCCTCTCACTACGCGTACAACATGCTGAAGATGCCAGGCCCGATAAGTGTCATCTCTGTACATGGCGACAAAAAAGACGCTCTCATCTGTGCCGACAAGATCTACCGGGAAGCAGCAGCCGCCGTGGATCGCGAGACACTTGCCGCTGAAGCTCCCGGGGGGAAGAAGAAGACCAAGTCCGGCAAGAGCTCTGATGCCCACTCCGGCAAGCGCACCTCTTCGGAGTGCTGCGCTACCGTCGAGGACGCACCATCGAGCTCCACCGGCAAGTGTAAGAAGACGATGGCAGCTCCGCCAGCAACCAAGAAGGTGTCCGCCAAGGAGGACGGCACTGGTGGTACCTTCCCCATCAGTGCCACTCTCGACCCTAAATAGGAAAGCGCGCTCGTTGCTTTCCTGCGGGCGAATGTCGACGTGTTTGCGTGGCAACCGTCTGACATCCCCGGCGTTCCCAGGAAAGTAATCGAGCACCACCTCGCCGTCTGTCCTCACGCGCGACCCGTCAAGCAGAGAGTCAGGAAACAAGCGGTGGAGCGCCAAGAGTTCATCGCCGAAGAGATCAAGAAGTTGGAAGCAGCAGGCCTCGTCAGAGGAGTGCTCCATCCTACGTGGTTGGCCAATCCTGTAGTCGTGCGCAAGGCGAACGGGAAATGGAGACTTTGCATCGACTTCACCGATGTCAACAAAGCTTGTCCCAAAGACCCATTTCCCTTGCCGCGCATTGACCAGATTGTCGACTCCACAGTCGGATGCGACTTGCTTTCGTTTCTTGACGCATACTCAGGATACCATCAGATCTTCATGGCAGAAGAGGATGAGGAGAAAACCGCGTTCATCACTCCATGTGGCACGTACTGTTTTGTACGAATGCCTTTCGGTTTGAAGAATGCTGGTTCAACATTTGCAAGGATCGTCCATACTGCTTTTGAGCCGCAAATACACAGAAATGTGGAAGCCTACATGGATGATATAGTGGTCAAAAGCAGGGACAAGTCAACTCTGATTCAAGACCTAGAAGAAACTTTTGCAAATCTGCATAAGATCAGCCTCAAGCTCAACCCCGAGAAGTGCGTGTTTGGAGTCCCTTCCGGCAAGTTTTCGGGTTCTTTGTGTCCCAGCGGGGGATTGAAGCCAATCCTGACAAGATCAAGGCCATTGAGCAGATCGAAGCACCGAAGCGCGTCAAGGATGTACGAAAACTTGCCGGCTGCGTGGCGGCTCTCAGCAGGTTTATCTCTAAGTCTGCTGAGCGCGCCCTACCGTTTTTCAAAATCTTGAAAAAGGCAGGTCCAATGAAATGGACTCCGGAAGCGGAGGCTGCGCTGCAGGACTTGAAGAGATACCTGTCCTCCACTCCAATACTTGTCGCACCTAAACCACAAGAGAAGTTGCTGCTATATCTGGCGGCAACCAATCAAGTGGTTAGTGCTGCGTTAGTAGCGGAGGGAGAGGCAGATGATGAGCCAGCAACCGCGGCAAGCGCATCCAGCGACAAGCAAGGGGCTTCCCCGACGAGCTCTGGTCCCGATGAAGATAGATCTGCGCAGATGTGCGAAGGGATACAGAAGAAAATGGTGCATCGCCCAGTCTACTTTGTAAGTTCCCTTCTGCAGGGGGCTAGGTCGAGGTACTCTAGTGTGCAGAAGTTGCTTTTCGGCCTTCTTATGGCCTCGAGAAAGCTGCGCCATTACTTCCAAGCACATGAGATCACAGTTGTCACTCGCTTTCCGCTGAAGAGGATACTGCAGAATCCAGAAGCAACAGGCAGGATTGTTGAGTGGGCATTGGAACTGTCGAGCTTTGGCCTCAAGTTTGAGAGCACTTCAACTATTCAAAGCAGAGCATCGGCAGAATTCATAGCAGAGTGGACGCCAACACCTGACGAAGAAACCCCAGAGACGAGCATCCCCGTCAAGGAAGCAAGCAAAGAGTGGCTGATGTACTTTGATGGCGCGTTCTCGCTACAAGGCGCCGGTGCTGGCGTGCTGCTTGTCGCACCCACCGGAGAGCACCTCAAGTACGTGGTCCAGATGCACTTTCCCAAGGAGCAAGCAACAAACAATACTGCAGAGTATGAAGGATTGCTCGCCGGTCTCAGGATCGCGGCAGACCTTGGGATCAAGCAGCTCATTGTCAGGGGTGACTCGCAGCTTGTCGTCCGCCAAGTAAACAAGGATTATCAGAGTCCGTTGATGGAAGCTTACGTTGATGAAGTGAGGAAGCTGGAAGAGCGCTTTGTCGGCCTACAGATGGAACATGTTCCTAGAGCTCAGAACGACATCGCTGACGGCCTTTCAAAGTGCGCGGCATTTAAGTTACCTGTGGAACCAGGGATCTTTGTGCTCAAGCTGACTCAACCATCCGTGACGCCACCAACTGGACAGAGCAGGAAGAGGAAGTTGATTTTTGGTGACTATCTTCCGGCTGAGCTTCCCGAAGCCACCGCCAAGAGGGTCACCAAGATCAACGCCAAGAGTGCTGAGGAGCAGTCTGCTCCGACAAGCCCCAAGGTTTGTTTCGTTGAAGCAGACGCTCCCGACAAGTTTCGCTCCGGCAAACTTGCCGGGGATCATCAAGCTCCGGCTGAACCGCGGGTTCTCGCCGTAGAAGCGGATGTTCCCGTAGCAGCAGATATGCCTTTAGTCCTTGTTGTCGAGCCGCAGGCTCCAGCATGGGCACAACAGATCGTCCGTTTCCTCCAGTCAGGGGAACTTCCCGAAGAGCCAGAAGAAGCGGAAAGAGTAGCCCGACGGTCTAGTATGTACCAGTTCATTGACAACGCACTGTACAGAAGAAGGCTCAACAGAGTGAAATTGAAGTGTATTCCCCGGGAAGATGGACAGAAGCTGTTGGCGGAGGTGCATGGAGGCATATGTGGTCATCACATTGGCGCCAGAGCACTTGCCGGCAAAGCGTTCCGGCAAGGTTTCTTTTGGCCGACAGCCCTCCAGGATGCAACTGCACAAGTAACCAAGTGTGAAGCGTGCCAGTTCCATTCCAAGCAGATACACCAACCAGCTCAAGCTCTCCAGACAATCCCTTTATCCTGGCCATTTTCGGTCTGGGGGCTCGACATCCTCGACCCTTTCCCCTGAGCAGTCGAGGGCTTTGAGTACTTGTACGTCGCAATCGACAAGTTCACAAAGTGGCCAGAAGTGGAACCAGTGAGGAAGGTGACAGCACAGTCAGCACTCAAGTTCTTCAGGTCGATTGTTTGCCGCTTCGAAATCCCTAACAGGATCATTACCGACAACGGTGCACAATTCACGAGTCGCAACTTCATTCAGTACGTCCAAGACCTTGGCGCCAAGGTCTGCTTCGCTTCTGTTGCTCACCCCAGGAGCAACGGTCAAGCAGAGAGGGCAAATGCTGAAGTGTTGCGTGGACTCAAGACCCGGACTTTCGATAGGCTGCACAAGTGCGGAAGAAACTGGATCGAGGAGCTGCCGATGGTTCTTTGGTCGATCAGGACGACGCCAAATCGAGCCACTGGCCAGACACCTTTCGCTCTAGTCTATGGAGCAGAGGTAGTTACCCCCACGGAACTCGTATACGGGTCACCTCGAGTGCTCGCTTATGATGAGCTTGAGCAAGAGCAGCTGCGGCGAGATGATGCGCTGCTCCTTGAGGAGGACCATCTTCAGGCTGCTGTACGAGTTGCTCGATACCAGCAAGCTTTGCGCCGCTACCACAGCCGCAAAGTTAAAGCCAGAAGTCTCGAGGAAGGCGACCTTGTTCTTCGGTGTGTTCATTCCGCCAAGAATTCCAACAAGTTGACGCCGAAGTGGGAAGGCCCTTACCGGGTGAAACGAGTCACGAGGCCTGGCGCTGTCTGCCTTGAGACCGAGGATGGCATTCCGGTGAGCAACTCCTGGAACATCGAGCATCTTCGTAAGTTTTACCCGTAAGGCGCGGTTGTCGGACCCTGTTCGGCAACCACCATTTTGTACAAGTCTTGCCGCTGTTGCATGTAATCCTTTGTACAAAGCCAGGCGCAGACCCTGAGCGAAGATAAAGCGCTGGCGCCCTGAGTTTTAGCATGCATGCTGAGTCGAGTCTCGTCCTTGGTTAGGGTTGATAGTGCTTAGTAGTGGCTAACCCCTAACTTAGAGGTCGAGTGTGCGTCCCTTTGCCGTTATTTCGTTTCCCTGGTTCGCAGGACTCACCATATCCTTGCCGGACCACTTGAGGACGAAAAGGAGAAGGAGGACGGACCAACATCTGGACCCCGGCAAGCCAGTGTTGCCGGGGGCTGCAAGACCCCGGCAAGCCAGTAATGCCGGGGGCTGCAAGTGCAAGAATTAGCCCACGGCGAACCAGAGTTGCCGGGGGCTGCTATCTCAGATAAGTTTTTCATCCCTTATCATGCATTCTCTTATGGATTGAGGTATGCGAAACCTCGTTTCTTCCTGAAAGTTACCATGCTCCCTTAACTCTAGGCCCCAGGGCCCGTCCCCAGGGCCAGGTAAGGTCGTAGTCGCGGCAGCTAAGGGACGAAGCGAGGAGCCTGATCCCGCCTCCTCCCTGCCTCCACCAAGAGCGTGAGAAAGGGCGAGCGACATGGGAAGAAGGCAGGGCCTGCTGCCGGGAAAGAAAGTGTCTATCTTAAAATATATAAAGGATTTGCTCCTTGACGTGGGTTCCACCCGCGAGACAAGTGACCCGGCAAGCATCCCCTTTTCATTAAAAAGCATTCCACTCAGGTACAGTTCATAAGAGGATGAAGAACATGAATAATGGGATTACAAGTTTTAAACGCAACTAAGGCCCGAGGGCTTACAAACTAAAAAGAGATAAGGTGCCCGTAATCCCTCGTCCCTATCTTCAGGAGACAGGTCAAGGAGGTGAAAAGGGCAAAAGGGGCGCCTAGATGAACTACGGGTGCCAGAAGACACCAACAGGACGTCGCGGCAGCATGGTGATGGCGGCGCCAGAGGTAAAAGCTTGAAGACGAGGCGGCAGGACGTCAGCACGCTGTCGAGGGCGTCGTGCCCTCGTACTCCGAGTTGACGGCCTTGCCGCCTGCCCTCTTCCTCTTCCGCAGCCTCCCCGAGAAGCTCCAGGAACCAGCGACGCGGATGATGGGGTCGCCGGTGCCCCGCGGAGCGGCGCCCGACACCTAGTCGGACCCGTCATCCCACCGCCCGTTACCCTCGTCGCCGCTGTCGCTGTCCTCCTCGTCACTCCCGCTCGAGGAGGAGCCTTCGCTATCGGAGGAGCTCTCCACGCAGCACCGTGCCCGAGTCCCGAAGCACCCGAAGACCTTGACGGAGAGGAGACCGCCCTCCATCAGCTTAAAATGGAGGGTGAGGCCCGCCGTCAAGCTGTGGATGCGGGTGAACGTTTTCCACCCTTGACCAAGATACATCACATCAGGGGCCGGGAAGTCGACGCGGACTCACGTACCGCTGATTCCGCAGCCCCTCATATGCAACCTCGGTGTCTCGGGCAGATCCAACTCCATCACACTCGCAAATGGAGTCGGGAGACAAAGGAGACGACGAGGCGGCCGACGCAGCCTGACGAAGAACTCGCAAGGGTTGTCCCCGATGTGGTCCGCCACGGGGAGAGGATCTGTTGGCAGAGGCGAGGCCGGCGAGCTGCCTCGTCCGCCTCTTCCCCGACCGCCTCGGCCTCGCCCTCGACCTCTCCCGCAGCCTCGTCCCCTCCCTCTTCCCCTTGCAGCTGGCTCTGCCGCCACGGGTGCGGAGGGAGGAGGAACGCGTTGCCTAGCGGCAACCCTCGTCGCTACCGTCGAAGGACCAGGGTTCCCTTTCTCCATGGCGGATGGAAGAAAGAGGAGCAGAAGCTGAGAAAGGAGGAGATGAGAGAATGCGGGTTTCCGTCCCCCCCTATCCCACTCCTTATAAAGGAGCGGGGTGGGGGCTCGGCCGCCCCGCTCGGCTAATCGAGACACAGAAGGCGCAGGGAACTGGGCCTGACCCGCTGCCTCAACCCGTGACGACCCGATTTCCCGCCTCCACCGTTTGCCACTCCAAGCGCATGGAAGCCGTGTGGCGGGAGGGCAGAGCTGAGGCGACGGATGAGGCGACCTCTCCCCACCCCGTGATCATGGGGGGGGGGGTGGACGCCTCGAAGACCACGCCTCCACGCCTCCCTCCGTTTATGAGGAAGATACGAACCGCCAGAGGGCGGACGTTCCGCCTTTCCGAGTAAAGGAACCACCCACGACCTCCCCCACGACGCCGCAATCGACGCGTGTCGTTCGGAAGGGCGTGGTGGATGCGGAGCAAGGTACAACGCGACCCAGGCCATGCGTGCCCGTGCCCTGTTTTGGGCTTGGCCCAACAGCGCTCGGCACCGTGTGTGGCCCAGGCCCGGGGGCTCCTGTCGGTGTACTAAAGTAGTGAAGGAAATATGCCCTAGAGGCAATAATAAAGTTATTATTTATTTCCTTATATCATGATAAATGTTTATTATTCATGCTAGAATTGTATTAACTGGAAACATAATACATGTGTGAATACATAAACAAACAGAGTGTCACTAGTATGCCTCTACTTGAATAGCTCATTAATCAAAGATGGTTATGTTTCCTGGCCATGAACAAAGAGTTGTTATTTGATTAACGAGATCACATCATTAGTTGAATGATCTGATTGACATGACCCATTCCATTAGCATAGCACCCGATCGTTTAAGTATGTTGCTATTGCTTTTATCCATGACTTATACATGTTCCTTTAACTATGAGATTATGCAACTCCCGTTTACCGTAGGAACACTTTGTGTGCTACCAAACGTCACAACGTAACTGGGTGATTATAAAGGTGCTCTACAGGTGTCTCCGAAGGTACATGTTGGGTTGGCGTATTTCGAGATTAGGATTTGTCACTCCAATTGTCGGAGAGGTATCTCAGGGCCTTCTCGGTAATACACATCACATAAGCCTTGCAAGCATTGCAACCAATGAGTTAGTTGCGAGATGATGTATTACGGAACGAGAAAAGAGACTTGCCGGTAACGAGATTGAACTAGGTATTGGATACCGACGATCGAATCTCGGGCAAGTAACATACCGATGACAAAGGGAACAAACGTATGTTGTTATGCGGTCTGACCGATAAAGATCTTCGTAGAATATGTAGGAGCCAATATGGGCATCCAGGTCCCGCTATTGGTTATTGACTGGAGACATGTCTCGGTCATGTCTACATTGTTCTCGAACCCGTAGGGTCCGCACGCTTAAGGTTTCGATGACAGTTATATTATGAGTTTATGAGTTTTGATGTACCGAAGGAGTTCGGAGTCCCGGATGAGATCGGGGACGTGACGAGGAGTCTCGAAATGGTCGAGACATAAAGAATTATATATTGGAAGCCTATGTTTGGACATCGGATGCATTCCGGGTGAAATCAGGATTTTACCGGAATACCGGGAGGGTTACCGGAACCCCCCGGAAGCATAATGGGCCAACATGGGCCTTGGAGGAAAGGTGAGAGGGCAGCCCTAGGGGCTGCGCGCCTCCCCCCCCTTCCCTAGTCCTATTAGGACTAGGAGAGGTGGGCGCCCCCTCTCTCTCTCTTTCTCTCCCCCTTGGAGCAATCCTAGTCCAACTAGGATTGGGGGGGGGGGGGAATCCTACTCCCAGAGGGAGTAGGACTCTCCTGGCGCACCAAACCTGGCCGGCCAGCCCCTCCCCCTTGGATCCTTTATATACGGGGGCAGGGGGCACCCCAAAGATATAGAAGTTGATCTACGGATCGTTCCTTAGCCGTGTGCGGTGCCCCCTTCCACCAAATTCCACCTCGATCATATTGTTGCAGTGCTTAGGCGAAGCCCTGCGCCGGTAACACATCAAGATCGTCACCACGCCGTCGTGCTGACGGAACTCTTCCCCGACGCTTTGCTGGATCGGAGCCCGGGGATCGTCATCGAGCTGAACGTGTGCAGAACTCGGAGGTGCCGTACGTTCGGTGCTTAGATCGGTTGGATCGCGAGGAGAACGTACGACTACTTCCTCTACGTACGACTACTTCCTCTACGTTGTGTCAACGCTTCCGCTTCGGTCTACGAGGGTACGTAGACAAACACTCTCCCCTCTCGTTGCTATGCATCACCATGATCTTGCGTGTGCGTAGGAAAATTTTTGAATTTACTGCGTTCCCCAACAGTGGCATCCGAGCCTAGGTTTTATGGTTGATGTTATTTGCACGAGTAGAACACAAGTGACTTGTGGACGATACAAGTCATACTGCCTACCAGCATGTCATACTTTGGTTCAGCGGTATTGTTGGATGAGACGATCCGGACCAACCTTACGCGTACGCTTACGCGAGACCGGTTCCCTCGACGTGCTTTGCACAGAGATGGCTTGCGGAAGACTGTCTCTCCAACTTTAGTTGAACCGAGTGTGGCTACGCCCGGTCCTTGAGAAGGTTAAAACGGAGTCTATTTGACAAACTATCGTTGTGGTTTTGATGCGTAGGTAAGATGAGTTCTTGCTTAAAGCCCGTAGCAGCCACGTAAAACTTGCAACAACAAAGTAGAGAACGTCTAACTTGTTTTTGCAGGGCATGTTGTGATGTGATATGGTCAAGACGTGATGCTAAATTTTATTGTATGAGATGATCATGTTTTGTAACCGAGTTATCGGCAACTGGCAGGAGCCATATGGTTGTCGCTTTATTGTATGCAATGCAATCGCGATGTAATGCTTTACTTTATTGCTAAACGGTAGTGATAGTCGTAGAAGCATAAGATTAGCGAGACGACAACGATGCTGCGATGAAGATCAAGGTGTCGCGCCGGTGACGATGGTGATCATGACGGTGCTTCGAAGATGGAGATCACAAGCACAAGATGATGATGGCCATATCATATCACTTATATTGATTGCATGTGATGTTTATCCTTTTTATGCATCTTATCTTGCTTTGATTGACGGTAGCATTATAAGATGATCTCTCACTAAATTATCAAGAAGTGTTCTCCCTGAGTATGCACCGTTGCGAAAGTTCTTCGTGCTGAGACACCACGTGATGATCGGGTGTGATAGGCTCTACGTTCAAATACAACGGGTGCAAAACAGTTGCACACGCGGAATACTCAGGTTTAACTTGACGAGCCTAGCATATACAGATATGGCCTCGGAACACAGAGACCGAAAGGTCGAGCGTGAATCATATAGTAGATATGATCAACATAAATGATGTTCACCATTGAAACTACTCCATCTCACGTGATGATCGGACATGGTTTAGTTGATTTGGATCACGTGATCACTTAGAGGATTAGAGAGATGTCTATCTAAGTGGGAGTTCTTAAGTAATATGATTAATTGAACTTTAATTTATCATGAACTTAGTACCTGATAGTATCTTGCTTGTCTATGTTGTGTAGATAGATGGCTCGTGCTGTTGTTCCGTTGAATTTTAATGCGTTCCTTGAGAAAGCAAAGTTGAAAGATGATGGTAGCAATTACACGGACTGGGTCCGTAACTTGAGGATTATCCTCATTGCTGCACAGAAGAATTACGTCCTGGAAGCACCGCTGGGTGCCAGGCCTGGTGCAAGAGCTACGCCAGATGTTATGAACGTCTGGCAAAGCAAAGCTGATGACTACTCTATAGTTCAGTGTGCCATGCTTTACGGCTTAGAACCGGGACTTCAACGACGTTTTGAACACCATGGAGCATATGAGATGTTCCAGGAGTTGAAGTTAATATTTCAAGCAAATGCCCGGATTGAGAGATATGAAGTCTCCAATAAGTTCTATAGCTGTAAAATGGAGCAGAATGGTTCTGTCAGTGAGCATATACTCAGAATGTCTGGGTATAACAATCACTTGATTCAACTGGGAGTTAATCTTCCAGATGATTGCGTCATTGACAGAATTCTCCAATCACTGCCACCAAGCTACAAGAGCTTCGTGATGAACTATAATATGCAAGGGATGACCAAAACTATGCCCGAGCTCTTCGCGATGCTAAAAGCCGCGGAGGTAGAAATCAAAAAGGAGCATCAAGTGTTGATGGTTAACAAAACCACTAGTTTCAAGAAAAAGGGCAAAGGGAAGAAAAAGGGGAACTTCAAAAAGAACAGCAAGCAAGTTGCTACTCAAGAGAAGAAACCCAAGTCTGGACCTAAGCCTGAAACTGAGTGCTTCTATTGCAAGCAGACTGGTCACTGGAAGCGGAACTGCCCCAAGTATTTGGCGGATAAGAAGGATGGCAAGGTTAACAAAGGTATATGTGATATACATGTTATTGATGTGTACCTTACTAATTCTCGCAGTAGCACCTGGGTATTTGATACTGGTTCTGTTGCTAATATTTGCAACTCAAAACAGGGACTACGGATTAAGCGAAGATTGGCTAAGGACGAGGTGACGATGCGCGTGGGAAATGGTTCCAAAGTCGATGTGATCGCGGTCGGCACGCTACCTCTACATCTACCTTCGGGATTAATATTAGATCTAAATAATTGTTATTTAGTACCAGCGTTGAGCATGAACATTATATCTGGATCTTGTTTGATGCGAGACGGTTATTCATTTAAATCAGAGAATAATGGTTGTTCTATTTATATGAGTAATATCTTTTATGGTCATGCGCCATTAAAGAGTGGTTTGTTCTTACTTAATCTCGATAATAGTAACACACATATTCATAATGTTGAAACCAAAAGATGCAGAGTTAATAATGATAGTGCAACTTATTTGTGGCACTGCCGTTTAGGTCATATCGGTGTAAAACGCATGAAGAAACTCCATACTGATGGACTTTTGGAGTCACTTGATTATGAATCACTTGGCACTTGCGAACCGTGCCTTATGGGCAAGATGACTAAAACACCGTTCTCCGGTACTGTGGAGAGAGCAACAGATTTATTGGAAATCATACATACCGATGTATGTGGTCCAATGAATGTTGAGGCTCGTGGCGGATATCGTTATTTTCTTACCTTCACTGATGATTTAAGCAGATATGGGTATATCTACTTAATGAAACACAAGTCTGAAACATTTGAAAAGTTCAAAGAATTTCAGAGTGAAGTGGAAAATCATCGTAACAAGAAAATAAAGTTTCTACGATCTGATCGTGGAGGAGAATATTTGAGTTACGAGTTTGGTCTACATTTGAAACAATGCGGAATAGTTTCGCAACTCACGCCACCCGGAACACCACAACGTAATGGTGTGTCCGAACGTCGTAATCGTACTTTACTGGATATGGTGCGATCTATGATGTCTCTTACCGATTTACCGCTATCTTTTTGGGGTTATGCTCTAGAGACGGCCGCATTCACGTTAAATAGGGCACCATCAAAATCCGTTGAGACGACACCTTATGAACTGTGGTTTGGCAAGAAACCAAAGTTGTCATTTCTTAAAGTTTGGGGCTGCGATGCTTATGTGAAAAAGCTTCAACCTGATAAGCTCGAACCCAAATCGGAAAAATGTGTCTTCATAGGATACCCAAAGGAGACTATTGGGTATACCTTCTATCACAGATCCGAAGGCAAAATTTTTGTTGCTAAAGTCGGAAACTTTCTAGAGAAGGAGTTTCTCTCGAAAGAAGTGAGTGGGAGGAAAGTAGAACTTGATGAGATAACAGTATCTACTCCCTTATTGAGAAGTAGTACATCACAGAAATCTGTTTCTGTGACACCTACATCAAATAGGGAAGAAGCTAATGATAATGATCAGGAAACTTCAGATCAAGTTTCTACTGAACTTCGTAGATCAACCAGAGTAAGATCCGCACCAGAGTGGTACGGTAATCCTATTTTGGAAGTCATGTTACTAGACCATGGTGAACCTACGAACTATGAAGAAGCGATGGTGAGCCCAGATTCCGCAAAGTGGCTTGAGGCCATGAAATCTGAGATGGGATCCATGTATGAAAACAAAGTGTGGACTTTGGTTGACTTGCCCGATGATCGGCAAGCAATTGAGAATAAATGGATTTTTAAGAAGAAGACTGACGCTGATGGTAATGTTACTGTCTATAAAGCTCGACTTGTTGCAAAGGGTTTTCGACAAGTTCAAGGAATTGACTACGATGAGACTTTCTCACCCGTAGCGATGCTTAAGTCTGTCCGAATCATGTTAGCAATTGCCGCATTTTATGATTATGAAATTTGGCAAATGGATGTCAAAACTGCATTCCTGAATGGATTTCTGGAAGAAGAGTTGTATATGATGCAACCAGAAGGTTTTGTCGATCCGAAGGGAGCTAACAAAGTGTGCAAGCTCCAGCGATCCATTTATGGACTGGTGCAAGCTTCTCGGAGTTGGAATAAACGCTTTGATAGTGTGATCAAAGCATATGGATTTATACAGACTTTTGGAGAAGCCTGTATTTACAAGAAAGTGAGTGGGAGCTCTGTAGCATTTCTGATATTATATGTGGATGACATATTGCTGATCGGAAATAATATAGAATTTCTGGATAGCATAAAGGGATACTTGAATAAGAGTTTTTCAATGAAAGACCTCGGTGAAGCTGCTTATATATTGGGCATTAAGATCTATAGAGATAGATCAAAACGCTTAATAGGACTTTCACAAAGCACATACCTTGACAAAGTTTTGAAAAAGTTCAAAATGGATCAGGCAAAGAAAGGGTTCTTGCCTGTGGCACAAGGTGTGAAGTTGAGTAAGACTCAATGCCCGACCACCGCAGAAGATAGAGAGGAAATGAAAATTGTTCCCTATGCTTCAGCCATAGGCTCTATCATGTATGCAATGCTGTGTACCAGACCTGATGTGTGCCTTGCTGTGAGTTTAGCAGGAAGGTACCAAAGTAATCCAGGAATGGATCACTGGACAGCGGTCAAGAACATCCTTAAGTACTTAAGAAGGACTAAGGATATGATTCTCATTTATGGAGGTGACAAAGAGCTCGTCGTAAACGGTTATGTCGATGCAAGCTTTGACACTGATCCGGACGATTCTAAATCGCAAACCGGATACGTATTTACATTAAACGGTGGAGCTGTCAGTTGGTGCAGTTCAAAACAAAGCGTCGTGGCGGGATCTACATGTGAAGCTGAGTACATAGCCGCTTCGGAAGCAGCTAATGAAGGAGTCTGGATGAAAGAGTTCATATCCGATCTAGGTGTTGTACCTAGCGTATCGGGTCCAATGAAAATCTTTTGTGACAATACTGGTGCAATTGCCTTAGCAAAGGAATCCAGATTTCACAAAAGAACCAAACACATCAAGAGACGCTTCAACTCCATCCGGGATTTGGTCCAGGTGGGAGACATAGAGATATGCAAGATACATACGGAGCTGAATATTGCAGACCCGTTGACTAAGCCTCTTCCACGAGCAAAACATGATCAGCACCGAGACTCCATGGGTGTTAGAATCATTACTTTGTAATCTAGATTATTGACTCTAGTGCAAGTGGGAGACTGAAGGAAATATGCCCTAGAGGCAATAATAAAGTTATTATTTATTTCCTTATATCATGATAAATGTTTATTATTCATGCTAGAATTGTATTAACTGGAAACATAATACATGTGTGAATACATAAACAAACAGAGTGTCACTAGTATGCCTCTACTTGACTAGCTCATTAATCAAAGATGGTTATGTTTCCTGGCCATGAACAAAGAGTTGTTATTTGATTAACGAGATCACATCATTAGTTGAATGATCTGATTGACATGACCCATTCCATTAGCATAGCACCCGATCGTTTAAGTATGTTGCTATTGCTTTTATCCATGACTTATACATGTTCCTTTAACTATGAGATTATGCAACTCCCGTTTACCGTAGGAACACTTTGTGTGCTACCAAACGTCACAACGTAACTGGGTGATTATAAAGGTGCTCTACAGGTGTCTCCGAAGGTACATGTTGGGTTGGCGTATTTCGAGATTAGGATTTGTCACTCCAATTGTCGGAGAGGTATCTCAGGGCCTTCTCGGTAATACACATCACATAAGCCTTGCAAGCATTGCAACCAATGAGTTAGTTGCGAGATGATGTATTACGGAACGAGAAAAGAGACTTGCCGGTAACGAGATTGAACTAGGTATTGGATACCGACGATCGAATCTCGGGCAAGTAACATACCGATGACAAAGGGAACAAACGTATGTTGTTATGCGGTCTGACCGATAAAGATCTTCGTAGAATATGTAGGAGCCAATATGGGCATCCAGGTCCCGCTATTGGTTATTGACTGGAGACATGTCTCGGTCATGTCTACATTGTTCTCGAACCCGTAGGGTCCGCACGCTTAAGGTTTCGATGACAGTTATATTATGAGTTTATGAGTTTTGATGTACCGAAGGAGTTCGGAGTCCCGGATGAGATCGGGGACGTGACGAGGAGTCTCGAAATGGTCGAGACATAAAGAATTATATATTGGAAGCCTATGTTTGGACATCGGATGCATTCCGGGTGAAATCAGGATTTTACCGGAATACCGGGAGGGTTACCGGAACCCCCCGGAAGCATAATGGGCCAACATGGGCCTTGGAGGAAAGGTGAGAGGGCAGCCCTAGGGGCTGCGCGCCTCCCCCCCCTTCCCTAGTCCTATTAGGACTAGGAGAGGTGGGCGCCCCCTCTCTCTCTTTCTCTCCCCCTTGGAGCAATCCTAGTCCAACTAGGATTGGGGGGGGGGGGAATCCTACTCCCAGAGGGAGTAGGACTCTCCTGGCGCACCAAACCTGGCCGGCCAGCCCCTCCCCCTTGGATCCTTTATATACGGGGGCAGGGGGCACCCCAAAGATACAGAAGTTGATCTACGGATCGTTCCTTAGCCGTGTGCGGTGCCCCCTTCCACCAAATTCCACCTCGATCATATTGTTGCAGTGCTTAGGCGAAGCCCTGCGCCGGTAACACATCAAGATCGTCACCACGCCGTCGTGCTGACGGAACTCTTCCCCGACGCTTTGCTGGATCGGAGCCCGGGGATCGTCATCGAGCTGAACGTGTGCAGAACTCGGAGGTGCCGTACGTTCGGTGCTTAGATCGGTTGGATCGCGAGGAGAACGTACGACTACTTCCTCTACGTACGACTACTTCCTCTACGTTGTGTCAACGCTTCCGCTTCGGTCTACGAGGGTACGTAGACAAACACTCTCCCCTCTCGTTGCTATGCATCACCATGATCTTGCGTGTGCGTAGGAAATTTTTTGAATTTACTGCGTTCCCCAACAAGTAGGGGTACTCTAGTATCCCGAACTTGTGCATGGGCAGTCGCAGCACCCCGCGGCAAGGCCCGCCAGGTGATCACCAAGGCTCTCTATGGTTCCTTTGGAGCCATTCGAGAACAAAGTATTTAAGTCAAGGAGACAAGGCCCCGGCAAGAGGAGCTTGCCGGGAAGGCCATTCAAGGTACAAGACCCCGGCAAGAGGAGCTTGCCGGGAAGCCCAACAAGAGCATCTCAAAGAACCTGCCATAGCACGCCGCGCGTCCCGGCAGGACCCGGCGAGCGACAAGTTCCCGGGTCGACAAGACAACGGCCGCGGCAAGGCACTTGCCGCGGCAGGCAGCCACTCTGTACCCGCGCTCCAGCTCACCCACCTACGTGTCGCTCCGGGACCCTTCCCAGCGTACGTGGCAGGAGGCCGTGCAGCCAGGCGTACACTATGGCATGCAGCGCTGACAGGATCGCCATCGTGGCGAGCGTTGGCGCCCCTGACGGTCCCTTTTCCGCACCGTCTGGGCGACGTAGACGGGCATTTAATGCCTTTGTCCCCTGTCGTCAGGGTTAGGTATGATACACTGTGTAGGTAGCTGTACCTACCGCAACGTATTTACACTTTTGCCCTTACCTACGTTGCCACCTGTTGGAGACCCCTTGAACATATAAAAGGAGGCCCATGCACAACGTAGGGGGGGATCGATCCTCAGAGAAGCGCTCGGTCTCGTTAGCTGCTCGAGTGTACTGTAGCACTCGGCGCTCCCGAGCAAGAACTCAATACAATCCACAAAGCAGCAGTAGGAGTGTTATCTCTCCGGAGAGCTCCGAAGCTGGGTAAAAACCTTCCCCCTCGTGCCTCGCCTCGATCCGCTCTTCGCGCGACCTCCGCCCCCCGCCGAACCGAGAAGGGGCTCCGTCCCCATAGGTGCTCGGGGAGCCCAGGAAAACCCCGGCAGAGGATGATGCAGTGGTGGTCGTCGCAGACGAAGGCGACGTGGTCAACGATGGCGACGGGGGCGTCGCCGATGGCGGCGATGATGCCGATGAAGACGACGACGATGCGAGTGACGCGTCCGCGGGCGACGCAGCGAGCGACATTTCTGGCTAATCCCTTGTTCTCCTGTCATTTCTTCCTGCACAAAAACTCGGGCGTGGCCCTTGGAAACTTGTAAGAGCGTTTTGAGAGGGGAGCCCCTCATGTAAGCAAATTGCAACTTTTACTTCCCATGCAATGTGAGCTTGTGTCCTTGTGAACTTGTGAATCCTGATGCGAGTTTTCTGCCTTGGTTTACCTTAGTCAGTGCCAGCTTTGGGCTGGGCTGCGATGTGTCGAGTTCCTGAGAACCTTGCGGAGCTCGTTGCCCCGTCGGAAGGGGCCCCACGAGAGGTGAGCACCAGTTGCAGTGTTAGTGCACGCTTGGCGTGCGCGTGCTTCGTGCAGTCCCACTCGCGAGGAGCTCGTGAGGGAAAGGCGACGAACATGAGTCCCAGAAAAAACGAGATCCAGAAGGCAAGGAATTGCTCAAACGAGAAAAGGCTCCCCCCGCGCGCATCAATAAAACTCAGCTTCAACTCAAATCCAAATCCAGAAGGCAAAGCTACAACAAGAGAGAGATGCAAAGCAAAAGGCCGTGTTCGGCTCCTAGTCTAGTCTTCTGGTCTTCAAGTCTTCTCACCAGAGCGGAGCTAAGTGCTGTCACTAGGTGTGGGAGGGAGTCCCAGGGCCTGAGGCGGTCACCCCTGAGACTCCGGGGCGTGTACAACCCCAACAAATTATTACGTGAGAGTGTCACGGGCGGCGAGCTTCACAGGCACTGGGCCTTCTTCACAGGTACCGACCTTGCTTCATATCGCCAGACGAGGGCCCCGCCTTGCGCCACACTCGACCTCCTCTGAGCCGACCGGTCACCAGGACGACACAGAGGAGGGAAAGAGGACGCCAGTGGTTCCCTCGGCGACCACAGGTCCTCTGCCGGGGGAAGGGTTGTCGAGGCCTCCCTGGTAGAGGGCCTACCTCCGGACGTCGTCAGGCATCGCGCGCCGCGGGGAGGGGCCTTGCTCCTGGCTCCCTCTCGGTGGCCCCCGGCGTGTCTCCCTTGTTGGAACGGGTGCCGCCGTGCCTGGGTCGTCGATCGACAATGTAACCTGGTTCATTTGTAGTCCATGGTTAGCTTAAGCCTGTTCCTGAGAGACTAGCGGTACCCTGTAGTTGCCGCTGCTGGCGCGATCATTGTGGTTCTCCGTTGGTTCTTGGAAGGCTTCGGCTCCTAGCGCCCCTCTCCCCAATCTTCTCCAATGAATGAGCCGAGGTCGTCCTCTGGTGCGTACCCTTGGTCCATCATGCGGGGCACGTAGGCTTTCGGGGCCGTCACCCCGAACACCTCGCCGTGGTGCCCCACACTCCATGTTGCCCCGCCCACGATGGCGTCCTGGGGATGACAATACGGCATCCGTCCGGGACCATGGGGGGCGACGCTTGCTCGTGCTTGTCGAGGGCGGCTTGGGGGAGTTGGAGCCCCCTACATCGCCGGCCGTGCTGATGTTGATGAAGCTCCCAGGCATAGTTGATGGCGCGCGGATGTGGTGAGGTTCGCCGCGCGGCCCTGCAGTGGCCTGGGGAGGAAGTCAATAGCAGAAGGGTGGTGCTCCCGACGCCGCTGCATCCAGCAGCTCAGCAACACGCTCAAGCAGTGTGTTCCGGCCGCTCTCCATCAGCCTGCATCGCAGCAGCTCCCTTGCCACCGTGAGTGCCGCCCGCATGTTTGCTTGCTCCCGCCGTGAGTGCGGCACCGTCGCTGCGGCGTGACTCGCCGCTCTTGCCGCGGAGTGAGGGTGGATGACACCTGGTCGCGCTGTCCGCGCCTGGCGGAGCTTGGTGGCGCCCGTGCCGCTTGGAGTGCGGGGTCGAGACCTTCATGGGCAGACGGCGCTGTCCGGGCCGGCCAGGCTGCCCAGCGGTCGGAGCCGGCCCTTGGGTCGCCAGACATCGTGGCCGGTGAGCATCGGAGAGCTGACTGGCGGAAGAAGCTCCGGCGCACCCCTACCTGGCGCGCCAAATGTCGGATGTGGGGTTCCGGCAAACCCTTAAGGTTCGAATACTGGGGTGCGCGCGAAGTCTCTCCCTCCTACCGATCTATGCTCTAGCTCGCTAAGATCTCGCAGACGAACTCGACGAACTCGCAACACAGAAAGACACGAGGTTTATACTGGTTCGGGCCACCATTGCGGTGTGATACCCTACTCCAGTGTGGTGGTGGTGGATTGCCTCTTGGGCTGATGATGAACAGTACAAGGGAAGAACAGCCTCCTGAGGTTGAGGAGTTCTTGTGCTTGTGTAGTTGAGGATGATCTGAACTAGTTCAGGATCAGTTTCCTCCTACTGTGGTGGCTAGTCCTATTTATAGAGGCCCTGGTCCTCTTCCCAAATATCGAGCGGGAAGGGAGCCAACAACGGCAGGCAAATTTGAAGGGGGACAGCTAGTACAAGCTATCCTGATAAAAGCGGTCTTCGCCTGCGAAAAGCTCTGGGGTGATGTCGTCTTGGGCTCCACGATGACCTTCGCCTTGCCCTCCTCCTGGTCTTGGTCTCGTTGCACCAATATGGCAACCTTTGCCTGATGCCTCAGTACTCTTCGCCTGCGCTGGCCTCCTTAGCACCAAAGAGGAAATAAGGACACTGCACGCACCGGCGCCCGCCTGGCACCCGCCTGGTACCGTTCGTCATGGCTCATGTCACGAGAGCCTCGTGAGGTTTGCCTTGCCTTGATATCTCCGCTCCTCGTGAGCCTGCCTGGCTAGGCCACTCCGGAGGAGGTCTTGCGTCGTCCGCCTCGCGAGGCTTGGACCCTCGCGAGGGTCTTGGGTGCCTTGTTGACGAAGATGGGTCGTACGGCCTGCTGCTTGGCCACGCTGTGGGCCGCAGGCAGGCAAGTCTGGGGACCCCCGTTCCCCTTCTCAGCTTGTTTCGACACCATGGAGGTGGAGCAGGCGGAGCACAAGTCAGACTGGAAAAGAGAAGCAGAGCCACAAGGAAGCAGGGGAACTGGGGAAGCAAGGCCAGGAGGCGGAAGAATAACTGTGTAGGCCATAGGGGCCGCATAGCCAGGCGGATTCAAAGGCAGCGTGGGGAAGCGGAGACGCCCACGTCCAATCAATCGCCATGCGTCGACCGAGGCCGCATGCTTTAGGGGCCCGCGATGCTCCGAACTTGACCCTTGGCTTCGCCGTGAAGACAAGCCCGAGCGCACCTTGGGCCCGGGGGGCTACTGTCAGTATTCTAGGAACGGGGGTCCCCAGACTTGCCTGCCTGCGGCCCACAGCGTGGCCAAGCAGCAGGCTGTACGGCCCATCTTCGTCAACAAGGCACCCAAGACCCTCGTGAGGGTCCAAGCCTTGTGAGGCGGACTACGCAAGACCTCCTCTGGAGAGGCCTAGCCAGGCAGGCTCACGAGGAGCAGAGATATCAAGGCAAGGCAAACATCATGAGGCTCTCGTGACGTGAGCCATGACGAACGGTACCAGGCGGGTGCCGATGCGCAGTGTCCTTATTTCCTCTTTGGTGCTAAGGAGGCTAGTGCAGGCGAAGAGTACCGAGGCATCAGGCAAAGGTTGCCATATTGGTGCAACGAGACCAAGACCAGGAGGACGGCAAGGCGGAGGTCATCGTGGAGCCCAAGGCGGCGTCACCCCAGAGCTTTTCGCAGGCGAAGACCGCTTTTGTCAGGATAGCTTGTACTAGCTGTCCCCCTTCAAATTTGCCCGCCGTTGTTGGCTCCCTTCCTGCTCGATATTTGGGAAGAGGACCAGGGCCTCTATAAATAGGACTAGCCACCACAGTAGGAGACAACTGATCCCGAACTGGTTCAGATCATCCTCAACTACACAAGCACAAGAACACCTCAACCTCAGGAGGCTGTTCTTCCCTTGTACTGTTCATCATCAGCCCAAGAGGCAGTCCACCACCACCACACTGGAGTAGGGTATTACACCACAATGGTGGCCCGAACCAGTATAAACCTCGTGTCCTTCTGTGTTGAGAGTGCGTTGAGTTCGTCCGCGAGATCTTAGCGAGCTAGGGCGTAGATCGGTAGGAGGGAGATACTTCGCGCGCACCCCAGTGTTCGAACCTTAAGGGTTTGCCGGAACCCCACATCCAACATTTGGCGCGCCAGATAGGGGTGTGCCGGAGCTCCTCTCCACCAACCTGCGCCCCGTGCCGCCGCGCTTCGCTCCCATGGCAGGTGCGCCGCCACCCGCCTCTGCGACCAACACCAGCAGTAGGGATTCTGGGTACCGAGCCTTGGCCCCCGCCCTGCGGCGAGTGCGGTGGCCAGCCAAGTTCAAGCCGGAGATGCCGCCGCGTTACGACGACGCGGCAGAACCGACGCCGTTCCTGCAGGCGTACGAGGAGGCCGTCCTCGATGCTGGAGGCGAGGACAAGATCATGGCCAACCGGTTCCCCATGGCCCTCGCCGGCGAGCCACGCGCCTGGCTGCTCAACCTCTCGGGGTCCATGGTGGCTTCCTCGGAGGAACTCCGCGACCTCTTCACCAAGCGCTACGCGGTGCCGGCGCACCGCGCAGTCGCGTCGCTGCTGGGTGGCTCTCAAGCACCGCCTTCAGATCGCCACGTCAAGCCTTTCTTCCGTCAGATTAGGGCAGCCTCCAAGCGCCCGGGGGCTCCGCCGGGTTGGGCTGCGCCGGAGGCCGACCTCACCTTTGATTCAGAAGACCACCCCGGCTCCACCGGCGGCTCTGGCATGCTCCCAATGCTCTGCACGCCTACCATCTGCAACGTGGCCGTCACCAAGACCCTCATCGACGGCGGTGCCGGCCTCAACTTGCTCTCCGTAGAAGCCTTCAGCCTCCTCCACGTGACGCCCGAGCGGCTCAACCTCAGCAAGCTTTTTTCAGGAGTGGGTGGTGGAGCTGCACACTCTCTGGGGCAGATCCGCCTCCGCGTCACCTTCGGCATGCGCGATAACTACCGCACTGAGCTGGCGGACTTCGACATCGCCCGCATCGGTCTCCCGTACAATGCCATACTCGGGTACCCGGCTCTTGCTCAGTTCATGGCGGCGACTCACCCGGCCTACAACCTCATGAAGATGCCAGGGAGCAAGGGCGTCCTCACCATCAAGGGGGACACTAAGGAGGCAGTGACGACGCTCAGGCTCGCCTTCAAGACCGCGGCAGCAACGCAACCAGCCGGCACCAGTACCCCCGAAGCCAAGGAGACCGCGCCCGCCAAGAAGAAGCAGTTGTTCACCCAAGACAAGGCGGAGACCAAGCAGGTGCCGGTTGACGAGGACGGGTCTTCAGGAGCCACCTTTACCATATGAACCAGCCTAGACCGGAGACAAGAAGAAGCTTTGGTGAGGTTTTTGCGCGCAAACAAGGAGATATTCGCGTGGAATCCCAATCAACTGGTAGGGGTCCCGAGAGAGGTAATCCAGCATCATCTAAGGGTGTGCCCCAACATGCGCCCGGTGAAGCAGCGGGCGAGACGGTAGTCCACTAAGAAGCAGGCCTTCATCGTCCAAGAGACATGCAAGCTGGAGGCGGCTGGTACCATTCGAGAAGTTCGATACCCTAATTGGCTGGCGAACCCCGTCGTAGTACCGAAGAAAGGTGGGAAGGAAGAGATGTGCGTCGACTTCACCAACCTTAAAAAAGCTTGCCCTCAAGATCCGTTCCCCCTTCCGCGCATCGATCAAATCATCGACTCCACCGCCGAGTGCGACTTGCTATGTTTCCTGGATGCGTTCTCCGGATACCATCAAATCAAGATGGTGGTGGAGGATGTGGAGAAGACGGCCTTCCTGACACCATGTGGGGTGTACTGCTACACCTCCATGCCCTTCGGCCTTCGCAACGCGGGCGCAACCTTTCAGCGGCTGATGCACATCGCCTTGGGGCGGCAGCTCGGCAGGAACACAGAGGCCTACGTTGATGACATAGTGGTCAAGTCTCGCGAGGCAAGGACGTTGATTCAAGACTTGGAGGAGACCTTTGAGAGCTTGTGCCGGGTGAACTTGAGGCTTAACCCGGAGAAGTGCGTGTTTGGCGTCCCCTCTGGCGAGCTACTAGGGTTCCACGTATCCCACAGAGGGATTGAGGCGAACCCGGAGAAGATCAAGGCCACCGAAGACATGAGCCCACCACAGACCCTCAAGGAGATGCAAAAGCTGGCAGGGCGGGTGACCGCGTTAGGGCGTTTCATCTCCAAGCTAGGCGAGTGCGCCTTACCCTTATTTAAGCTCATGAAGAAGAAGGGCCCCTTCAAGTGGACCCCAGAGGCCGACCGGGCCTTCCAAGACCTCAAGAAATACCTCACCAGCCCCCGATGATGGTGGCACCACGGCCTCTCGAGCCTCTGGCAATCTACCTTGCCGCCACCCCATACTCCGCCAGCACGACGCTGGTGGCGGTTCGGGAGGAGCGCCAAGACAAGGGTGTGCCACGCCAAACCAGAGCCAACGCAGCGCTGGGTCAGGAAGGCGCATCAGAGCCATCAGCGGCGGAAGACCAAGCTCAGCAGGGCAACATCGCAGAAGCTCCTGAGGACGGTCAGGTCTCAGGAAACCCTCCACCTCAAGATATGCCACAATCTCCGCATGACCCGAGCCTCAACAGTGTGCCAGCCCTCGTCGAGCACCCGGTGTACTTCGTCAGCACCGTACTGCGGGACGCGAGGGCACGCTACCCCATGCTGCAAAAGCTCCTGCTCGCACTCTTGGTGGCCTCGTGCAAGCTGCGACACTACTTCCAGGGCCACCCCATCAAGGTCGTCTCATCTTACCCATTGGAGAGGGTACTTAGGAGCCCAAACTCAGCCGGAAGGGTCGCTGAATGGAACATCGAGCTGCAAGCCTTCCAGCTGGAGTTCAGCACTACCAGGGTCATCAAGGGAGCCGCGCTTGCCGATTTTGTGGCAGAATGGACAGATGCCCCGGCTCATGAGGAAGGAGAAGGTCGGTCCACCTCCCCGGGAAGTGAGGCACCGGATGGCTGGGTCATGCATTTCGATGGCACCTTTGCGCACCAGGGCGCGGGGGCTGGAGCAGTGCTCATCTCACCCACTCAGGACAAGCATTACTACGCCGTGCAACTCTGCTTCCAGCACGATGAGAAGGTCTCCAACAATATCGCAAAATTCAAAGGCCTCATAGCAGGCCTGAAGGCTGCGACGGCTCTGGGGGTGAGGCGCCTTACCGTCAAGGGCGACTCACATCTCCTCGTCAACTTCTCCAACAAAGTGTACGAGTCGAAGGATGAGCACATGGAGGCCTACCTTACGAAGGTGCGCAAGATGGAAAAGCAATTCTCGGGCCTGGAGCTGCAGCACGTGCCCTGGGGCACCAACAAGGAAGCCGACGACATCGCCAAGAGAGCATCCAAGAGGCAACCGCAAGAGCCCGGTGTCTTCAAAGAGCGGCTCTTCAAGCCATCAGCTACGCCACCTCTTTCAAGCATGACTCAGCCTCGAGCTCCCACAGCCCCTGGCCACGGGAGCCCCAGCTTGTGGCCCAACCTCTGAAAAGGAAGAAGACGCGGAGCGTGTGGCCTGATAGGCCATGACATACTGCATTCAAGACGACGAGTTGTACAGGAAACGGCCGAACGACGTCACGCTGCGCTGCATCTCCAGCGATCAAGGAAGGGAGCTCCTGATTGACATACACGGCGGGGACTGTGGACATCACTCATAGTCAAGGACCCTCGTCGGCAAGGCCTTCCGTAGCGGATTCTATTGGCCTACAACACTCAACGATGCAGCTGAGCTGGTGAAGTCCTGTGAAGCTTGCCAATTCCACGCCAAGCAAATCCATCAGCCCGCTCAGGGCCTCCAAACCATTCCGCTCGCGTGGCCGTTCGCGGTCTGGGGGCTGGACATCTTAGGCCCATTCCCATGAGCGCCAGGGGGCTACCATTATCTCTACGTCGCCATCGACAAGTTCACCAAGCGGGCGGAAGTGGAAGCCGTCCATACCATTCCAGCCGGCTCTGCTGTCAAATTCATCAAGGGCCTCGTGAGCCGCTTCGGAGTCCCCAACCGCATCATCACAGATAACGGCTCACAGTTTACTAGTAACCTCTTCTAACCTCTTCCAAACCTACTGTGCTAACCTTGGAACGCAGATCTGCTACGCTTCGGTGGCCCACCCCAGGAGCAATGGTCAGGCCAAACGCGCCAACGCTGAGGTCCTGAGGGGTCTCAAGACCAGGACCTTCAAGAAGAAGCCGGAGGCCTGCGGCAGGGGCTGGCACGACGAACTCTAGTCCGTGCTATGGTCCATCCGTACCACCTCTACCAAGACAACGGGTGAGACTCCGTTCTTCCTCGTCTACGGAGCCGAAGCAGTCCTCCCTCACGAGGTCAAGCATCGCTCCGCGCAGGTCCTGCCGTTCGACGAAACGTAGCAGGACGCCATGCGGGGGATGGATCTCATACTGGGGGAGGAACGCCGACGCGAAGCCGCATTGAGGGCGGCAAGGTACCAACAAGCGCTGTGGCGGTACCACTGCCGCAACATCCGCTCCAGGACGCTCGAGGTGGGTCCTTTCCAGGGAAGGACTGCACAAGCTTTCGCCCATGTGGGAGGGCCCGTTCAGGGTCGTCCATGTATCCAGGCCGGGTGCAGCACGCCTGGAGACGCGGGACGGGATACCCATCTAGAACGCTTGGAACATCTAGCACCTCCGGAAGTTCTATCCATGAAGCAAGGCCCAAAGCCTAAGAAGAAAGGCCCAGAGCCTGTGAAGAAGGCCCGGTGCTTGTGAAGAATCGCCGCCCGTGACACTCTCACGTAATAATGAGTGGGGTTGTACACGCCCTGGAGTCTCAGGAGTGCTGGCCTCAGGCCCTGGGGCTCCCTCCCACGCCTAGTGGACATCACTTAGCTCCGCGCTAGTGAGAAGACTTGAAGACTAGATTAGGTGCCGGACGCGGCTTTTCATTTGCTTTCCGTAGTTGGCTCACTTTTCCTTAATCAGAGTTGCTCTTGGTGTTTGTTGCTGATTTGGTTCCCTAGCCTTTTACCGCTTTTTTCGGCTCTAGTTTCCTAATGTTCTCTCTCTCGCATACCTCGCGAGGGGGCTAGGCAAGTGCCCTTGCGAGGATTTCTCTTCTCTTTGCCTTCTCGCGAGCCACCCTCGTTCGAGCCTGGAAGCTGGCACATCTCTCCTAAATCCGTGCCCCTCGGGTACCGCAATACAAGGCGCGAAGTCAAGGCTTGGGTGGACGACAAATCCTTTAGTGCACCCCCTAACGAATTTTTTGCAGTTTCCGAGCAACGCAGACACCACATGAGGGAAAGGGCGTCCCAAACACACCAGGTTAAGTTATCTTTGCGCAAAACAACAACATGGCATGGGAATGACACACATAGTGCATTAACCAAAGAACCACAGTTCGATACACGCCCCTCTGGGCCCATACTGGTTTCATTTTTCGATGCAGGAAAGAAACAAAAAGCTAAGCAAAGCAGCGTTGTAGCGATCTGCAGAGGCAGGCCCTTGGCGACGCCCCGAGCCTAGCCAGACCCCTCCTCGCGCTTCACGGAGGCGCGACGACGATATGACCCGCTGCCTCCTTCGAAGCGGGCACGGCGGTGCGGCGGCTGGTCGTAGCCACCGTTGCTGGAGATGTCACTGGAGGAAGAGCCGCCGTAGCTGGCGGAGACGCGGTCGCGGCCGAGGGCAGGCTCGCCCTCGTCCTCATCGCGGCCATCGCCAAGGCCGAGCACCTCCACACCGTCGTTCGTCTCAGGGCAGCACCCGGCGCGGCGACCATCTTCCCCGAACACCCTCACATAAAGGGTCAATTCACCATCGTACCTGAAGTGGAGGGTGCACCGCCTGCCCAGGCCGCGCGCGCGGGCAAACGTCTGCCAGCCGCGGGCCAGGGCTATGTTGCCCGCGGCAGAAGTCTCGACAGCAACCCAAGAGGCCCTGCTGCAGCAACCGTCCGCCTGCATCCAGAGCCCGCCCGCACCAGGCCCAAGGTGCGCTCAGGCTTGGCTTCGCGGCAAAGCCAAGGGTCAAGTTCAGAGCATCACGGGCCCCAAAAGCCTGCGGCCTCGGTCGACGTGTGGCGGTTGATTGGACGTGGGCGTCTCCGCTTACCCACGCTGCCTCGGCAACTGCTTGCCCTGACAGAGGCTGGCGCGGGAAGTTCTTTCCTTCATTGCCTCTACCTTGCCTCGCTCCAGATCCCTTTAGTATCAGCTTTTGTTTCCCGCGAAGGATCATGAATCACCCCGTGGGGGACATGTAAGGGTCTGTAATGTCTTTGGTGCTTATCTTCCTTGTTATGAAAAACTTGGTGAGTGCATGTCCCGTTAAGGCTTGGTCTCCCCTTTCTTTCCTCGCGATGGCCTGTCACTACAAAAAAAAATACACTTCCGTGATGATACGTGTTTGTCACAGTAGGTCGCATTTTTTGTCATGCATGTACATCCATGACAAATTTATGACAGAATCAAGATAGTCATACCTGTGCTGTTGTAGAAGTGTTCCATGACATTACCAAAATTATCATCACGGAAGTGTCCACTTCCATGACGATAAATCGCGCGTCACAGAAGTGCTTTCGTCAAGAGTGACCGACACGTGGCATCCACCGTAACGGAACACCGTTAAGCTATCGGGTCGGGTTTTGGATCCGGTAACCCGTTAACAGCCCCGACCAATGGGGATTTTCCATGTGTAAAATCATCATTGGCTGGAGGAGACACGTGTCAGGTCCGCATTGGCACAGATGTCATCCACTCATTGGACATAAGGTGCCTATGATACGTCGACACGTGGCACGGCCCAACAGAGGCCCATTCCTGTGAAAAGGCCGGCAAGTTTGACTTGGTCAAAAGGTGGCAGGCCGGCCCATGTAAAGCCTGTTAACGGCCTGTTCGCATATAGCCCATTTACAGCCCGCTAACCCAAGGCCCGTTATGCCCTATCCGAATTAGGCCCAGTAGCGTCATCTGGGCCACCCAATATGATTCCAGCCCATTTTCACTTCTGGCCCATGTATGGCCCATGACGTCTTTCGGCCCATATGAGGCCCTATGTAACTCCTGGCCATTAACGACCCGTGGTGAAACTGGCCCGTAATGAACAGTGTATCACTTTACACCCATTAACGGCCCGTGGTGAAACTGGCCCGTAATGAACAGTGTATCACTTTTTACCCGTTAATGGCCCGTTATTCCGTTGGGCCGTTTCCAGCCCATGTTATATTTCGGCCTTCTCAGAGCCCATTTATTCTTGGGCTCATTTCCAGCATTCGTTTACTTACGGCCCGTTACTGTCATTTTCTGCTTGTGGGCCAAATTCAGCCTGTGGTTACAGTCGGCCCGTTTGTGGTCCATTAATATGTTGGGCCGTTTTCATAGCGTCATCAAATACGGCCTATTAACGATGGCCCGTTATGGTCGGCCCATGAACGGACGATTCCAATTCTAGCCCGTTTACAGCCATAATGCGGCCTGTTATTGGCCCATGTTTGGCCAATCGATCATACTGCCCATATAAGGCCCATTAATGATACGGCCCGTAGAAGGCTCATTGTTTCTACGGCCCGTAGAAGGCCCACTGTTTCTACGGCCCGTAGAAGGCCCACTGTTTCTATGGCCCGTAGGAGGCCCAGTGTCACTACAATAAATATTAGCCCATGGTTATTGTGGCCTAGTTTTAAAAAATAGGTTATTGCAGCCACTAGCAAACCGCAGAAAAAGAACTGCAATGACCACAAGCAAACAAATAAACAAGACAACAAGGAAATAAATAAGCAAGCAACTTACGCTAGGCTATCACGGCTATCACACATATTACATCCACTGGGCATCAAAGTTCGCCACCAGTGCAAATAAATGCACCGACAAAAGAATATACAAAACTGAGAGCACTTCAGAAGGCACTAGGCCTGGCCAGGTCAGGCCCCCCAAACAGCTGAAGAAGCTGAGTAGACCTCAGTTGTGTCAACGATAGATGCATCAACACTAGATTTAAGGCATGATGGTGCGCACGGCAGTCCTCTGACATCTTCATTGCATCTTTGACTTCAAGTCGGAGCTGAGCTAAAGCAAGCCTTTCCGCTTTAAGTTGAGACTTAAGAAGTCGAACTGATTGAGGCAGCGATTGCATAGAGGTTGTCTCACACCTGCTGGTGAGTAGCTTCAACTCACTGTCTTCATCAAGACAGGACCTTGGGGTCATCTCGCTGTCCTCAAGATGGTTTGGCTCACTATCTTCCATAAAGTTCTACCTGGCGTAAGAGATACGAGTCTGAAAGAGAAACAAGGAGACACGTAACAGGTTTCACAATTATATAAGCAAATAAATGGATCTGTTCTGCATAAGGAACATGTTTTTACAACTACAATTTGAAACTGGTAGTTGTTGCAAACATCCAATCAGATGTAAACAGCAAAGCAAACAGCAATGGAGGAAATGATGCCTATCCAAATCTATACTAGAACAAAGTTTGAAGGCTTGAGAAGGATGAACTTACATTACATGTTAACACGGGCTGGACAAAGCCCTTCTCCATGTTGATGGAAGGATAATTAATAAATTCTCCAAAGAAAATTCTTTATAAGCGTTGCCATTATTCTACATTTTGCAAAGAGTAAATATAGATCAAATAATATTGGAAGAAACAGAGGATAATGAAGCTCAGGTGCAGACTGATGATACATAATCAAATAGCAATTAATTAAGTACAACGTTACAAGGCAAAAGGGAGAGAGGTACTAACAAGAGCAATGCAGAGCCCATTATTGTTTTGAGATCATATGATCCTTTGAGAAAGGAGATTCATCTGAAATTAGTTTTCATACAAGAGAGAAGGTAAGGCACAAGCAGAAATTTAGGAGTTCAAATTTTGAATTGATATCATAGACATTGCCTGACGCTGGGCTCCCAGCAGTTCTAATAGGGGTTTGGCCACTGGAGTAGGGGTAAAGTGTGGTACAGTTGGGCCTGTGTTTTCTGTGGCTGCTGATATATCTGATTTAACAGGTATCACTACCTTTTCCAAATACCTAGTTTGTACTCCTTGAGGATCTGCACTCACCCTCTTCCTTTTGGACATCTATTACAAAAGAACAACATTTGAATGGAAAAACATAGTGTGCCGACACATGGAATAGGTATAGAAAATGGATAGGTATGGCATATACTCATATATGATGCTTAAACTAAGCAGATGGTGTAACAAAGTAGAAGTAATGCAAGAGGTCAGATGCAAAATATGTGCGACCAATACAACTTTGCAAAGCTAGAGCAAGCACCTTGATGGGTGAATAAGATAGGCCATCCTCCACCATGCCAAGTTTGTTAGCCAGTGGATCGTTCCGCAATATTCCTCTCGTGCGCCCATTCTCATATTCATTTTGATAATGTTCAATGTCTGACAAGTATGAAAACATAAAAACAAGTGAGATTTTCTTTGTAATGCAGAAGTGATTCTAATCCAATACTACCTCCCTGTAAACCCCTTTGTGCTATCTACGCAATTCTTTTAAAAGATGCCATGCATGCTGTAATTTGTTGTGTGCATTAATATAATGTGGCCTACTACTCAAAATATGAGAGCTCCAGAAGTGATGACACTTCGCAGATGATAGCTTCAACATATAGTAAAGAAGAACAAGTCGACCTGACCTAACAGATTCAAAATATACTAAGGGAGAACAACTCGACCTAACCAGTCATCCGCAAGAGAAGAGTATCATCTTAAAGAAGAGCAGAAGAGCAAGCAGATTGAAGATATTACAAGTCTTTCAATACAATGTCGGTTGGCCACCCATGATGAACCAAAGCGCATAGAGAAATACTATTCTTTCCAGTCTCTCCATATGTGGCTCACATGCATTTCGAAACTAAAGTAGGAACATTTATCTAACCAATTAAACATCTCTCAGTTTTACTAATATCAGATATGAATTTGTACAACTAAGCTTGTTTAGCTCGATGGGTGGAGCAGTGCTATTACGACACGAACCACGTAGGCTGATTGCGGTCATCATAAAATGGGGAAAACAAAAGCATGATAAGTACAGTGTTGACCGTGGCAGTGGGATGGCAGATCTGAAGCTACAAACTGCGCAAAGGGTAGTTAGCAACCGATGTTTGCTTTGAAATAACAACTAAGATTTGGTATGGACAAGAAAGTACGGTCAACAAGTGACAAAGAAATGCAAATATGTCGTCTCTCTATATGTCGCGACATGCATTTGGAAACTCAAGTGGGACCTTTAGCTAACCAATTAAATGTGTCGGTTAGCTAATATCAGTATCATATCACAATCATATTTGAACAACTAAGCTTTCGAATTCTGACTGTTGTGCTGTCTAGCTTGAAGTGTGGAGTAATGCTAGTACGACAGAAAGCACCTACGCAGATCGTAGTAGAGTAGATAAAAGGGGAAAACCCTAAGCATCAAGAGAAAAACAGGAAAGTGGAACTACCTGGACCAGTGGGTGGCCCACATGCTTTTTGAAACGAATATAGGAACATTAGGTGACCAATTAAACGTTCTCTATTTTAGTGATATGAGCATCATATCAGATTCGTATTTCAACACGTAAGCTTTGGGTTGAGGTCTTGAGGAGCAATGCTAGCACGACACGAAGCACCTACGATGATGGTAGTGAATATAAAGGGGGGAAACCATAAGCTTTACGAGTATAGTGCTCGTGCCATGGCGGATCTGAAGGTGCAAACCGGGCAAAGCTACTTTGCAACCAATGTTTGCTTTCAACTAGCCACTACGATTTGGTACGGACAATAAAAGTACAGTAAACAAATTACGATCTATTTTCCGGGTGAGATCAATAACTTAAGCACATATGGAAGAGTACCACCTCTCTTGCGATGTCGTGTAGGCCTATGCTGATACGTTGAGGGTGTTGCGGGTGCGATGGCTGTCGGCGGCGGGGAAGAAGACTTTAGACGGCAGACGGCCGGGTCGGGGGATATATCCTGTTGCCGTGGACGAGGTGGTCGTAGGAGCAGCAACGGCAAGGTGGACGACGGCGCCGATGAAGTGAGAGGAGGCGATGAAAGGATCCTGGTCCAGCACCGTGGATGAGAGACGTCCATCTCTTGCAGTGGACGACGGGGTAGGGGTAGCGGCTCCGGCAAGGTGGAGGATGGGGTGGTGGACGGAGGAGGCTGGTCAAGAGTTATGCGTAGAGTAAATAGAATCGGAGGGAGTATATCTGCTTCCCTCTATTTTTATGCTTGTTCGAGGTGCCAGCCCCAAAAGAACAAATATTTTGCTTGATGTGGTTCGCAGCTCCATAATTAATAGAAGCATCAAATTAGTCATGCAACTTGGGAAGATCAAGAACACACAAACAAGTAATGAACAGAGGCTCGGAGCAGTGATGTAATAGCTAGCATCAGAAAATGTAGGGTAAAACGAACAAAAAGCAGCGGAACCACACATGCTGGTTTGCTGATGTGTAATTAAGCATAGAGAACATTAAGCAGTCTGATGGAACCAACAGGTGGCATCAGAACAAAACTAAAGCATATTAACTATATGTGCACTGGTATGTAATTTAGCACATGTGACATGTTCACTGCCAGAAGTATGGCCCTACAGGTGCAAGCAGAATAACGCGTCTCATGAAAAATTGAATGATGCCCTCAAGAAATTCAAAGGTGCGGTGGTTATGCTAGGAAAGTGAACGTAGGCGCCGGCCGTTGGATAATAGTACCTGATTCTCAGCGGCGTATGGGTATCGTTGTCATACTTGATAGCTAAGGATCGTCGATGGTGCTCGTGTCGCGGTTGAGTTTGGGCCGGCTATCGCCGTCGCTGAAGCGGCTCCAGTGCTACGGTTGTGGCGCCTGTCGACATACAAGAAAGCTCATCTGTGGTAAGTGAACAGTTGCACGATAAAGAGAAAAACCGAAGGAGTACAAATTGAAATAACCTGATGAGGCTGCGGCGTCGGTAAAGCAGGGCCGGTGGAGTTGAATATAGCGTCCGTGGAGCGGGTCCGGTGCAGTGGACGAAGGCTTCGGCGGGCGCGTTGTACAGTGCTTTCGGTGAGGCGGATCTGTTGCGGTGGACGAGGGCTTGTATGAAGGGCCAGCGAAGGGGCGGACGAGGGAGTCAGTGAAGGGCCTACGCTGTGGTGGACGAGGGCGCCGGTTAAGCAGATCCGATGCGGTGGACCATGATGGTGGTCAAGGAGATCTGGAGCGGTGGACAAGCCAGTCGCCGAAGCGGCTCCGGTGAAGTGGTGAGTTGGCAGTTGGGGGTTCCAAGGTGCGGAAGGTAGATCCGGCGAGGTGTGAGGTCCACCGCTGCGGCGGAGGACTAGAGTCGGCGGCTTGCCGTGGTTGGGGGGGTCGGGGAGGGGAAGGGGAGGGGCTCTGGGGAAGAATGTTGGGGGCAAAGAGGGGAAAACAATGGAGTTACCAAAGCAGCCCTTTTTCGTTCATGTGGCAGGGGTAAAACAGGAATATCGCAGGGCTAAACTTTCGGGTGCGTGATATTTCGATGTGAGCGGGAAGTTTGAAAGCTTTTGGCGCCTAAAATTATAAGTATTCTGCTCTCGTACGGCCGACTATGATATCATGGCCGACAATTTGTTTGTTTTGCACGCAAAAAAATGTGCAAGTTTTGAAAATCAATGTCTCCAACTCGGAACTTAGATTGTCCATTTAATTCAAATATGGATCATTGAGCTACTACAAGCAAATACCATTATACGGTCCAATTCAAATGAAATTCCAAATGTGTTTATCCTAAATATGATGACAAAAGCAAAAATGTGTATGCGTATGAATGAAGTGGATGATTATAAAGTTTGAACATGCCTGTATGTGTATATCTCTAGGTTTGATATATGAACTTTAAATCACGAAATCCTGGCTTAAAAAATGTACCTCCGTTTAAATGAATTACAAAAGCTAATGATGGAGTCGAATTCCAAAATTCCAATCTTAGGTTTGTAATTCTGGTACATCAAGGTATATCACGCATGTTCAAAAGTATCGTTATCTCATTGTACAAACTGTGAAACAAATTGATCAACCATGAGTGCACAATATCTCAATTACGCTAAAGTCCCTCAAATATAGACACCTCACTCTTTATCTGAAGTCAGCCCCCCCCACCACCACACACACACATAGAGAAGTCGTTCTCTCCCCCAAACACCAACACACGAGCACATTAACACCCCTCTCTCTTGTAAAGTCCGGACCCCAACATAGGTCTCTATCACTTTGTCTCTCGGGCATGCACACATCTCTTCCCTCGCTCTCTAGGTCTCCCGCTATCTCTCTTACCCAAGCACACACACTATGTAGAGTGTATATTTCCCATACACACAAAACGTCGCCCCCAAACGTCTATCTCCCTAGTTATGTGGTTCTCGCGCACTCACCTCACACACCACCCCCACTGCAAACAAACACATTTTGTCTCCTTGTGCACCACTCTCCTCTTTCTATCTCTCCCACATGCGGACCCGCCCCAGCTCCTTCCCTGTATACATATATGTCGTGACTCTTTGCATAGCTCCCTAATGTATAATCGTTCTTGATTTCGCACATTGTTCTCTACACCATCTATTCTAGATCTTTGATGAAGTCCCTATCACACACATGATGACTCGCTTCCCTTGCGTCTCCATTCATAGGCCAATTTCGGACAACATCAACATTGTCTCCCTATCTATACGCCATTTATGGACACAAACGACCCCTCTCTTCCTCTCTCTCTCTCTCTCTCTCTCTCTCTCTCTCTCTCTCTCTCCGTCGCTAGCTCTCTCTTTCTCTCGCTCTCACACCCCTCACCCACACACACACTCGATGTCTCTTCCAAATAGTCTGCTCCCCCCCCCGCCCGCACCCGTGCTATCTCGCTACTACACATGTCACACCATTCCCCCTTCCCTTATACTAGGTTTACATCATCAGTGGTCTCTCTACTCCACATACACTCTCTCCCTCTCACACACAAACGCGTGCACAAACACACAAACACGCACAAACACCCATTTATCTGGATCCTCATCTCTCCTCATGTCCACATGTGTATCTCACACACTCACTCTCTAACTATGTATATGTGTCTCCACGTTACACAACACAAAGCCCCATGTACATGTCTCTCTCTATCCTCCACACACATAGACACAAAGAATCTGTTATCATTGCCTCAGTCTCTAACATATAACACATGCTCTCTCTCTCTCTCTCTCTCTCTCTCTCTCTCTCTCTCTCTCTCGCAAACACGCTCAACAAGGGTTTCCCCATGAATAACTTACCGTCTATTCATCAATAGTCGTGGCAGTACGGCGAACACGAGACGCGAAAAAGAATAAATCTACACGTGCTTAGACCACCTAGTATGACTACTAGGACTAGAGCAAGCCAAAAAGTGTGCCGCCGTCACCCCTTCCTTGTCGGCGACGGGAAAATCTTTGTTTTACACAGTCGAGAAGTCATTGTGCTAAGGCCCCACATGCCGAGGCATTGAATAGAATGTAGATGCTAGTTTACGGAAGCAAGTATCGATAATACGTTTGTATCTCCATACTTATATTTCTTCTCTTATAAAAAACTGAGTTGGTGATGATGGTACGTGTGCCATCTTGCAATATAGACCGTCCGATCTATATCTGACAGATGGAAATTAAACTAAAAGATACCCGCACCCCTCTCCAAATTTGCAGACAAGGCCTTCCCTCATTCATCCTTATCTCCAACAAACCTCATTGTTGAGCAATTAAGAAAGGAAGCCTCTGTAACAAACTGGCCTGGTGGCCGCTGCTGGTGTCGTGAATCCCCATGCCTCCGCTCAGTCCGACCACCAACCACCACCACACCCCACTCCTCTTCACCTTATCTCATATTTCTCGAGATATCATTAGTTTTTACACATGGGATTACTCCCGCAAGGGTCAATCACAACAAGTGTTTTATAAAAAAATGCATCTTGATGTTCCGTGCAATGCACGAATCTTGCTAGTACTCCTACACAAGAATAAGTTGGTGATGCTGGTGTGTCTGCCATCCGTCGTTTCTGACCATTAGATCTAAATCTAACGATTGTGAGGTAAGTTGTTGCCTTTTCTCACCAACATCCCACTTGTCTACCAATTTGCAGAAAAACCCATAATTAGTATCTTAAAACCAACCACATCTCTCCCTGACCTCACCAAAATAGCCCAAGGAATATATTCTAATTGAAACATAATATATCTCTAGTGACATATGTATATCAAAATTAGGGTGTTTTGTACCAAGTTTGTGAATAAGTATTATTCTAATTATGATTCGTTGCAACGGACATGAACATTGCTAGTATTTCCAACCATGCATTTTTTCCTAGTATTCCATAGTTTCGAGTTTTCCATCAAGATATTAGTCACTCATGGTTGATATTTACTTTCAATCATGTACACATATGCACTATGTGACTAGCCTTGCTTATTGGCTTCCAAAGCATAACTTTCACTCCTACTTACAATATGTAGAGTATTTAACAAAAAACTACCACTTTCAACCAGCCCTAGGAAGAATCTATTATACAAAAAATAGCAAAAAACATACCTAAAATTTCTTAATCCACGCCAAAAACTACCTAGTACTCCTACCGATTAGGCTCGTTTAAACCCATTTATGACAGGGTTGGCCCACACGTCCGTGCTGACGAGGTAGTTTAAACCAACACATTTTGTTTGACTGTTGACACGAAGGACCCACATCTGACCTTCTATCCTGTTATTCCCCCTCAAATCATTATTTTTCCTGAACATTACTTCAAACAGTACTGATGCATGTTCGTCGGTGGCGCCGGTGATGAGCGAGTTGGCCGCCGCTCCGCCGGACGGGCCGGACGCCGCGCTGGCCTCTGCACGGGTTGGCAGGCTGGCCTGAGCGTGACTCACGAGCGAGCAAGCCGTCGCGCTGGCCTTTGCTCGAGCCAGATGGTTGGCCCTAGCGCGGCGCGCGCGAGCAAGCCACCGCGCTGTCGTGCCAATCTAGCTAGCAAACCTTGCAGACAAGTAGCTGGACGGAGCTATCTTGGCTAGCTAGCGGCCGCGAGCGCCGGACGGAGCTGGCATCCGGGCTGCCGCAACATGGGCTCCGCACCGGCGACGGTTTTGACCTCGCCTTTTGCCGGCGGTGGTAGCTGCGTCCCATGGCCGAGGATGACTAGGTGGACAGGCCGGAGGTAGGAGGTCACTCGAGGATTTTTGTTGGTAAGAGCATGTACAATGGTTGATAAGGTAGTCTTATCTTAAGTCTGCCACGTATGCAAGTGGTAGTAGTTTCTTGGCATTTTAGTGGTTTCTTGCATTATTAGAGCAAGTACAATAGAGCTGAGTCAGCGCGCTATAAGAAATAAACTAGTATATTTCTGCTTAGTTGGAGGAAAGAGAAGAGGAGAGAGAAGGTAAGCGGGCTCTTCATGAAGAGCCAGGTCTAGGACGTGCTCCTAGGCACTTTGTGAGAATGAGAAGTGGGCCACATAATAAAAAGGTAGTACACTCTTTTGATCTATTATTGTAGATGTTGGCTATAAGATGGGTTGTAGATGACATGGCACTGGCTTATAGCCAGCAGCTGGCTATACGACCTCCCCCAATGCAAAGGTGCTTAGATGAGGTGCTAAGCATATTAAATGCCTTAGCAACTCAAATCCACAGTGCAAAGGTGCTAAGCTTTTGGGTGCTAAGCTTCGTGCATTTAATTCGTTGTAGACTCAGAATTGTGCTTCCACCTAGGTACACGTGCTTAGCACCGTTTCTTTCTGGGGTCACCATACTACTCTCTCCCTTCTTAACTAGCATGCCACATCATATTTTTTGCTTAGTTGGTAACCTTAGCACCTGTACAAGGTGGAGCATTGGGAGGGGCCTACTATTAACCATGCTCTTAGGCTGCTCATAGTGGGAGTAACATAGCAAGTAACATAACACATCCCAAGAAAAATTTGCTTACATGGCATGTATTTAATGAGGAGAGAGATGGTTGGAGTAACATAATATGTTACTGTAACATAACACATCCCAAGGCAAAATGAGTCTACATTTTAATAAATGATGGTTTGCATGATACTACATACATGTTACTCCCCACTGTGCATATGTTACTAGTCTAAGTTACTCCCCACTATGACCAGCCTTAGGGGTTTCTTGTAAGGAACAATGTACGTACTACTAGCGACAAAAGGCGATTCTAGGTTGCGTTGTACTCCAACGAGTACTACTAGTGGTCGCGGGAGTGTATACCTTGTTTTGTGGGTTCGATCCCGGCCGAACGCATGACAGACTTTTTAAAAAAAATAGAACTACTACACTTTGCTGCGAGCCAATATTTTACACGGGTAGTTTGAGTTTTGAAGTCAAACGGACGTGCGGCCCCACAATCTTGGTGCACTGGATAGCCTAGCCACGTGAACGGGTTTTCCTTCCCAGCATCCCGTGGCTCGCGTGCTCGCCCTAGCCGCTCCTCGCTTGCAGCTTCCTCATCAGCTAGTGCATATTTAAACTAGCGCCTCCTAATTAAGCCCGAGGAGCCGGAAAAGCTTGGCGGGGCATTGGGAACTGTGCAATATGGCTCTATACATAAAGTGCTCTACTACTACTCTGTAGCTTGTGGCGTTGCACGCATGGACTTCACTCCATTATCGGCTCTACTATAAAAGAAATTCCTCTTGACGTGTTTTTTTTAAACGGAGGCAAAAGGTTTGCTTCATCTCATTCATAAAGAAGGAACTACTAACAAAGTTCAACGAGATCCATTACACCTCCACAAATGGAAGCGAAAAGCCTAGTCTCGCTGTATCAAATAACTCAAATGTTCTGCCCCCGCAGTAACCCTCGCTGATAAACAGGCTGCTAGTGTGTGCATGAGAGGAGCAGCTGAGTAGGCCAGCTACGTGAGAGGAGCGGCTGAATAGAGCACCGAGAGTACCCAGTAGGCCACTACGCAGATGTACTTCCCCTGCATTGATAGTACATCGATGGTTCTAGAGAACAGTAGTACCCTCCACTTCCAACTGTAGCTCCTTGGCCCTGAGATTCAAGAGTTCAAAACTGGTGCACTATACTAGACTAGACTAGAAGTACAGTACATCGCACTACTAGTTGAGAAAAGTAGTACTAGTACAACTATAGTACGAGTACGTACTCCTCCATCACATAATGTAAGACGTTTTTTGACACTAGTTGGCGTGTACAAAAAATGGCAAAAACATACCCAAAATTTCTTAATCCACGCCAAAAACTACTACCTAGTGCCAAAAATTTCATACTAGTGCTATTATTTATAGTATAATGCAATCCCATAACGTTCCATAATGCTAGTACTAGTAGTAAATAATAGCCTCACCCCTTCGCTGAGGAACGATCTACAGTTGGAAGGGACGAGGCCCTGCGGTTACTACGCTCTTATCTCCTCCTCGCCAGTTCCCCTCCCCCCGAAGAGAAGGCAGTTCGTCGCTGCTCCCATGGATTCGCCAGGCGGTTCTCCTCCTCGTCGGGGCTGGGAGACCTTGGACGACGATCCTCTGGGAGAAATCGCACGCCGCTCCAACGTCCTCACCGCCGCAAGACTCGGTGCTTCCTGCACCAACTTTTTCAAGACGCTGCTTAAACAGGCTTGGGAAAAGGTCATGCTTGTTGGTCTTCCATGCGTCCTCGAGGAGAAGGTTCTTCTATGGGACAATCCTTCGAATAGTCCACCGCTCCCTGGCCATGGTTGCACGTTGACTCCGCTAGTTGCCGATGTTGAGAGGTAGTCGGATTTTGTCCGATGAGCAGGTCAGTAATGGAGTTTGATCATGTAGTACTTAGTTATTACATTTCCATCCCGTAATTTCTCCGCTGCCCACCGTCTTATATATAGGTCTGGGTCGGTGCCAACAAAGATTGGCTTGCATACCTTCGGCCGGATACCACCATGATTTTGCACAACATCCACAGCAGTGTGGTCGTTCCGGTAGACCCCTTCTCCACCATTGGGATCGGCCTTCTGAACTGGCTGGGCAAGAATACGTATGATGATGCCTACATGAGATTGAAGAAGATAGCAATTGCGGACCCGCCGACAAAGCGACATGGCTATGACGATTACTATCTCATCGCGGTGTTCGACATAAGGATTGCCATCAATGCAAGAGGCAGTAATGGCAGTGGCTGGTGCATGTTGGCGGCGGCAGATTTGTACCCCTACACGTTTGAAGACGATGTGCGCCATCTAGGCCGCATCTTCGCGGTGACAAGCCAGGGGACTTGTTTCATCTGGTTGCCATCCTATGGTACGGGAGATTACTAACGGAATGCACAAACCACCATTTGCATCCCTAACGGTACTCCATTATTTTGCAGGGACCAGTCATCCCCCGATCAAAATAAGATCGTCGATCCTGGATGTGCATTTGCATCCACGATTCGGTCTAACCTGGAACCTTGTAGCTGACTTTGGCATATTGGGATCAACTATCTTAACAGTCGTTACCCATGGTACCACTGATGTGCAACATGGTCACACAATCTACCACGACCGGACTGTCACCATCTACCCAGGTATTCCATTTTTTAACCCTCTCGCCTTCTCTTTCATTGTTGTACTAGTAGTATACTTTGTAGTACTAGTAGGAGTACTTTTTACCTTGGAGGACGCGTATAGCTAGCTAGGCCCTTGAAGACTTGAACCCACTAGCTGCTACCATTTTTGTTTTTCCATGTCTTACTATCTCATCCATGTAGCCAAGAGTGGCTATATATAATAAGCCGGTTATTTTACTTCCTCTATACCGGAGTAGTACTATTTGCTGCACAGTAATACTGACCGCCATATTTGAGCACAACATTATTATGCATGGACCTTGACTATGTACGTCACCATGTGTCCAGATCTGGGATGTCGCGTGTACCAGATGAACGGCGCCGAGTTCGACCCCCGTGATGCTACGTGGGTGCCGAGGAACACTCTTGGAGAGTACTCGCTTTTCATCAGGGACAGCTACCCCATTGTGAAGCGGATGCCACCTTCCGTGCACGACACGGAAGGCCTGCCGTTCGTTAAGCATGGTTGTGTCTTCAGTGTGCACCGCCGGATGAACGACATGCTGGGACACGCTATCCCTGATTTATGCCGCTTCAGCTTGGATGAGTCTCCATCGTGTGGAACCAGACTAGAAAGCTGCGACAATGATTCCCGTTGCCCACCGCTATGGATCATGCCATCCATGAAGAACACCTGGGACTGGAACCTAGAGGAGGACATGTAGCCCATCTAACGTGTAAGTGGAGTACGGTAATTGTGAACGGTAGCACTGTGAATATATGTAGACTAGTCGTGCACAAATTTATCACATGAGTTGGAGATGAACTTGTGTGGCATACTGGCATTTGTCCTTTAGAATTTATTACTAGTAAATGTGTTATGTGTACGTGCAACTTGTGTGGTTGTTGCACGGGCTCCAACACGCTCTTTGAGAAAAAAAGGTGGCACAACTTTGGATATACGTGATGTGGCGGCATCATACAGTAGCATCGTTCGCTATAGTTGTAGTACACTCCTACTAGGACGACAACTCCTATAAAACCTTGCGCTTGGCTCTTTGCCTCTTCGGGAGGTTCAATAGTTCATACTCGTGTGAACCTCGCACTTGGCTCTTCGCCTCTTCGGAAGGTCCAACAATGATGATACTACAATACAATATGCTTCTGGCAATCTGACACCGATTGAACTGTTGCACGTCTACCGCGAGGACGAGGGCGAGGGAGAGGGAGAGGGCGAGGGCGCTGTAGTCAAAACCCTCTCCTTGTCCTGCGAACCACTGCGCGCGTGGGCGAGGGAGAGGCGTATAGTAAGCATGCTTCTCTTCGTTCGGCGAGTTGACGGGACACATCAAAGTAGTACTAGTACTAGTAGTAGTAGTCTATAATGCATCCTTTCCGATTAATATGGCTTAATTTGAAACGAGAAAAATACACTGGCGGTCAACGTATGTAACAATACGCTCTTTACGGTCACTATATATAGTTTTGCGGTGATTATACGATCACTAGCTCATCGTAGAGCACCGTATTGCACCCTACTGACCGGCCACATAGTCGACGTGGCACTTTGTTGACTGGTTAAATTTTCACCTGGTTTCTGGGTCCCACCTGTCAGTTGGCAGAGCAAAGAAATCAGTTAAACAAAACTTTACGCAGGCGCGACACGAGTCCAACCCTTGCGCGCGAACCGCCCTGGCTGTGTATGTGAGTGCATGCACGTGTCCTCCCTCGGTCTTCCAACAAAGAGTGTACTACATGATGTACATCTACACTTCCAATGCATTTAGCCTTTAATCTAAATCGATGTTGATTGACTAATGCACCAACTTGTGTTGTAGGTATAGGCTACATGCATGTCTATCCTTAATTACGGCATGCAACGGCCTTCATTTAATCTTCTTATCTCAATGGTCGCATCACACATAAGTCTGCTACTTGTGGGCGTTAATTATGCCCTGGTCAATGTGTAAATCTCTAAATGTACAGTCTTTCACGGACGTAGGGAGTAGGTTGAGCACTTGAGCGTGAGCGTGTGTGTTGCGTCGTGTGTTGTGTGCCGCATGGGTGCGTGAGTGTTGCGTGCGTCCATGTGTACGTGTGAGTGTTGCATGTTGCATTCATGCATGCATGGGGATTACTCCCTCCCTTTGACATGTTCATATTTGAAGCTTCCTCTGTTCCCTCCATATGGTGATACTCCCTCTGTTCCCAAATAGTACGGAGTAAAAGCCTCCCTCTGTTCCCAAATACGGAGTATTTGTCTTTCTACAGATTTCAACAAGTGACTAGGTACGGAGCAAAATGAGTGAAGTGAGCGTAGAGGCATAGGGATACTGTAGAAAGGAAGTCCTCGTGATCCATTATTCCCCATCTCGGTCAGAGAGAACTATTCAACTAGTCTTCGCAGTGAAGTGACAATACACGCAACAGCAGCAGATGGGACACGTAATTAATAAGCTGAACCAGCGTGTTGGTGTTACTAAATCAGCCTTACCCAGTACTGCCATCATGTTTGCCAGTAGAGCACGCTTCCGCAAATACGCCTACACACCTCTCTCCTCCATTACTGACATATGGGCCCTGTTGTGGTAGACCCACATGTCATCGGTGTAACTATTTACACTCCAAAGGACGGTATATCCTGGTAGTAGTACTAGTAGAATTGAGATTGAATGCACTTTCTTCCCCGTCTTCCACTCTTCTTCATCCTCTCTTCTTCCTCCTCTATTCTTCCTCCTCTCTTCCCCATCATCGGCCTCACACCATTTACCCCCGCTCACTGCTCGCCCGCCCGCACCATCTTCCTTGGTAGCTCACGCGTACCATATCCCCCCGCTCACTGCTCGACCACACGAGGAGAAGCTTCTTCGCTCGCCCGCCCGAATCCACTTCCCCGCTGGCTCGCAGGCACCGAAAACCCCAATTGCAGAATCGACTGACATGCAGAGCCGCGATTGGAATTCCCTCCCCGATGTTCTCTTGGAGCAGATCTGTAGTCGTATGGACCTACTCAACACCGTCCGTCTGGCCGCATGCTTGGTGTCTTTGTACCATCTACTCGTCTGCAACCGGCCGGCTCTTTTCAAGACACCCTGCTTGTTGATGCCCGATCCTCGCAGGTGGCCCAGACACCGACTTGACGATCCTACGGAGGTTGACGTGGTGCCCCTCGACATGCTACCACTACCCTTCCACATGTCCTTCATGCGCGGCCACTACTGGGTGGGCATGAAGGCCAACTGGATCGTCCACATCCACCACACCGGTAGTCTGTGGCATCTCATGGATATCTACACCCAGTGAGAGATCACCCTTCCATCGTTGGATACCGCCACCATCGAGCCTCGCGGCCCGCCGGACACTCCTGCCTACTACGCACGAGACGCGTCAAGCTTTGCTCGGCCTCTGTTTGCAGAAAGTTGTAATCTGCAAAGTGCCCACACCATCAGAAGACTACATGGATTACAAGCTCATTGCCTTGTTCAACATGGGATTAGTCTATCTGGAATCCGGTCGCCATACATGGTTATGGCTCATCATCAATCCTGTTGAGGCAACATTTCTGTCTGATGCTATAGTGCATGATGGCATCGTTTACGCGGTCGACGCACAGATTGGCTGCCTATACTGGTGGAATCTATCGTCGTGTAATTGTTCTATCTCATCTCATCTTTACCTTATGAATACGACTGCCTGTTCATTTGTTACACATTTAGAATGCATAGCATGTCTATAACCACATCATTGCTATGTGTTCCTCTCATTTCCTAGATTTTTATGACCACACATGTTATTGTTAGAGTTGATATGAGAACAATTGGCATCTAATGATTGTTAGAATACATATTATGAGCATAACATCATGATTGCTATATGTTACTCTCGTTTACAAGATTTTTATAACAACGCATGTTATTGCTTAGAGTTGATATGAGAACAGTAGTAGTAAGTGCTATGGTAGAATATGAGTAGGCGTTGTCAGGGAGATTGGATCATTTGCCACACTTTATTTGGGGAGTTGATGATTTGCCCTGCTTTAGTTAGAGTTAGATCATTTGCCCCGTTTTTCTTTAATCTTTTGATCATTTGCCCCAGTTTCTGTTTTAATGAATTCTTGGTTTGTTTAATTCAAAAAATTGATGTGGAATGGCCTTTATGCCCCTATGACAGTTTTGCAGTTTCTCTGCCTAATCTTCTCTACTTGGTATGACCCCAGCAGATCAATCAATCCATTCACGACTTGTATCCCATCCTTGTGTTCCTGTGTTAGTTGGAGTTGAAGTTGCCGTGCCGTGCCCTGCTCGCCGGAGTCGCTGTAGTCACCTTGGTCACCGAAATCGCCGCTCAGGCCATCACTGATCTGCCTCTTGCTCCAGCTCGAGGTCAGCGCCGCCGCTGCTCCCATACACTCCAGCAGCAACTCTGTTGGAATTAACCACGCGTCCATGTCCGGCTTGGACATGAAGCTAGCTACTACGTACATCCTATGTATCCCCTTGTAACCAAATACAGAGTATTAGATCGGAGAAATAAGATAACTGGATTGGTGTTCTGTGTTTTCGCGTGAGTGTCTTGTCCGTTCCTCCGCCGGCGGGTCGCATACGTACGTGAGCTACGTGAGTAGCCTCCAAGAAAATCCATCCACCTGCCTAGCTGCTTCAAAGCCAGCTTCTACATGACTTGCCCTGCCTATGAAAAGCATCGGTTGAGTCAGCTTTGCATGTAGTGTTTGCCCTTTGCGGCTTTGCCGGAGAGTACACGGCGAGCCGCCGTGTCAGGAACAACGCCCCTGGTTGCAGCTTGCCCCCCGCCCCCCTCCTCTGCTCCCAGCGTACGAGGAGAAGAGAAAACATGAAGAACAGTGGTCGTAGTTCGAGCAGGTAGAGGGGCATAAAGGTCATTCCGCATCAATTTTCTAAATTAAACAAATCAAGAATTCATTGAAACAGAAATTAGGGCAAATAATCAAAAGATTAAAGAAAAATGGGGCAAATGATCTAACTGTAACTAAAGCAGGGCAAATCATCAACTCCTCAAATAAAGTGTGGCAAATGATCCAATCTCCCGCGTTGTCATAGCTGTTCTCCTCTCATAGTTACATGATGTTTGAACCATGACATATTGCTAGAATATGAAAGCCATTGGCTTATTTTTTTAACTTCGGGTATGATTATGACCACGGCATTGCAATTCTCTGTCTGTGATATGTGTCACTGTTATAATAATCTTAATTCCACACATACTCTAAACATGATTGTTTATTTTTGTCCTTTTGGTCTCCAATTTGAATTGTTGCAGCAGACGCAAATGCGCCGGCCTTCATGATTCCAGGACCTGGAATCATACCAGCCGATGGGTGGTGGTTTATCGCTCGTTCAGCTGACGGCGGTCATTTGATGCTCATTCGCACGTACCAAATTGACCAAACCATTACATCAAACCACATGCAGTACAATGCGTGGGGCATTCGTGACATTGATGGCTATGGCTGCTTCGTGTTCGAGAAAGATCCCAGCTCCGTTGGGCCAGGCGTATTCAACTGGAGGTGGGTTTACAGCCTCGGCAACCACTCCTTATTCCTCGGGCTCAATTATCCGATCATCCAACCAATCATCGATCATATCCCCGGCGATGATTACTGTGCTATGCAACTTCCATTCGCGATGGGGGGTTGTGTTTACACATCATACATGGGTTTCATGAATCACCATATCCAGAGATTCGTCAACACAGCTTGTTGCCAGATAATCTTCAGTGTGTGAAAGGCATCAAGCTTCCATGCGATGGATGACTTTTGCAAACCCGACATGCGGCGATGTGGTTCATGCCAACAACAAATATGCACAACTTGATTCTTGCTGATATTTACATTGAGCCATGTATTCTGCTGTTGTAGCACGACCCTCTTTTGTTGGATATTATGTACTGTTGTTAGTTTGAAGCACTCCTCTGGCTTGAAGGATAGATACCTTCCTGGGATCAAGTGCATCCTAACTCACCTGCGTAGTACTACTACTGTACTACTTACTAGTCGTATTTAGTGTCACAATTTATACATAGGTTTAACTAACAAGTACGCACTTGAAGCCTATATATATATATATATATAAAAGTTAGGCTTCAAGTGCGTACTTGTTAGTTAAACCTATGTATAAATTGTGACACTAAATACGACTAGTAAGTAGTACAGCAGCAGTACTAGTATACGTCGGTCAAATTATTCATCATGTCCACACATTGAATTGACGTGACAACACACTGCGCGTGAGGTGACACAAGAATCCCGGCGGCGTGTTCGGGTATTCTGGACTTCAGATTTGGAGTACCACTTATCTGTCGAAATCTTTCATCATTCACTTAAAATAGTCGATTGATCATACATTGAGTACCATATAACTGGAATTACCGATGCAAGTCGAAGAAGGATTGGTCGGTGCTGCCAGCTGGCATCAAGTTCGATCCCACGGATCAGGAGCTAATCGAGCACCTTGAGGCCAAAGTGAGTGCTGACAGCGCGAGATTTCAGTCTCTCATCGATTTATTCATACCAACCATCGACAGCGAGCACAACATATGCTACACCCAACCTGAGAAACTCCAGGTAAGACACCGATCGGCCGTCTACTTGCACAAACATATTCCTTTGTTTATAGCTCTATTTTTCTTTTTAGACGCAGATCTGGTGAAGCAATTACAATTTGACAGTTAATAAAAAGTGAAACAAGTGACTGCAACATGCCAAAGATGTTATGAAAATGCCAACTAGGTACACCAAAACTTGTATTCCACAATACTGCAGGTATCACACTGAGTGGCCTAAGGAAGCATTTCTTCCAGCGCAATTTCAGGGCATTCAAAAGGGGCACGTGGACGCGTCGTAAGATACAATTGGAGTGCGGCATGCACACGATGTGGCACAAGACCGGCAATACCTTGCCGATGATGGTCAACGGCCGGCAGACGGGCAGCAAAAAAGGTTCTGGTGCTGCACACCAATAATAACTTCGACCAGCACAGGACCAACTGGGTGATGCACCAGTACCACCTCGGGGACCTGGAGCAAGAGAAGGAGCGGGAGCTGGTCCTCTGCAAAATTTTCTACCAGACGAACACTAGGGCCAGGAGTAAAAAGATTATAAATTAGTTTGGTATTGGTAGTTGTACTACCTTGTCATCGGCAAGTTGGTATTGTTGTTAACGATCTTTTGGTATGAACTTGCATTTGCTTCCAACCATCATGCCGAGGGTCGACGTGGATATAAAGCTGAATCATTTGTTTCGAAACGAATTTTCAGGCACCTAATTTTTATTTGATGGGTAGCATAAGCACCCGCCGTTCGAATTCCCAGTTCTCCAATTTTTTCGAAACAAGTGCATGCACTTATTATCACGATAAAAAACAATATCCGTGATGCATCCCAGTTATCAGTCTGTACTTGCAGAATTCTCTCGTTTATTGAGCACGTATATTGTTTTTTCAGGTCGATCAAGTTTCAACTGGGCTGTAGACTGCCCAGGGTTGGTTTTGTTTTTAACAGGCCCAACCCATGACGACAACGGGGCACAAAGATCCAGCAGGTATCTACTAGCCTCTAGCCCGCCAGCGTTAGTTATATTTTGTCTTACAACATCTGCAGGCAGTTTTTTTACTGAATCAAACACACAACCCAATTCTATTTTCCTCTTGAAACGCATGCCCTACATCCGTTTTCTAATCTCCACCTATAGTTTTACTAGTTCATATACACGTATCATTATATTGAAAACACATAAATTCCCTTTTCATATTTACATCCTTATTTTTGTTATTTTTCCCACCCGGCGCTGATTTTTTTACCACTGGTTTTCCCTTAAACCAACTCCATTGTCCCACGTCTTATTTGCTTACAAAAACAAAACGATTTTTTTGGCAAATCAATAAGTTCTTAATTTTTTTTTATCATTTCGGGATTACAACAGTTCGGACTCCACCGAAATATGCAAAATAAGGTTGAACTTTTTGACCGTGGTCCTGGGCAGAAAATGGGCTGTAATAAATTACTTAAGAATTAGCAAATGGGCTTTATGTTGTCTGCCACAGATTTGGAGGCTGACTTGTGGGCCTACTAAGTTCATGCGTACACAAGGTTTCTCAAAAAAGAAACTTAGTCAACAATTGACTCTACCAACGTCAAACCGTTAGATGTCAATCTAACGGCAATCGTGCTTCTTCAGTCTCTGATCTTCCTGCCCCAGCCTCCCAAACCAGCGCCGTTGGAACCGCCTGCTCCCGCCTCCCGTGGCCGGCAGTGCTGCCCGGCAGGCCTCACGGCCCCATCATACTCGCATCCCTGGCCTGTCTATCCCTCTACTCACCCACACCTCTTGTTATTTTTCGGCGACGGCAGCTGAACCAGTCAACCCTCATACTCTCCACCGCGTGGGCAGCCACTGCCGTGTAGTCCCCGGCTCCGTGTCGTTCCCTTTGTAGGCCTCGCCGTCGTCCACCGCCCTGGTGCTCTCGATGCGGCGTGGTCAATGATGTCCATCCAACGACCGTAGTGCTTCTTCAACCTCTGGTCTTCTTGCCCCAGCCGCCCAAAGCAGCGCCGGTCATGCCGCATGCTCCTGCCTCCCGTGGCCAGCTGTGCTGCCGCGGAGGCCTCACCATCCCCATACTACTCCCACCACTGGCCAGGCCATCCCGCCACTCACCCACTCCCCCTGTTATTCTGCGGCGACGGCAGCCTCACATCGCAGCCGAACCAGTGAACCCTCGTACTCCTCTCCGCGTGGGCATCCACTGTCATGTCTTCCCTGGCTTCGTGTCGTCCCCTTCCTAGGCCTCGATGTCGTCCACCGCCGTGGTGCTCTCGGCGCGGCGTGGTCAATGTGGTCAACGACCAACCTCCATCGGAAGAGTACTATACGTGGAGAGGCTGACAGCTGGGTCCACGGCAGCCGAAAGGAAGTGGCTCCTAATTACGCGCAAAATAATTATTCCTCCACCTAACAGCAGGGACCCACCGGATGGGCCACCAGTATTTCACAGAAAAAACGTTTCCCCCCTGACTGCTAGGACCCACCGGACGGGCCACCGTATTTCGTGAAAAATACGTTTGCCCCTGACTGCTCGGACCCACCGAACGGACCACCGTATTTCGCGGAAAAATGTTCCCCCCGCTGTCAGCTCGGACCCACAGGAAGTGCCTCCTTATTACGCGCAGAAAAATGAATACCCCCCTGCTAGCTGGAACCCACCATGGTGGGAGGCTGACTTGTGGGCCTACTAAGTTGACGGGGACGGAGGGCTTTGTCAACTTAGTCAATGCGAACGATTCTAGCTCCAGTGACCGTACGATGTCCATCCAACGGCCGTCGTGCTTCTTCAATCTCTGCTCTTCCTGCTCCAGCCGCTCAAACAAGCGCCGACGGGAGTGCTTGCTCCCTCCTCCCTGCGGCCGGCTGTGCTGCCGCGCAGGCCTCACCGCCCCACCGTACTCCCATTGATGGCCTAGCCATCCCTATACTCACCCACACCTGTTGTTATTCTTCGGCGACGGCAGACGAACCAGTAAACCCTCGTACAGTCGTACTCCCCTCCACGTGGGAAACAACTGATGAGTCTTCCCTGCCTCTGTGTCGTTCCCTTCCTAGGCCTCGCCATCGTCCATCGCCCTGGTGCTCTCGACGCGGCCTGGTCAACGTGGTCAACGACCGACATGCATCTGAAGTGGACTGTACGTGGAGAAGCCGACAGCTGGGTCCATGACCGCACGCAAGGAAATGCCTCCTTATTACGCGCAAAATAATGATTCCTCCACCTGACATCAGGGACCCACCGAAAGGGCCTCTGTATTTCGTGAAAAAAACGTTACCGCCGCTGACAGCTCGGACCCACCAGCTATATCTTCGCACGCAAGGGAGTGCCTCCTTATTACGCACAAAAAAAATGAATATTCCCCCTGTTAGCTGGGACCCAGTATAGTGGCAGGCTTACTTGTGGGCCTACTAAGTTGACGGAGACGCAGGGCTTTGTCAACTTAGTCAATATGCACGATTCTAGCTCCAGTGACCGTACGATGTCCATCCAACGGCTGTAGTGCTTCTTCAACCTCTGGTCTTCTTGCTCCAGCCGCCCAAACCAGCGCCGGTCGTGCCTCGTGCTCCTGCCTCCCGTGGCCAGTTGTGATGCCGCGGAGGCCTCACCACCCCCTACTACTCCTACCGCTGGCCAGGCCATCCCTCTACTCACCCACACCCCCATGTTATTCTACGGCGACAGCAGCCTCACACCGCAGCCGAACCAGTGAACCCTCGTACTCCTCTTTGCGTGGGCATCCACTGCTGCGTCTTCCCCGACTCCGAGTCGTCCCCTTCCTAGTCCTCACCGTCGTCCATCGCCGTGGTGCTCTCGGTGCGGCGTGGTCAACGTGGTCAAGGAACGACTTCCATCGGATGTGGACTGTACGTGGAGAGGCTGACAGCTGGGTCCACGGCCGCAGCAAGGAAGTGCCTCCTTATTACGCGGAAAATAATGATTCCTCCACCTGACAGCGGGGACCCACCGGATGGGCCACTGTATTTCACGAAAAAATGTTTCCCCCTGACTGCTGGGACCCACCAGCTACATCTTCGCACGCAAGGAAGTGCGTCCGGGCAAAAAAACGATCCGCCCCCTGACTGGTGGGACCCACCAGCTACATCTTCACACGCAAGGAAGTGCCTAACAGTCGGGACCCACCTGGTCGAAGTGTTCGTAGCGTTGTCATTCTGGTCGCGAACGTGTACGTACATATATACTGGTGGATGTAGAGGCGCACACGTGTCGTAGTAGAGGTGCGTACGTGTCGTAGTAGAGGCGCGCACGTAGCATGTACACGTACGTACAATGGCCAGGGTGCAAGAAAGAAAATACGGCCACGTATGTGTACATACGGGCGAGGTCTCGAACACCTACTCGCGCATACGTACGGCCAGGTCTCGTGTACATGGCTGGGTCGGAACGGAGAAACAGCGTCATCGTCATGTTCATGGGGAGGCAACGAAATGCATCGTGTTCATGGGGAGGCAACGGAATGCGTCATGTTCATCGGGAGGCAACGGAATGCGTCGTGTTCATCGGGAGGCAATGGAACGCGTGGGAGCCAACCGGCTAGGTCGGAACGGAATGCGTGGTCGTGTTCATTGGGAGGGCTTGGACGGAATAGGCGATGGAAACGAGGCCTGGCGTACCGCCCAACGGAGGAAACGGCCTTGTGTTCGACCGGCCACGTTCGAAACAGGATCCTGTTCATCGGTAGGGGTTTGGCGTACCGCAAAACGGAGGAAACGGACCTCCTACGGTCGGAACGGGGGTCCTGTTGATCGGGAGGGGTGTGGCGTACCGCAAAACGGAGGAAACGGACCTCCTACGGTCGAAACGGGGGTCCTGTTGATCGGGAGGGGTGTGGCGTACCGCAAAACAGATGAAACGGACTTGTGTTGGAGCGCTACGGTTGAAATGGGGGTCCTGTTCATCGAGAGGGGTGTGGCGTACCGCAAAACGGACTCCACGGGATACTGTTCGTCTCCACCGTCGACCTCCTCCGGCCTCCACGGGCTACCGTCAACCTCCTCCAGCCTCCACGGGCTCCAGTTCATCCAACCTCCACCGCGTGCTACTCCACCGGCTACCGTTCAACCACCCCTCCACCGTCTACTGTTCATCCAGCCCTCCACACCACGGGGTCCTGTTCAAACACCCCTCCACGGACACCCCTCCACTGTCTACTGTTCATCCAGCCCTCCACACCATGGGGTCCTGTTCAACCACCCCTCCACGGGCACCCCTCCACCGTCTACTGTTCATCCAGCCCTCCACCACACCACGGGGTCCTGTTCATCCAGAGGCAACGCCACCGCTCACTGTTCATCCAACCCCCCCCCCCCCACGACGCTCACTGTTCATCCCAAAGGGAGCATCGATCGGCTTCGGTTAGCAGCAGTAGCGAAGGAATCGCTCGATCGGGTTCAGTTAACAACCATTGATCGATCGCTCGGGTTCAGTAACGCGTAGCCTCAGTGCAATTGCTCAGGTTCAGTTAGAGCCCAACGCCTCGCTCGGGTTCAGTTAGAGCCAACGCCTCGCATACATGCGCATACGTGTACGAGAGAAATGCGCATCGCTCGGCCCCCGACCTCCCACCGTAATCGGGAACTCCCCGAAATTTTCCTTGCCCTCGCTTCTACCACGGTTTTTTCCGTCATGGACGGCCCAAAGAATGTCATGCAGCTGCGTCTCCGGCCCGCCCAAGACGAAAAGCCAATTTTCTATCATGATTTTTTGTCATAGAAGTAGGAGCCCACCACATCTATGATGATACCGGGTTTTGTCACAATTATCATCATAGAAGTGTCATATGTATGACAGAAAAAAATTTCGTTCAACCCAAAATGTCACGGATGTGTCTTTTTTGTAGTGTGTTGCTCTACGCTGACGGGTCCCGGTCCCCAGGCAGGCTATAGCCGTCGCTGGTATGCCAGGTCGCGTGCCGTGGTAAAGGCCAGGAGGTGTGCGGCCCGAGGTCCAGTAAGAGCCCCTGAGGCGCGATGCTCAGGAGGTCCCCCTTAGCGCTCAAGCAGCCATGGTAAGGAAAGAGAGGAAAATGGCTTGGTCACAACGGGGATGCGGCATGGCGCGAATGACCATTAGGCCCAGATATTTAGCCGATCCTGGGGCGAAACTTATCTTGCTGACTTCACGGTGATTCCTGATGTTGCGCTAGGGCTGCGCGCCAATTCACGTGGCATAGCCGGGTCGGCCCATACGAGTTTCTCTCCCCTCATGCTCTCCTTAGTGCTCTACGTCCTCAGGTCTTGGCCCTCGAGCGAGCTCAGCCACCGCTGGTATGCTAGGTCGCGATGCTGTGGTTAAGGCCAGGGGGTGAGGGCTGAAGAGCTAGTAGGAGCTCCTGAGTCGAGATGCTCAGGAGCCCCCCTTTTAACGCGCAAGCGAATTGCATGAGAGAAAAAGAGACTCGCGGTGCTGCCTGCTATCCTTCCCTCGGGATCCCTGTGAGCATGCACAAGAAGAAACATGGTTTGCCGTTACAACTGTTAGCCTGCCGCTGGTTGCTCTGGGTGAGGTGAAGGCACTGAGGGTCTGGTGAGGTGACGTGCACAGCGCGTGCCGCGAGCCAGAGCTCGACCACTCAGATTTGTCGGCGTGGCAGGGACGGACCCATGCACCGGCGCCGTGCCTGTGTGAAGGCCTCGGGGAGGCGATGATCGAGCGGGCGATAGCCGTTGGCAGGTTAAGCATGAAGAGCAGATCAACTTGGATAAATGCAGGAAGATACACGCCACCGGGTCTGGCCCGAGCGGCTTAGGGATGATGCAGCCCGAGGGGCGCCCCCAGCAAGGTAAGCTAAAGAATTAAGCAAGAGGGATACATTCCACAGGGACGGACCCACATGGCCTGGGAATAATGCAGCCCGAGGGGCGCTCCCAGCTTAAACGAACTTGGAAGATGTCACCTGGTTCTGTAGACGAGGTTGAGTTGGTGCAGCTGAAGCCGCGCGTTGAAGGAATGGCTCCTCATGAGCCACCGGGACCTTGAGCCTCGGGAGGCTCCGGAGGTTCAGGAGGTTCCCTGAAGACCGTCTCCATCTCCTCCAGAACAGCATGGAACCTGGCCTCCTGAGCCACCAGGACCTGCCGCATGTTGCGCTGATAGGCCAACGCCACGCTCGGCAAGCCGTAGGACATGCGAAAGTAGTTGTGTGGTGGGCCCTCACAGCAGCCCACACGCGATGGCCAAAAGCGCTCCTGAGATGCGGCCATGTTGAGCCCTGGGACGTCGACACAGACACGCAGCCCGACATCCTCGCCTGGATGGGGAGTTGCGCCTTGTGAGCGGCTGTGGCCGCGCATGGCTCTTGCTTCTTGCAGTTCCTGGGTGGTCTTGGTGATGAACTCCTGGGTGGTGGGCACTCCTTGCCCTGTGCTCTCCTGAGGAAAGCGTGTCATGAGGCACATTTCCAAGTGGTGCCCAAGCGCCTCCCTCGTGAGGTTGGCAAGGTCTGAGGCTCTCCAGAAGAGAGCTCCCGAGCCCTGCCTAAGGAGGGCGCCGGGCGCGCTTTCCTATGCGGTGGAGGGAGGCGCCCCTGGAGCGGGCGCTGGTCCTGATGAGGCTCCTGCCGCGACGCCATCCTCTTGGGGTCCTGTGCGGCGCGGCAGCTTCTTCTTGGGGATGGTCTCCGGAGGGCCTTCACTTCTGCTGTCCGGGTCGTCGATTGCTGCGGCTTGAAAGGTGCGCTCAAGGGAGCACACCGCATCCCTCTCTTCACATGGGACCGTGATGATTCCTCCGCTTCCTGGCATCTTGAGAACGTTGTAGCCGTGATGAGTGACTGCCATGAACTTGGCTAGGGATGGATACCCGAGGATGGCATTGTACGGCAGGCGGATGTGCGCGACGTCGAAGTCGATGAGCTTGGTGCGATAGTTCTTGCGCTCCCCGAAGGTGACAGGCAGGCGGACCTGCCCTATCGATGTGGTGGAACTGTCGGTCACTCCTGAGAAAGGCTTGGTTGGCTGGAGCTGCTTATATTGGCACTTGGAGGTTGTCGAACGTGTCGACGGACAAGACGTTGAGCCCTGTGCCTCCGTCGATGAGAGTCTTGGTGACTTGCACATTGCTGATCACTGGGGAGCACAACATAGGGAGGACGCCAGCGGTGGCTGCACACTTGAGCTGGTCTGCCGAGTTGAAGGTGATGGCACATTGGTACCACCTGAGCGGGCGCGTGACCTTGAGCTTGGGGAGCATCATGTTCACCTCGCGAGCGAACTGTTTGAAGATGCGCTGAGAGGCTGGGGCCTGAGAATTGCCCAAGATGCAGGCGATCGCACGCGCCTCCTGGAAGCCCCCAGCCCCCTCGTCCTGGTGGTGGTCGTCGTTCTTTCTTGGTGGCGGCAGCGGGGGATGACCGGCGTTGCCCTAGGGGTGATCCTCACGAGGCGGGTCCCTCCAGGCACCCTCGCGAGGTTGGTCCTGCCAACAGTCCTCACGAGGCCGGTCGCGCCACTCCTGGCGCGAGCCACGATCGTCTCAGCATCCGCCTCCGCGGCCGTAGCCCCGGTCGTTGCGCTCGGGGCGTCGACCGTAGCGTCCTTCCCATATGGCTCTGAGCTCTTGACAGTCGCTGGTGTTGTGGGTGTTCAGGTTGTGGAGGGCACAGAACGGTCGGCCGTTCTTGGATAACTCGGGCTGATCTCTGCCTCGCTTGGTGTCGGGCTCCGCTGCGAGCACTACTGTCTCTTTGCGCTTCACGTCCTTGGCCTTGGCCTTCTTCTCCTCCGCTCCTACAGCTGGCAGCTCAAGGAGAGAGAGGCACCCCTCCTCAGCTCTTGCGCACTTGGTCGCCAGGTTGAACAACTCCTGATATGTGCAGAGCTCCTCGTGGATAGCGAGCTCTTCCTTCATCTTGACGTCACGGACGCCGTCTGAGAACACGGAGATGATGGCTTCATCCGTGACCTTGGGGATCTTGAGGCGGGTGTTGTTGAAGCGCTGGATGTACTTCTGGAGGGTCTCTCCTGGTTGTTGCTTGATGCAGCATAGATCACCCGCGGCCGATGGACGGCCGCGAGTGCCCTGGAAGTTGGCGACAAAGCGGTCGCGCATCTCGTCCCAGGAGGAGATCGAGCCGTGTTGCAGGTTCAGGAGCCAGGAGCGGGCCCCATCCTTGAGAGCCATGGGAAACCAGTTCGCCATGAATTTTTCGTCGCCGTTGGCCGCTTCGATGCTTAGCTCATAGAGCAGCAGGAACTCCGCGGGGTCGGCGGTGCCGTCATAGCGAGGAGGCAGATCTGGCTTGAACTTGCCTGGCCAGGCGACGCTACACAGTTCGGGGGTGAAGGCGCGGCAGCCGGCCATGGTCGTCGGGGCCCACTTCTAAGGTGGAGCTTGGTCTTGGCGAGGTCCGTTGTGCGCCACTACAGGCGGCACGTGGTCTTGATGAGGTGGCGCGGGGAGCGCCAGTGCAGCTTCTCGCGGCCGCGGGATTTCTTGGCAGCTTCTTTCTTCACGCGCGGGCGCCGGGCGCGGTGGATCATGCCGCGGAGGTGCGCGCCTTGGTGCCAAGGCGCCGTCTTGGGGTTGAGGTGGTGGAGGCATGCCATGAGCCCCGTCGCCCGCGGCTGGTTGAGGGGGAGGCAGAGAGTGGGATGGCACGGGAAAGCCCCCTGCAGCGCGGACGAGCTCGGCGACGCGGGCGAGCCACTCCTCATAGAGGTCGTCGACGGGGCGGTAACGCAGGAGCTCGTTTGCCGCGATGAGCACGGCCCGTGCCTCCATGCGAGCGCGGTGCACGTAAGACGAAGAACCGGCAGGGTAAGTGATGGAGTAGCAGTGCGGCCGTCTTGCCGCACTGAAGGATGCAGCGAGGACGCCTGCTGCTCGTTCCCCGCTGGGCCGGTGGCAGCGTTGGCGGCGGGAGACGGAGAACGACGAGGTGGCCTGCCTACGGGAGCCGTCTGAGCGACGCGGGCGGAGAGGGCAGCCCGACGCTCAGCTCGAGCACGGCGAGCGTCCGCCATGAAAACAACGGAGCGATGGAGCAACAAACTGATGGAAGGGAAACTATGGCGCACCCCTACCTGGCGCGTCAAATGTCGGATGTGGGGTTCCGGCAAACCCTTAAGGTTCGAACACTGGGGTGCGCGTGAAGTCTCTTCCTCCTATCGATCTATGCTCTAGCTCGCTAAGATCTCGCGGACGAACTCGACGAATTCGCAACACAGAAAGACACGAGGTTTATACTGGTTCGGGCCACCGTTGTGGTGTAATACCCTACTCCAGTGTGGTGGTGGTAGATTGCCTCTTGGGCTGATGATGAACAGTACAAGGGAAGAACAGCCTCCTGAGGTTGAGGTGTTCTTGTGCTTGTGTAGTTGAGGATGATCTGAACCAGTTTGGGATCAGTTCGGGATCAGTTGCCTCCTACTGTGGTGGCTAGTCCTATTTATAGAGGCCCTCGTCTTGAAGGGGGATAGCTAGTACAAGCTATCCTGACAAAAGCGGTCTTCGCCTGCGAAAAGCTCTGGGGTGACGCCGTCTTGGGCTCCACGATGAACTCCACCTTGCCGTCCTCCTGGTCTTGGTCTCGTTGCACCAATATGGCAACCTTTGCCAGATCCATCGGTACTCTTCGCCTGCGTTGGCCTCCTTAGAACCAAAGAGGAAATAAGGACACTGCGTGCACCGGCGCCCGCCTGGCACCGTTCGTCATGGCTCACGTCACGAGAGCCTCGTGAGGTTTGCCTTGCCTTGATATCTCCGCTCCTCGTGAGCCTGCCTGGCTAGGCCACTCCAGAGGAGGTCTTGCGTCGTCCGCCTCGCGAGGGTCTTGGGTGCCTTGTTGACGAAGATGGGTCGTACGGCCTGCTGCTTGGCCACGCTGTGGGCCGCAGGCAGGAAAGTCTAGGGACCCCCGTTTCCAAAACGCCGACACGGACATTGGAACCGAAGCCACCACCTATGACACAAAACACAAGAACACGCAAGAGAAGCGAGAAGGATCAATGCAAAGACCACAACAACACAAGTGAAACAAGTAGAAATAGTATTGGGTAATTGCCACGTGGAAGATTTGACATCAACGGTAGTACCGCACGGATGCACGGAACTAAAATTTTAGTGTTGCTCCAGCCACGGTAGTACCGCGCCAGAATGGCACGGTAGCACCATGCCTGGATCGGAAGTAAAATTTTACTTCCGCGCCTCGCGCGGTAGTACAGCTCATGAGGAGCGGTAGTACTGCACGGGAGGTGCGGTAGTACCGCACGGGGTCGGATCTGAAACACAAATGGATCTGAGCACAGCCGCGACAACGGAGCGGTACTACGGTTGATCAAATCTATCAAGGGGTAACATACCAATACAAACTCTACACATTACTACTCTCCTACATCCTACTCTTGCAAAGATTTGGCCTAAAATCTCAAGACCAACATGCATCTCCCCAAAAACCTAGAGACGAAAGAACAAACCAAAGAGAGAGGGGTTTGGGGAGGAACCTTGTTCCATGACAAGAGGATGAGGTGGGGATCTATCCCACCGGTCGAAATGCGAGAAGAGCGGCCGAAGACGGAGATCCGGCGAGGTCGTCGTCCTTGGGCAGGAGAGAGAGAGACTTCATGGGGAAAAAGAGTTGAATGGGTATGGGGGAGTTGGAACTCCCCCCGCCCGCTCTTAACCCCCACGCGCTCGCGTCTGCGCGGTAGTACCGCGGGTCACCGCGCTAGTATCGCCCGGGCGGAAGTACTGCACACTGGGCGGCAGTACCGCTCGTCTAGCGGCAGTAAAAAATTACTGTCGTGCTGGGTGTGGTAGTACCGTGCGCAGCTCCTGCGGTAGTACCGTGGCATGGCACGGTAGTACCGCAGACCCAAGAAAATGCATGTTTCGCAAAAGAGAAAAACAACCTTTTCAATACACCCTTCAAATGAACGGACACACCAAGAACACACACACGAGGCAACTCAAACACAAGCTCGGCTCGAAGAAAGAAAGACAAAGGACCATAAGGACCAAACAAGCGACACAACCTCTCCAAAGAGAGGGCGATGGCCGAAGACACCTATGTTTGAGTCAATTGGTATGGCACCGCGAAGAATTATCTTTGGGTCCATGACCAAAACTCGTCTTTGAAGCACAAGTACCATAAAAATGGCTAATGTGAAAGAGTTGATCAATTTATGCATAATGGGGGAAGGGAGAGTTCATTGTGAGAACAACACCCACCCTATGTCCATGCCTACACCTAAACAAGATAACAAGTTGAGTATGGTGGGGTGTGCAAGGGTTCAAGCCACATTGCTCGAATCAATGATATTTAGCTCATGCCTTAACTCACGAAATCTTGATTCATCCAAGGGCTTCGTGAAGATATCTTCAAGGTTATCATGAGTGTTGACACAGTTGAGCTCGATCTCCCCTCGCCGAATATGATCCCGGATGAAGTGATACCGAATCTCAATGTGCTTCGTCTTGAAGTGTTGCACCAGGTTGAGAGAAATCTTGATGGCACTTTCATTGTCACACCAAAGAGGCACTTTGTCACAAATGACACCGTAATCCTTTAAAGTTGCCTCATCCATAGAAGTTGTGCACAACAACTACCGGTGGCCACATACTCCGCTTCGGTGGACGAGAGAGACACACAACTTTACTTCTTGGAAGATCAACTCACCAAAGAGCAACCAAGGAATTGGCACCCTCCGGAAGTTGACTTCCTATCCACCTTGTCTCCCGCCCAATCGAAGTCCGAATAGCCTACAAGATTGAAGCTTGCTCCTCTTGGGTACCATAAGCCAAAGTTTAGGGTATGAGCCAAATACCGAAAGATCCGCTTGACCACCACAAAGTGGCTTTCCTTAGGTGCGGCTTGAAACCATGCACAAATTCCCACACTCAACATGATATCCGATCTAGATGCACAAAGGTAAAGCAAGGAGCCAATCATGGAGCGATATACCTTTTGATCCATCGCTTTACCATTGGGATCTATGTCAAGTTGGCATTTGATGGGCATTGGAGTGGAAGCCGGCTTGACATCACTTAGCTTGAATCTCTTGAGCATGTCTTGAGTGTATTTGGCTTGGTTGATGAAGGTCCCTTCTCTTCTTTACTTGACTTCGAACCCGAGAAAGAACTTCAACTCTTCCATCATGGACATCTTGAACTTTGAGGTCATGAGAGCGGCAAATTCCTCATTGAAATCTTTGTTAGGGGAACCAAAGATAATATCATCAACATATAGTTGGCATACAAACAACTCCCCTTTGATCTTTTTAGTAAAATGAGTGGGGTCGATTTTCCCAATTTCAAACCCACGATCTTGCAACAACTCGGTAAGGTGGTCATACCACACACGTTGGGCTTGTTTAAGGCCATAGATTGCCTTATCGAGTTGGTACACATGATCGGGGAAATAGGGATCCTCGAACCCGGGGGGTTGTTTGACATACACCAACTCATTAATAGGACCATTAAGGAAAGCACTTTTCACATCCATTTGTTGCAACTTGAAATTATGATGAGAAGCATAAGCAATCAACAAACGAATAGATTCAAGGCGAGCAACGGGAGCAAAGGTTTCACCGTAGTCGATACCCTCGACTTGGGAGTAGCCTTGTGCTACCAAACGAGCCTTGTTGTGGACTATAATTTCATGAGCATCTTGCTTGTTCTTGAATATCCACTTGGTTCCAATGACGTTATGGTTCCCCGTTGGCCTTGGCACCAGTCTCCATACCTTGTTGTGCTCGAAGTTGTTGTGTTCTTCATGCATGGCATTAAGCAAATCCGGATCTTCGAGCGCCTCATAGACCTTTTGGGGTTCAATACAAGATAAAAATGTGTGATGTTCACAATAGTTTGCCAATTGTCTACGAGTGCTTACTCCCTTTCGAATGCTTCCAAGCACATTTGTCATGAGATGACCCTTGGTAGAGAGCTTGGATGCAATCTTGGCGGCACGACGCTCTAATTTCTCCTCAGGAGTGAGTTGAGGAGCGGTTACTTGATCATCTTGAGCGTCATCTTGAGTTAGTTCTTGATCTTGAGGTTGCTCTTAATCTTGAACTTGCTTGGAGGAGAGAAGTTGACCTTGGGCATCACTTGGTGGTTCAACAACGTCTTGAGGTTGATCTGCCCTTGGTCTTGTTCATGAGGTTGAGGGCCTTCACTTTGTTCTTCGGAAGCTTGTGGGCCTTGGGTTGGTGATGGTTCCACTTGAGTGGGACATTGTCCTTCTCCTTCGGCTACAAGGGGGTCCTCATTGGGTAGGATAAAACCAACACCCAATATTCTTATGGCTTGGGGAGGAATTTCATCACCTACATCACAAGTGCCACTTTGCTCCACTTGGAAGCCGTTATTCTCATCAAACTCCACGTTACACATCTCCTCAATTAGTCCCGTGGACTTATTGAGGACACGGTAAGCATGAGAGTTTGTAGCATAACCAACAAATATGCCCTCTTGATCTCTAGCCTCAAATTTGGACAAACGAACACCTTTCTTGAGAATGAAACACTTACACCCGAACACCCGGGAGTACATGAGGTTGGGCTTGTTACCGGTGAGTATCTCATATGGAGTCTTGTTCAAGCCTTTGCGGAGATAGAGCCGATTGGATGCATGAAACCCGGTGTTGATGGCTTCGGCCCAAAAGTTTTATGGCGACTTGAACTCCGCCATCAAGGTCCTTACCGCATCCATCAACGCCTGGTTCCTCCTCTCCGCTACACCATTTTGTTAAGGGGTGTAAGGTGCGGAATATTGATGCTTGATCCCCTCATCACTAAGAAACTCATCCAAGGTGTAGTTCTTGAATTCGGTGCCGTTGTCACTTCTTATTGTCAAGATCTTGGCATTGTGTTGGCGTTGAGCTTCATTTGCAAAGTCAATGACAGTTTGTTGAGTCTCACTCTTCCTCTTGAAGAAGTATACCCAAGTGTATCTTGAATAGTCATCCACAATCACCAAGCAATACTTCCTACCCCAAAACTATCAAAGGATGGAGACCCAAAGAGATCCAAGTGAAGGAGCTCCAAGGGCCTCTTTGAGTAGATGATAGTCGTGGGAGGATGAGCCTTCTCATGTAGCTTTCCTTCGATGCAAGCACTGCAAGCACGATCTTTGGCAAAACTAACATTTGTTAGTCCACGGACATGGTCCCCCTTGAGAAGACTTTGCAAAGATCTCATATTGACATGGGCTAAACGGCGATGCCAAAGCTACCCCACGCCAACTTTAGCCATTAGGCATGTTGCGGTCTTAATGGGTCGCTCCGAAAAGTTAATCACATAGAGACCGTTCTCGACATGCCCAACAAAGACTACTTTAAGAGTCTTGCTCCACAAGAGGGCCACAGTATCAATATCAAAGAAAGTGTCAAAGCCCATGATTGCAAGTTGACGAACGAAAAGTAAATTGTATGCAAGGGACTCAACAAGCATGACCTTCTCGATCGTGAGATCATGAGAAATGACAACCTTGCCAAGTCCCAATACCTTAGAGGACGAGGCGTCACCCCACTCGACATTGGTGGGTATAGATGGAATCTTGTGCACGTCCACCACCAAGTCCTTACTTCCGGTCATTTGATTAGTGGCTCCACTATCAAGGAACCATGATCCCCCACCAAAAGCAAACACCTACAAGAGATCAATGCTTGGTTTTAGGTACTCATTTTGTAATGGGTCCTTTGATGTTAGTGACAAGGGTCTTAGGAACCCAAATAAACCCATAAGGAGAACCAACAATTTAGCATAAACATGCCCATAACTAGCACGGCATAACACATAAGAAGATTTAAAGTCGCTGGCTTTGTTGGAAGGGGTGGCATTGCCCTTCTTGACACCATCACCTTTCACATTGTTCTTTTTCTCCTTTGGAACGCCCTTTCCCTCTTTTACAAAGGTTTGCTTGAGAGGAGGAGGTCGTTTGGTGTTGACCTTAAAGGCTAGTAAAACCCATAGGGGTGTGTCCACAACCTCCACATTTTCCTCATTGCACTGTATTCATTGTTGACCTCGAAGTTGAACTGATCAAAATTTGAAAATGTGGTACAAGTTGCCATACCTGGCAGAACTTCATTAGTCTTGCTATTAAGCATCATGAGGTTATCTCTGAGCTTAATTAGCAACCCTGAATAAAAAGGGCGAATTTGCTTGCGTTCATGCCGTCAACACCCACCACCGGCCGCTGCGTGTCTCCGGTCCATGCCACCAACTTCCCAGCGGCATTCAAAGATTCCCGACCTCTTTCTTGCAGTACAAATGAAGCATCTCCACCGGAATCCTAGCGACCAGTCCGTCCCGCCGCCGCCGCCGCCATGGAGGATTGGCTCTTCTACTCGCTCACCACCATGCTCTGCCTCCTCAGCTCGCTGCTGCTGCGGGCCCGGGCCCGCAGCCCGTCCCATTCCGCGACGCTGACGCCGCCGCTGCCTCCAGGTCCGGTGCCTCTGCCGGTTCTGGGCCCGCTGCTCCACCTGGCGCGTCGCGACTTCGACCTGGAGCCCGTGCTGCGGCGCCTCGCGCGGGCCTACGGCCCGGTCTACTCCTTCGCGCCATTGGGGCTGGCGCGGCCGATGATATTCGTCGCGGCGCGAGGCCCGGCCCACCGCGCCCTCGTCCAGCGGGGCGCCGCCTTCGCCTCCCGCCCGCGCGCCACCGCTCCCGCCGCCGCCGTGCTCACCAGCGGCGGCCGCAACGTCAGCTCCGCGCCGTATGGGCCCACCTGGCGCGTGCTCCGTCGCACCCTCGCCTCCGGCGTGCTCAACCCAGCCCGCCTCCGCGCCTTCGCTCCCGCCCGGCGCTGGGTGCTCGACGTCCTCCTCTCCCGCATCCGCTCCGGCGGCGGCGTCGTCGCCGTCATGGAGCCCTTCCAGTACGCCATGTTCTGCCTCCTGGTGTACATGTGCTTCGGCGGCGATCGCCTCGGCGACGCTCGCGTGAGGGACATCGAGGCGCTGCAGCGTGACCTCCTCGCCAACTTCCTCAGCTTCCAGGTCTTCTCCTTCCTCCCGCCACTCACCAAGCTCGTCTTCCGCCGCCGGTGGAGCAAGCTCGTCTCGCTGCGCCGGCGGCAGGAGGAGCTCTTCGTCCCGCTCATCCGCGCCAGGAGGGAGGCCGGCGCTGGCGGCGACTGCTACGTGGATTCCCTGGTGAGGCTTGCCATCCCTGAGGATGGAGGGAGGGGGCTCACCGACGGCGAGATCGTCAGCCTCTGCTCCGAGTTCCTGAGCGCCGGGACCGACACCACTGCCACGGCGCTGCAGTGGATACTCGCGAACCTGGTCAAGAACCCGGCGATGCAGGACAGGCTAAGGGAGGAGGTCTCCACCGCTGTCGACGGCGAGCTGCGGGAGGAGGACCTGCAGGGGATGCCGTACCTCAAGGCCGTGGTGCTGGAGGGGCTGAGGCGGCACCCGCCGGGGCACTACGTGCTGCCGCACGCCGCGGCGGAGGAGACGACGCTGGACGGGTACCGCGTCCCGGCGGGCACGCCGGTAAACTTCGCGGTGGGCGACATCGGGCTGGACGAGGAGATCTGGACGGCGCCGTCGGAGTTCCGGCCGGAGCGGTTCCTGCCGGGCGGCGAGGGGGAGGACGTGGACCTCACCGGCAGCAAGGAGATCAAGATGATGCCGTTCGGCGCCGGCAGGAGGGTCTGCCCCGCCATGGCGCTGGCGCTGCTGCACCTCGAGTATTTCGTGGCCAACCTGGTCAGGGAGTTCGAGTGGCGCGAGGAGGTCGGCGAGGAGGTGGACCTCACCGAGAAGCTCGAGTTCACCGTTGTCATGAGGCGGCCGCTCAAGGCCAGGGCTGTGCCGCTGAGGCAAGGAATGCCCATCGCTGCCACGGGCTCAGGTTGATCGACGGGGGCGAACCATCTTCTCCTTTCCCGAATGTTTAGTAGTGCACCGTAGCTTCTCGTTGCTCATGATCATATAAAGATGGTAATTAGATTAAGCTTGTCTTCTTGTTTTCTTAATTAATTTACTTTTGCTAATGAAATGTAATGTGTGGTTTTCTAATCTAAAGTCAGATTAAAATGAAACCAATGAACGTACAGGAGAACTGCGTCTTCGAAAGCACGAAAATGTAAAAAATTCTCGTGTATTCATGAGATTTAACTGAAGAGGAGCCTTGGTGTAGTGGTAAAGCTACTGTCTTGTGACCATGAGGTCACTACTTCAAGTCTTGAAGACAGTCATTTACAGAACGATAACGCTACACCTACGTAAATCTTTTTACGCATCTTACGAAGAGGCTTAGGTGGAAACGTTTGATTGAAAAAGAAAAGAAAGGGGGCCCACCCAATGAAAATCAAGGGGGCTGATTAGTTATGGATGAAAGGATTTACGTAGCTTTTCGTAAAGTAATACGTAAGTGTATAATTTTTGCTTATAGAATGTAGGTAAAGATTGCATACAATAGACCCAAAATGATCTGACCATACGCAAGCGGGAGCTACATGCAACATATTGCCTTTTTTATTCATGAGATTTAACCCAAAGAGCGAAATAAACAGACAAATATGAATACAAGAGAATCATTTCTTTTTCTGGAACCTACACAGTTAAGATCTCAAGCATATTAAGGCACATGTTTATCTACTGGAATGTAACGTATTTCATTGTTATGTACAGTTCAGCCACTCCACTTCTACCTCCCTCTATTCCTAAATATAAGTTTTTTTAGATATTTCAACAAGTGACTAAATACAGAGAAAAATAAGTGAATCTACTGAAAATTGGTTGGAGAGGACGAGCGCGCGCTCGGGGTATCTCTCACCATCGGACCTGATGTGGGAATGCGGGCTGTACCATATATTATATGGTTTCCGGCGCTCGGCAGTACATGCAAGGCATACGGGTGATGGCATACGTAACTAACGGAGATGGGGTAAGACGGTCGTTTGGCCCAGACGCAGGGGTCGATTATGTTCCAAGGTGTACCAGCAGAACAGCAATAGGGGTAGCAGCTCCAAAAGGATTCAAAAATTAAACCAGACGCACCCATGGATCAAGAGAATACTGTGCGCACTGTTCTGTCGGTGTCCTCTTGTTGTCAACCATAGTTTTTTGTACAAGGAACATGTGCGTGTGATTTTCAGTTGCTTTTTCAGGTCATACAAAGATTAATATGATTTTTTTGTTACATCACATTGAAATTTAAATTCTCAGCAGTACATCTGCATAATTCAGGGCAGCCGACAGATACAGACCATAATTTATCCACGGGGCATTGCACTGCAAGTGAGTACTTAGGATACAAGGGAAAAATAGCAAAAACCTAGCGATAATTCAAATGATTGGTACTTGCATAGACGAATCACAAGTCGACATTTGAAGGGAATTTAACATTAAACAAGAGATATAACTTGAGGTATATCTGTCTAATGGATAGTAGATCAATATGTCATAGCTAGCACATGGAGATTAATTTGAGATACTTGTTACAGGACCATGAAATTAGTTTTAAACAACACACCTAGTCAGCTCAGGGGTTCACACGAATACATATTACTAAGATGACAGTACATAACGTATATCAGATGCCTCGCAGATACCAGTCAGGATACAGGGCATATAGCTGCTTTCATAGATTACTCATGTTTCGATTCTAGGATCATGAGTAGGTTCAGGTGTTCTTTCGATGCCCTCCGACGCAGATTGAGCACTTCGATTCTTTCCTTTTCTTTTGAGGAGTGTCCCCTCTTTGCGGACACGTCGTGCTCTTGTGACCAAGGCCACGGCATATAGTGCAGAACCGTGTTCGTTTGCTTGTACTGCATCCAGTACCTGTATCAAGTAGTGTTGTGACCTTTAATTTTTTGCTTTTTGCAGACCGGTCATCATATGGAGGCTTGTCTCTGCTGTTTGTTGGTCGACCGACTTTGCGTTTGTGTTCAGGAGTTGATAATCCAATGAAATTTCCAATGGTGCTACCTTCACCATCGCTCATGCGTCCATTTTGTGCTCCTTGCAAGAGAGTTAATTATGTACCTTTTGTCTTCTTTAATTCAGTTGTGTTGCAAACCCAGACCATCATGCTCAGCCGCTAAAGGGGTCAGTTTATCCATTGCTGCCCTAAGAAGTTCCATTGGACAATCATATGCAATTCGATTAGCATCACCAAGTTTTACCACCTCTAAAGCATGTGTATACAAATTTCAATGTCTGAATGTTATGGAGTTTGCTGAAGTCTTGTCTCTTTGTAGGTGTGTCAAGTGGCTTGGAAGTATATCTCTTACATCTTTTGTACACCTATTGAGGATATGCTTTGATGGAATTTTGTCTATTCCCAAGAAATCAAGAACCTGCAATACAATTTTTAATTGTTCAGCGTATACAGTTTTTTCAAGTAAGAATGACATCTAATGCTACAATTTTTGTCTCAATGTGATGAGTTTGTACCTTAACTGAATGGCAGCATAGCAATCCTGTGTGCTCGAAGTTGCCACATTGACATGAGAGTTCTTCACCCTCAGTGATGACATGCACTATGTGCAGTACTCTGCACCACTTCTCATATCTGTCTGGGTGGTACCAGTGTACATAATATTTTGAACATTTTTCAACTTCTTCTACTCTGTATTGTCCTGCTTCATACAGGATCTCACCAAATTTCTCAAACATAGCCCGAGTGTAGATCTTGCTAGCGTGGAACTCCAGTGGTGTGTTCACCTTCATAGCTGGCAATGCCTGTGCATAATTTTTTTTTCTTTGTTAGTTTCTACCATGATTCATAAAGCTGGAATTACAGGTATGGATATTCAATGCGGTAATGAAGCAACTTACTATGTTTGTTCGTCGCTCTTCATAGTTCTCATTTGCCTCTCGATCAAAAAGAAGCCACATGTATTGTCTTACGAATAAGTGCATGGGGCAGCTTGAGCCTACTTTTTCCGTAAATTCCGAATCCAATTTCCCATAAATATAGGTTGTAGAAGTCGTACGCCTCTCCCAATGAATCAAAAGTGTATCCACTAGCTGGAACTACAACGGTATCAGTTCTCCTTTCTGCATATCCTCTTAACGTTTTCTCAAGGGCACATACTCTGCCAGCACATGGTGGACGCTCGAGAGGGGCTCGCCCAATACGAACCCTGCATCATTAACACTGAATCAATTTGAGGGTAAACGGTTGCCTTCCTTTTATTGGAGGATGCAATGTTCACAAGTGAGCATCATCGGAATACATCTTTACATTCGGAGATTTTAAATTATTCAGGTATTTGCGGTAGCATAGTAGCTTCAGAGTTGAGCATGTCTAGAGACAAACTGGCAGGTTCTTTCTCTTTCATGAGCATCTTAAAGTTGATTATGAAGCAGCACGGAAGTACAGCTTTACGTCTAAAATCACTAGGAATGAAATACTGTGATTTCAAAAGTATGCCTTGTCTTTTTCTTTCGAGAACGCAATGTTAATACGGGAGCAATTTGTAAGTACATTTTCACAGTCAGAGATCTTAAATGTTTAGAAAAATCTTTAGTGTACGAGCTTCATAGTTGACAATGAACGGCTACAAAATTCTGTTTGACCTCCCCCCCCCCCCCCCCCCCCACCTCTGAACTCTGAAAACTGCGATGTTCCCAAGTGAGTACCATGCAAGTACAACTTTAGTGTCAGATTTCTAAACTTTTCAGATATGTTTTTGCGCACTTATCTTCAGAGTTCCGACTGCACAAGACAAACAGAGGGGTACCTTTTTGTCCACTCGGGGGCTTGAGGGACATCCTTTCCTGTTGATTGTTGCGAATTGGCCGCCGACAAGCTCAGTTCTTCGCAGCCGTTGTTCCCGGCGACCTGAATTGTAAGCGGCGCGTCGCTAATATCTCCCATGCTCGATTCAGCAGCTGACTGTGTAACACAAGTATCTGGCTCAGCCGCTAGATTGAAATCGCCTGATGCAAGATCCGGCAAGGGGAACCTGCAGATTACCCGCGGATTCGTGAGTTGGTTCCCGCAAAAGATTCGGAGTTAGTACTTCACACAAGATGAACTAGGAAGCATACCTGTCCACCCGATCTGACAAGAACTCCAGTCCATCGACGACCTCCTCCGCCGTCGCCATGACCTCTTTGCCGATGTCGCCGCAGATGAGTCAAGATGAGGGGGGGACTGGGGGAGGGGGGGGGGGTGTGGTGGGTCCTGCTGGCATTTAATTTTCTCCGTTATGTCTATGCCGTTTTCCGGATGGAACTTTTGTCCACCTCCGTCACATACCGCGCTTCATAATTTGTACCAACAGTACATTTCACTTGCGTCGCCGTTACCATGCGTCCTGTACGTCGCGCCGTACGTATCGACAGCTCTCTCGTTTGCATGTGTTTGCTCCTCCCGAAGAGGCCCACCGTTTCGGTCATGTCCTATTGGTCCACCTAGCGGGAGCGCGCACGCCCGTGCACTCTCTCTCCATTCTCGTGAATCTACACTCTAAACTATGTCTACATACATTCGTATATAGTTTGTAGTGAAATATCTAAAAAGACTTATATTTAGAAACGAAGGAGTAGCAAATAAATTGCTAATAAAGTATTAGCTAGTTGCCACTTTATCATCTAGTATGAGGCTACGAGCATGCTCCAAGAACCACATGCACAAGAGAAAAATATTCTTACTTGCTTGAATCTATGAAATTTAACAAGCAAGAGTATATGTTAAAATTTACATTTTTGAAATTTGCTTACTTGCTCTCAACCTCTGTTGGAAAAGGCGGCACTTAGGCATGCTTAGGCGCTACTCCCTCTGTTCTAAATTAGTTGACTCCCATTTGTCTAGACATGAATGTATTTAGACACTAAACAAGTATAGATACATCAATATCTAAACAAGTGGGGGTCAAGATTTTTAAAACGGAGGGAGTAGGTGACAGTCTTTAAACCTTGCTCTCAACTACTTGATGTTCACTTGCAACACAAGTATCACTTGGTGGACTTTTCTATAAAAGTAAGCACCCACTCCGCCTTGTTCCTAGCCAGATCGTTTCCTCGAACAAGAGTGCTTTCATCTTGGGTCGCAGCGTCCACAATAATTTTTTGTTGGTTCAGTCGACGACCAAGCTTCTCCATAAACACAAGGCTCCGAGAGTGCTCCTCAAGCTGGACATCGCCCGCGCCTTCAACTTGGTATCGTGGCCCTTCCTCCCAGAGACTCTCAAACTCCTTGGATTCAGCAATGGCTGGTGCAAGTGTGTTTCAATCCTACTCTCACAACATTGATTAGGGTGCTCGCCAATGGTCACCCCGTGCCACTATCCCCCACGCGTGTGGCTTACAGCAGGGAGATCCTCTGTCCTCATGCTATTCACCATGGTGATCAACGTGCTTAACTCCCTTCTCTAGCACGCAGTCCAGGTTGGAGTCCTTCAGCTCCTCACCACACACCTTGCCGCTTCGAGCATCTCTCTCTTTGCGGATGATGTGGTAATTTTCTGGCATCCAAACCCTTCGGAGGCTTTTGTGTATGGAATTGATTGCAAGTAACACCTTCGAGTAATGTACGCACCGATAATATCTCAATATTTCTTGCACGTTAGACGTAAACAAGCGAGTAAAATAGTTTTGTATGTGAGGGTTTAATCCAGCCATACCTTCTAACTAATTCCAATTGTCATCTTTCAATCTTTTCAAAGTTCCTCTTTCTTCTAGCAGACATAAAGGCATGAAAGAAATCGGTGTTGCGATGTTCACCACTTTTCAACCAAGTTGCCCCAGATCTTTGCATAACTTGAATTTCTTCTAACTCCAGTAGGTCTTCAATCAGTTTTGTAAGTTCTTTTTTCTTTCTATCATTGTCATCATTCATCGGCCCTGGCATAATATTTTTTAGGTCTCTTTGTGCCTTATGGAGTCTCTTCCTTGGCTTCTTTAGTACCCGTTGATCCCAGTTATGGAATTCAGCATGCATCTTATTCAGCTTTTCATAGATATATGTGACGCCCGGGTCAGCCCCAACCTTAGACCAAGCCTATGGCACAATCGCGTTAAAGCTATCTTCCCTTAACCACCGTGCCTCGAACCTGTTTTGATGTCAACTGTTTGATGCTTTGGGCTGATTATAGTATTCAGTATTTACACATAAGGGTCGATGATCAGAATGGTTGTACTCCATATTTTCCAACGCGACATTGGGCAAGAGTGTCGTCTGTGCGTCATTAACAAATCCCCTGTCCAACCTCTCTCTAATTCACCCTCTATGCCATGTGAAGGGATCCCCAATAAATCCCATGTCGTGTAGCTCACCATCATCAATAGCGCTCTAGAAGGCTTGCATATACTGAGATGAACGTGGATTTCACTACTAGGAAAAACGTTATACACAGAACTTTAGCAGTAGCGCTTGTTAAAAAAGCACGCTACTGCTAGAGAGCAGTAGCACGTGCAAAATAAGCGCGCTACAGATGCACATATAGCAGTAGCGCGTCTCACTGACAACTCGCTACTACTAAAATTCCAATCACTTAGCCGATGGGCTACACATAGTAGTGCCAAAAACCTAGCTACCGCTAATATACTTATAGCAACGCGTTTATGACTAAAGCGCTACTACTAACGAAAATAAAATGAAATGAAAAACGAATAGAAAAGTAAATGAAAATGAAAGAAATAGAAAAAGGAGAAAGGAAAAATATAAAATGTAAAGAAAAATAAATGAAAAAGGGGAAAATGATGAAGAGGTAGCAGTAGCGCGTTCGCTGAAACGCGCTATAGCTAACTTAGCTATAGCGCGTTTTCTGTAACGCGCTACCGTTACTTTTGACTTAACCAAAAACGGTTCCCCCCGGCCACCACTTCTCCCCAAATTGATCCCTCACCCCACTTCACCGTCGCCCCCACTTCGCCGCCGTCTCCTGCCGGCGTCGACGCCGCGCTCGTCCTCACCGCCGCCGCTCGAGGCCGCCCAGCCTCACCGCTGCCGCCTCTCGGTCCGCCCTCGACCTCACCGTCACCTCCCTCGACCTCACCGCCGCCGCCCTCGACCTCACCGCCCCCGAGCCCGCTCAGGACCACCGCCTCCCGATCCTGAGCCCGCCCTCGCCGCCCCTACCTCCGTCGCCGAGCACCTCCCCGCCACCGTATCTTCCCTCTCTGTAAGCCCCCACCCATCCTTTTTAGTTAATAGATGTTAATGTTAAGTAGTAGATAATGTTGATGTTTTTAGTTAGGGTAATAAGATGTTAAGTAGTAGATAATGTTGATGTTAATTAGTTCAATAGGGTTTAGTTTTTCAATTGAGTTTGTTTAACTAGATGTTAATTAGGGCAGTAGGGTTTAGTTTAGAGTAAAGTTTAGTTCAGTAGTTAACTAAATATAATCTATATTTTGAATTGAGTTTGAGAGAGCATGAGATTTGTGTAGATTTTCTTGTAGTGTCAAACGCTAGGACATGCAAATTTGAAGTGGTCAGGATATATGCAAATTCCTCAATTGTGTTTGCACATATTTCGATTGTGCCCAAGTGGCCTTTTGTTGTTTCCAAGGAATGAAGCTGAGTGGCCTATGTTTTGTCGGAATGTTGATTCATTTCCGTTCCGGCAAATTTCAGGTTCTCGTTTGTCCACTTTTTAGCAAAGGTCATGCCGAAATTCACGGAAAATTTCGGCATGACTTGTGCTACAAACTAGGACATATCGACTGCCCGTGATTTGCCGCACCAGGAAGGAGTCAACGTTCCTGCAAAACAATAGGCCTTTTTTATGTCATTATTCATTTTATTAGGTCTAGAATTAATTGACTAGATTTAATCATAGGAAACATGGCTAGCAATGATGAAGGACAGGGTTCTGGTGATTGCGACGACGTCTACCGGGCGGCAGACAAATTTTTTAGCCTTAACGACGATCAACCGATGTTGTTGCTGGGCCCACCAGTGGCATCGGGGACTGAGACCGACACGCAGACCGGTGCTGAGACTGAGACCGGCGCTCAGACTCAGACCGGCATCGAGACCGGCGCTGAGACTGAGACCGGCGCTGCCTCGGGGAGCGGAGCCGGTGTAGAACCGAAAGCAAAAAGGCAACGGGTTCCTAACAAACTCAGGACTACTAGACTAGTGGTCACGGAGGTGGACAACGGCAATTTGTTGGGGAACGTAGTAATTTCAAAAAAAATCCTATGCACACGCAAGATCATGGTGATGCATAGCAACGAGAGGGAAGAGTGTTGTCCACGTACCCTCGTAGACCGAAAGCGGAAGCGTTTAGCACAACGCGGTTGATGTAGTCGTACGTCTTCACGATCCGACCGATCAAGTACCTAACGCACGGCACCTCCGAGTTCAGCACACGTTCAGCCCGATGACGTCCCTCGAACTCCGATCCAGCCGAGTGTTGAGGGAGAGTTTCGTCAGCACAACGGCGTGGTGACGATGATGATGTTCTACCGACGCAGGGCTTCGCCTAAGCACCGCTACAGTATTATCGAGGTGGATTATGGTGGAGGTGGCACCGCACACGGATAAGAGATCAATGATCAATTGTTGTGTTCATGGGGTGCCCCCTGCCCCCGTATATAAAGGAGCAAGGGGGGAGGCGACCGGACTAGGAGGAGGGCGCATCAAGGGGGGAGTCCTACGGAGTAGGACTCCTCCTTTCCTTGTTAGAGTAGGAGAGAATGAAAGAGGAGGAGATGAAGAAGGAAAAGGGGGCTGCACCCCTTGTCCAATTCGGACCAGAGGGGGGGCGCGCCTCCTTCCTTTTAGCCTCTCTCCTCTATTCCCGTATGGCCCAATAAGGCCCATATACTCCCCGGCGAATTCCCGTAACTCTCCGGTACTCCGATAAATACCCAAATCACTCGGAACCTTTCCGATGTACGAATATAGTCGTCCAATATATCGATCTTTACGTCTCGACCATTTTGAGACTCCTCGTCATGTCCCCGATCTCATCCGGGACTCCGAACTCCTTCGGTACATCAAAACACATAAACTCATAATATAACTGTCATCGAAACTTTAAGCGTGCGGACCCTACGGGTTCGAGAACTATGTAGACATGACCGAGACACGTCTCCGGTCAATAACCAATAGCGGAAAATGGATGCTCATATTGGCTCCCACATATTCTACGAAGATCTTTATCGGTCAGACCACATAACAACATACGTTGTTCCCTTTGTCATCGGTATGTTACTTGCCCGAGATTCGATCGTCTGTATCTCAATACCTAGTTCAATCTCGTTACCGGCAAGTCTCTTTACTCGTACCATAATAACATCATCCCGCAACTAACTCATTAGTTACAATGCTTGCAAGGCTTATAGTGATGTGCATTACTGAGTGGGCCCAGAGATACCTCTCCGACAATCGGAGTGACAAATCCTAATCTTGAAATACGCCAACCCAACAAGTACCTTCGAAGACACCTGTAGAGCACCTTTATGATCACCCAGTTACATTGTGACGTTTGGTAGCACATAAAGTGTTCCTCCGATAAACGGGAGTTGCATAATCTCATAGTCATAGGAACATGTATAAGTCATGAAGAAAGCAATAGCAACATACTAAACGATCAAGTGCTAAGCTAACGGAATGGGTCAAGTCAATCACATCATTCTCCTAATGATATGATCCCGTTAATCAAATGACAACTCATGTCTATGGCTAAGAAACATAACCATCTTTGATCAACGAGCTAGTCAAGTAGAGGCATATTAGTGACACTTTGTTTGTCTATGTATTCACACATGTATTATGTTTCCTGTTAATACAATTATAGCATGAATAATAAACATTTATCATGATATAAGGAAATAAATAATAACTTTATTATTGCCTCTAGGGCATATTTCCTTCACAATTTTGAGCCAAAGGCGCCCGAGGAAGCGCGTCGATGCTACGGCAATCAAATAGGCTGCATCGTACAGACAACCGCCACCATCAACGATGAGAAACTACAGAAGATAGAAAATATGAGGAGCTCCCTCTTAAAGAAGTTTCACCAGATATTCTTGTTCCCGGGCCGGAATGAGAAGGATTATGTAGATCCAGATGAGGACCGGGCAATGAAGAAGATAAACAAACACGCCATGACCAAGTATAGCGACGCGTTGGCCGCCTGGAAAAATCGAGTGAAAGCAAGGATCATCGTCAATAAGGAACCCTACTCCGAGGTTGTAAAGGATAATCCGACAATCACGGAAGAGCAGTTTCAAATATTCAAGGAGGCTTGCGAGGCTGAAGCTGCCAAAAAAAAGTCTAAGTACATGAAGGGGCTTCAAGAGAGGAACATTGGGAGCCACCACCTCGGAAGCCGTGGTTATGGCGGAAAGAGGTCCAAATGGGCCAAGGAGGACGCGGAAGCCGCGAGTCTGGGCATCCCAGACCCCTTGGCGGAGTTCACCGTCCCGCAGGAGTGTGACGTCCTCAGGGCCCGGCACCGTTGGGACCCAGTGAAGAAGGTTTACGAGACAAAACCGGTCATTACGGAGTTCATGAGACTGCTGGTAATTTTAGTTTCTGATCAATTCGACTGCACACGTTAGTCATATTTGTAAACTATCCTTGTGCCTTCTGCAGAGAGAGCAGAACAGGATTGCGGCCGAAAGCGACTCGCCGTCTGAGGCATTGGCGAGGCCCAAGTGGGACACTCCATTCAACAGGGCGTTGAACATATTGAAACAACAACCGGTGGATACTCGACCGTCGTATGGACGCGTGCACGGTGTCGGAGACGGCGCCACGTGGAAGAAGTACTACCGTGAGACCACGGAGGAGAGAAAGGAAAGACGGAGGTTAAATGAAGAAAATATCGACAAGAGGGTTGAGATTGCGGTTGAGAAGAAATCAACTCAGACAGTCGCAACAGCGGTAGCTGCCGTAAAATAGGTGGCTGTAGATATTTCTACTTCCTTGGTTCCGGCCTTTTCAATTGGACCAGGCAAAATCCAGAAAAAAATGCAATAGACTTTCCCCTTGCTGACTTCTTGGCGGGGAGCAGCTCGACTAGCGTTGCACCAGCACCTGCTCCCGCACCGGCTCCCGCACCGGACGTGCTCGGCGGTGCTTTGTCTTTGGCTGAGCTCGACGCCCTCACGGTATCTGTCAGACCGTCCCCCTTCAATATAAATGTATAATCTCCCGTTTTCGTTGCCTTTCGGATGTCTCACGTCGCAGACTTTTCTTTGCAGGCCAACGAAACCCCGTGCACCATATTATACACCATCGGCGACCAGAAGGTGGACATGGGGAAGGCGACGATAATGGAGCCGAAGGAACCATTGTTCCACAGCCGGCCGATCCCCCCGAACGTCTTCAAGGTTTCCGTGGCCAGTGTCAAACCGGGCCACGAGAATTTGCCTCCTCCAATACTAGTGGGGGATCACGACGAGACACCGCCGCGGCTTGGTGATTGTTGCAATGGTGGGTCCTGTTGTGGCCAAAGAGTCTGCTTCGTCTGGAGGCGGCCGGGAGCACACCTACGAGCACGCAGCCTCAGCAAGGTATGAACATCAACACCCCACCTACCCAATTAGCGTCGGGTGTCGGGTTGGGTGATAGCGGATGGGGTAAGGAGGAGGCTCCATTAGTCGCTGATGACGTCGCCATGGATGACGATGAGGACGACGCTGGCGCTGAATAGTATGTCTATACTGGCGCCTCCTCAGGGTTTGAGCGTCATGAGTCGGTGCCTGAATTGCCGTCTCAACGTATTATGGACGACCTTCCGGTAGTAAAGAAGTCTAGGAAGAGAGCGAGGAAAGGCAAAAAAGTTGATTCTATGATCCAGTCGCCTCAGCAGCCTCGGCTTCAGAACCGTATAGATATCCCCGATGCTAATAAATGGCATATCCCCGGTCAACCAATCCTACCTGCAACAGCTCTATGGGTCAGATTCGGCGATCTAAGGAGACTTCATGAGGATGTGCTGCGGGTAGAGAAAGGCCTCATCGCCTCGAAATATCCAGGATACCCACTCTACGTGGTTAACGTTCCGCGGCAAATGTCGTACGTCGACAGCTTCCCCGCGGATAAGTTCTTCCTCCGATTCGATTACATATTCGACATGTTTCACGTGAAGAAGCTGGATTTTACGTTTGTCCGCCTTTATGCCTTGCACATGAACTACATCATCGGGGTTGAGCTGATATCTCATATCTGTGTCGCTGACCCGTACTACATGCACAAGGGCTTCTTGGGAGTCTGCACAAAGCATCGTGAATACGCGAGGGATTACATCGTCAGTTTCATGCTTGCCAATAAGGACAAGGGGGCGATTCTCGTGCCTTATCATCCCGTGTAAGTCATCCACGCTGCTATCCTTCCTTTGATTTCAATCATTCATTTGCACGGTGCAGGCTAATTAATTTGAGGACTTATTTTGCGTAGCGGCGGGCGTGTCGTCCTCATCATCCTCTACCCCCGATTCTCCCACGCTCTTTACTTGGACTCGTCGAAGAACATTCACAAAAAGGATCACACCCACATCAAGGATGTTCTTGACAGTGCTATGTATTACTACCAATCAATGGGTGGAGAGGTCAGGGACAAGAAGAGAAGGGGCGGCAGGGTCGCCTTCGGCCATAAGACCGACTTCTGGTGCATCCAGCAACCGAACGATTCTCTTAATGATGGATTCTATGTCCTACACCACATGCTGGAGTACAGACGGGATCACCAGAACCTTCGCATGTCACCTTCTTCCGGCGATGCCCATATTCTGCAATGGGCAAAGGACATAGGAGATATCGAGGATCATCGACTTCGAGCTGAGTTCTATAACATCCAGCGCGAACTTGCCCAAATCATCATGAAGGAGGTCGTCGGAAAAACAGGGATGTTCTACGGAGAAGGACAAATGTCGCGGGAAGACATCCGAACATGGATAGCCTCTCAGCGTCTCGACCTGAAGCCTTTCACTAGGCTCAGGGACTATCTCCCTGACTTGGATGGATGGAACGACATGTTGGAGTGATTGTCGATATATGACAATGTGTCCGTTTAGTCCATACTTTCTGTATGACAAAACTTTGAGTTATGCACAGTGAAACTTTATTTGTGATGTAATTAAACCGTCCTCCTCCTCGACTAGCGAAAATCACTCTAGTTAGGGCATTTTGGGGTACGATGAAATTTGTTATTTATGCTTATGATATGTTGTTTCTATTTTTGCCAAGTATGTTTCTTTCTGTTGCTCAACTATATATGTTGCATATCATCGACTCATGTGACGATGCAGGTGCATAGATCATAGATGGCGAAGAAGTGCTACGCCAGGAGTATATATACGACAAGTGGCCGGAGTGTCAGACCCAGGTGTATACCGGTTTCCGGTTTCCGAGCGACAGGCGGTAGTTAGTTTAGGTTCACGCTAATGCGAGAGAGGGATACGAACTCATGTACTCAAAGTGATAGCTCTTCTCGCGTATATCATTGTTTAGATGGATGACGATGTATTTGCAAGTAATCGAGACTTGTATCGCTATTTTCGAGATGATGACGAAAGACCACTTTGTGTTGGATGATGATTATGATGAGACTATTTGTATGTACTCCCTCCGTTCCTTTATATAAGGTGTATTTGATTTTTCAGAAGTCAAACGAGTTCATGTTTGACCAAGTTTTTAGAAAAATATATTAATACCCACAATATGAAATTTATATCATTTGATCAATCAAGATAGGTAGTTTCATATTTTATCTATCAGGTATTGTAGGTGTTCCTATTTTGTTATATAATCTTGGTCAAACTTTCAAATGGTTGACTTGCACGGAAACCAATACACCTTATATTCTGGAACAGAGGGAGTATATGCTATGATTACATCTGTGGTCTCGCAGGCATTTGTATGTGTATCATGATGATATTTGTATGTGCTAAAGATTCTTCTATAAAGCCTGTTCAAATACAAAACAAATATGCCGAAAAAAAAACAAAAAACTACTAAAATTAGCAGTAGCGAGTGGAGAAAAGTTAGCAGCAGCGCGGTAGTAGCAGTAGCGTGCACGGAAGAAGCGCGCTATAGCTATTAGCAGTAGCGAGCTTCCACTAAGCCCGCTGCTGCTACACTTGTGTAGTAGTAGCGCTGGTGAGCACGCGCTACTGCTATGTGTTAGCTGTAGCGCCGGTCCGCGCGCTACTGATACACCTAAAACCCGCGCTGCTGCTAGCCTTTTTCCTAGTAGTGTTCCCGCCTTCTTTCTTGTGCAAGAACTGTATTTCATTAGGGTCACCTAAAAAATCCATGGGAGATCAAGATTTTGGTCTAGCTATCTCATAGGGTTCCATGTCAGGTGCTTGTTCTCCCAACGAAATTCCCCGGACATGCCTATCAAGTGCTAAACACTATTATTATTTCCTCAATTTTAACATCAATGAACATAGGATCAAGAGCTCATCGTTGAAGTTTGACATAGTTTTTCAAGATAAGTAACAAGCCTCCTTTTCTACCATTGCTCAGGCAAACAAACCTTTGTTCCATCTTTAATCTCCTCCTAAACATTTAGGCCATGTTTGGTTCAGATTTTATCGATGGATTCCGCTGCCGCGCAGCAGAATCTGAACCAAAGGGCGAACCTAACAGAATCCAATTCCAGAAATCCGCTGCCAAAATCTGAATCAAAAGCGGAAGCAGCCCAGGACATGCTTTCCAAAATCTGATTCCGCTGCAGGCCAAAATCTGAAAAAGTTGTATCAACTGGTTTGCAAATGACCTACATCTTTTTCACATCAGATTTTCCACAGCTGTTTTTCCACAACAGATTTTTCACAGCTACTTTTAGAAATCCACAGCCGAACCAAATAGGGCCTTAGTATCACATCGAGATTGCATCTTCGTTGGGCGCAAGCAAAGCACGAACCATCGGGGCATTCCGAAGACCGCGACAGTTCCAAGCCAAGAGTTTCATTGCTTCTTGCCCAAATGAACAAACCTCTAGAAACTAGAACAATCCACCAACGAAAAAATTTACCACAACACCTCCCAACTTCACCACATCCACTCTGTAATTGAATGGACAATAATTATCCAATGCAGCGCTAGACCTTGCACGACATGTTCCTCCGATCAAGCCGATGGAACAGAGACAAACAAATCAACTGTTGACATGGAACCTTGAAGGCCAAGCGCTTGCAGTAGAGAGAAGAATACCGGCGACGGCACCTCGCATGCACCATCCTGGGACAAGGAACGTCAGCGTCGGACCGGCAAACCCTAGTGGTGCGAGCGTCACCTCATCACGATAAAATGCTTCTCGTGTTTATTACACAACAGGTTAATTACAGTAGTAATTATTGTGGCAAGTTATTTTTTCTTGGAAAGATTGTGACAATTCATTAGATAGAATGTCTTATTAGGTGTCCTTATTGAAGTTACCACTCACCACTCACCACTCAAAGACTTGGCTAAGCATCTCATGCTCTGATGCTCCGCTCACAGTTGTTCTCTTTCTTCCCAACACAGGTGGACTAGTTCTTGTCCCAACATCAGTGAACTCTGTTGTACTGACGCGAGTCAGTAAACAAATTGTTGGTAACTGAAAAGCAAACACATGTCATACATTGAGAGAAAGGTGAAAGATATTGATCTATGTCTGGTTAGCTACACCCCTGACGGGGCATATAGACAATGTGATATTTAGAGGAACCACTTTTTTAAGTTAATCTTATCTTACGTCATTGAAGGTGTGCCTGAGTGCCTTATGTAGAATTGCACGCACCAGCCACTTCACCCAAAAGCTCAAACTGATGAAGAAAGATGGATTGTGCATTTATACGCCAACACTCCGTCCCAAGCCTAAACGTGCGCCAAAAATGAGCTGCAATTTCTTATTTTAAAATTGCGTCAGCCGGTCTTGAATCCAAGATCTCTTGACTCCGATATCATGTAGAACTGCACGCACCAACCAGTTCACTCAAAAGTTCAAGCTGATGGGAAAGGTGAGCTATGCATTTATACGTCAACACCTTGCATACATTGCCGGTGAGGAAGGAGTTCTTCATTACCATTAGTCCTGTTGGAATTTAGTCTATATTGGGCCAGCCAATTTTTATTTTTAGAATTCCTAATAAATTCTAGAGGCCCACTTAGCCCAGAGGTGGGACTAAAGTTTAGTATCATACTGCCTACTTAGTAGAAGTTGGACCTTCTTATAAGGGAGGTTATTTGCCCGCATGTATGAGCATGAGAAGAAGAGTGACGTACATGTGTGCTCCTCCTCCGCCCGCCTCCTCGCCTTGCCTCGTCATGAAGCGCACGTCGCGGGTTGCGGGAATAAGCCGAACCGTTGTCTAATTTTTTTTCCCATGCCGGCTTGCGGCGTGCTCCGCAGGTCGGGACAGTAGGCCTCCGAAACCCTACCTTTTTGAGTCCTGTACGGAAGAAAGGTGATGAGCGCTCTACGCGACTACTGACCTCTTCATCACGGACGCCACAGACGCCGACGACCACTTCCCCAACGACGATTTCTTCCCCGACGTCGACAACCTCTTCGACGACATGGGCGACAATATCAACGTCAATGCCAATGCTACTGCCACAGCTCAGTACGTGTTCGTGTTCTTTCTGTTAGAGATCCTGCTAGAGCTTCTTCCTCTAGTATCTGTTCTGTTTTAATTCACATCTTCAGATGTTATTTGCCTTCTTTCTGTTAGATTGGGTCACTTGTTTCGTCCTTACTATATAGTCATGTTTTATCTATTATTTCTGTGGATTTGAATCATACAGTAAATTGCTCCGACAAATACATCATCTGAACCATGGCCGAACATATCACTGTCTTATATTTTGTCGATCAGCCTGAGCTTGCCGCACTTGTGACGTACGTTCATTCGGTTGATCACGTTTTTTTCTTTATGGCAGCCACACTTTTAGCTGATACAGTCGTCAAGTAAGTACAGCCAGGTAACAGCCAAATAAAATGTGTCCATCATTCTCTCCGCTCCTTATTCAAGGGAATGTTTGCCATATAAATTTCACAGGAAAACAATTTAATTCATCATGGATCTGAGAACATCCCCTCGTTCCAACATATGGCCTCCCCTAAATCGTTCTCCCATCAGAAATGAAACATGAGAATTGATGTGACGTCAAAAGGGTCGACCTGGTCGTGAGGAGCAAGAGGATGCCTACGGAATGTCTGACCAAGTACAACGAGAATGAGCAGGCGAGGCCAATACATGGACTAGCACAGTACTAGTACTATAATCATCCACACATTCTCACTGTCTCATCATTGAATCAATCATAGGCCCGTCTTGTCGGGCAGTGCTTTGCAGCTAATCATCAGATGGTTTCTTTTGTTTGGACAAGCATCCACAATGCATGCCGTGCCCGCCAAAACCCAAATTAACCCAGGCCTGCCTTCTCTACTTCTCTTGCATATATATATATCAGTTTGTCTAATTCACATCTAGATATTTTTTAAGGATGTCACATCTAATCTCCCACAAGTAACGTAGCAACAAGGAACAAAAAAAAAGCTAGGACAAAAAAACAGACCACAAACATAGTGGACATCAGGTTAGATGTGACATAACTATGTCACATCTAGATGTGTCCTAGACAGACCACCTCCCCAAGCATCATTGGAACTCAACTCTCATACTCTCACTCCATCCAATCCAGATTAAGCCATTCGCTCGATCAGGTATATAGATAGATAGTCTGTGTTGTGTCGGTGTAATTACTAACCAGAGGATGGAGTTGAGCAGGAGCGTGACCATGGATGTTTCTCTGAGCATCCCTGCTGCCCGCGGCATCGGCGACGACACCGACAGGAGGGCGCCTCGAAACTCGCCTTCCTTCAAGATCGTGCCGCTGCACGACGAGATGGCCAAACCGTCGCCGGGCGGCCACTCGACCCTCGGCGCCGAGAGGGCGGCGGTGCTCCTCGTGAAGAAGGTGCTGGCGGAGCTGCTGGGGACGTTCCTGCTCCTCTTCGTCCTGCTGTCGGCGCTGATCATGAACGCGACCCACGACGGCGCCCTGGGCCTGCTGGGCGTGGCGGCGACGGCGGGGCTGGCCGTGACGGTGCTCGTGGCGTCGCTGGTCCACATCTCCGGGGCCCACCTGAACCCGGCGATAAGCGTGTCCATGGCCGTGTACGGCTACCTCCCGCGCGCCCACCTCGCGCCCTACATGGCCGCGCAGTTCCTGGGCGCCATCGCCGCGTCCTTCGTGGCCAAGGCGGTCTACCACCCGGCGAACCCCGGCGCCATTGTGGCCACCGTGCCCACGCTCGGCACCCCTGGGACATTCTTGGTCGAGTTCCTCACCACCTTCGTCCTCGTCTTCGTAATCGTCGCCCACGCCACCGATCCCAAGGCGGTAATAGCACCTCCTTGCTCATCGATCACACTTGCTCAACTAACTACGAGTACTACTATATGTACTGTTGTCTTGCCTTTTCTCCACCAGCTTAATGAATTGGACGTCATGCACAATTGTTTCTTTTCTTCAGGTGAAGGAGCTGATAGCAGTGGCAGCCGGGGCTGCAATCATGATGAACGCCCTTATCTCTGCGTAAGTGAATCTGTACTCCAACTGATTTTACCTAGCAGAAGTGTATATAATAAACTATTATCTGACATAATGCATGCATGTATGTGACTGTGAGCAGGGAGTCAACGGGAGCGTCCATGAATCCGGCGAGGACGCTGGGGACGGCCATCGCCACCGGGACGTACACCAAGATCTGGGTCTACATGGTGGCGCCGCCGCTCGGAGCCATCGCCGGGACCGGGGCTTACATTGCGCTCAAGCACTGATGCACCGGCCCATCAATGGTTGCACGTTAGGATGAAAACCCCTACCAGAGAATGCTGCTAGGTCTAAATTTCTAGGAAAGAATTCCTTATATAACACTACTTTAAAATCATCTTCCCTATTTAACACCGATAAAATATTTCTTTCCTATCTAACCCCGACTCTAATCTTTGTTCCCAATATAGCACTTCCGTCCGTTTTGTGAGCTAACGGTGTTAACTTGCACATGAAATGACAATATTACCCCTATAATTAGTATATGACATTTTTTACTTCTCTTTCCCTTGCCTGTGTTTTATTTTGTTTGAAGTGGTTTTGTACGGCTATGTCAAAATACTTATACTTGGCACCGTAGAAAAAGTAGAAGAAGAAAAAAAAATACAACGTCAAGCATACACTCGCGTACTAGCACATTAGTTAGTGATTCATTCATGCATGTGGGTGCTCCTTCACGTACCCATCCATGGACGCATTGTGAGCAAGTACACGGTGATGACATGATCATGGTCATCCGATACTTACCGTCTGTACATACCTGAATACCTGCGGGCGGCCGAAGACACTCGTATACGTACTCAAATACCCACGCGCGTACAGGCAAGCACACATACATACCCGAATACTCATACATCTATGTATGTACGGTTAAAGGAAAATTTTATTTGCAGGCGTGTTGATAATGAGCCGATCAACTTGAACGTGGGGCAAGGAAAGGCACCAACTATCCAGAATATCCGGGACTGCTGCGATGCGTCTGACCTTCTACACTCAGGCATCACAAGGGGAACTCACGCACCCATCATACATGCACGAATCATCCAGGAAGAACTCTTCGCACAAACATAAGATCCGAGGGAAAGGAGAGGGCGCACCCAGTTAATGAATGATTGAGGGCAAAAATGTCATTTCATGTGCCATGTAACACTGTTATCTCAGAATACGGATGAAAGTTATATTGGGAATAAAATTTAAAGTTGGAGTTAGATAGGGAAGAAATATTTTTCCAGTGTCAAATAGGGCATCTTATTTTATGGTAGTGTTAAATAAGAAATTCTCCCAATTTCTAGAGGAAGAAAAATAGAAATTGTGAATTTGCTGATTCATGCAACTAAACAAGGTAAAGAGTGATCATTGCATAACTGATACGTAGATGATACTCCCTCCGTTCCTAAATATTTATCTTTCTAGACATTTCAAATGACTACTACATACGGATGTATGTAGACATATTTTAGAGTGTAGATTCACTCATTTTGCTCCGTATGTAGTCACTTGTTGAAATGCCTAGAAAGACAAGTATTTAGGAACGGAGGGAGTAGTTTTTTGTTCCTAGTAGCAAAGATTGTGTCTGCACTCTGCAGGCCGGCCGCACGCAAGAAATATTCCATTTCGGCAATCTGGCTGACGTTTCCCGGGAACATTTTCCCAGCGAACTGCTCCTTATAGCAGCCAGATCTCGCAGCACAAATCTTGGAGCAAACTCGATTCCACATCAGATCTGAGAAAACTTTCGCACTGCGTACAGTCCCAGCGAACGCATCATCTCACCTCTCCTTATCCATTTCAGCTGCTTGCTCTCCCGTTCATCCAGCTCCTCTATGCCGCCAGGATCCCTATGCCACCTCCGGTCCTCCGCCGCCGCCCTACGCCGCAGTAATGCTATTTAGCTGACGTTCGCTATGAGAGATGGTAATTGCAAATGTTTTTTATGGCGATTTGTATTGTCGTGAGAATGACAATTTTAGTTTACAAGCGCGGCAAATTCTGGTGAAAAACAAAACTAAAGCAGAATTGTCATGCTCGCTGACTAAAATTGTCATCCTTCACAACACAAATTGCCATCAAAATCATTAACAGTTGCCATCTCGGCAGCGAACATTAACCAGTTATGAGGGTCCAAAATTGTTCATCATACAATACTAGTAAGATACCGGTGTTACGCAACAGAATCACAAAAGACCCGATGGAACATTGTTACTTAAATTATAAGTCAAGAGTCGGTACTTGCTACAAAAAAAATATGTAGCGACATATTTCCCTAAAAAAATCCCTCAAAAAAAGAGAATGTGCCGACATATTGATCAAAGTGATGTTACATTGTTGATCAGTGCACGTCGAGAGCAATCATACAGTTACCAACTAATAAGCCCCCCCCCCACCCCTATAATTAGTATATGACATTTTTTACTTCTCTTTCCCTTGCCTGTGTTTTATTTTGTTTGAAGTGGTTTTGTACGGCTATGTCAAAATACTTATACTTGGCATCGTAGAAAAAGTAGAAGAAGAAAACGAATACAACGTCAAGCATACACTCGCGTACTAGCACATTAGTTAGTGATTCATTCATGCATGTGGGTGCTCCCCCCCCCCCCCCCCAAAGCCAAACATTTTCTTCTCCAAATTCACCTTGTAGGAAAACTCGTTGTGCTTTATCATTCCTTACGAAAAAACATTCGTTGTTGTAACCTATAGTGAGGGGACAGAGAGTATGCGACAACAGAAAATCCTTCCCCACGCATATTTTTCAATTTCAACGACGCTCCAAATCGGTCTATGTCTTCAGCTCCTCTTCACTTAACATGGGCTCCACCTCCAGCCCACACACCATTCTCCGCTAGAAATGGTGACATATTAAGCACGACAGTTTAAACTAAATTTTACTTTCCCCTAGAAAAATCTAGCTTTTACTTCAATAATGTAAGAACAACAGCGCGACAATATCAATACTTCTCCCCGCAAATCTGAGCAATGAAGGTGCGACAACTAGTGACTTCATCCTTCCCCTCTAGTCCGATGGGCTCAACATGTTAACACATTTCCTATTCCTCACGCACCTATGTCACACATCGTTATCTCTTCATGTCTGTGAGCATTATAAGTAGCATGCCGCCCATGGGTAAACATAATGGTAAATGTCATCTCAAACAAATTGATATTATAGCGCTCCAAACCACTTAATAGTGTCTTGAAGCATAGAAATCTGGTATTCCTCGGCCAATACCAAATATTGCTACAACAGTTTGCTAAGCGCAATATAGTCCCACGAACATATCACAATCAGCAATCGACCAAGAGGACTAACATGAAAAAAGGAAAACACAAATAAAAGTAGAGGCGAACAAGGTTGCCAAGCCAGAGGTGTCCATCACCTCTACTTTTATTGCAAAATCTCTTTTGCATTTCCTTGTGAGAGCAGACTACCCATGCCTCTTGAAGCAATCATTCTCCCGTCAGGTAATTGGCCCTAAGATTATAAAATTAATAAGCAATTGATTAGCCTGTATCTCTAAAAATAGCTAATTAAACCATGGATACCTTTTTTTTGCGGCAGTAAACCACGAATACCTGAAGTTGAACAAATAAGCAAATCACATAATGCAATATTGGGGATGAAATATATGTATGATTGCAGCAGAAAAGGCTGAACAATTGTCACCAAGGAAGACGGCGCGCCGCCGCCAGCTGCACTGGAGGATGCATATGTGATTGCGCTGCCGGTGGCAGCGCGTATACCTAGAAGCCGAGAACTGGGGAGGGGCGGACTCGGCACTGTAACATGTACAGCTCAGAGTTGCAGTGCTCGTCATCAGAATAAACAGAGGACAAGTCATCTTCCGCGGCAGACGCCGCTGTTGACCCAGAGCGTGCAAGGAATGCGGACGGTGGGAGGCGGATGTTGGTGTACGTACCGGCACTGACATTGGACACCCGCACCACAGCTCAACGCCCTTGGCAACGATTGTCTAAACCTCTTGTTGGGTGGCCAGGAGCGTAAGCATGGACAGTGCAGCCATCTTTCCCGGCGAGATGACGCAGAATGTCACTGAGGGAGAAAAAGAAGAGGTCGTGCTCGACCGTGCGGGGAGTTGGATGCCCCTCTTCGACGGCCTGCGCGGCCAGATATAGGAGAGATACCTCAAAGCCAAATCCAATTTATTGACATTCTAACTGCAAGTACAACTTTACAAGAGGCGGGATCCTCACCCAACTCAATTCCGGCGATCTTCGGGGAAGAGAGGGGAGGAGCCGACAACGAGGAATTCAAGAGGGGTTCTCGAAGACTTGTTTGTTTCGTGAGAGAAGGAGAAACCTCCAGACAAGACTATTGGTGTTTCCCAAAGTTCTATCCGATGCACGGAGTGGTTTTTGCAAAAGTGCAAGTTGTGGCTTGAGGGATAGCCCGTCTAAGTGTCAGCCTTAGATTCCAGATCCGACGGTTCATATGGCATGGTGGCAAACACACCATCACCACCAACTCGCGTTTTTATGAGTAGAGAAGTAGAGATAGAGATAAATCTCTTGGAGTAGAGGATGCCCCTGAAAATGCTGAGGGTGCCAAAACAGTGTATATATCTTTCATCACCTATTTTGGCAATTTTGTGTACTTGTTTATAAAATCCCAATGACTTCTAAACCCATATAAATTTTCATAAATGATTTAGAAGTCAAATCGTGACTTCTAGGGGCTTCGGATACAATTTGAAGTACCTCTTGGCTCTTGCCATAAAAATATACAGTACCCAGCTAAACTGCAAATCATCAGAAAATTACTATATTCCACAAAAACAAACTACATGCTTCTTCCTCTAAAAAGAACAACATAGTTTTGTCTGCACAGACCCAGAATTCCATCTTGCAGACTTCTCTAGCTTCTACAAACAAAATATGACGTTTTACACCACCAGTTTCCATACAACAATTTGTCTCTGCTTCAGGTCAATAATATGTAGACTGGAGCTTCAAAAATCTGATGGTGGTGGGGCCAAGAAGCGTTCTTGTTTACAACAGAGGGTGTGGGTTTGTGCAAGAATTCTTGAGCCCAAGTAAAACTAATTTGAACCATGTCGCTGAATCGCAATGACAACCTCATTACAGCGTGCACATCTGTAAGAACTTGTAGCTGCAGACCGCGTCCGTAGGCAATAATAACAATACCTAAAAGCAACAAAGAATTTTCCTATCAACAAAAAGCCAGCACAAAAGATGTTGAGATATAAGAAGACTGGCATAATGATCAAGGTGACATGTTGTTCAGTAATTTTGTGGGAAACAAACACGTAACAAGATTTTGTGCGTTGCGCACAAGTGCTGCCTCATATGAAAATAATATTCCACTAAAGCATGACTGCGGCCACTAAAAATACTGCCACATGACGAAACTAATCTAAGACCAACCTCCCAAGACAAGAAGGATTTTACAGTGCCGAGTACTGATGCCTTTATTTATAAACTCTTTAACTAAAGTAGTGATCTAAACGCTCTTATATTAGTTTACAGAGGGAGTATTTCGTAAAGTTAACATCAATGCCTGGCTGCTTCTGCATCTAATGTTTAGCTTCAGCACTGTAATACAATTTATGTAGGCACTTCTGGCTAAAACGTGGTTTGGGGCTGAATATGTCCATTACAACCAGCTAATTCAGTATGGACAATGTTTTCTCAGGATTATATGTGTGACCCAAAGGTGCAGTGCATTACATGAAAGTAGTTGGCCGTAAAGGCTGTCAAGTTAATATTCAAGATGAAATCAAACAAGTGTATTAACTATACCACAAATGGAATATATGACAAAAGACTAGAGGCAATAAGGAGCAGAGTACCTGTGTTGACATGGGAGAGCTACAAAGGGAATGCTAGGACTAGAGAGACATATAGGGCAGTTTGCTTCATCACCAGAAGAACTTGCTGATTTATCCTTAGAGAAAGGAAGGAGGAACTTCTTTACTGAGGATGAATTTAAGAGGGGGAGAAGCAAAAGCAACATTTCCTGCACAAAGTAAGCAATGTTAGCCACCATTTGGAGGTACACCATGAAACGTCCTACTGAATACCAAACAAGTCATTCGAACTTCTACGTTCTAGCATCTGGATTCATTCCATTGGGAATAGGAAGCATGCAATCAAGGTTCCATCAAACATTTTAAGACTAGCATCCTGGCATCTCAGGATTCGAGTAAGCACAAGCATTTATATAAAGTTAGATGGATGAGAAAATGTTGGACAATTAAATACTTACAGAGAAGGGATACATCCATTAATTTTTGGTACATAACACAAATTAGACATGCAGAATGCATGTGAAGTGTAAAATGAACAACAATTACCGCTAGAGTAGAAATACTGAACTATGGAATTAATCGTGGATTTTCTCGCTATTAATCCTTAACAGAAATTTATTTTTATATGTGATAGGAACATTAGAAGTTTATAGAACTTCCCAAGAATTTCAGAAATATATGTGACCTACATTAGCTAGATGTAAGGTGTCATTTTGCATACCCTAAATGCAAAAGCCTTCATCTAGGTAGTGTGTAATACATTATACATCACTGCACAAGTGAAATTTCTAGTTACCAGCTATTTGTCAGATAGGCACATGCAAAAGGAGATTTACCGAAAACTCATTCCAGACCAGCTGCCGGTTCATGTACTCGAAGCTTACGGCTCTGTTCATATTGGGGCTCCCATACACAAGTCTTGCTTTCAGAATCCTTTCCACGAGAGTTTTATACCTGTATAAACATACACAGAAAAGCAAATAAAACATATTTGCAATGAATAAGAAACCAGCAGGATGATCCTCTAAAATCTTAAATGGCTAGCCAATTCTTGAAGTATGCTATTCCAGCTCATTCAAGTACATTATGTCGTGTATAATCTTAGTGGACTGCCTATGTTCACAATACTAAAACTATTCCTCAATTGCAAAAATATAACTTCTGTGTTAACATAATCCCAGAATATACAATGTAATGAACATAATTAAAGAGGTAGAGAAATGATACCTTCCACCATAAAGAAATGACAACAGATTAAAGAATGAAACAGCTCTGTATAGTCCTTCGGCATGCTGCACCAAGCCCCAAGCACGACGTGCTAGTGGTCTCTATGATACAAAACATGAGTTATTAGCATGATAAACAGGATTTGAAGTTTCCAGAAATAATTTTTGAAAGGTAACCTGTTCAGAATCACCCCATCGACGGAAAGCAGAAAAAGATTGCAATCGGGATAATAAGTACTGGCCACCAACAGTGCTAATACAGTACAAGATCTTTTGAGAAACTGAAAGTCCAGGTCCTTCCAAACCTGTTCTGACTGAAAAATATGTGGAATTCATCAGTTATTGCTCAGATAATATTACAAATAATCAAGTAGCTAAACCATCAACAGTTAACAAAGGGAAAGCAATTATTTGCCCTCCAACTAGATTGCAATCTACGATTAACCCTCATTCCCAATGTAGTTGATTCTTTAACCTGCTTCATTGTAATCTGTTCATGATTTTCTGTTACTTCTTTAACTTCCCGTCCTTAATCCCCACCAGAAGACATTTTTGCTCTTTCACACAAAGTCTAAACCAGGGACTGGCTCAGTTAATTCTCCCCTCCGAACCCTGTACACCTCCCATGCCACAATCTGCCACAGCTAGCAACGGCAGAGGCTACAAGCAGCAGTGCTGCATGTCATCATGCCAACTCACTGCCCTGACTGAATGCTCACGGGCCCATTGGCATCTACTCCATCTGCATCGTCCAGGAAGGGGTTGGCTAAGGGCGGTCTCGTGAGTCTTTGCCCCTCCCTCCTAAACTTTTACCACATCAAAATTGCTTCTTTGTTCAATTGATCGTTTCTAATTCGGGGGCTTAAGTGTGTTGTTTTGTGCTCAGTGCAGATGAGGAAGTTAGAGAGACCGGTGTATCACTGGGGTACGACCTGGCACTCGATGCCAAACCCAAAATGAAGGCAACCAGATGCAACAACAATGAGGCAATGAGTGGCAAAAGAAAAAAGGCACCAAGTAGACCTTCAGCCTTCCCCTCTGGTACTTGTCACCACTCATACTCAATAGATCGTGAATTAATAACGTAAACTTCTGAGCTAGTTGGGTATAAACATGAGAAAGCCTTAGGTTTTGTCCCTTATAAAAGGTTGATTTGGTTGAAATATAAGTTTCCTAACTGACCAAAACATTAATATGCCAGTAACAACAGGATTTTCAACAACATATTTTATCCAATGATAATTATCATCTAAATACTTTAAGTTTATGTCTGAGCTTAATGATTCTCGGGCTAAGGCACCTGTACTTCATATCTGAGGTCACTTCAGATCATAAGCGTCAAATGTACCTCTCACATTGAACACATTGGGAAAAGGATACATAGAAAGTGTCACACAACATGTATCTGCACACTGTATCTTGTTCGCCCAAAGGACATGATATGGGAAAGGAGACAGCAATGGGATTTGGTACATCACAATCTACTATTTTGACAATTTTTGTAGGTGGAGTCATAGGATGTTTCATTGTGTTTATGCTCAATGGATATTATAGAATCCAAAACACACACGCCCTGAGTTAGCTGCAGACAAGCTCACACCTAAGGATGCTGTCCCAACCCAACTTCAACGTCATATACTCATACATGACTCAACTTTAGTAAGTAAAAGGGTATTCTGATGCAAGTGTGATGCACAGATCAGAACGCATTACAAGCAGCTGGTAACCCTGTACACACTTCACAACAATCTAAGTTGTGTTGAGAACAATTCAAATTATGTTACTGCTCTAATCAGCATGATTACCAAGACCAAAGGCACAAAAACATATCATACACAAAGCGGACAACAGTTGAGAGAAAATTGTATGGTCAAATACCCTCTTTTCCTGCGATGGGTGCTGCCCGTTCATCTCTATACCTCAAGTTCATCAGTGCATTCCCTGGGGTTGGCTTGTCTACCCAAATTGAGAACCTCCAGATGAGGAACTCAAGGAACGCATCGAGTTCAGGCTCATACTGAAATAAGAGTCCTGGCTGATACCAACGAAAAACATCAACACTGAAAGCTATAAGGGGCAACGCACCTATGTGCAAGCCATGAGAGGGACACCCAAATCAAGATGATTACTGGAGAAAGTACCTTCATCAAAGAGAATACTTTGACTAGCTGCTCTTTCAACATGGCGGACATCTCAACGTCAAGCCTCGCAGCATCAAACTGGTTGACTCTAGATATCGTAATAGGGATCATGGTCTGCATTTACACAAAAGATATTGCAATGTATTAGCCTCATACTGAAATAGTGACTACTATTATCCTGCCCATTCTGACAAACAGATCACGAATCTGCTCACTTCTTAGGAGAGTTATTAATTGTTTCGCTTAACTGGTTCGGAAATCAGTTATGCGCTCGTCTTTTGAACTGGTGTGGAAAATAAAATTGATGCTTATGTTTGCAGTGCAACAAAAGAAAGGTGGGCAAAGACCCAGATATCTAAAAGCAGGTTCAGCAATATCAATTCCAGCCTAGCAATCTTTAACATGGTACATGGGGGTTCATCTGTACTCGCAAATTTCGGGAGAATAAAAGAGATTCCCAAAAGGATAAGGCCAGGGGCGGACCTAGCTAACGTGGGGGCATGGGGCTCGGCTGAAGACCCGAAATTATGGAAAATAAAGTAATTCTGGTCTCTACTCCACCACGGGGCAAGC